>JBBELK010000620.1:1416698-2125047 GCA_037783545.1 Henricia sp. BOLD:AAB3569
ATGTAAATTAGAAGTAAAGTAGAAACAAATTATTATAAGTAATATTTAAAGATAGTATACATGATTGGTAAACTATTACAAATAGTTTTATCCCCCTGTGTGATTGAAGATATGCATGATTAAAACCAACCTGAGCAAAAACCAGCTCCCTACTTCGTCTAACTTTTGAGAAAACAGTCAAAAAAGGGTTTGCAGTCATTTCGCCCCAAAACCACTTCGCCCTGAATAATTTCGCCCTGAACCACGGACTGTGCACGAAGTGGATTTGGGGTGAAATGGCACTCGGGCGAAGTGGTTTGGGGCGAAATGGCACTTGGGCGAAATGGTTTTGGGGCGAATTGAATTTTTGTCTCATGAGACGAAAACTAATTGTTTTACTCATTTCTCAAAGACTATAGCACTTCGGACAAAACCATTTCACGGGAAGTTTTCTACGGTCATCGTGTTTATATTGTGTAAGTTAGGCGTAAATCTGTGAACATTTCTGATTTTCGAGATTACCAATGAATGTTAAGTCAACTAAAATGTTTATTGATGTGATATGTAAGAAAACAGATTACAAAACAATAACATCCTATATAATAACTTAAAGGTGGTCTCAGTAAATTCTGACTACTTTATGTGCTTCTATATTCAACGATTACTGCGGATATACTTCATACAATAGACCTTGCTTGGGCTTGACCAGAAAATGATTTTCCAAGAAAATGTGTAATTCTTTCTCTGCCCATATAGCTCAGTTGGTAGAGTAGTTGGCCATGTATGCCAAGGACCTGGGTTCGAATCCCAGTCGGAACATTGCAATTTTTTCGTGTTTCTAAATTCGACTACTAAAGTGTGACGTCGCGGTTGCCATGGTAATTGGGTCTAAACATTCGCTGGTAATCTGAAACGTCCATTTGTATAGCGCAGAGAAACAGTTCACTGGTTTTAGTGTAGACCCAAAAACCATGGTAACATACAAAGGGTGACGTTTTCACTTTAGTAGTCTATTGTCAATCCTATACCCTCATTATAGGCCTATATAATAGTGAATTGGTCGGCATGGATTTGCCCCGCTGCATTGTTGGGAAAAGAGTGGCAAGCACGAGATTGTTGTGATGCCCCAGACGGGATGCCCACATCGATATATATATACACTGGATGAAGCAACGACGTCTAAAATTGAAGCCACCGTCCGCCATTGTACCCCACCTAATACAATGCATTGCCTAGACTGGTCATACTGTCTTCACTAGTCAACGTCATGGTCTACATGTGTTAAGTGGCATGCAAGCGATCGCATGGACCGGGGAGCAGTCTAGGCCAAAATATTTAAAAATATTTAAAACAAAAGACCATAAAGGCTAATTTGTTCCATGGTATTGAATAGGAGTTTGGTGTCCCGGGTTACCTAGCTACGCCAATGAAAATTGGCTGTAGAATGGGTTTGCATTAAAGGAACACGTTGCCTTCAGATTTCACGAAATCTCACGTTTGAGGGTGTTCCTTATACTTATTAAGAGTTGTTCTTGCAATAAAACACATTTAATGTGTTATAATTAGTGAATGGTAATTAAAAAAACAAACACTGACCTCTGACCCCCACTACATGTCCCGCGAAATGTATACGTATTTCAAGCCGTCAATACGATCGTCTGGGTAGTGGGCAAAATGCAGCGACGAACAGGAGTTAGGCTGGCGCCGTAGCCAGTGGTCAGGTAAACCTATCAGATGAACGCAAGGTACCATACCATTCTCCGCCTCCCGAGACATGACTGGCTGTCAAAAAATGGATCGTCAAGAGAACACAGCAGACGCGTCAAAAAAAAACAAAAACGAAAACCTCGCCATTCAGGGTAAGAATATTGTCATGGGACCAACCGATAGAAAGGACTTGGATGATTTATACCCAATGGTTATTGTAGACACGAATTAAAAAAACTGATGATAATACGAAATTTTGTAATGAAATAATTGTTCAGAAGTATTTCAACAGCTGCGACTGGAAATAAGACTAATATAATTTCTCCGCCATTTATGGGAGTCAAGATTTTGACTCCCATAAATGGCGGAGCGTGCTGCTTCGAGAAATTACGCAAAATTGAAGCATTTCTAAGGCACGTTTGTGTGGATCATTATATTCTACTTTTTAAACATCTTTCAGATCGTGCTCATTATACTTCAAACGCTTGTAATAGCCCAAAAACGCCCAATAAAGCGCAACCCGAAGGCAACGTGTTTCTTTAACCTTAGTGCCATATCTACACACAAACATTAAATTTAAGTGGCATTTGTTGAAATAAAAATAATTATTTTTTACTGGGAAACCACTTTCAATCACTAAAAACATCTTTAAAAATCTTAAAAAGCATGTCGCACTTCTGGACCCACACATTTTTGCCATCCAAAGAATGTGTCACGCGTCACGGGAAGGAAACAACTTCCTCCAAGCTACGGTGCCCCTATACAGCGCCCCCACTGGGCAGAACTTTAGGGGCGTTGGCTTATTATGCGTACTTTGCGTGGGTAGCCCAGCTAGCCTACATTCAAAGAGACTTATCAAACGCAGCCACGCAGATGGTTATTGTTCAGTGCGCATTTCTGGGTTTGCAATTCTGGTCGAATACCGAGGTAACGTCTTGAATAAAGGCTAACTGGCTGACTAGAAGCCGGAAGTATGCACCAGTTCCCGTTCGATATACTGTACGTACGACGTGTACATACGATACGGGCCGCTAGTATAGTACTGTGAGAGATCAAGTTGTCGCTGCTTCATCATTTGTTTAGACTAGAGCGTGGAATTTGGTGTAAGTGTATTAACTTCCTCTTGTTTTTGAAACACTTTTCAAGGTAGTTTTGAGTTGATGTAACTTTGTCGTAATCGCAAGTTCCTTTTACTTTAGTTTTATCATGGTCAATACCGTCATGGAGGAAGCTCCATGGTGGTTTTATCCACATCTCTGAGCTGCGTTCCAAACACGCGAACATTGTAACGCCCACTCTCCATGCTCTCACTGTCTCAGTGGTTTTATAATACTATTATATTAATAGTTGACAATTTTGTACTAACCAGCTAACTAGTAAAACCTGTTAGGCCTACTTCCAAATACTGAAAATATCAGCCTTTTTTTATTGAAAATGTTTAGCCTATTAATATTATTAAGCCGTTTACTTTCAATAGAACCACTTTTTTCCCCTATCAAAATCGTTGCTCAAAACGAAATCTTTAAGCAAGTATTTTTACAGGAAATTGCAATTTTTGGTTAAAATCAAAATCTCTACATTGTACATGTTCTACATTTACCTGGTTTTAGAAGTCACTATCGCATACCTGCCAACATTGCCGAGTAAAAAAAAAAATCGGACTGTAGTGAAATTTGCAACGGTCGAGTTGACCTAGTACTGCACCACAGATATATCCATGTACTGCAGTTTTCATGTACACAATACATGCGGCGCGGGGGAGTCAGGTCAAGTCGACCGTTTCGATTGTTCCGATTTTCAACACTTTTAACACTTAACAATCGGAACAAATACGATAAAATCGGACTAGTTGGCAGCTATGTATGCTATCGGATGATTCACAATATCGCACGAAAGTGTCTGAATGATCTGAATACAGTGCATTGGAAATGATCATCTGCGCTGCGATTGCTACACACACTAGTCATGCACGTGTTTGTATGTGTGTACATGCACAACATACAGCGGTGGCCAAGAGGGGTATACTCAATTGCGATACCCCCTAGTGTTTTTCCAGTCGTTTTTATGCTACGTGCTCACGCGCTGTATATTGCTTGGATGGTGAATTGCATGTACCCTGAACATATAGACGAAGGAAGTGTTTAGAAAACGGCCACACTCACGTCTACGCACACAGCGGTACAGTCTTGGCAATATGTACCGTGATAGCGCTGGTTGATCGATCGATCGTCTGATCGTGCGTTGCGTGTACGGTACGTGCGTTGTGACAAGTTGGTCTATGGCTGGTTCAACGTGGGGAAATATACCAGGTACGTAATTGGGCCTAAAAAAAGTACGTGCACGGTGTGCACGTAAATACAAATCCTTACATGCACAGGTGAAAAAGTACATGCACCAGTGCATGCGTGCACCCGTCTAAATCGAACCCTGCCTGTACGGACACTCGTAATTTGTTTTTTTCTTTCTTTTTTTCAAAATTGGGTCTGAATTCATACAAATTAGTTTTGAATAGTGAAATGTTTGGGCCGTTTAGCTGTATGAGTTACATGTACATTGAAGGTTGTATTGAAAGTTCGATGACCGCGAGCAATATGCAAGGCTTTTTTCTCCAGAGAATACAAAATTTTTGCCTTGACAGATTCCCGCGCAGTCTGCGCATAACTTACGCATGCATTGCACACGGTCAACACAGGCCTAAACATAAGTGAGTTAACGGATAAGCGCTGCGCGCACAGTTAGAAACGGGTGCCTTGGATTTGGGGTGGCTCATTTGCATACCTGGACTTGGACTCACATCTGAAAGGTGATTGGGCGTGGCATAAAGAGCGGGAAATTTAAAAAGTGCAGGCGCAAAAAAAAGCACACACGATAGAGACATGTTTACTTGTGTAGAGTCCTGCCTCTGCACTGTGGCACTCGCGTATAACAGAGTCAAGCACCAGACTACCCAAATTGCAACCCAGCACGTACCATTTTTGGACGAGTGGGGTTTTGTTTTAGCGCGCCACTGTGTGGTCAGTGAAGGGAGGATTTACTTCAAAGTACCACCAAAAGGCTTTTTGTCAAAGCGACCCGCATGGCAACTTTACGAGTTGGCCGCATTTAGCGCTCCGGTGTCAAACTTTTTGTCACAACAAGACGAGTACTCTTCAGAATATTGATACGTTTGGGTAAGAGTATCTATTGGCCAAGTATCAGGCCCAAGGGACGAATTAAAAATTCGCTGAGACACAATCGTAGAGGTACCCCTGGTACCTAAAGCCCTGTTCACGGGTCTAGTAATGCTAATCATCTAGATGATTGGCCAGTATTTCCTGTTCCTATGCCCATAAGGGTAGGCAGCCACTAAAAAGTTGACCCTTTTCCTTTAAAAAGTTGACCTTTTAAAATAAAATTACCTTGTGCAGATTTAATACTAAAATAGAGAAATTATACAAATTTAGTATTTAAAAATATGAAAGGTTTTTTTAGGAAACGAATTCTGAGGAAACAATTTGGTACTGATCAACATTAGTCATAATTTCAGTACTTTTCCATGAAATGAAAGTAACATTTAACAAATTACGACTAATGGATGCTGGATTTTTGTTCCTGTTTACTTGTGCTGTATTTGGTACTATGTTGCCAGGATGTGCTGCACCGTTGACCATGCATATCATTATAACCTCCAAAAAACAAACCAACCCTTTTGCACACCGTACTTCCTTTGTGAACCACCCCATACCAACCCCTCTTCCTGAAATCCGAGATAGATCCTGTTTGTATGAATGACCATGGAGGAAGGTTTCCTTTCTCCATGGAATGACCACATTTTGGAGAGCCCAAGTAGGATTTTTACATTAATTACAGTTGGTGAAGCTTTGGGTGTTGTTTTGCTTGTAATATGTTTGATGTGGAAAATGTCCTGAAACTCATAAAAGTTAAGGGTCATGTATACACCTGTAAAAATGGCTTGCTTGATCAGGGTTGCCAGACGACCACCGAAATTTTGGCTAAAAGACATTGATTGGACACCAAATTTATGTAATCCAAAGCTTCCAAAGATGGTTCTAGACCTAATCAAAATGGTTCTCGATTTTAAAAAGATGATTGTTTACCTTAAAAAATGGTTTTTGACTTCCAAAATAATAATAATAATAATATATGCTTATTTGTCATACAGAAAGTTCCTAAAGGTTCTAAATTCTTCCCTTATAGGGCGCTTTCACAGGGGGTCAAAAGGTCTTGGGTCACTATTGCTTGTCCTCCAGAGCGGGAGAGAACAATATAGAGCCATGTGGCGAAACGCAGTGGCTGCTAGCAGAAAAGCTCGTGGCTCTATTGTTTTACAGTTTTCGTAAATGGCAATGTCGGATCCATATAAATACAAAGCATTTGAGTGTTTGGTATAAATACCATACACCTTCACCACTAATTCTTCCTAATATGACATGACAATGCCCCAGAAAGTGTAAATTTAGTGAGGAAACATGAATTTAGCAGTGAGAAAATTTCAAGTTTTCCTTTGAAAACACTTAGAATGTTTATGTTATGTCCATAGACTTATTAGTACATGGAGTCTGAACTGGCGAAGGTGTATGGTACTTTTGTGCAACATTCATAGATTTTACACTCCAACCTTTTTGAATTCACTTTAAAATTCAGCCTTTTTGTGCCATGGTAATGGTTGTCTGAGTACTGAACAAGTGGATATTCCAAAGGTCAAAATTAGTACTTATGACCTAGTCACCCGACACAATAAGTTTGCCTCCCTTTGTAAACTGAATATTGACAATGTTATCACAGACATCTACCAAACTGCCCCCATCACACAAATCAATCAGCCAAGTTTGTCTATGTCCCCGTGGTCTATTGATAATGACCACTCAACAATCCCATGTTTGATGGGAATGTATTCTTTCCTGCGTGGTTTTACAAAAGTAGTTTTTATGCGGGTTAATAGCCCTTTATATTATACTTTACTCGTACATAAAATCTGCATGATTAATGTCACAAATTATCATTCCAGTTTTTTGTCCTGTCTCCGAATGTGGATATTTTTTCCAACAGGCTGCTTTTATAAAATGAATGTTTATTGTGTTGATTTTTTTGTTTGTGTTTATTTTTTTCATGCCTTTCTCCATACTTTTACCAACTTTTTCCTGCTTTTGTAATAAAAGATATTACATGCAAGCCTTCAAACTCGGTCATGTGGAACTGTGTTAAATTTACAAAAAAGTAAATGCGTACCCAGCACACAAAAATTACAAAAGTTGAAAGGCAAAACACCAACATGTAGTCCTACAGTAGTAGTGCTGCTCAGCATATGATTCACATTTCTGATGGATTTTTTCCCCAGATGTGCTGGATGAAATAAAAATATTAAATCATGTTTTGGTGCACTTTGAAACATCACTTGATTGTGGACATTAATTTATATTCTCCCCTTATTTTCTACAGGTTACTTTCAACAACTAGAATCTCCGAGCATCTATCACCATGTCTGGTCTCGTCAAAGCCAAGAAGTATGACTGGAATGATTCCAACCTGGCCTTGTTTGGCTCTGACACTGATAAACAAGTCAAGAAATCATCGGCTGAGACAGAGCCTGCTTGGAATGGAGCTGGGCAGAAGGTTGGGATGCAGGTAGGTAGCATCTTAGATCATGTAGGGGTTAGCATGTAGTGCTGAAGGAACAGGTTGTATTCAATAGACCTGTTGGTCAAACCAGAATCAGAAAGTGGCGTCTTTACTGCCTATTAGGCCTATTGACCCCTTTCGAACACGTGCGAATATGCCATTTTGGGAGTCAAATAATGCTGAGTCATTGTGTAAGCGATGTGCGTGCGCGTTGTGTGTGTCTCTGGTGGGCGTAACGCGGTTTAATTCACCAATGGGAGCCTCACCATTGCGTGTTACCCGCGCTGTGGACACACACAACGCGCACGCACATTGCTTCCAGAACGACGCGGCATTATTTGACTCCCAAAATGAAGTCATTGGCAAGAGCTCAATAGGTTAATTTGACATTCTTTCCTATCCTCAGATTTGGCGCATTGTGAAATTCAAGGTGACACACTGGGCCAAAGATGAGTATGGCAGCTTTTTCAACGGAGACTCGTACATCCTCCTCAACACCTACGTAAGTTACCCCAGGAGTCGGGAAACAAGAGTTATTAAGAGATAAGAGAACTAGAGTGGGAGAAATTTAGTGGCATTCCCTTCGCATTTTCTTTTGAAAGTGCTGAAATCAATTACAGCTGGATAATATGAATTTTTTAATTTTTTTGGATATGCAGCAAGAAAAGGGCAATGACGAACTGCTGTACGATATACATTTCTGGATTGGTGCAAATTCCTCGCAGGTAAGCACCTTTTCTCCCCATTTCCTGAGCTAAATATGACCTTGTATCAAGCATGGTTTCAGCTTTCAGTAGCCACTGTAGCAAAAAGGTTTTCAATAAATTCAACAAAATGGTTGTTTTTTTGGCTTTGCCTTCCAACACCTCTGAAAGCTAACTATCCACTCTTAAACGTTATTTGTACACTGGCTGCCCTATGGAGCTTGCGTCAGTCTAAAGAGATACTCCTGAGTTAAAGGCCTTGTAGACAAAAACCATTATAAATTTAAAATAAGACAACAAACTCATCCGAAGAAATTTCAGCTTTGTCAAATGTACCACGTTTAAAAAAAACATGAAAATCCATATGCGTTTTCCTAGTCTTGGCGGGGTGTTTCAAATATTCGTTCTCAAATATTCGAACAGTTGGTCGGGTACTATATATGTGGCTTGCGTCAAGCACTCTGTGGCGCACATCATATACTTCGTGTGACTGCGATCCATAAAAATGCATCGCGTTGGAACACGCACACGGAGTACACAGCAGCGCCCATGCATTTTGGACGGCGTAGATGCGAACCAAAAATAAGTAAACCGTTTCCAAACGATCTAAATAATTTTATCTTTACAGATTATTTTCTGGTAAAATTATATTATTTTGAGCGAAAACCTTTCATTGGATAGTTGCTATTAATTCAATCTTTACTTTTAGAACTTTCCCCTGTAAACTCGTTGTTTACTTTTTGGGGTCATTGCAAATGATACACTGGGCCTTAACATTTCCTTGGGTTAACATTCCCTAGGATGAATACGGCACCGCAGCATACAAGACGGTAGAGCTAGACACATTGCTTGATGATAAGCCTGTGCAGCATCGTGAAGTCCAAGGTCACGAATCAAATCTCTTCAAGAGCTACTTCCCCCAACTGACGTAAGTTTGCCATTTTAAACCTGATGGAAACTCTGAAATTACAGCGAAATATTTCTCAACCATTTACTGAACAAAATATGATCCAAACTGTCCAATGCTGAATGTTGTTGATTGGATGATCAAACAGAAAAACACAATTTTGGTAATACATTTCGTCCGACATTATAAAGCTTAATTTTAAGCTCTGAAAGTGGTATCATCTTCTAGTTCACAAACACCAATAAAATCCGACAATTCCACAAATATGCTACCCTAGAAATGTCCAGAATCTTCTTTAGGAATCTCCTTGGAACTTAAAAAGAAAAAAGGTGCATAGATTATCAAAACTCAAGCCTTGTTAGGACCTACTTCAGAAAGGTAAATTTTAGATTTTATATCAACTGACTATCGCTTTTAATTATCAAACGGTCCAGAAGTCGGTTCAGAATTTGTTTAAGCATTTAATGTGATTTTTTTTGTTCAACAGTATATTGGATGGCGGTGCGGATACGGGATTTAAACACGTCAAGCCCACCGAGTACAAACCACGTCTTCTCCACTTCTCTGGGACAAAGAAGCGCATTGAAATGAGAGAGGCAAGTACATTTACACAGATGGAATCTTCATGTAATGTGCTCTATTTTACTCATGTAAAATTGACATTTTCAGTACGGCATGCAAACTTTATGACACTAATAGGCCATTGTGGTTTGAGTCAGTTGCAGCCGCAAAGAATTAAAGGCAGAGGCTCGTCGGCAATGCGCGCGCGCCAAATTCGTGCTATGAATTATGCAGCTCCGTGCCTTTGCTATGCCTATGGAGCTGCGTATTTCGTGGCACGAATTTAATGGCGCGCGTGCATTGCTAACGAGCCTGTGCCTTTTAATGTTATTACTGTTATTACTGGTAACGAGTTTAATTTGCAGTTGAAATGTTACATAATAAATTTGGTTTGTTCGTCAACAGGTGCAACTGAGCAAGAATGCCCTGGATTCAAGTGACGTGTTTGTCTTGGACCTGGGCTTGGAAGTTTACCAGTGGAATGGTAAAACATGCAACAAGGATGAGAAATTTAAGGTTAGTATCGAAAAGATTCTTGGAGTAGTTCACCCTGTAAGGCCTGTTCCTGGTGTTAGTTTAATATGAAGTACCGTAAATTCTTGTTATAATTCCCACTGATATAAAGCTCTTTCTGATAGGAGGGGTTAGTGACGTTGCGTATCATTGTTATGGTAAGCTTTTGCTAAAGGGCACAAATTTGACAGATTTATTCTAATTTTGTCCCCGGACATGACAGGCTGTGCAGTTCCTCCAGACCTTGAAATCGGAACGCGGCGGCAAGGCCAAAGTGGAATCTCTGGATGAACGCGAGATCAGCGATGAACACAAGTTCTACAAGAATCTGTCCAATGACCCTATTGAAAAGGAAGAGACGGACGACGAATTTGTGCCTAAAATACTTCGGTGAGGAAGAGTTGAAAAACTATGGATACTAGGATAGGGCGACAATTTGTGTGTAAAAAAGCTATATTAGGGCGACACGCTCAATAGGGCGACATTTTGGTGTGGCCAAAATGAGATTAAAAATCTTTTTTTTTGGTCAAAAACCATTTTTTTAAAATCAAGAACCATTTTTATTAGGTCTAGAACCAATTCTTACGTCTGGAAGCTTTGGGTAAAAAAATAAGGTGTCCATTTGAGTGGTTCTTGCCGAAATTTCGGTGGTCCCCGGGGAGTGGCTTCCCGAAATGTCGCCCTATTGCGGCATCCAGAGTTATTTGAATTATTATTATACTGAAAGAATTACCAGCTCATGAGCCTGACGAAACCAAATCAGTTTTTAGAACAAGGGGTAAAACGTTAATCCATTAGTCCTAAATACTTCATTTTATCCCGACTTCCTTCTTCCATTTTGACTCCCTGCATTTTAGAGTCTCTGATGAATCTGGGAGCATGAAGATGGACCTAGTGTCTGAAGGAGCGCTCTCAAAAAGCTTCCTTCAACCGGAGGTAAGATTGTCATTTGAAATCTTTTATATTTTTAAAACAATTTATTATAAAATTTAAAAAAATGTTATTTTGAGCAATCAGAAACATAAGAACTAATTCTTTAGAAATTGATTAGTTGGCATCACTCAGTTAAATTATATTGTGGGGAATAAAATGTATATATTTGGTCGGTTTGAAACTGTATTTAGGGCCTGAATGTGAAACATTGACCAAGGCTAAGTTGAGGACAGTTATAATTATTAGTTTATCATTGTTGGTTCTCTTTGTTTGAAGGATGTGTTCATTGTGGACACCGGTAAGGCTGCGTATGTCTGGATCGGCCGTGGAGCCAGTGAAGCAGAGAACAAGAACGCTATGCCCTATGCCCACGTAAGTTGTCTTTGACTTTCAAAGAGTCATTAACCAACTTGAGAATCCAAGATTAGCTGAAATAAGTCATTGCCCTGTAGGTTCTACATGCATAATTAGCAGTGGCAGCCTCGTTTCAGATGCTGAGCCATTGTATCACGTCACACGTCTTTTCACTTCAATTTTATCACAAAAGAAAGCTCTTAGAACCTCGTTGTCGATGACAATTTGAAATTCATCAATAACATGGATATTGCATACTTAACCAGTAAACCTGCTCAAGGCGTCTAAATTTGTATTACCCCTGATCATAGGGCTCCATTACATCACTCCATATACCATCTCGGCTCCCTGGGAGTATACAGCTCGCGGCTGTCTATCAGGCACTCAATGGCTAATCAAACACATCAACATTCACTACCCTCTCAGGTACCCATTTATCCCTGGGTGGAGAGAAGCAATGCGTGGCAAAGTACCTTGCTTAAGGAATCATGGACAGACATGCATACACATATTACATGTACATCCAAAATGAGAGAAAAATTGTAAGGGCCTTATCTGGACCTGAACTCGTGAGATCTCTGACTCACCGGGCAGATGCTCTACCAGCTGAGCTATAAGGCACAGTGGTATACTCCCGCAGGTTTTCCCCAAGACCTCTGACTCACCGGGCAGATGCTCTACCAGCTGAGCTATAAGGCACAGTGGTGTACTCCCTCAGGTTTTCCCCAAAGACCTCTCACTCACCGGGCAGATGCTCTACCAGCTGAGCTATAAGGCACAGTGGTATACTCCCTCAGGTTTTCCCCAAGACCTCTGACTCACTAGGCAGATGCTCCACCAGCTGAGCTATAACGCAGTGGTATACTCCCTCAGGTTTTCCCCCAAGACCTCTGACTCACTAGGCAGATACTCTACCAGCTGAGCTATAAGGCACAGTGGTATACTCCTTCAGGTTTTCCCTAAGAACCAAATTTTTCTCTTGGGAGAGCAAATGGGCAAATGATAATACATGCATGTGTTGTACATATATTAACAAGCATGGCATTTCTAGGAGTTCTTTGTGTTTTTCCTCCTCAGAACTACTTGATGAAGACCAAACACCCCCTCATCTCCGTCTCGGTGTTCAAACAAGGCAAAGAGACAGCCGACTTCAACCAGGTGTTGTCTTAAGAAGTAACCTGAGACATTGGGGCATAACGGCTGGTTAGCAATGAATAATGCATGAGTTAGGTGGTCAGTATGGTGCATATTGAACTTCTGTTTAAACTAGATCGAGAATATCTACACTGTCGACATTGGCATTTTCTTTCTACAATGTGTAAGTATATTCCGTAAAGTATACTTATCAGGGTATAGGTAGCACATACTGGGGTGGATTGCAATATAACCGTCTTAAGTCTGAGACCCATCATATGTCCTAACTTGAGTTTATGGCATCTTAGCTACGACACATTGAAAAATGTCTTGCAGTATCCAAAAGTTAGGACGTCTTAGCTAAGACATAAAAGCTTGTATGTCTTTACTGTTGTGAGCGGCGTTTCAATCGCTCGTGTGTTTGTATACCGTCGCGCATTGCATTACATTACTTGCCGATCGTTGCTGCCGTACGTACGCGTGACAGTGGCGTAAAAAAAATTGTGAAAACTTTCATAATTAACATAGGCCCAGCTTGAATCGTAATTTCCTTTCAATTTAAACTGAGTTTAAGAAAGACAAACTATCGAAAAATAAACTCTTGATCCTAGTCACAATGCTCCTTTTGTCGGAATTGAGCAGGAAATTTCAAACAATTTTCTAAAGACATAACTTGGGACACATAATATGTCTTACATTTTATGTGTCCTAGGACACAAGTTAGGACACATAAATGTTTATTGCAAGGCAAAATAATCTAGGACGTCCTAAGAGTTAGGATGTCCTAACTGTCTTTATTGCAATCCACCCCTGAATTGTTATTCCTGTTTTTTTGTTATTAACTTGTCTTTTACTATTGTCTCGGAATGGTTCAACTGAACAATTAAGAGCCATTGTTTGCTAAATATGCACCTTTTTACTTAGTTCTTTAAACATTCTATAAACGGCCTTCTATCTCAAAGAGTGATTACATTAAGTACAATTCACAAAAATATGTTTTGGAGGCATTTTTAATGATACTTGTATGGCAAATAGCACATGTCAGGTGTAACGGGGACAGAAAAATGTCACACTTTGGACCCAAATTTATGGAATGACCCTTATGTATGCACCCAGCATAACCTGTGGTTATCAACGAACTTGACACAAATCGAGAATAAAGAACATTCCTAGAATATAATAAGTGCATTCCATTTTCATTCCATCTTGCATTTTAAGTTGGGTTAGTGATTACAATGGGAAAACGCGATATGCAGTATAGTGGTTCTAATTGTCAGTCAGTTAATGGTCGTTTTTATCATGTCAACCTTTTAGGGGGAAAATACAGATTTTATAATATTTTTCATTAGATTATTATAATTATGATATATAAAATCAAAAGTTCAATAAGGTATCTAGCTAGCTCTTTATGCTGGAAAATTAAACGTCATTTGTACAAAATGAATTCTCTGATGTCTCTTTAGGGAAATTAGATAATCATGATTGAACGAAAGTGCCTCTTTTGATGATAATACATGTAATAATGGAGTTATTTTATTAATCTAAATTAAGAATTTGATGAGGCAAAAAAAAAGAACTCTGCTTAGCGTTAGCGCGTGTCACTTTCAACCCTGTGCGTCAAAGCTTTTTTTTCTTTAAAAACGCAACAAAAAACTATCGTTATTGCGTGCGTCACTTTCAACCCTGCGCGTCAAAGGTTTTTTTTGTTGAATGTTTTGATTAAAAATATGCCTGTTGGCTTCATGTCAACTTGACTTTATTGCTTGGAATTCACTTAAAAAAAAAACGAGAAAAAAAGCCGTGTCATTTTGGGACACTTTAACTTAACGCTAAATATATTTCTCTTTTTTTTGGCCTAAACATCCAAAATCGAAAAGAAAGGAAATCATGTCTTTCGAATGTTATAGCAAATACACAGAACAACATGCAAATTTATTAATTTAAAAACAAAATCTTATTTTATTTTATTTTTGTAAAATACAAGCACGAACAATTCCAAATGTTTAAGAACTTAAAGAAAATTTATGTGTAAGTCGTGTAGCTGTTTCCAATACATAGTCATTTTATAGATTAATGGATTCTTGTCAAAATAGTAAAGTTTGCACCGATTATAGCTTATCTTAATTTCTACATATTGCTAATTTGGCTAATAAATTAATTCACATTCATGGATAATAAAGGCACTCTTCTGTGTTTATTTGGTAGATCTGTTTGTAGTTCGTAAATTTATGTTTTTCTTTTTTTCAAAAATTGTAAATTTTACGACGGCAACGCTGTCGCTATGTTTAGTGACCTACATAGCCGCGCTCCCAAAGGTTTATTTTTTTGGTTTTTGTACTCTTCAATTCATAAACTTGGCCATTGTCAAATCATAGCTCCATGATCAAATCCACAGATGAAATTTCAATCTCTAACAATGAAATATTTAGCACCAGGACGGAAGAAAACAGTGTGTTAGAGGGAAGGGAAAAATAGCCTGCAGCCAAGGACATTCATTTTGAAAAAAACGCCTTTTAAATTGCGCTTCCATCGCGTGACATTCTTGAAATCTTTGGAGACTTGTATTATATTTTGCTATGATCTGCGCGCCATAGCCCCAGCGGCAAGTTTGGAATTCTTCGACTTCAAGGGACCATCTTCTCAAGGCAGATTTGTGCATATAATTATTAAAGGAGCGTCACCGTCACCAGATTTGTCCAAGAAATGAATTTCTTTCTAACTTAACAATCATATAAAATAGCTCCCCAGAATACTATCCATGGAAAGAAAACAGGAAATTTGCAATCATTATTTTGGAGGCAAAAATGTTGGTGTAATCACTGCATTGCTTTATGTAACCGGATAAATTAGTTTACAAAACATCGGTGGATTTGTGACGATATCCCTGGAAATATAATCACTGCATTGCTTTATGTAACCGGATAAATTAGTTTACAATTACAAAACATCGGTGGATTTGTGACGATATCCCTGAGAATATACGGATTGAGGGCGAGAAATTTCAGAATGGTAATAAGAAAAATATGACGAATGATATGGTATCAAAATCTCAACACCCATGGAAAAAATGGGGGCTAAAAAATGTGATCTGGGCTGCGTTCGAAACAAGCGAACATTGCAAACGTTTGCATCGTTCGCCAACAACTGGTACTCGGCTTTTCATAGACGGGTGCACAAAATCACTGTAACCAGTGGCGATAGTTGGCAACGTTCGCGTATGTGGAACGCAGCCCTGTTTACGTTCCTTTAAGTCAACGGGGGTCGCGACATTCCATCGAGCTGTTGCGCAGCGGCCTGAGGTATTTTTGGGGCGTTGGTTCTGGTTTCATATCGGTTTACTCTTCAGCGCGACTGGACTCGGAGTCGGATGCACATCGCACTTGGACTGTAGACTGGATAAATCTTTTTGAATTTAAGGTAATTGTTTTCCTTAAACTTAACTTTGGGAGTTATAGGATTAACTATATCAGAGCGAAATTGGCGCATAAGTTGTTCCGTTTCTCGGAAAAAAGTGGGATATCCGGATGTACTTGCGTTGCAGCCTGCTGTTTTCCGGCGGATGTTTCTTTAGGCGCGTATCCTAAAGAAAACTATATGCATGTACCAGCCATTTAAATTTAAGATAAATTTGCGTGGTTTTGATATTTTTTGGTTTAATTTTTCTGAGAATGGATATGGATTGCGTATAGTCTCACAATATAAACATTTACAGCTGTTTCGAATCGCATCTTAGTGTTACTTTTATAGTTGGTTAATCATGGGTTTAATGATCGAAGTAGGGTGTATGTAAAATCATATTGATTTTGTAGGATTGAGGATCGAGTGTTGGGGTTAATGGGAGCTCAATAATTATAGGCCTCGCCACTAATTCTTCATAATTTGACATAACACCCCAGAAAGTGTAAATCATGGTGAGGAAACATGAATTTAGCAGTGACAAAATTTCAAGTTTTCCTTTGAAAACACTTATAATTTGTATGTCATGCTCCATCGTGATAGACTTAGTGATGCATGGAGTCTCAACTGGCGAGGGTGTATGCATGGTATTTTCCCCCAATTATATAAATGCAACTGATGCCGACTCAAATATTACAAAAATAGGAAGAGAATAATAACAGAAATTAATTTAGAAACACGAGAAAATTGCAATGCCCCGACTGGGATTCGAACCCAGATCCTTGGCATACATGGCAAACTGCTCTACCAACTGAGCTATCTGGGCATCCCTTCGGGGCATCACAACAATATCGTGCTTGCCACTCTTTTTCCAACAATGCAGTGGGTCAAATCCATGCCGACCAATTTCGCTACTGACACTGGTAATGATGGCCAACCCATTCACTAAAGAGGTCATTATTATTATTAAAAAAAAGTTCGGAAAGTCAAGTTTGACTGACGATTTCTCTCTTGTTGCAAAATAATTTCCCTTGAATTTTATATCATTGGAAAGCCCTGTTATTCCTCTTTACGATGATGTGTCATTTGTTATGATTAATCAATTGGGGGATGTGCAGCACAGCTGAATACGGGGGCGGGTGTAAAGTGAAATGTCACAAAGTGCATTGACACATTTCCCATCCTCCAAGCAAAATGGGAATGCACTGTGCAGCAGTGAATTTTGTGACATTTCACTTACCACCCACCCACCCACGGTATTCCGCTATACTGCACATCCCCCAATTGATTAATCATAACAAATGACACATCACTGTAAAGAGGAATAACAGGGCTTTCCAATGATACCAAATTCAAGGGAAATGATTTAGTAACAAGAGAGAAATCGTCAGTCAAACTTGACTTTCCGAACTTTTTTTGAGGAGTTTATATAATGAGGGTAGAAACACGTTAAATCAGAATAATAACGGTGTAGTATCATCAAAAGTATAGGCCAGAGAAAATATTATCCAAAGAAAAAAAAAAGTTTATACCAAAAGGAAAACAATATAGGCTACATTTCTCAGGAAAAGAAATGTGTATCAAAAGCAGCCGAGATACTCTTGACATTACGTGGGGTGGGGTGAAGTTTTGGGACGAATTTAACCTTGACGTCTTCAATGGCCGCGCTTTCTGTGATCATGCGCAAGGACATTTTAAGGAACTTAAATTCAGCATGCCCAAATATTTAACACAAGTTATATTTCGGATCAATAACAATTGGGCCAAACGCATTTATTACAAGTACTACAATCCTATTGGCTACACATATCCACTGGATTCTACAGCGCATGCGTATTATGAATGAAGACGCACGCGCGTCAACCAATCATGAGGTACGGAATAGACGTTATTCAATCAACATTAACCTTGACATTTGAGGATGTTATCGTCATAAACGTTGAGTGATACTACAGTACTAACTACTGAAACAAACCACAGGGAATGTCCTGTACATGTGTTGCATTCACAGCCATCCCTGTGACTTGACCATATACGGTATTTTATGGGTATACGGATGTACGCAGGAAACATGTGTTGGTTGTGTCCTGGGGGAGGACAAAGGACATTGCCTGCTGCCGTCTCCTCGCTAATGTTTACAAGTCACCAGGGGCCAATTTTATAAAGCTGCATGTTTAGCAGAAAAATGTGCTTAAAGGGCCTGTGACATCCTAAACAACTTTGTGCCTAAGCTTTGCTTCATAATGACGGATTACTGTTCAGCAAGACATACTATTGTTCGTTTGGATGTAAAGTCAATAAAAGGTGGCCTTTTTCAACTTTGAAGATTTCACTGCAATAAATCACAGACAGAGGGCGCTGTTTTGAGTGCATCACATAAGGAAGACAGAAGGGAAAAGTTAAGAAAAAACATAAGACTTCAAGTTGGACTTGTGGCAAATTGCTGCAGTTTCTACCCCCAGTTTTGTCATGGCAAACAAACTCAAACAGCCATGGATTACAAAAGTTTCATGAAAAATTGAGAAAAAAGTGGAATCTTTTGTGCACAGTTGAATGTGATTTTTCTGTGTTTGCCTCTTGTGACATAGTGACCTTGGTCATGAATATGCATATTTTCATTTGCATAAAAACGAAAAACCTTTGTTTTAACCCCCAAAGCAAGCTCCAAATAGGATTTTTATGACTTTAACTGAGTAGAGTGGTTTTAAAGCATAGATTTCATTGATAACAATCTACACATGATTGGTATCTCGAAAATCAGAAATGTTCACAGATTTACGCCTAAAAAAAATTACACAATATAAACATGATGACCGTAGAAAACTTCCCCTGAAATGGTTTGGTCTGAAGTGCTATACAACTATTTTTCGCCCAAGTGCCATTTCGCCCCCAAACCACTTCGCCCGAGTGCCATTTCGCCCCTAATTACTTCGTCCAAACACTACATCGCCCAAATGCTACTTCGCCCCAAAACCATTTCGTGCACAGGCCGTGGTTCAGGGCGAAATGGTTCAGGGCGAAGTGGTTTGGGGCGAAATGACTGCAAACCCTTTTTTGACTGTTTTCTCAAAAGTTAGACGAAGTATATACGGTGCTGGTTTTTGCTCAGGTTGGTTGTAATCATGCATATCTTCAATCACACAGGGGGATAAAATTATTTGTAACAGTTTATCAATCATGTTTACTGTTTAATCCAAAATTTGTTTGCTTTATAAAAATGGGTTAATAGTCAAAGTTGTTTGTCAACTTGTGTTTCAAGCAAGAATAGCAGTCAACGCCAGTCAAATAGTGATTTTGATTAAAATTTTTTAATGAAGTAAATTTTTCTGCTAAACAGCTTTGTGAAATTGACAACAGGCTATACGAAAGCCCATTAGTGCCATGAAAAATGTGGCCATAATTAAAAAGGCATTACTTGGAAAATCATTACATGCATACCGAAACTATACACAGCATTCTAATAAAGTCACTTTACTAATAAATGTTACTAATAAACATTTTAATAAAGTTTATTACTATTTTTAGTTTAATACTATTTAGATTAATACTATTTATTTAGTACCGCTAGTGAAAATTTAAAAAGACAGAGAATGATATACTGACATAGTACGATGACGTCACGCAATGTTTACTTGTGAGTGTTTCTATGGGAGTCCTATAAAGCCAGGCGGTACTCGGGGAACCAGCTGTTCAGGATGAAGTGTACTTGTAAAGATAACGTAATAACGTCATGATATGCCTTTGGTCTAAGAAATCCACACACAAAAATCCACAATGGTGTGCATGTGATTCTGCACGCAAGATATAGCCAGTTATTTTTACTCTATTATTTCCTCTCCAAGCCCAACTAATCTTGTGGTGTCAGGTCACCATGGCTGCTCCACCGTCCAAAGGACTCGTCAAGCCCAAGAAGTATGATTGGAAGGATTCCAACCTGGCACTATTCGGTTCCGATACCGAAAAATCGGTCAAGAAAGAATCGGCTAAGAAGGAGTTGGCGTGGAGAGGAGCTGGGCAGAAGGTTGGAATCCAGGTGAGTTTGACCCGAGTCGAGGTTTAGAGTCAACCCAGCAGGTCAAAGTGAGTCAATCCTAGTTGTCTTTCACCCAGTACACACAGCACACTAACATCCACGATAAACCATTCCAGGTCAATAAGCGACAATGTGACAAAACAAACCTATAGACCAATCCGGTAACTAAGGTCTCCTTCCCTGTACATGTATATCCGCCATAGCTGGGGGGCATCCAGTGCATGGACTGTGCGTTATATGTGGCTAGCTGTTAGAACGAAAAGCGCGCACCATTACATACACGCGACGCGCCCCCTTCGCGTACACAAGTTGCGCGTCTTTGTAAAATTGCGTATACGCGAAGGGGCGCGTCGCGTGCATGTAATGTCAATGGACGCACAGTCCATGCATTGGAAGCCCTCCCAGCTATGGCGGATATACAGGGAAGAAGACCCTAGTTACCGGATTGGTCTATAACAAAATCTGACGAAACCTTTTGAAGTATAGAGTTAAAATATCTACAAAATGCTATGCTGCCCTTTGACCAAAAGCATCAGCCCCGATTGCTCGACCTAAATCCGGCCAGGATGAGCCGACACAGTACGTCAACTCGGTTTAAAAATCAAACGTCTTCTCCGTTCTTTCTGCAGGTGTGGCGCATTAAGAAATTCAAGGTGGATCATTGGCCTAAAGATGACTACGGTAGCTTCTTCAATGGGGATTCCTACATCATCCTAAACACCTATGTAAGTTGGTATCCTGGGAAGACATTTATTTCTTGTCATATCTCAACACACATCGCCTGAAATGATTTCCGTTATAATAATCACAACTATACATGACTGTAATTAGTGGTCATGGTATTCAAAGTGAAGTATATAAACTCTTTGATTGGAGTATCGATCACTAATTATTGGAATCATATTTCTCGATTTCGTTTTGACAGAAAAAGCCTGACAGTAAAGCCGAAGAGTTGTTGCACGATCTTCATTTTTGGATTGGCCAGTACTCCACACAGGTACACGATTAAAGAAACATCCCATGGGGAACACCTCCCCATCTCCAAATAAAAAAAGGGGGAATGACCATACAAAAGTACAGCGTGACGTCAGGTGCCAATATAGCTCATCTATAGTAAGACAGCTTAAACGTCCATTAAAAAGCTCAGAAAAACAAGAAGTTTATATCAGAATCCAATACATGGGATGAAAGAACAAGAATGGTCCTCTTCAGGATTCGAACCTCGGATTTTTGACCCTTCGGGCAGATACTCTACCAACAGAGTGATATAATCCATCGGGTTTTACCGAAGGATAAAAGGTATGTTCTTTGACAATAACTTCTCCTGGTTCGTTACATATAATTGTTTTTCAGGACGAGTACGGCACAGCCGCTTACAAGACAGTGGAACTGGATCACTTTCTAGACGACAAGCCAGTGCAGCACCGTGAAGTCATGGACTATGAGTCGGACTTGTTTAAGACTTACTTCCCTGCCATAACGTGAGTTCAGGTTGTACAGCACTGCTTGACAAGTCCTAAATTTACTGACTCAATGTTGAAGTATATTTGGAGATTAGGAAACATAAAAAAATGTTTGTTGTTTTCTTCGTTTGTGCGAACAAATGCTTCCAATACATCATCTTGCAAGAGGGATCAGTTTCGTTCATGTCTGGGTTCAATGTCATATATTAAATGTGCCATCATCTTCCTGGCACTCTTCTTCCTTATTCTTGTTTATCAGTAAGATGGAAGGCGGTGCCGACAGCGGGTTCCGCCATGTTGGACCCAAGGAGTACACGCCGCGTCTGCTGCAGTTTAAAGGAGACAAGAAGTATGTTACTCTGAGAGAGGTGAGAGAACATGATCCTCTTTGTCCCGTGCATTGTCGTGTCGTCACTAGCTTTTGTTGATTTTACTGAAGATGTTAATATCATTTCGTTTGGCAGAGACCCCTGAACAAGCACGTTCTTGACGAAGGTGATGTCTTCATCCTTGACCTTGGACTCAAGATCTATCAGTGGAACGGAGAGACTTGCAACAAGGATGAGAAGAGAAAGGTAATGTCTAAGCCCTCCGTAGAGACCAAAGCATGAGGTAGACCTCGGGCGGTCTGTTTGTTCTTGACACGGGTAACTTGTTCTCGATCGATGGGTGGTTCGTGATCCTGTTCCGAGTGCAGTGTTCTTGGGTCGTGGTCCCGTCGTTCGGGAGCGAGAACGCCCGAGCTCGGCATCAATATCTTCAACTAAAACCGTTGGTCTTGAATGATTGTCATCTTGTTTTCCTCCGTGTATTAGGCCATGCAGTACCTGTCACAGCTCAAGGGTCGCCGTGGTAAGGCCACCAGCTCAGTCTTGGAATCAGCCCGTGTTGGTCCCGATCATGACTTCATGAAGGCTCTAGCTACTGATCCATTGGACGAGGAAGATGCCGGGGTGGGTGTGGATGACTCACAGCCCGCCCTCTATCGGTAAAGCCCCATTCCATTCTTGATCGCAAACTCAACTTTGTCAATCGAGTTCACTCATGTTCGTTGTATGCTTGATGGACCTAAAACAATAACGTCACAATTTCTGACGACACAAGTCTGCTCGTGAGTAACAAGTTTGCTTTCCAATGGCTCTACAAACCGTCTTGTTCCCCGAGACTCCTATAGAAATCATCCTCTTGCAACAGTGCCCCTTTAACGCACTCCCTAACTCCTGCGTACAGTGGCCCTGTTGAAAAAGGCCCCATTTGGCGGTGGGACTAGCGACAGAAATCTTGTCGCCTCTGCTGGACCAATCAGGACGCTTGCAGTGCATTGTAGCACGATTGCAGGCATTCAAATGTAACGCGCGCAGATTGTAAACACCGTGCATGCATGTGATACATGTACTCGGTAATGCTGGCCGTTGTCCGCGTCGGCTATTGGCTGCTATTTAAAGCATACTAGGGAATCCCTTCCATTACATTCATCAGCATGCATCCCTGTTATTAATGTGAACAACTGCGGAGTAAATAAGGTTCGTCGTTTGAAAGTTTGGTAGGAATGGGACAGTCATAAGGAACGGAACCCAATACAATTTCTGGAAAGTATAGAAATCGTTTCTTTTTGGCATAACATGCATGGCCGAATTGATTAAATTACATCAAAATGACTCGGGCGTGAGTTGGCTCAAGACAACAGCCGGCTCGCTCCACAGATTTGCGTGTATTTCCTCAGGGTATTGTCACGTCGCTTCGCATAGTGGAAATTCCCTGAGATCTCAGGATGATAGAAATGCACTTGTGTAAGTACAGCGTGACGTCATAGCCTTAAATTCGTCCCGTCTTTTCTCTTCTTAGTTATGACGTCATCTGGTGCCCCTTTGTCTTCTCATCTACCACCCTCGTATCTTTAGGATGCACGATGCTGTGTGTTTATAGTTCTTTTAATTCTGATCTACACACAGGTTGAAGAATACGGATAAGCTGAACTTTACTAAGGAGGCAGAGGGCTCCCTTCCCAAATCAAAACTGGACTCCAATGTAAGTGTGAAAGCTACCGAGGTATTCGCTTAAAACTGAAGTGAGCCTTGGAAATATACACTCCGGCTTAACAACTGACCTTGGAGAAATAATCGACATTTGGTGAAATTTGAACATGTATAACACGAGAATTACCACAGAAGACGTTTATGGGGAGTTTTATCATCCAGTTATTTAGGATTGGGTTTTAAGAACATCTTCACCCATAAATAAGACGAAAATTAATGTTCTTATAATAATTTAATATCCCATAGATATATTTAAAAACAATAAGATTGTAACAAAATAACCGTCTGTTTGTTCTCCCGCCAAAAGGACGTTTTCATCGTGGATTCCAAGAAAGAACTGTATGTCTGGGTGGGAAAGGGCGCCGACGAGGCTGAGTCAAGAAACGCCTTCGCTTATGCCCACGTAAGATCCACGTTTTATTATGTTTCATATTAGTGCCAAAACGTAAGCACGAAAGAGGTCCGCGATTTTATTAGGAAATGGTTTAAACACCTACATTTCCCAAAAGCACAATTTTCGAGTATATTTTGGCTGCCGTACGAAGAAAAACCCCAAACACTTCAGCCACCTACAGTGTTAATCGTGCGTATACTTCGAATAAAAAAAACACACAGACGTCAAATGACAAAATGTTAATCAAGTTAGATAGATAATTACTTTAAACCCGTTTTTCGCCATTTTTTTGACACAGAACTATCTACAGGGAACCAAACACCCCTTCATCCCAATCACTGTCTTGAAGGAAGGTTATGAGAAGGACGACTTCTTTAAGGCACTGTCTTAAGATGGCGCACTCTACGACAACTGGCATAACTCTAGAGCCGTATACGGAACCGTGGAGTATCTACTGATTCGCAATGTACAAGTCATTATCGTCATTTAAAACCTTATTATATCATTTTGCACACATTATAACAAAGAAAGTTGGTATTAAAAGTAGCCGTCCGAATCTTTAACTCTATAGATACAGCAGTCACATGACCACGTTTACGACCGCCAATTAGGGTAAAACATAAATTGTGTTTTCATTAATTAAATATATTTTAAAATGACTGCTACTGGTGCTTATAATTGCGTAGTATTTATTGTAGGATGTGGATAGCTAAGCTTATATCGTGCGTTATAATTAGACACTAGATATCGTAATATGTTAATGGAAAACAGTGACGTCACACTGTACTCAGGATAGTTTCTCAATGGTTTACGTCAGTTAAAACATCGATTGTTTTTGCCTTAACAGCAAAAGGAAAAGTGAATGCATCTTCATAAAAATATTGGAAACATAGCAGTTTAAACAAAAGTTAAACAGCTAGTATCCCCCCGTCCACATTCTACGACACCATCACAACATGTTTTCCGCCAAAAATCGACAGCCTTTTGCTTAAAACGCAAAGCAGTTCCGACCCTCTTCACCCGAAATTCTGAAACGCCCGAGGTCACTTGGTTTGTTGATAAACAGGGTTTGACGTCATCCTGAGAAGAACACAAACTAGCCTGTGCAGTATTGAATGGAACGGAGTTTTTTGCGTGTAAACGTACGGAACTGTCGACCGTGTTTACTCGTGTTTCTCAGGATTGCGTCACGGGGTCATGCGCATATCATGGCGTTTCAGAAATCGCGAAAGTTTCATTTTTTAAAAACAGCACTTTTGCTTGCGATTCATCCACTTAAAACGGACAATTTGAAATAAACAGCGGTATAAGTCGGCTGGAGGGATATGTGGACTATATCGGAAAAGGTGCAAATGCTGGATTTTTCGTCAAGGGGGATACTAGCTCTTTAACTGAAAGCAGCAGGAATTTAAAATGAGTGTATCGTGAGCATTGTTGCAACAACCTGTTCTTGTACAGGTTGTTGCGGGGTGTTCATGAATACTAAATAGGTAAACTGCACTCATTGCATGGCTGCGTAAATGCAACGGCGAAATGAAAGAGGTTGTTTTTAAAATCTGCATGTAAACTTGTGTATGAAACAGAAATAACAAGAACGTATAGCATTAAACAATGTGACGCCTGATAACACAAAAATGTTTTAGTAATGTACGCAGGGTAGAACTTGCAAATTAGTGCATTAATTTTGTATAGCTATGACAGAAGTGTCTGAACTTTATTTACAATGCATGATGAACCGAATAAAATTTACTTTGAAGGAAAAATCTGGTTCTGCAATTAGCTTCTTCCCATTTAACTTTGATTCTCGCGCAGATTCAACTCTTAAAAAAGAAATTCGGTTGAAACACGCATAAGGATACTACTCCAAGCAACTCAATTTGCATCCGAGCTAGAACTGGTAGATTTGTTCATTTCACGAGTCTGTTTAGTCACAGATGACGACTGAATCGCGGTTGGGTCTCCACTCGTGGCACCGACTCGATTCTCTCCAGTCATCGAACGCCATTTCCGAACGTTCAACTCGTGGCCAAAGAGAATCCCGTAGAGTTTGGGCACGTAGTGGAGAACCAGCGTCAAGTAA
Source organism: Henricia sp. BOLD:AAB3569 (assembly GCA_037783545.1). NCBI lineage: Eukaryota > Metazoa > Echinodermata > Asteroidea > Spinulosida > Echinasteridae > Henricia > Henricia sp. BOLD:AAB3569. Next base: position 1,442,512 of record JBBELK010000620.1, read on the forward strand.
GCGTTGAAGATGAGAGCCGAACACAGAGCGGCGATTTTGTCAATAACTCGGATAGCAGTAGCGTAGACTGGTATTACGGCTAAGAACAGCATCACCGTGGAATAGACGCTGACGGCGATGAATTTTGACTCGTTGTAGTTGCTGGGGACTTTGCGTGTCTTGAATGCGTATAAACAGCAGGCCAGGATGATTATGGTATTGTACACGACGGTTGCCACAAACCCTTCGTTAAACGAGCAGTAGAGAGCCAGGTATTTGCGTGCTTCAGATGGGATGAGAATTGCTGGAGTGGAGGGCCAAAATATTGCTGAAATCACGCTCAGAAAGACCTGTTGTTCAAAGAGTAAAAAGAGCTAAACTGGGGAAGAGGAATAACATTTTGGTCTCAACATAATAGGTCAGTCGGAATTTCCTCGTCCGTGTAACACCCAAAATACTTAACCAGAGCTACACAGTAAGAATCCTTATTGATTGGTAAAAACATATATCGATGTTAAAAAGAAAATGTAAGGGTCTTTTTTACGTTTTTTCTGGTTTTGTATCTTTAAACTACTTTCTTCCTATCGGATTAGCAAATGAGTGCTTCGCCGCGCGCGCGCCCAGTTGACAAGGCTCTCGAGTGTCATTGCGCGACGGATCGTACCATTATTTGTAGGGTATGCAGTTTATGAAAGTTCAAGTACGCCGCCAATAAATGCATCGAATATCCATTGAAACTGCATTTGAATGTTTTAAAACCGTGTTGGGAGAGGAATAAATTCTTCCTGTTTGAAAATATTAATATTTGTTGCGTTTGTTCGTAGTGTGTAATCCCTGCTAAAATCGGCCGCCCCCGTCTATATATTACGTGATCCGTCCTTTCGAATACGGCGCTAGACTGGTTTCCGATCCACATCTAAAAATCGGAAGGACGTGCCACTGAATGGGAAAGCCATCTTCGCAGGAAGAAATGCGACTGCGTATTAAACGCTATCAAGTACGCGCACGCACACGCTGTAACATGTTCCAAACACGCGCGCGTGTTGCTCGAAATACGGCGCAGCCAATGCGCGTCATAAAAAAACTACGCTCAATTAAAATTCTGATGCACGTGGCGATTTGTAGGAAGTGACGTAATTTGAACGTGATCAATAAGCCAGTTGCGTGATAGATTTGCATAAATCCTAGAGTCCTGCCTCTGCGCTATGGCGCTCGCATAATAAGAGAGTACTGCACCAGACTACCAGGCCGTTGGCAACGGTTGCCAAGTGGCAAGGGGGTGCACGCTAGAACATGTTAGCCGGCGCGAAAGTCTGTACGGTACCTGGAATACCTCGCACAGTACTCTATGCATTTTGAAGCTGGACCATCCGAAATTACATGTTGAAATTGCATGTTAAAACATGTACTCGCCATGAAATTTCGTCAAAATAACGAGTTAGAACGTCTTGTTTGACTCGAAATAGACGTTAACTTTGAAAGCTGGATCGTTCCCAATCTGTGCATGATAAATTCAAAAAAAAGAGTAACGATTTCGGGTTATAAGACTGGTTTGAAGCTGCCGATTTAACGTCACGAACCCGAACGAAGGGAGACGTATACACTAGACACCAAACTTGACTTGAAATAGGGGAAATAAGATGACATGCAGATTGTAAATCTTGCCAATATGATAAAATTAATAGCGCCGTTGATTGTTTATCCATTTGACGGAACATCGTCAGAAATTGGCGAGTTTTACTGTTCCAAAACGCGCGTTCAACATAACAGCGAGCGACTCTCGTTTTGCGTACAAGACCGGCATACGATTTCAAATACACCTTCCGAATTTTTTGAAAAGAAAAGGTCATGCCTGTTTGTTTCCGCAAATGATCGACGTCTCGCAGCAACTTGGGTAAAATCAAAAGTAATTCAATTATGAATTAAAATGATTATCTAGCTACATACAAGTTACAACAGATTTTAGAAATACTTTGGCTGCAAAAACTTGACCGAGCGGTTGTTGTGTTATACGTTGTTGAGTTTGTCTATATCCGTGCGGAATACGGAATTCACCACTAAAAATTGAGATGGGAAAAAAGGGCAGGCTCTAATTTGTGGGCGACAAACAGCACCCGTAACACACTTCGATTAGAATAAAATTTTAAACAAAGACAAACAATTATATCTCCTAACAGTCCTCAGTTTCACAAATCTGTCTAGCAAACACGAACCGGGATACGATCGACCTTTTTATTTTGGTATATTTAGTAGGCATCGCATAATTTTCGCATTTCCATTTTTCCCGGTCCACACACGCAAAATTCATGTTTCCTATTAAACCAAATCACGTTTCCTAACCAAATTTAAACTTTATGGGGGCATAATATCATGTAATATTAGAAAGAATTAGTGGCGAGGGTGTACGGTATTTATATCTCCACTTAATTAAGTCGCGTACGTTGATGTATTTCTCGCGATTTTACTTGGGCTTCGGAATATGCCGGTCATGTACGCAAAACGAGAGTCGCTCGCTGTCGCGTTGAACGGCGATCTGAAACAGCAAAACTCGCCAATTTCTGACGAAGTTCCGTCGAATGGATATTAAACAATCAACGGCGATATTAATTTTTTATCATATTGTGGCAAGATTTACTAGCTGCATGTCATCTTATTTCCCCTATTTCAAGTCAAGTTTGCTGTAAAGTGTATACGTCTCCCTTCGTTCGGGTTCGACGTTCAATCGGCAACTTTGAACCGGTCTCATAACCCGAAATCGTTACTCTTTTCTTGAATTGATCATGCACAGATTGGGAACAATCCAGCTTTCAAAGTTAACGTTCATTTCGAGTCAAACAAGACGTTCTAACTCGTTATTTTGACGAAACTTCATGGCGAGTACATGTTTTAACATGCAATTTCAACATGTAATTTCGGATGGTCCAGCTTCAAAATGCATAGAGTACTGTGCGAGGTATTCCAGGTACCGTACAGACTTTCGCGCCGGCTAACATGTTCTAGCGTGCACCCCCTTGCCACTTGGCAACCGTTGCCAACGGCCTGGTAGTCTGGTGCAGTACTCTCTTATTATGCGAGCGCCATAGCGCAGAGGCAGGACTCTAGGATTTATGCAAATCTATCACGCAACTGGCTTATTGAATTTCTTGCTTTATTTCCACAAACCGAAAATTAAGATCAGTAAATCGAAACATTATGAACCTCAAAATTTACAAAACAATTTGGGACGTTTTGGGAGATTTTATTAATGAATTACTTTGTAAGATGAGGGACCAGCTAAATTTGTCTTTTCAAATTGTGCTTAAAAACAGTATCAACATTTTAGTGCACATGTAAATACATATCACAATATTTTGTCAGGCAATCAACTTTTGCAATATAAAGCAGATAAATTATGTTTTCCCTTTTTTTCAATACTTCATTGCACCATCACTGCTGTCCTCATCTTTTGCAATGTCAGTCGTCATCAAATTCTTCATTATCTTTAAAGCCCCAAAATTTTACTTCACGAGCAGACAAGAAAAAGAAAACTAAAAGTGTTGAAAGCAAGGTAACAATCATATGATATCTTTGTGGAAGAAAACTGCTAACTGAAGGTGTTTTAAGTTCTGAATATTTTTTATTTACCTTTCATGCATTGGCTTAAATTTCTACAAGGCTCTTTATCAACATATTACTACGACTGTAATTGTGGGGAAATAAAACATGTTCCAAATTATTTAACACTTTATTAAACAGCTTCAACCCGCAAAACATTATTATGACAATTCAGTGATTTCTTTAGAATGTATTGTACCTGTAGGTGATTGCACAACACATACAATGGAGAAATGAACTGATTGCATAATACACACAATGAGGGAATGGAATGACACGAATGCGAGTCAAGCAGTGTAGATAACAAGGAAATACAATTAATTACTGTAACACTTATGTAATGCTGCTGTTCCTAATTTTAAAAGTTTTCCAGTCACGTAAATAATGTCTTGAAGTTGCTGCTGGTGGGTATCACCTTCATGCCATTTGGGAACGACTTTCACCTTCGCGGGTCCATCTCCTATTGGGAATGAGTGGACATGGGTTGGCTGCTCTCCTCCAAATGCCAAATACACCTCTTCGGGAGAATGATCTAGGGAAAAAAAACAATTAACTAATTTTAAAAAAATTGTTTAATATCCATATCTACATTCGATGCTTAGAATACAGACGTTAAAACAATTTTAGACGTTAAAACAATTTTAGACGTTAAAACAAGTGTAATACAATTGTAGATCACTTGATGAATACCTGGTTGGCATTCGACGCTTGCTCATACGTTTGGGTTCACCGGCGATGTCATCCTGTTTATCCTCGAGCCTCAAATGTAGGTACAGGTGTGGACAATATGTGCTGCATCTGAAGTCTTCGCTCCTTGACAGTTTTGATCCAATCACTGTTCAGGCATGGAGGTAGGTGAAATCTTCACTTCCTGACCCCTAATGCACCTGGTGGTTGGTGCCTTGTCCCCATCACTGTTGAACTGAAAAATGAATAACAAGTTAACATTAATAATAAATGGCACTGAGGGTTGAGAAGTTGATCAGAATGTTTTTCTTTTTTTGAAATGACTCAAGCATCGGTAAGTGCAAATTTGATGGAGATACCCACATTTTTGAGTTAGAAAAAAATGTTTTTGTGAGGAAACACTTAGTCAGTCTCATATGTTTTGTGCAAAAGGTCGTAAGACATGATGAACGGTATAAATACCGTACACGTTCGCCACTAATTCTTCCTAATAAAAGTAACCATGTCATGATCATAAATGCCCCAGAAAGTGTAAAATTTGGTTTGGAAACACGATAAGAAAATATCAAGTTTTTCTTTGAAAACACTTAGGATTTTTGTTGTCATGCTCCATAGACTTAGTGCATGGAGTTTCAACTCGCGAACGTACATGATAGTTTTTCCATGATCAACCACCAAATTCTCTCCGAATTTTTCGACCGTGACCGGTCGAGATGTCTTAAAACGGGACGACTGTCGCCGTCACTTGTTCACTGTACTGTGTACACTGCGCTGGTGCCTGGAGTGTGTTTTTCAGTTGTGAATTTATGCCACTTTAACCACGAATTAGCAAACACGGACCGCTAGCAACATAAAGCTTACTATACTATTATTACCTTCATTACTTACTTTATTTTTACGAGTAATTTGTTGCTCATATACACAGCAATCTTTCGCGATCCATCGATGAAAATCATGATTGTTGCTGGCCGGCCGGCGCCGCGCCATACACAAAAAGGACATTTCAGTCTGGCTCTCTGACATGACGTTAAAATGCCGTATATTTATATTTCACAGGCCTGGATCCCAGACTTAAGGCCAATAATCAGAGTGGTCGATTTTATAGCAGGAAATGCACAAGAAAAATAAACACATCAACGATTTAAATTTTGAAACTAGAAGAATTTATTCTACTACAGCATATAATGTTAAAACATTTTAAATGTTATGAGCTACAATTCTGATGGTTGCATAATGTATACATTGACAATGTGCTTCAATTTTCATAAACCACACTTCCCACAAATAATGGTATGGTCTGTCGCGAAGTAACAATCGGTTTCCTGTTTAATGGCGACGCACTCGTTGTGAATCCGGGAAAAACAAAGTAGTTCCAGCGTCAAAAACCGACAAAAACGCGAAAAAGACCCTCAGAATTTCTTTTTAACATCGATTTCTACTTTCAACAATAAATAAGGACTCGTCTTGTTTAGGTCTGGTTAAGTATTAAAGTCCTACACGGACGACGAAATTCCGACTGACCTATAATATTTCTCAGGTAAAAATAAAGTGTTTAGTAAAAACTACGGTATTTGCCCTTTGCACGCCAACGCTATTCCGTCGATTTGCAAGGCAAAAGGGGCTATAAGCTATAGTAAACCTCTCGCAATGGCGGCCATGTTTGCGGGTAGGTCTCTTATTTACACGACGTGACAATGTAAGCTGCACAGATTGTCTAATCACACCTGCCGCCATGCAAAGGCTGTAATCGATTATCTAAACCTATATATGATGACCCATGACTTTCCAAAATAAAAGACCTAAAAGGAATACTATCTCGCCTACCTGCAGGAGGATAAAGAGAGAAGCCAAGAGCGCCTGATGTTTAGGTCCAATAAACCTGGGACGACGAACCGATTTACGGCTCTCCTTGAAGATGCGATAGATGCGGTTCACCTTGAGTAAAGTGGGAGAGTAGATGATGGTAAAGCTTAGAGAGATGAGTGCTTCCGACGCCATGCAGCCAGCAGGAGACGGGCGAGCTAGGAGGAGGTACACGGTACAGAACGTGACAGCAAGTCCCGAGAGATTGATACAACTCAGCTCTCGACTCGTAGCCTTAATGAGGGCGTGATCCCGGTAGTGGTACAAGCCGATGGCGGTAAGAAGGCACGCGATCACACCGAGCGTGGAGGCCACCATGATGGTTATACTAGCTGCGCTCTTTATGTTCAGAGATGTTGGGACAATCGCCTCGCAGTCTGATCGATTGGTGTTCGGCCAGAATGTTGGTGAGCAGGGTTGACAGGTGTTGCCGTTGACCACGATGGCGCTAGGGGCGCAAGATTGGCAACCCCAGCAGCAGTTGCTCTCCAAAGGGACCGGGATGAACCCGGGTTTGCATTCCTCCCTGCAAATCGATATCGGGACATGTCTATTACCCCCCGGCCATTTCACCACATCCTCAGAAATCACCAACCTACTCCCATAGCGATGGAAGTCCCAGATTCCCACGTAAACAGATTCGTAGATTCCTCTTGGAGAGAACTGGTAGCTCTTTAATTGGTACCGGTCTCCTGAATTGCCGTCCGAGTCGAATTCCACGAAATCACCGATGCTCTGAAAGGAGACGTTCAGAAGATATGGCAGCACCGTCTTACCAGAAATGTCACTGCGGTTTTCATTCGAGTCTGACGATAGGATGTTGTCTAGAGCATGTGCCAATGCATATACCGCCCAGTAGGTCTGTGGAGCATTGAAGTTAATGGTTACTGGACACGAGGTAAGGTTAGTGCACTGCTCCCTGGCAAACCTCTGCTGAATGTATTCGATCAGCCAAGGGGAAAGGTCGTGTCCGCTTTCGGATTGGAGTCTTTGAAAATGTTCGTCGACGGAAGGAATCGCACTTTTCTTCTGCTTAATGAAGAAACTACCAATTGTTGCATTGCCTAGGCCGAGATTCTCAAAATCGTAACTATTCAAACCGTCACTGGCCACGCAGATCAATTGTCTCGTGGGGTCGTCAACGTGGATTCCTCGAAGTACCGTGTTAGTGTGGGTGCTATAGGAGAAGATGACAATGACGGTTGCCTTGGGGAAGGAGCGTACCTTGGCTACGATGCTGTTAATCTCACTCGGTGTTGCCTCTTCGCGAATGGCGATGGAGAAGGCGACGCAGATGCCATGTTCCTCGGCCAGTTTCGTCACTTCCAGGGATCCGGGGATCCCGTAAGAGTCAGCAGAGTAGAGGAGACCCACGTATGTCCAGCCGTAATGAATAAGAATATCAATAATAGCACGAGCTTGGAATTTGTCCGGAGGAACCGTCCTCAAGAAATATGGAAAGCGTTCCTTGTTGCTCAGCTCATCGCTCGTGGCATAGTGGGAGATGATTGGTATCTCATAAAGACTGGCCACGTTACCAGCTACCACGGCGTTTACACTGGACGCCGGCCCTATCATGCCAATAGGTATCGGTACTGGCTCGGACTCCAACTGACCGGAAGGTGACCTTTGACCTGTAGCCAATGATGTGGCTGCGTACAAAGTGAGAGCCTCGGATCCGCAGTTATCTCTGATATCAAAGCCGAGACGTTTCCCCGCCAATATCGCCGGATTGGCGTTGATCTCGTTAACTGCAAACATCATGGTCTCCGAATACTTCAGACCCACCAACGTCACGTCTGGTGAGCAGGTAAACCCGGTCTCGCCCCGGTGGTGCATAGCAAAAATCCCGCCGATGATATAGTCCCCATTGCGTGTATGTCGAGTTTCTACCGCGGTTGGTATCTCGCACCGTGCAACTTGCTGCACGCACATCAAGATGCAGACTTGTATGATAGACGCCATTACGTCCAGACGATGCCCTGAATATTGGTGAAGATTGCACGTACCAACCACGTTTATACTTTGAGTGGAACCACGTTAGCAGATACTTAATCACGACTGCTTCTTAATTGTTGCTTAAATTCGACTCGAGAGCCAAAAATAGACATCATAGCAATTTCATCGAGATAAATTGATGACGGGGCCGGCAGTCTACGGTCGTGGTTTGTCGGTGACTGTCCACATAATGCAAATACATTTTAGTGCATTTGTGCGCATGTGGCGCAAAGCATGATAGGTCTATTTTGTACCGAACAAATCGGATGCGGCCATACAGTGGTTTTCGTTCGCACCAATGCAGCGCCCGATTAAAGTTCATCGGGCTTAAATGTACAAGCTTTGTGACCTGTCATTTTTAAAAGTTTCCACTTTTTGATTATGATGCATGCAGTGACAATAGGTCATTGCCCAGAATTGTAGTGGCCTTACTTCGGTAAAACCTTTACCACAGCGCCCGTAGAGGGCGCTATGTACGAGCACACCAATGGTACATGTAAGTTTCCCCATTGGGGCGCATGTTTGGTGTGTACATGTAAATGTATGTCATGATTGTTATTACATTGTATTTATATCAAGTCTTTATGGTACTGAAACAAAGAATTCCTTAAAATTATTTATGGCAATGTAGCTTTAAACAAACATACATGGAGAATAACCCGAATCAAGCAGTGGCTGAAAACCGAATTCACATCCCAGATGGGATTCGAACCATGGGCCACATAGGTATTCCGGGCAATAGAGAACATGCGCATGACGTCACATCAGAGAGGAATCTTTGTTTTTTAATGATATACCTATAGGTGCACATGTTGTGCTCAGCTATAGACAGCCGAATTGTGACGTGCGTTGCCATGGTAATTGACTCTAAACTATCATGGCCGTCGGAAAAAGAACCATTGCAAAAGCACAGGGACACGGTTTAGTGATTTTTAGTTTACAGCCAATTACCTATAGGCAACTAACAAAAGATGACGTATTCACTTCGGCAGTCTATATTGCACAGAATCTAAATGTCAAAAACTACCCTCCGAGATGGCTACTTTGCATAAAGTATGAAAATACCCATCCTTAGAATCATCCTCCCAAAACGGGACTACAAATCCATTACTATTGGCCTTGGCCAACTGATGTTATCTATGAAAACATGTGAAAAGATCATCACGACACTGAAACTTGAATGCTGAAAAGCATTTGGAAGGGGAAAAACACCTATAATACAACGGGCTTCTAAAAACGAGCTAATTGGTGCACGCGTGTACGTGTCTATACAGTCGGACCTCGATACTAAGAGGTCCTCGGCAGATTACCTCGTTATAAAATGAAATATTACTATGAAAACAACGAAGAGCCAATCATTGTGACCTAAAACATTCCTCGTTACATGAACAGTGTTCTCGTTGAAATTAGGGGGCAGATTTCCTACTTTCGTTTAGGAAATTTCTATTCTTACTCGACACCGATGCTGTAATCGAGGAATTGTGATGTTGGCTTTATGGCGTAGGCCTATATAGTGCATGCACGTACAGCTTCCTTTTGAAATAACCGTACAAAGAACCCGTACCAACCAACGCACACAAAAACTGTATCATTACAAAACGAAAAGGGGGAAAATGCAAAAAAAAACACGGGGGCGGGTTGTGCCATTCTAGACTTATTTCAAGTCTGATATTACGTATCATAAATTATGTATCAGGTATAGGCCTACTTCTCATAAATTTGTGAAGCATGCGCGATCTCAGACTTGAAATAAGTCTAAAATGGTACAATCTGCACCCCCACACATATCAATAATTGTTTCTTACGCTGCCCCCTTAACTTGTTTTTCAATGGGACAGATGAGGAAACAAAAAAAGGGACATCAGATAATCAGCTGAAAGAAAAGCTTTTTTCACAATTTCCCCTTTACCAGTAATAGACCGCTATTTCGTGGGGCCCTTTTGTAACTTAAACCGTTCAACAATGGAAGCACAATATGTGCAACTATATGCATGTCCTCAAGGTACAAAGACCGTGACACTACCACTCGGAAATGGCGGCAATTCGATACGGTCTATTCCTCACGGCGTCGTGTTTACTTGGTAATAATCAAATCATATCGACCTTGTAAATATAAAAAATGGTGAAGCAGGTCTACCTTTGACAACTAATTTCACAAGAGCGAATTAAATTGGCAAAATTTACATAGACGTACAATGTAGATGCAAGTCCAGTAAACTGAAGGTCGACAACAATTATTTCAAATTAGCTAATTAGCCAGCAATTATATCGAGTGCCTTTCGATCACCAGTCTATCAATTAAAAGCACAAGAACAAGACTCGTGGTATGCAACGTCAACCTTCGTATTGCCTTGCCAAAATTACAGGATCTAAAAGAAGTAATCATTCTCTGCGTTTTGGCAATGGACGTCTCAAATCACCAGCGAATGTTTAGACCAACAAACCCTTACAACAGACGTCACACTTTAGTAGTCTATAACGGTCTACTCTTTGAAATCATAAAGATAGCAGCTTCGAAACAGTTTTAAACTCGGACTGAATCAATGTCCTCGGACTGAATCAATGTCCTCGGACTGAATCAATGTCCTCGGACTGAATCAATGTCCTCGGACCGAATCAATGTCCTCGGACCGAATCAATGTCCTCGACCAAAGAGTAGAATATTACACACGACATTTATTTGAATTAACAAAACGAACATTAAGGAATGTCAGAGCGACGTTTTATTCATTAAAAAGTTCTATCAATGACAATAATTAACGCAATAAGGCACCAAATTAATAAACATTGTGTAATCATGTACAATTTGTTAATGTAATATGAACATTTATGTAAAAGCCTAGTATGCTGAATAATATACTGAACATGTGTTGGACAAAAACCTTGACTACTGTGGCACAGCTTTTTATAGAAATAACTTTTGTTCGTGGACATTACTGAATGAAAACATGATCAGGAAAAATATTCACAATTGATAATAACAATTTCTAAAAATGTGCCAATGTGCCGTTTACACACAATGTCTTTGGTGTAGAAAATTGACAGGTAAAAGTTCTGAATGTTGTTGCTGCTACAGACCGTATCGAATAGCCGCCATTTCGTGGGGCAGTTTCTTTGTTCCTTGAGGACATGCATGGTTGCACATATTGTGCTTCCATTAAACGGTTTAAGTAACAAGAGGTGCCCCACGAAATGGCGGCTATTCGATACGGTCTATCGTGGCCATCCATATGAAGGGTCTAAGGAAAACTCTTGCTGAAAATCACATCCTCTTTACAGTTTTAAAAACTGCTGGATTCTTGAAGAAGCCTCCGTTTGGTCTCAGTAAATTTTGGACGTCCTTGGAGCAAATTAACACTCCGTCATTCCTGGCCAGGAATTTTCAAGTTTTTAGCAAAGAGTGCAGCCACTGCTAGTTGCTTATTTCCGTTGCTTTTCTGAAGCTCTTCTATAACCTCTCCACGTTGGAAGCCCATGGCCGTGATTTCGCTTATCGTGGATTCGGGAAATGGCGATGCTTGAGATGGACTGGTTTCTGATGACGTGCTTGGCCCTGGTCAACAAAAAGAAGAGATACAAGTTGACAAAGCTGTAATCACTTGGAGTTGACCTAGAAAGGTTTGAAATCTTGGGGTTTGGGAGTTTGTTGGAGTCGGACAGGCCCTACAAACCTAATTACTTGTATGCCTGTATTGATGGCTTTCCGTGACGTAGAACATCCGGGAATGTTTGGGTGTCACCGGTCATGCGCACACACGCGCGTGCGCCAATAGACGCACATGAACATGTCGCACATGAACATGTCGCACAGCCTTCAGATAGAGCACAGATTGGATTTGGCAATCAGGCCGCAACCAACTAGCTTAAAAAGGGGAAAGGACAGAAAGAGGGAGAGAGAGAGGACCACACCATTGTTCCAAAAATGTGTGGGAGTAGTTTCGAGTAACTTGGACCCGAAATGTCGCATTTTTAACATTAGTATGGGACGAGCGATATTTATATAGGGTCCAACAGGGTTGTAGTTGAGTCCATCACAAGTCCATCACAAGTCCCTGGGTCTTAATTCAAGTCACAAGCTATTCAAATGAACTCCAACAAAGGCATTCTTTTGTGTATGTTTATCCTTTGCTTCTTGTTACTGGACTCGTGCGGGACTTGTCACGGACTTGTGATTTTATCGGCTCTGGACTTGTGATAGACTTGTGATGGACTTGAGTACAACCCAGGGGTCCAAGAGAGTCAACCCTACTCTTCCCCAATCCCCCCTCCCGCCCCCACCAAAAAAACCTAATTCTAGTTCCACCCATGAGCCAGTATCCCCTTCAGTAACCTGCTACATCTTGAGCCGATCTGCTAAGTGCTTCAGCAAGCTGTTTATCTTCCGTCTCCATGGCAGTGTTGTCGAGTGACTCGGTCCGATTCAGTCGGGCACATGCAGGCACCTCAGCTTCACCCAGGAATGGTGTTTCGGTCCCTGTCGTTCCTATTCTTAGCGTGTTGTTCTTCAAGTCTATGGCACACTTTAAAAATATTGATAATCTATGGTAAAAATTATCCAAAACTACCATTTTGCTTTTGAAGAAGATTCTGCCAGTGTCAAAAACAGAGGCCACTAAGTTTACAGTGTGAATTATCCAAAATATGAAATGAAAGAAAGGTTATATAAAACTTGTTGGTATTTGAACATCGGACCTTTTACATATTGGGCAGATGCTCTAGGGCAGTTCCACGGTGTCGGACATACATTTTGGACACTTTGACCTGCTTTGACAGGGTGCATTCTTAAAGCTACAATTTGAAAGATGATTTAGTAAAAACAACTAGCCCCAAAAAATCTTTGTTGCCCTAAAAAGTGGCTCAAATACCATGGTGTCGGACGTACGCAGAGAAATTGATATTTTTATGGTATTTCTAGGACAACAAATATTTTTGGGGGGCTAGTTGTTTTTACTAAATCATTGTACTAACTACCACTTGTCTGTTAATAAACTGACAATCCACTTTCAAATTGTAGCTTCAAGAATACACCCTGTCAAAGTGTCCAAAATGTACGTCCGACACCGTTGAACTGCCCTGTACCAGTTGAGCTATATGCGGCATTGTGATAGCCACGTATGCACAACTGAACAAAATTACCGTTCATTTCTGACAATAAAACTAGCATTCCTCAAAGGAAACTGCAGCTTCGAAAGTGCTCCTTTAATCGACGAATATCCATAGTCACCTGATGTCTTTTAAGCATGTCCAGACCCAACAACATGTCCATTGGCTGGTCTTCAAGAATTGCAAACGAGGATTGTAAAAAGTCGGGCCCAATCTGAATTTGTCCTGAAAAGGGAACAAAAATAATCAAGAAAAGGAAAAAGAATGTTTCTTCCTCATTACTGTTACTACTTTTCTTGTATGATTCCCAAAAGGAATCACGTAACTGAGATTTAGCCCGATTTCAAGCATGCGCGTCAATCCTTTTTTGTTTCTGCGGCAACTAAAACAGCACCCTCTATTGCCGCACCGCCTCACATTTTCTAGACTGATCGCCAATCCTGTAGACTACGTTAGGAATGGGAACAAGTCTATGTATTTTCCCGGGCAGCTCGACCTCATACTCAGTGCAATAGATTCGGACGATGCTGATATCGAATGGGAACGAATGATAGCGAGTATGATCAGCTGCAACAGCGTGTCTGAGCTGAATACTGAAATATGCCACTTATTTCCGCGTCCATTGTTTGTGGAGTGAAAACTCCCAGAACATTCAGTGTTGTGACAACTCTGCAAGTTTACTATAGGCCTTACTGTGTACGAATCTATGTGCGATGGAGGAAAAAAAAAAAAAAAAAAAAAAAAAAACACGCGTCGCCGCATCAATTCCGGAACTTCGGTCTGACCAGAGAGAGAATACTTACGTCATTATCCTGTCGCCACCTAGGAGGTCCTTCATGAAGTGCAACAGAACAGGAAGAAATGCTCAGTTTTAGAGGTGGGAGGAAAACCCCACACAGACATGTGGGGTTTTCCCGATTTCCCTGTGCCTTAAAGTTGCACTGTCCGTGTTTGGGTGAAAGGATTACAAAATTAATTTACACAAGCGAACGAATTTAGAAAGCTTACGTGTCTCTGTAACGAAAAATATAAAAAACCTTTTCCGACGTCGGGAATTGGAGACACAAGCGTGTGGTCTAGTGGGTAAGAACCGGGACTCCCAATCAGAGGTTGTGGGTTCTAGCCCCACTATGACCAATGTGTCTGTGTCCCTTGGCAAGGCACTTAATCCCAGTTGCCTCGTCAACCCAAGCGATATTTGGGAAGATGTTAAAGGGAATGTCACAATCTAACTGGCCAGCAGCCACCTAGTTGAAGCGAAATGGTTCTGGTGATTCCCTGATGGCAGCGGTAATATTGGTAACAGCGCCGCAGGGTGGATATGTGCGCTATATAAGAATCCACCATTATTATTATTATTTTTCTTGAAACGGGCTTCACGTGTTGTACATGTGCGCGTACGCTCATATGTACATAGTATGTTTACAATTTACACACGTACGCGCAGATTTACGTCATAACCCTGTCGAATAAAAAACAGGGGGTGGTCTTTTATTATTTCTCATTTTCAATCAACTGGCATTAATCCTTGACGGAATTTTACGTTCTTGGTACCAAATGAAAGCTGATAACGTTTTCTATTCTAGAAAAATAGCAATTGAACTTTTTTTAAAATGTTGACGCTCAAATCGGCTTAAAATCGGACAGTTAAGGCTTACCTAAATGCACTCTTCCAATGATTTTCTGCGTTCCGACACCTTTAGCAATGCCTGCCCATCTCTTATCAACAAGACGCATGATGTTACACCTCTCAGCGCAGGCTTGACTCATAATTGTCATCTGTGCACCTGTAGTAGTTATATGAAAGTGAAATTCATCTGTCATTTGAGATAAAGTTGACTTTTGAAAACTTTCATTATTTATCAACACCCGACTGATTCGATATCTCGCTCACTGATCAATTTCATTGTTGGGCAAGAATGAATTTTGATATTTAATTTTACTGCTGATACAAAGAAATATCAAATGCAGATGCAAATACAATACTACATGACATTAAAGCAAAATAAGCTTATTATATTTTTGATTCAAAGAATACGATTTCGAATAATAATGATGCAGAAATTCCAGAAATTTGGCAGTGTCTTGTATCAGGTTAGCGAGGTATTTTTCTCAATTTAGTGCCACCTTTTGTTTTGAAAATGGAATAAAAATCTTAATCGAATTGTAATTGCTAGGTGAAATCAGAATCAATTCTGGAAATTTCGGAATCACCCAATCACTCGTGTAAAATGGTACACGTGAGAAATTGCCAACTGAAACATTGTCTGCAGAATTTGTTTTTACTATTCATTCAACACAGGAGCTATGCATGGATTTTTCAGGCTTTCTGAAGTATTACTGCATCTTTGTGGCTGAAATTTCAACAAGGCAGTTTATCAACATTATTATACAGCAAGGATGTTATTTCTAAACATACCCGAGTCTACAAACGCTTTGACAGGATGACTGTTGACATTGACATCAATGTACAGCATGACGACTTGACCGAAGCTCTCTGGTGCATGCTCCATTGCCGTTTCCATGTTAGCATCCACATTCTTCAACCTGAAGTTCAAATAATTTAACCGGATATCAAGAAGTTTGACCTTTTAATGATCTTGCTAACTATTCACCTGAAAACGGCTCATTTTTCTGCGATTTTGTCAAAGGTCTGTGATCGAGTCTTGGCGTGACCTTTCCAGGTCTGTGAAGTTGAGGTACATGTAATACTGAAGTATTGATCTTGAGTTGAAACTTGAAGCATACATAATTTTTTAAGCATCACATCCATATTTTAATTCTTCTCATACGACGTGCCGCTCACAGTACCTTGAGAAACATCTACCTCCGGCCAGAAAGCCACTGCCAGCAACATAAACAAACCGGACCCTTCTTTAATAGACCGATCCAGTAAGCTCCGCCCATTTTGGAATTGAACAATCACAGCCTCCGGTCCAGGTAACCAAAAAGTAGATCGCTATTTTGGCTACCCGAGTCCCAAAAAATTTGTGCAAAGAGCTACGGCAAAATGCAGCAAGAGGACAAAATGCAATAAACATTATTTTTATCAGCGCAGAGGACCCTAGCCGGTTTAAAACGGATTAAGACTGGCCAAACCTACTTTTAATCCCTTCATGAATGTGTTTTTGTGTAAATCGGTAAAACTCACCAAAATTAGCTTGTCGTTTTGCTATGTTGTGCATTCACTGCGTTCTAGATGCGTGTTGAGTTGTTTTTGTTCGATCGCGCGCGTTACGCGTAATGCAGGTGTGTGGTACATGCACGCACACGACCGGATACTTAAGTGCACATTTTGCTTTCGAGCGTGCAGTTTCTGTGTGCGTGTTTCAATACGCGGTGACCAGGGCGCAGGCGCTGACGCACGGCGCAGCCACGCGACTCTACTGCACACGTGCCTCACATGTGTGACATGTTGCTAGGCAATTGCTAAATGGGCGGAGCTTACTGGATCGGTCTATTGTCACAGACCTTGGAAATACTTCGAGTACAATGCTGCAAGGCAAAGATGTGAGACTGGCTTCTCAAAATCTAGAGGCCGTTAATCGTCTGCCCAATGGTCTTAGAGCATCTAGGTCCACTGATTTGTGTTTATCATTACTGAGACAATAAAAGAACATGTACTTTGACATTGTGTCTGTGTCATTCTTAGTTCAAAGTTCAAAGTTCAAAGGTCAAAGGTCTGTGTGGATTGTATTTACATACCTGATAGTTTCAGCTATCTGCTGCTGTGCATCTGGATCAAACGGATCAGCATTCATCATCCTGATCTGTATCAACTCTCTCTCAGCTCGCTCTTTTCTCTGTTTCTCTAAAACCTCCGTGAAAGCATCTGAAACAAGAAAAAAGCAACTTACTTTAATAACAAGAAAGATTTACTTATTTCTGCAATGAACAAAGCAAATGGCACCCCGGCCCCATTTTGGAAATTGACTAGTTCCAGCACCACACGTTCAACGAACATGAGATTCGTGTTTGTATATGGAATATGAGGTCCGGGAAATCAGTGTAATGTGTATTGCGCCTGGGATGCATATGGTCACCGTTTCCTGCTCGCCGCGCGTAGAGAATCAATTCTGTAATCGCTACCGCAGCAGGAATCGGCGGGCAGTTTGCATGCAGTCTACACTTTTTTTTATCTAGTACTGCTATTCGCGTACGAGTACTTGGAGAGTCGAGTACAGTGCCGAGTCCGAGTACTTTGCTTACCGAGTATGAGTACGGACTGTTCGAGTACAAGTATTTTGACTTTCGAGTACAAGTACGAGTTGCATGTGCGATACCCGGCTGAGGTACCTGTGCCCTTGAGCAAGGCACTTAAACACAATTGCTCCATCCTTTGGAAGGGATGTAAAGCCAATGGTCCAGTGTGTTAGGTAACGCACTTTAAAGATCCCAGAGCATTCTTTTGTGAAGAGCAAGGGGAGGGATTCCCCGGTGTCTCTGGCTGTTCCTAATTCTTCATGGGTTTTTTACGCTTGCGAGCGACAGTGCAATGGGTGCTTGGAGGAATCCTTGGTTTCAGTACCAGACATTTACCGAGATTCCCGCTGAGTAGCGCGTCAGCCAGTGGTCGATTGCGTTCCTTGAGGAGTGACAGCTCATGTGGATTGGATAGGAACATGTCTCGCAGCCTAGCTGGGTCATTTTCTGGGTTGACATTTTGATGTTGTGCTGCAGGTAGGGTTGCTGGTCGAGCAGCTGACCCAGTAGCAGCTGACCCAGCAGCAGCTAACCCAGCAGCAGCTGACCCGGCTGCAGCTGACCCAGCAGGGTTTCCCGGAACTTGAATCTGACTAAAATCAATGTTTAACACACCAGGGTCACCTAGATGCAAAGACGATAAAAACGAATCAAAAAATATTGATAATTTAGGGTCAAAAGTCTTTCAATATGTATAGGCCTATATATATATTACTACTAATACATGAATAGGAAGACCGATTTGGGGTAAAAAAGGAGTGTTGGGACGACCGGTCGTGTTAGGACGACCGATCGCCGGTCATCCTAACGACAATGGCTCCAAAAAGCATCTTAATTATGTCGAAATGCATTTTTATTAGGTTTGTAACCATTTTTATTAGGGCACGCACCATTTTCGTCTAGATTGCAAAAAATGTTTTTATAGAGATTTTGAGGAGAAAATGAGTGTCAATTTACGATCTTTTTACCGAGAATTTTGTGGTTTTAGTGGTCAGTGGCGACATTCTAGCCAAAAGTGTCGTCCTATTCGGGGATGTCGCCACTGACCACTAAAACCACAAAATTCTCGGTAAAAAGATCGTAAATTGACACTCATTTTCTCCTCAAAATCTCTATAAAAACATTTTTTGCAATCTAGACGAAAATGGTGCGTGCCCTAATAAAAATGGTTACAAACCTAATAAAAATGCATTTCGACATAATTAAGATGCTTTTTGGAGCCATTGTCGTCAGGACGACCGGCGATCGGTCGTCCTAACACGACCGGTCGTCCCAACACTCCTTTTTTACCCCAAATCGGTCTTCCTATTCATGTATTAGTAGTAATATATATATATATATATAAAATCAATTACAAACTAGGATAGGTTTTAGTTCACCATATATATATTTTAAATTACGAAATACGCAGCTCCATAGCAAAGGCATGAGGCTGCGTATTTTGTGGCACGAATTTGGCGCGCATGCATTGCTGACGAGCCCGTGCCTTTAAACTTTTAAAAAATAAACGTGCTTCGTGCCAAGGAGGGCGCTTTGTGGCTGTGGAAAGATAACCATGTACGGACACCCAAGTTTGAGTCTGAGACCACATGCGCTAAACTTACATAGTTGTATGGGACAACTCTCAAAAATTGTAAGTTTTAACTCGGTAAACTCATGACACTTTTCCTCCTAATTTTGCACTTTTATCATCCAACTAACATTTTTACATGGTTTATGTCATAACAAGGAAAATCCTGGGTGTCCGTGCATGTTAATCTACCCATTGTAACATGTTTATTCAACGTGATAATTTACTAATTATAACAAGTCAAAGAGCATGCAACAAAAAGCCAACAGACCTTGTTGAGATGGAGCAGACTGCTGAGGCATCTGTCGTAGCAGTATTATATCACCATCTTTAACTCCGAAAGCTCCCAGACTCTTCTGCGGATCTTGTAAGAGGACGCCATCATGCATTACAATGCAGTTTTGACTGGAAACTCCGCACTCAAACTCACACAAAGCTTTGAAGTTTATCAACTCTAAGTCAGGACTCACGTCCATGTTGACAACATCACCACTGATAGTTGTGACACAGACCTTCATGGCGTGGAAGTAATTTCAATCTTTTTCGATCAAATTAATTGTAAAAACTAACAAATCAGTTTAACAAGTTTATCAGCACAAGTTTTTAGAATTCTGCATGTGTCAGATTTTATGAAAGAGCGCCCTCTCGTGTTGATCATAAAAACAATTCATAGACTGGTTTCCAGTCCACATATTCCACATACAAAAACAAATACTGTCCAAACCATCAAACTAATTGGTATGAGAGGGAAAAAGTAGTTCTACCATGCGATAGATAACAGGGTATACAGATGCAAATGTCTGTTACTATTTTAGCAGCAAGACTTTCCTTATCATAAACAATTTTTGGGCACCAGTTGGCTTCATAGCTAACTGGGGTACCGTGGCCGAGTGGTTAGGGCCATCAACTCGCAATTATCATGGGTGAAAACTTGGGGTTGCGCGGGTTCGAATCCGGCTGCGGTACCTGTGCCCTTGGGCAAAGCACTCGACCACACTTGCTCTATCCTTCGGAAGGGATGTAAAGCCGTTGGTCCAGTGTGTTAGGTAATGGTAACGCACTTTAACGATCCCAGAGCATTCTTTCGTGAAGAGCCAGGGGATTCCCCGGTGTCTCTGGCCATTTATAATTCTAATTCTTCATGGGTTTTCTCACGCTTACGAGTGACAGTGCAATGAGCACTATTGAGGAATCCTTGGTATGAATACCAGAAAGAGATAATAATAATAATAGCTCAATAATTGGCGTCTGCACGTTAGGCAGACGGGACCGCGGTTCAAATCCCGGTGGAGCCCAGTTGCTTTTCACTGCACCCAAATTTACCAAACTCATATAGACATTTGTCCACATTTGTATCAATTGTTTTATTTATTAAAGGATTTTTATCTGGCAATCGGATGCTCTTCAGATGTTAGCGATTGAAAAGTACACTGAGAGCACATAATTGTCATTATCTCTTCAAAATCACATCAACAGCAGATGGTGGATGGAGACTAAGATCTGGGAAAAAACTATGCCCATCAAAGATTTATAAGAACTTGCAAAGAAAATGGTAAATTAGCAATAAAGAATATACGTAGAAGAAAAGAAGACGAATTTTATTTTGAAAGAACTCACGAATGGGAATTACAAATGTTATAGTCTCTTTAATAAATAAAATAAAATGACGTAGGCTACTTCAATTCTCGGACTCCGACGTATTGAAGATAAGCCCCATTACTTGGAATTTTAGACCGCTCTGGGGAAATCAGAATCTAGTTATTTTAAACTTTGCTTTCCATTAGTTGAACCGGATGTGAGTCGTGTAAAACAAAGTAGCATGTTAGATAAGGAATTGGAATCGAGTTTTGTTTGCTTTTCTGGCCGATTGTTGTATGTATTAAATAACCTTTTACACAGAGTAAACAACAATTGCACAACACACAGACAGGCCTACATTGAACGCAATTACAGAAATCCGCTACAGGCTAATTCTGATCCACATACACGCCCCGGATTCGAACCCGGGACGCCAGAGGTGAAAGGCGAGGAAAGAACCCGTACGCGAACCCGACCGCTCCCCCCATCCCAAATTACCAATACAAACTAAACCCTGCAGCAAAACGGTACAACCAGACACAAACGTTTGGAAATAAAATCACGATTTTATTTTCAAACAATCAAAAACAAGTCAATCAGAACGCCTGTGTCACTGAATGGGTAAGAGCCTTCAACCCCCCCTTATACATAATGAAAAATATATTTTAGCTCCCGTTGACAGAAGTCCGAGTGTTATTGCAGACGAGAATACCACTAATTAACTATACACGCGTTCAGCCATGGGGTT
The DNA here is from genome assembly GCA_037783545.1 of Henricia sp. BOLD:AAB3569. Taxonomy (NCBI): domain Eukaryota; kingdom Metazoa; phylum Echinodermata; class Asteroidea; order Spinulosida; family Echinasteridae; genus Henricia; species Henricia sp. BOLD:AAB3569. The sequence goes on from JBBELK010000620.1 coordinate 1,463,835, forward strand.
AGAATTGACCTTGACATGTTTTGCAATCTCAGGCATTCCCAGGGGGCATACTTCGCCAAGTCTTTTCTGACAATTTCTTAATCTCTTTTTATTTTGACACAGGCCTAACAAAAATTCCCAAAAGAGGAAATGCGTCCCATATAAGCCTAAAACGCAGATAGCAAATAAGCCATAAATCTTTAAAATATAATGAAGAAGCGAATGTTTGATGGAATTGTTTTTATTTGAGAAGCATAGGCAGGATTTAAGAAACGGACATTGTATTTAACCACGGACATTTCATATTTCTTTCCTCATCCCCAGGGCCTAGGGCCGGATCAGGATTTTGCCCGTAGCGCGGAGCCCTAACGGCGTGGGGTCCGGGGCCCGCATAAGGTCCTTAGTCCTTAAATCTTAGTACAGGGGGACCAACTGATAAATATATATTGATATATGTTTTGGTAATCATTTGTTGGATTATATTAATAAATCATTGGACTCTGAACCCATAATTCCAGTGTGGTAAAATGGTTTTTCATTCCGACGTGCGAATACATAAATGGATATTGAGGTTTAAAGGCCCAGTGTATCATTTGCAATCAATTCAAAAAGTAATCGACGAGTTTACAGGGGAAAAGTTCTGAAAGTAAAGATTTAATTTTGAATAGCAACTATCCAATGAAAGGTTTTCGCTCAAAATTATATAATTTTACCAGAAAATGATCCGTAAAGATGAAATTATTTAGATCGTTTGCAAACGATTTACTTTTGTTTGGTTCGCGTCTACGCGGTCCAAAATACATGGGCGCTGTGTACTGCGTGTGCGTGTTCCATAACGCGATGCGTTTTTATGGATCGCACGCACAGGCAGTATATGATGTGCGCCACAGAGTGCATGACGCAAGCCACACCCGAGCAACTGAGAACTTATACTTTCTGTCCGATGTCGAGATAGTCTGGTACCTAGACAAATTTGTTTTTGACTAGACTGAATTTAAGTCATTGTATGTGGAATATGTGGATCGGGAACCAGTCTAATGTCGAGACCGTTCCTTCCGTTACGAATTTCTTTTGAATGAGCGATGCATATGCAGCACGATATGTGACAAAGAGACACCCCCCCCCCCCCCCCCCCCTCCCCCCCTCCCCCCACGCCCCACCCTTGGAATCATTTTAAAAGCCCCCGCAGCCGTAACAACTTCAGAGTCATTTTTCCTAAACCTTGTTTAACCAATTAAAGTGTCAATTAAAGCTGTGTCATGTACGCTAAATGATACGACGAATACGAAACTAGCTGCGGCCTCAAAATATGAGAAGTTATTGTCGGTAATCATGACGTCACGCATGATCTAAGCAACCTCGTGTACGACCGATAACTTGGTATAGGCCTAAATGTCGTGTAGAGTAGTTAAAGATACATGATTGGTAAACTGTTACAAATAGTTTTATCCCCCTGTGTGATTGAGGATATGCATGATTAAAACCAACCTGAGCAAAAACCAGCTCCGTACTTCGTCTAACTTTTGAGAAAACAGTCGAAAAAGGGTTTGCAGTCATTTCGCCCCAAAACCACTTCGCCCGAACCATTTTGCCCTGAACCACGGCCTGTGCACGAAGTGGTTTTGGAGCGAAGTGACATTTGGGCGATGTAGTGTTTGGACGAAGTGATTTGGGGCGAAATGGCGCTCGGGCGAAATGGTTTGGGGGCGAAATGGCACTTGGGCGAAATGGTTTTTGGCCGAATTGAATTTTCGTCTCATGAGACGAAAAATAATTGTTTTACTCATTTCTCAAAGACTATTATAGCACTTCAGAAAAAAATCATTTCTGGGGAAGTTTTCTACGGTCATCATTTTTATATTGTGTATGATAGGGATGAGCGTGGCAGTTGATGCTGGTGAATCGGGAGTGTAAATTGTTCACAGGTGCGCTAGTCGCTAGTCCGATGTTGATCGAGTTATCTCAAGTCAACTCAGCCAACAGCTAAGGGGCAAAAGCAGCTGTGTCCCGCGCCGCACTAAAAGCATCTACGAGATAAGATTAGAATGCCTTTGGGTATAAATTAGCCCCTCGCCTTGTAAGGAAAGTCTTGGAGTAAGTCGGCTGGTGTCGCGGAGGTTGGTTGGTTGGAGGGGTGATCAGAGGAACACTGGAGGAGTTGTGATGTTAAGAGATGAACAGAGCTGAAGTGAGAAAGGGACAGTAAACGGTGAATTTCGTACCCCAGCAGTGTTTAGTGGTATCCAAGGGACCAGCTCAACACGAGCACGGTAAGAAGTCCAGTTGATTGAACCTTTATTACACTTTGTCAACATGCACTTGCATCTTATGTCCTCAATCGAGTCCAATTTGCGACATCTAACAATTTTGCCCATTATCGACGATTTTTAAGCTTAAAGGCAGAGGCTCGTCAGCAATGCGCGCACGCCAAATTCGTGCCACGAAATACGCAGCTCCATGCCTTTAAAATTTAATTTTCATTGTTATATTTTAGAAGTTACCCTCGCACATGCTCCTATACTCACCAGTTGCAACCGTTTTTATAGGTTTAAGGTATACACTAATAACTGTAGGAAAAATGTCCGCAAGCAGAGCATGCATGGGTCATACTCATTCTATAAGGCTGACGTGGACTAAGGGGATGGTAAGAACAATTAAGATGCAAAGTCTCTTTTGGCGAGATCAAGAAGACACTTCTAAGCAGTTTATCTCAAACAACACGAACTCGGACAATGCATAGTTCCGAGATTGCCCAGTTAACCCCGCCCCCTTGGATATTGTTGCTATGTGCTCACAAGCCATCGCAAAAAAATGGCGAGACTACGTACAAAGCAACGGGACTCGGCATGGAAAGCACAGATTCATTGGAGAAAACCCAAAGGTATTTATGTTTTGAGTTCGACAGTTACCGTAGCACACACTGAGCGAAGGGCTAGTAATGCAGGGATGACATATCTTTCCTACCTTTGAACAGCGAATCGCCCAACATTGAAACAAAAATTCACCTGGTCACTGGCGCATACAACATACAAACTGTATGGGCAGAACATCGCGGATTGTTTGTGATGATTGCATCACTTTGACCTTTGTGGGCGCCGTCTGATAGCTCTGTTGTGATTGGTCGCGGGTTCGGCTTGATTGACAGGTCGGAACTATGCATTAAGTTGGCGTCCCCTGAGCTCATCACTATGCCGAGCACATCTCTCGTCTCCGAGCTAAATTCTTTTTACCATACTATCTTTGATACGTACCTCCAGAGAATTCGATGAAATGTCAATAACTCGGAACAACATCCGTTGAAATTTCAGCAGAGCTGAAATATGCGTTATAAGAAAACACCGAGTTATACGTCTAAGGCCCGCTTCAAACGTCGCGCTTATGCCATGTCGAATTAAATTTAACTTGATTTTTTAAATTCGACACGGCACAAACACGACGTTTGAAGCCATTTGGCCCGGCAAAATGAGTTCGACACGGCAGAAGATTTTAGCTCGACAGGGTCTGCCGTGCTAACTCAATTTAGTGCGGCACAAGCACGGCTTGGCTTCAAACGTCGTGCTTCTGCCGTGTCGAATTTAATTCCAGTTCGAAGTTGGTCCGCAATTTTGTTCAGACTAGGAATGCGCATGCTCGCAGCGCGTATGTGAGTAAAGAAATAACCAACAAACAAGTGCATCAAAATAATAAAATGGCGACGTACAATGGACAGAATGGAAAACGCACGTGTACAACGTCCATGACGTGCACAACTCATCCGCCATGTTGGATGTATTTAAGCTCGACTGGGAGTTTGCAATTAAGTTCGACATTTGAAGCCACTGCCGTGTTAACATCGTGCCATGTTGAATATTATTCGACACGGCATAAGCGCGACGTTTGAAGCGGGCCTAACTCACCTAAATCCACCAGTGCCAGATTAACCATGGTGCCCGGCAAACGTTAGCCCGGTGAACAGTCCGGCCTCCATATATTGCACCAGGCGCCGACATTATTGAACTAGGCCACCATATGCTTAATCCGGCACTTAATCCACCTTCCACATCATAGTATGCGGTTGTGGAAGTTTGGGGGGAAATGCAAGAAAAATATACGGAACATATAGGCCTAGGCCTATACTTGTAAGAAACAGCATGTGTGAGATCTTGCTGCTACCGCGCAAAGTAGTGTTAGGCACATGGTACAGAATGGTACAAATAATAATATTATAGAGCCTTTGCACGGCGGACATGACAGGGGGCAGTCACATTGTTACCATGTGTCATGCATGAGTAGGTGCTTTGTGGTTCTATTGTTACATCATTTACATAAGAAAACCTGCCCCCTGTCATGACCGCTGGTGCAGAAGCTCTATATACGTGCAAGAATTCCTATCAGTTATACATCTATCACCGCACGCCCGCGAGCTATGCATTAGCCCAACGGGAAATCATCCTGACATTTCGAGATTTAATTTTAGGATATCATTTCTCACGTAAGCATATACCGATGACATGTCGTCCGAAAGAATGCAAACAGTTGAGTGACTTACTTTAGATGGATTGGGTTTACAATTTGCCAGATGATCACTAGCTACGATATACTCCATTTACCAGAACGTTTGCACTGTCACCAATGCATAGTTCCGAGATTGCCCAGTTAACCCCGCCCCCTTGGATATTGTTGCTATGTGCTCACAAGCCATCGCAAAAAAAATGGCGAGACTACGTACAAAGCAACGGGACTCGGCATGGAAAGCACGGATTCATTGGAGAAAACCCAAAGGTATTTATGTTTTGAGGTCGACAGTTACCGTAGCACACACTGAGCGAAGGGCTAGTAATGCAGGGATGACGTATCTTTCATAAAAATGCGCTTTCCTACCTTTGAACAGCGAATCGCCCAACATTGAAACCAAAATTCACCCGGTCACTGGCGCATACAACCATCCTTGCTCTATGATACAACATACAAACTGTATGGGCAGAACATCGCGGATTGTTTGTGATGATTGCATCACTTTGACGTTTGTGGGCGCCGTCTGCTAGCTCTGTTGTGATTGGTCGCGGGTTCGGCTTGATTGACAGGTCGGAACCATTTGCAGTGACCCCAATGTTTGATTTTATGAGATGACAAGAGAAATCTTACTAAAAGAACAATGGTACCAAACACCACATGAATTTATTTCTGTCCAAAATTGTATTTTGTGTGAGAAATTAACTGAAGATGGTTTTCTAAAAAGAGTCTTTTGCAAAAGACGTTTTACCACTGAAATCTACACAAAAGCCATGAAATCGTGGATTTTTCAAGTTTTCTGAAGTATTACTACTGCACTAACTTCTGTGTGGCTGAAATTTCTACACGGCAGTTTTATCAACATGGCTTTTAATCACGAGTGGAAATAACGCCCCTTGCAACAGTTTACCAAATATGTATTCTACACCTTTAAAGCCACACTAATATTTAACTTACATCTAGGCCTACCAACATTACTTGCCATCGCCGGAGCGGTAATTAGAACTCGGTTACGCAAGATGTGTGATATTTTGTGTGGCAAAATCCATGCCTGCTGTAAAATACTCATTTATTTCAACACTTGACAAGACCTGATGTAGGCTAGCTCAACAAACAACCAATCGACCTCTCCAATTTGACACATTTCTAGCATCAAAACATACCCGTTTACCCTCTGGCATATTCAGCACTAAATATCTGTCCCACTTTTTGACCAATCACCCATGATTTATTGGGACAAACACGCGATTTTACTGACCATAACTCACCAGCAATCACGACACCTATCTCGGCATTTGAAACCTTACGGTAACCGATGCCTCAGTAATTCCCCTTCTGTTACCATTTCACAGCTTGTTTGACACAAGATTTATATGGATTTGTTCGCCATTCCGATGTAAATCCACAACCTCTGGTGGCAAGTCATAATAACTTTGAACTATCATCTGTAAAAATGAATTTTACACTTTCTCTAAATTTTAGTAAATTTGAATACAAATTTATTGACTCATTTGCGCCATACAAACAAATTGACGCAAATTTGACATTTTAAAAGAGTTAAATATCAACTGATTAGCAACTCAGTAATACCCAAGGCGCTTCGGTCTGAAAGCGATTTTTAATAGCAATTTGCGTCAAGCTTGACATTTTGCGTCAATAAATAAATACATAAATACATAAATTCAAGAGCTAGAATTGTGTTCTGTTGACAATGTGCGAGTTTGCGTGCGTTTTGGGGCGACATCTGATGCAACTTACTGTGGACTTGCGACTGTGATTTGCAACTCAGACTTGTGATGTAACTTAAGACATAAAATTTGTGTTAACTGCAAATGATGTATTGATCACGTTTAAATGACGTCACTTCCTACAAATCGCCACGTGCATCATGATTTTAAGCGTATTTTTTTGTGACGCGCATCGGTTGCGCCGTATTTCGAACAAATTTCGAGCGTTTAATACGCAGTAGCATTTTTTTCCTACGAAGATGGCGTCTGTGAACGTGATCAATTGGGGCTTTAAAGGCCCAGTGGATCATTTGCAATGACCCCAAAAAGTAATCGACGAGTTTACAGGGGAAAAGTTCTGAAAGTAAAGATTGAATTAATAGCAACTTCCCAATGAAAGGTTTTCGCTCAAAATGATATAATTTTACCAGAAAATAATGTGTTTGTGTATATGACATTTTATCCACATATGTTGGTATCGTGAACATAACGAGGACAAGAAATGTTCTCCTTAAGGAAATTGCTCTTTTCTTGTGTTTTAAGAAATCACACACACACAAATCAATCATCGATAATTAAGGGAGAGGCGCCCACCATATGCAACCGAGGACGAGGGAGCCAGGGAACTTGAGGATATATTTCATGTAACGTCAACTGCCAGGCAGTTATTTCGGAGCACATCATATAATTCATATTAATTTATTCATGGCGTTCGAGAAAAGTACCGACCACATCTATAAATCACAACCATGCGTATAATTGGGTTAATCTGTGCAGAACGAAAAACAGGAATAAAAACGGTCAATTAACATTTGAATTATGGAGGCGAAAAGAAGTCAGTGACATTTTGCTCCGCGGCGCGTTGACCCTGCAGCTACTGAGCGTGCTTTATGAATACTGATATATGCTTTAAGTTTTGATGATGTTAAACTCTCATACACAGAGCGTTGAAAGCATACCAGTGACTGACTTGGTATAAGTCGTGTTGAGCTGATTGGAGGCAACACACACAAGTGTCTCGTCTGCTGCACGCATCACCAGACGTGTCACCGTCTTCTCCAGTTGCCAACATGGAGAACACTTCATGGAATGTGGATCTCTTTACTACCCCCTCCCCATCGCCCACTGGGCACTATTACCCTAAAATGCCCCCTTTCCTGGATTACGGCCTGGCATTCTTCCTTTTTATCGCCTTCATCTTTGGGGTGTCTGGAAATGGCGTCACTATGTGGATTTTCATAAGGTAAGTGGGTACCATTGGCACATCGCGTGAACTTGCAACATTAATGTTTCTTGCCCCAGGTCTGCAGTGACTGAAATGGAGTTGGCTGGTCACATTCAAATGATCACTTTCAAATGCAGCCAATGTCTTTACAGCAAAGCGATATTGTGGTCCCAACGAAAGTAGCAACAATTAATATTTAAGGTTTAACATTACAACATTATTAGTCAGTCAACGAATGACATAAATTTTGCTCTATTTCCCTGACATGCTGATACATAATGGGGTGTTTCAAAATACATGTAACGTGAAATACCTGTCAACTAGAATTTTAACATTTTAAGTGACTTTAAATAAATATATCTCTGTACAGATTTAAAACCAATTTACACTAAATCTTCTGAGAAGTTGCAATGTTTTCATCAAGTATTTTTCATTAGGGTCATCATGTTTTTTCTTCAGATAATAGATATCAAAGTGGCAATTCAACAAAATTGGTGTTATGCATGGGACATTCGCATGGGACATTATGTACATTTTATTTCCAAAACGAAATTTCTAAAATGAAACTTGTGGGTGCACTTAAGCTTGGCAAAGCCCAACATACAATTTTTTTTTAAATGGTGAAATAACTGACAGTTTTTGCTAAACAGCCTGTTAAAGGGCATGAACTTGAATTTTTTTTCACTTTATTTTCAAACACCCCCTATGCCCCCTAATGTCAAACGATTTAGCTCAAATGATCGTCTTGCTCACGTCGGGTGGAAACACTCCGAAGTTGTGGGTTTAAATCCGTTTGTGGTTGCGTTTTTAAAATAAAACACTTAACCACAGTTGCTCCACCCTTCGGATGGGATGCAATCGCGTTGTGCAATCAATTTAAAAATACCACAGCTGATATGATCCAGAGGCGGATTCTCTGACGTCAGTTCCGGCTGTTAACGTCACAAATCGCACTTTCATTGTGTTTTTCTACACGGTTCGAGATAATGAAGCCATTGATTATGTCTGCCGCCATGACAGACATACAATGGTTCATTGTTTTTTCTTTGAATACGGTTTGCTGCGAGTGGCATCCAATCATTTGAGTCAGATATAACACATATAACTATATATATGCATGTATTTGTTTTTCAGGACCCGGTCTCTTCGCACAGCACCCAACATGCTGATTATCAACCTAGCTTTCAGTGATGTCGCGATGGTTCTCACCAATTTCCCTCTTATGTTCCTTTCAACAATCCACGGAAGTTGGCTGTTTGGCCCCTTAAGTAAGTAAAAAAAAATATTATTCTGGTATCGCAACGTCAGTCAAATAATACTCAAAGCAATGTAGGATTTGCAAATCTTGTACGCAATCTATACAAGAAACACATCAGTATAATACAATCAACTTACATTATATTGACTGCAGTTTAGAGTGTTTATGCTCTTCTTGCCGATATTTAGATTTAAGTCTGTTTTCAATACTGGAGAGTCTTTTTCACTTGGATCATAACTCTGTGCAATGCCAGTTATCTTCTCTCAAAACAAAAGAAATATCTTAAGACAGATCTAAGAAGATAACTTCAGCAACACATAGTGCAACAACATACCTTTCTAAAAACTCCGTGTACAAATTTCCTATTTAACGTATGTAACATATAGGACACATACTTTGTGACATTTTGTGTGTGTCCTTGTTACATACGGTATAGTGGAAGTTTGCACACAGGGCTTTCAGGCAGGTGGCACTATTCGTTATAGTTATTTAGCTGAAGTTATACTTAGATCCATCTTATAATATTTCTATTGTTTTGGGAGAAGATGAATGACATTGTACAGAGATATAATCCTGTAGGAAAAGGTCTCTCCAGTATTGAAAACAGACACATTTAATAACATGACCTGAATTAACCACGTAACTAACGTGTACAAGCACGTGTACGTCTTCCCAGCACATCATTAGGTAATAAATTCCAATGATTTCCATGAAGACAGCGAATTATTTACATAATGGATTTTGCAGGAGAGTAGAAACCAGACCGTTTACAGGGCCTTTAAACATTCCACATAGTAACAAACCATGACGTCACTTTCTCAGTTTGCAAGTCGGCTCGTCTGTGACTCCAGGTACGACCACTGTTTACATTGGTACGACTTTTGATCATGTATCCTGAGAGGCATTTTAGTTCTTGAGTTACTGAGAACACGAGACACCTTTATAAGCTCTTGGCAAAATACGCCCAGCAAAGATACGGTAGATGACCCCTCTTCGTATCTCCTGATATGAACCGGACGCTCAGCTCGTCTTACCGGTCTTCTTGAGTACTCATCAATGCTGCCATAATGTCTTGTATAAAAAGGCTAATAGTTCAGTTGATATACCGTCTGCGCGCATGCCAGAGATCCCAGACCATAAGTATTCCTACTCACGCCAAATATTAAAGAAGTTAAAGTCACAGTTGAAGTGGTACATTCCAGGACGTAATCTGTAGAAGGACAATGGTAAGACGTAATTATATAAACCACATGTATGCAAGTAGACTGGTTCCCGTCCACATATTCCACACAGGAGAATATAAGGACAGGTAAAGGGCGCTTCATCTTGATCTGTAATTGGTCGTCTTTGCGCGTGCGCATTGTGTTTTTTATATTTAAAAATTGGCCAATCCCTTTGCTTTAGGCAATGTACTTTATTTACATAATTGGATATGTTCGACACACACGACCAAGTTACAAATGTCACTGCAAAATCTGCACACTTACTAAAAAAAATAAAATAATAATAACCACGTGACGGGCAGAATTCTGCCCGTCATGGCTGCCCTTTACCGATCCCTATATTTTCGCAATAAGCGAACCAATCTATAGGGATCGGGAACCAATCTAGTATGCAAGAAACGCATATACCAAATCTTTGCTCTTGCTCGAGCCTTGTAGGCCAGCACGTAACACGTGATAATTAAACGAGATAAGAGTAGCGAACTAAACCTTTCTGCTTAATCCAGAACTAATCCCAACGTGATGAACATTTTCTTCTTCTTGTTATCCACAGTCTGCGAAATTTACGCTTTCTTTGGGGCTCTTTTCGGGTTCATGTCCATTGCGAACATGACTGCCATAGCACTGGATAGGTAAGGACGTTTCTTTATGGTGCGATTTTAATGCCACTTTTAATTAATACCGAAGGTCTCGCCCACTTTGTGTTCCCAACTGAATGCTGCCCAACAGTGCAGGTATAGTCCGGCACAGTCTTGTCGAAACCACAGCTTTGTTTGCACACAATTCCAATGTCCCGGGATGCATTAGCCACTGATGTGATTATCCGCTAAAACCAGGCAAAATACACATTATTTACAGAGGCCATTTTTGAAAACCAAAGCACCTCACCTCTGAGAATATATCATGGAGTCCATGCAGGAATTCCCCTGTAAATTGTTTAATAATGGTAAAACTCGCAAACGTCTTTTTGCACTGGCGACCAAGAGTTCAGGTCTCATTCAAAATGATGTTATACTTCCACAAGGCCTGACCACTTATGCATGACCAATGATTTTCCCCCGCTATTTGGCAAAGATGAGGTAAAAATCTGTTTGTATCTAAATCAGTGGGTTTTTTTATTTAGTCATTATTTGTGTTACTATTATTTTGTACACAGTCCACTCGCGGATCAGCACCATCGTGCACCGTAGATATGATTTTGGTTAAACTGCAAAATATTCCACTTTGCCGATTTGCTATCAGTCACGCCACTTAACTTTGCTGTCCTTGTTCTCAATAATCCACACAGGCATGCTATTCTTTTCAACAGACACTATGTGATATGCCATTCCATGGAAGCCATGCGAACGGTCACGCGAAAGAAGGCACTGTATAAAATCCTAGTAGTTTGGATATACAGCGCAATCTGGTCGATTCTTCCCTTTTTTGGCTTCGGGGCCTATATCTTGGAGGGGTTCGGTGTAAGCTGTTCTTTCGATTACTTGGATCATTCTCTCAAGAACAGACTGTACGTGGCTACCATTTTCGTCTTCGGTTTCTTCATACCTGTGGGCATCATCATAGTGTGTTACGCGCACATTGCGTACACATTGCGTCAGCACCGCCTGCAACTGATGAGTGTACAGAACGACCTTCGTACAGTAGGTAACGACAAGGCGCAAGCGTCTGCAATCAAGAAGGTCAAGGCCGATAACGTGGAATGGCAGATTGCTAAGGTTGGCATAATGCTCACCGTGCTATTCTGCATGTCTTGGATGCCATATGCATCCGTAGCAATCATCGGGGAGTTCATCGATCCGTCTAAGGTAACCCCGCTGGTGCAGACCATCCCCGTGGTATTCGCCAAGAGTTCGGCGTGTTGGAACCCTCTGGTGTACGCCATCTCGCACCAGCGGTTCAAGCAGGCACTTCGGGACCGTTTCTTTGGCTACTGCTGCGGCGAGGCAGAGCGACGCCGTAATAGGCATCAGTCTACCACACGCTCCAGTGAAAACCGGAACACCGATTCGCGGGCCACCAGTGTCCGGTCAGCCATCTCCGAGCCGGATAAACGCGACCGCGCGGCCACTGCTATGTCCACTGTCTCGGCAAAAACAGATGAGGTGGAGATGGGGTCTCAACAGAAACCCGCTAGGAGCTCGATGAAAGGAGGTCGGGAAAGAGATAATAAGAACACCAACACCACGGAGCCTGCAGGAGCCGAGGCAAGGCGAATATCCCTGCCCGATGCTTCATCTACTACAGTAGACACGGGCAACGTCAACTTAATCATGAAATCCAAGGACGGTATTAAGATTCAAGGAGAGTACGCAGCGTACGATAATCCAGCACTAGCTCTTGACGATAAAGAACAGTTGACAAAGCTTTGAGAATGAAACACACTCACAATAGACCAGGCTGGGCCTGGGTTATCAACCCACATTATTAATCGTAAAACCAATGTGCAAGCTAGTTAATGAGTTACGTAGTTAATTATACCCTGACACTCTGAACAAAGACTTTAGTCAATCTTCAAGGTCCAATTGAAGCATTCGACCACGACGTTACACTGCGGGTGTGTCTCGCATGTCTTTAGGTCTACGTGTATGCCTTTTAAAAAATGTGGGTAGCATATCACAGACTCCATGTATACGTGACGTCACACACGCAACACGGTATATTTATGACATCCTATTGATGCAATAAAAAGCGGAATGCGTGCGTATCAGTATAACAGACGCATTGCGCGCACACGTCGCTTCGCCCTAAAAACGACACTTTTCAGACGTGCTGATGATAGTTAGAAATTATTTGCAGTCTTCGTAAACTATTATGCTTTTTGTATTAAACAAATCACCTTTATAATTATTTCACCGCATATCACTTACAATCAGTGCATCTTGAAAACAAAAAGGGAACAGTAACATTTTATGATAATGTGTTAGCCTGAACAATGTGTATTCGTGTATTTATTGTCTAAATACATATAGGTAAACGTATATGTAATATATAGAGAAGGTTTTTCACATAATAGAGTATACGTATATCGTCGGCCTGTTAAGATGTACATCTATATATTTTTGTAATAACTGCTCGAGTAACATTAATCTTAATCATTTTTAATAAAACTTGCCTCCAACAATATACACATGGAATGTTTCGAGCTGAGTATGCGCCGTTGCTTGGAGGCATTTTATCTTATTGAAAAGCATCCGACTCTATAAATTTTCTCCAGCCTTGGGATGCTCGGGCACTTTATGAAGTAAATTCACGAGACGTATAATACAATTATCACCTTAATCAGGCAATGAATCTGAATAATTTCAATCATTTCAATCAAACTGTTTGCCTCCAATGACATGATTTTCACCCGCACATGAATGGAATACTTCGAGTCGAGTATGTATTTGCTTAGGCCTATCGTGTTATTGAAAATACAATAAGCACGCGACTCTATATGTTTCCAACCTTGGGAAGCATTGGCACTTTATGAAGTTAATTCACGAGAGGTATAATACAATCATCATCTTTTTGAACCAATGAATAGTACGAAATAATGTTTATATTTGTTTGGATTTGTTACTTGCTCTTCAAGATTTTCAAACGATGTAAAAATCGATGTGAATATTTTAAATATAATTTATATATTCTGCGTATTGAAAGTACTGTGGATATTGATAGCATGAAAAATACGATATTTAAAGGCAGTATACATGATTGGTATCTCTAAAATCAGAAATGTTCACAGATTTACGCCTAACATACACAATATAAACATGAAGACCGTAGAAAACTTCCCCTGAAATGGTTTTGTCTGAAGTGCTATAGTCTTTGAGAAATGAGCAAAACAATTAGTTTTCGTCACATGAGACGAAAATTCAATTCGCCCCAAAACCATTTCGCCTAAGTGCCATTTCGCCCCCAAACCACTTTCCCCCGAGTGCCATTTCGCCCCGAATCACTTCGTCCAAACACTACATCGCCAAATGCCACTTCGCCCCAAAAACCACTTCGTGCACAGGCCGTGGTTCAGGGCGAAATGGTTCAGGGCAAAGTGGTTTTGGTGCGAAATGACTGCAAACCATTTTTTGACTGTTTTCTCAAAAGTTAGACCAATTACGGAGCTGGTTTTTGCTCATGTTGGTTTTAATCATGCATATCCTCAATCACACAGGGGGATAAAACTATTTGTAACAGTTTACCAATCATGTATACTATCTTTAATGTTCATTGTTGAACTTTACAGAGTAGTTATCCTGTAATATTGTTTGGTTGTTTCGTTTTCTTTCTTGTAATTGTCAACTAGTCTAAGTAGCACATTATGGTCATAAATTACATATTATGCACCTATTTCCTTCTAATTATCTCCGTATTTTCACTTGAGTTTCTCGCTTTTGCAAGTTTTCCATGATTTATGTTACAGTCGTATATAAGAAGCAAGGTTCATCAATTTGTTAATTTATTCCGCAACCTCATTACAACAACCTTTTTGTATTACTCACACCATATTTATGTTCCTATCCAGACAATTTCCCCCACATTTTCAAATATATCTTTCAATCACACATTTCTCCTTGTAGAATATTCTTTTGGCCCTCTCCAACCCTAACTGAATCTTAAGTGTTTTGTGTGGTTATTTATTTATTTAATTGTTTATGCTTCTATACTTACTTAATCTACAGCCCTGCAGCCGATTTCACGAATCCTTGCGCACTGCGTAAGCCCGCTTGCGCAACTTTTTATTGCGTAAGCTGCGCAACATTCCTGTGATAATTACACGCAGGCCTACGGGGCTTATGCCATTTCAAAAGTTGCGCAAGCTATGCAAGGATTCGTGAAATCGGCTGCTGGACATATTCAATCTACGTGTCACATGCCCATTTATCTCTGTTATATCGTAAGCCTTGCATTACTTTGATGTACATGTACTATAACGATGGTGCTTAAGTTTCCTGGAGACGATGTCACATACGCAACAGTGCCATAATGTCGCGCATTCGTGTAATGATTTCCTGCCTTTTGATTGGTGCATTCATGAATATTAATATTCAATATAGCACCCTTAAGTTGTTTAAATTAGGAAATAAAAGAACAAAGATCAGCTAAGAGCGGCGAGGTAATTCACAAGACTATCATAAAAAGCAGAATACTCGATGTGGTTTTACCAATAGAGCCTTTGCACGGCGGCCATGACAGGGGGCAGTCACATTGTCACCGTGTGTCATGCATGAGTAGGTGCTTTGTGGTTCTATTGTTACACATATAAACAAGAAAACCTGCCCCCTGTCATGGCCGCCGGTGCAGAAGCTCTATTGCATGCATTTCCTTTTCAGTAATTTTGAGCAGAATCTTTGAAACATTCCCAACCTTTTACACTGGGTTTAAAGAACATGCATTAGTATACATTGTAATCCAGAAAGCTAAAAAGGGTGTGTCGTTTGGAAATTAGAAAAATCGCGCCCATGCGCTTTGCATGCTCGTTGTGAACCCGTTATTAACGCATGCACGATGGCGGTAACTGCTGCTTGTGATGTGTCCTCAAAATGGGTCCGTACATTACAAATTAAGGCTATTAGAGTTTGTGCAATTAATAAATTGCACAGAAATGCAACAGCACTTTGTTAAAAAAAATAATAAAGAGAGGCGATTGTACCTAGACGCAGATTTGCAAATGTGTCCATTATTTTCTTGAAGTGGTGTCTAATCTATATAGGTCTACGGATAAAGGTAGTCAGTTAAAATAATGATACAATCAACGCAATTGGGTACGATGTCACAGTTTGTTGCCTGTGCGCTTTTCAACCTTGTTCCCCCGAGATTCCCATAAAATGCGCATGCGCATACAAAGCATGACGTCATAACGCCTTGGGGCAATCATTTTTACGCACTGTTTTGCCAGATAAATCACCATTATTTTGAGAGCGTGTTATGGCCCTGCAGCCGATTTCACGAAAAATCGCGTAGCTTGCGCAGGGCGTGTTTATCCAATAATAATGCCACAGTTTATCATTGTCAACGTCCTCATAGTTGCCATATTGATGACATTGGTTGTCAGCCTCTTCTGCTCAACCGATAAATCCATCTAAACTGTTTGCACATATCTTGAATGTTTTTCACTAAATGCACATGCACATGGCGTGTATATACGTGTTGACATGGCGCGGCCTAAAATGGTCAAAAGGAGCCAAATTAGGCCTAAGTTAAGATCTTTCACAGTTTTTCGAAAATTATAGATGACCCCTTTCTTAACCGTCTTCAAATCGCTTAAATCACCACCATACATCTTCAAATCAGTGATCGAAATGTGTACAAGGTCATTCAAATTTTGACCCAATTCGACGCCGTTTAAACCGCCGTTTAAACCACTTCGGCACAGAGGGGCTATACAGACAGAGAATAAGACATCCCCATTGACATTAAGGGATGGGTGCTGAAAAACATCGGAAATGTCCTTTGGGCCCCGTGCAGCAGGTATAAGTATTCAGTTTCCGCTGGAACGCGATAAAAATGAGAACATTTGGCCTCCAACAGGGCCGTTGGTGCAAATGCTCTACATCGGAACTCATCTCGAATCGTACTGCAGGGCACAATGACTGACTGATTACATCATATAAGATGAGTTCTCCATAACCTTAAGAAAATTGATCTAAATCGCAGAGACACATGCAATTCCCAAGGCATAAACTATAAACCGCGTTTAATGTCATATGCATCATAGCTTGCGGGACACCACATTGAAGCGGGCTTGCTTGTTATATCAAGTAACAATATCTATAACATTTCTCTTGCGGATTTGAAAATTTCCACCGTAGCTATTTTTTCTTGCAGATTATTTCACGGCCCGAGTCTACAGATGTTTGAGCTATTGGTAAAAATGTCTGACAAAATTCCGCTGTTTGTATATACGTACTTGCTCTTAGCATTTTAGGAGCTTGCTGTATACCAGAGGTAACAGAATAAGTTTGGTTGTTTCATTTCAATGGTGATCAGGCACCGCTCACCATGTTGTGTCCGTTACTTTGCGCTACCAGCATGCAACACCGAGAGAAGACTTGGGTCCATGGGTCTTTCTATAAATTAGGGGTACAATGTTGGTGTCCCCCGTTACATTTTACATCTTGTTTTTGTAAATTCAGGACACATTCTTTAAATACTTTCCATCTCAAAGAGTGAGTACATAAAGTACAATTCATACAAAATGGTTTAAAAGCCATTTTAATGATTTTTGTAGGAAAAATAACACATATCAGGTGTAACGGGGGACACTAAATGTCACACTTTTGGACCCCTAATTTATAGAAAGACCCATATAGGGAAAACCTGAGGCAGTATAGACCGTATCGAATATAGCCGCCATTTCGTGGGGCACCTTTTGTTACTTAAACCGTTCAACAATGAAAGCACAATATATGTGCAACCTTCTCCCCGATGAGTCAGTGGTCTCGGGTTCGAACCCCAAAAGAGGCCCTTACGATTTGTCTCTCATCCCAAGTTTGGTTGTTTCATTTCAATGGTGATCAGGCACCATATACCACGGTTGTGTTCTACAACATACATGTAGTAAATTGTTTATCTGTACAGTCCGTTTTTAAATCAAATATAAATTTGTATATACACATACAGTACGAAAAACGGGCACGAGAGAAACAAATCTTTAGACAAATTAGATGGCTTTAAAGGCACAGGCTCGTCAGCATTGCGCGCCCGCCAAATGTGTGCCACGCAATACGCAGCTCCATAGCAAATGGAGCTGCGTGTTTCGAGCACGAATTTGGCGGGCGCGCATTGCTGACGAGCCTATGCCTTTAATCGTCGCGCGTCCTCTCAAGCGGGTTCGAATTATCTTAACATGGAAACGTGTTTATTCTTGCAAAGCCAGTCTCCCCAATTCCCCATCAAAACCTCCACTTGTTCAGTCTATTTTCGGGTGAGTGTGATGGGTTTATTCTGGCTGTGAATGGTTTAGTTAACAGGCTCTGAAGATTAAATGAACCGGGCACTTGATTTAAATGCGCGACAATAACTGTAGCAGGTGTGAATTGGGGAGATACGGATCGGCGTTAACAGTTTTATGGATCAGTTTTGACTGAGATACGAGTGTTCCCTCTGGAGCAGGTGCTGCTGGAATAATCCTTAGCAAGATTAAAATCAATCTGATTACGCTACTTCAAGGAAAGATAAATACAATACGGCATATAGTGGAATTAACTTTTGGTGGCTCAGCTCACTGCAAACATTGTTTATAGGTATCTTCCCAATGTATAAGTCGATTTGGGTGATACTTGGAGATGGTTCATACACACTTGTTATTATTGCTGTTTACAAGTATACCATACAGGGGAAGATTTGCGCGTATCATGATCAAGTCATTCAAGTGGGGAAATTGATTTCAATTTGACAATTATTTTATGTCAGTATTTCTTGCTAGTTCGGGGGTTAGCAATCATTTATTAGACCTATAGTGGAATATCGATATAAAACTCGGCCGGTGAGATCAACAACCTTGTACCTAAGCTAAAATTCATCCCCCTCTAAAGGTTTAAACGATAAGTGTATCAATGTACGCATAACTAAACACTCTGCTTAAAGGCAGGCAGTGTACCCGACTGGTTTTGGGTCAAGTATCGGAAACGAGTGCACAATGGTGGTCAATACCAAGCTTTTTATACATTTCGCGAGATCGTGATTATAGGGGGGAAAAACAAGAAAACAACGCCGTTATTGTTTGGTCTGGTTCCCTGACGCATGTACCGAAGAGCAAAGGAAATGAATGACAGGGGTTCCCACTGCCTACGAGTTCTTGTCCGACATAACACAAAATCGTGCCTATAAAAAAAACAAAATAAATACTGGGCTTAATTGGAAAACGAAAAATGTTCTACACTTTTATTTGCTTATTCCCCTGCGGTTTGACTTCAGTTCATCATGCACATGTATTCTGTGACTAGGCCTATATAGAAAACTAAGAGTGCGCACTCCCAATACATGATGTACCGATATGGACGCCGCCATTTTGGCTTAACGCTATGGGTACACAAAAGGGAACGGTGTTGCCCACTTTGCACTCATAGCGTTAATTTCTAAGCAAACATGGCGCCGCCCGCATCGGCACAGTCCACACACGACTTGAATAGCCAGTGCACACTCTAGTTTTTTCTATCTAACTCTACGAAAGAACATGATGCTCTTATTTACCCACATTCTTCTGACGGTGATATATATTAGGGAATGTAACGCGAGTCATAAAAATAAATTTCAGAAGTTGATTAGAAAAATAATCCATGTTGACGCGACTGTCGGGAAGAAGTAATTATTGTTGGACGAATTTAAAGCTTGATCAAGTTTCCATTTGGGGTCTCAGTTACCTACGGAAATTGTATTAAACTGTAGGCCTATACTGAAGATAATTAGACCGTGCAAACGGTATATGAACTTTAAGGGGAAAATGCTGTTATTGCATGCAGAATCGTAGGCAGTCAATCATGAAATTGCAGACGTACAACTTCTTAATCATAAAGCGGTTTAGGAATTAACTGCTTCGGGCGGAGGTGGAAAATGATAACAGACCAACAATGGTGTCTTCATTGCGCCACTCGTCGAGTGAGACCGGAATGGGCTCTTTCAGCACAATGACCAGGGGGAGTTCTATTTAGCACCAAAGACACCTATAACCAATCATGGTGAGCATGGTGAGCATGCGCGGTGGTTCTGAGAAATACACAAGTCATGCTTCAAATAAAGCATATATATATACGAGAAACTAATACAAATGCATACTGATAAAGAAATAAACAAAAAGCCGAGGAAAAACAAACGCCACCTCAGAAAAGACTCATTTTAACATTTTCCCGTCACTTTAACAAAATACAACATGGTTATTATTATTATTATTTCTTTCTGGTATTCATACCAAGGATTCCTCAAAAGTGCCCATTGCACTATCACTCGCAAGCGTGAGGAAACCCATCTACTGGAGTGTAGATGAACGATAAGCCCGAGCTAGACAAGCTTAGGACTTATACTTTTAATTAGCATAATGTATCGCGTTGAAATCCAAACTGCCGAATCAAGACAAAGATTCGGCGACAATGTTTAACCCGTTGATTCCAATGTTTATTATGGTTTTAATAAAACAATGTTACCATTTTAAATCTAGAACATTTTAAAAGCCTAACCATAACAAATTTCAGATTTATTTTTATATAAAGGTTAACTTTTTCACATTTTCGAACACCGTATTCCCGCTTGATATTCCACACGTTTAAAGGCAGTATACACTGTACATCATTGGTAATCTCGAAAATCAGAAATGTTCACAGATTTATGCCTAACTTACACAATATAAACATGATGACCGTAGAAAACTTCCCCTGAAATGGTTTTGTCTGAAGTGCTATAGTCTTTGAGAAATGAGCAAAACAATTAGTTTTCGTCTCATGAGACGAACATTCAATTCGCCCAAAACCATTTCGCCCAAGTGCCATTTCGCCCCAAACCACTTGGCCCGAGTGCCATTTCGCCCCAAATTACTTCGTCCAAACACTACATCGCCCAAATGCCACTTCGGCCCAAAACCACTTCGTGCAAAGGCCGTGGTTCAGGGCGAAGTAGTTTTGGGGCGAAATTACTGCAAACCCTTTTTTGACTGTTTTCTCGAAGTACGGAGCTGGTTTTTGCTCAGGTTGGTTTTAATCATGCATATCTTCAATCACACAGGGGGATAAAACTATTTTTAACAGGTTACCAATCATGTATACTATCTTTAAAACACCACTGGATTAACCTGCTAATCGAGGCTCTCATGTTCGTATTAAATTAAAATCTGATAAGGGGAAATTAATTTTCAAGAGCCAGATATGACAGCTTGTCAATACAAGTAACAATCTTCAAGTGCTATCAAGAAGTCTATTCATTAGATTCCCATCAATTAGGTAGAATCATGAAACAAGTCTGCGGCAGGTGTCTTGATTGATGGAAAAATCTCAAGTGTCATCAATTGACTTTTTCCCTTCCAAGTGCCAATGTCATCTAGCATATGCAATTAACTTGAGGCTTTGGCGATTAAACAGGGCAGATGACTTTCAATGAAGCACGTCGCAGGAGCTCCCTTCCGGTTTGTTAATTTTTCAGCTTAGGCCGGTGTCACGGTCTCAGATGTTCCGCGTGCTCAGATGTTCCGATGACGTCACGGAACAGTTCAGCACGTTGCGTGCACGATCTCAGATGTTCCGCGTGCTCACATGTCCCGGTGTAAAAGGTAAAACTGTCCCCTTGCGAATGTGTACCCGGCTTTCCATAGACGAGTGCATACAAGCATTGTAACCAGTGGCGAACGTTGGCAACGTTTGCGTACATGTGGAACGCAGCCCTGTACATATCTGCGCGCCTACGTACATGGCGCGAATTCTGCTGATCAACTCAGCACTTCACCTAAACTGGTATAATTACATATGCTGTGCGCATGACGTTCCGTGACGTAAGCTACCATATTTGGTCATCGGAACATCTGAGATCGGGACACCGGAACAGGTTGACAATTGGTTTTCATTTTAATGTTTACCTTTGCACTTGATTTTAAATCAACTACTTGAAATTTAGAGTTGCCGTTCAAGCATCTTTGTCTGAGAGTGACCTTTGACACTAGCTGAGGCATCCCTTGCCATTCAGCACGATCTTCCACATTCAAGTTCTTTCACTGGCTTTGTCCAATGGTGCGATTGCTCAATTAGAGGCCTATTTCCAAAATGAATGTCACCTCTCATAAAATTGATACAAATGTCCATATGAGTTTGGGAAATCTGGATGCAGTTAAAGGGCCATGACATGCTAAACAACTGTTTGCCTAATATTTGCTTCATATGATGGATTACTTGTTCAGCAAGACATGCTATTGTTCGTTTGGATGTAAAATCAATAAAAGGTAGCCTTTTTCAACTTTGAAGATTTCATTGCAATAAACCACAGACGGAAGGGAAAAGTTAAGAAAAAACATAAGACTTCAAGTTGGACTTGTGGCAAATTGCTGCAGTTTTCTCCCCCAGTTTCGTCATGGCTTACAACAGGAAACATGTAGAACAAACTCAAACAGTCATGGATTACAAAAGTTCCAGGACGTTTTGGACGTTTGTAATTGGCGGTCTCCCGCTGTTGGATGTGGTAAATAAAATTTAAAAAAGGTTGAATCTTATGTGCACAGTTAAATGTGATTTTCCTGTGTTTGCCTCTTGTGACATCATGACCTTGGTCATGAATATGCATATTTTTTATTAGCATTACAACTAAAAACCTTTGTTTTAACCCCCCAAACAAGCTCCAAATGTGATTTTTATGAATGTAACCGAGTATATTGGGTTTTATAGCATAGATTTCATTGATAAAAATCCCAAATAAGGGGCCCTTTAAAAGCAAGTTGCTTTTCACTGCATCCACATTTCCCAAACTCATGTGGACGTTTGTCCACATTTGTATCGAATTCATTCACCCCGGAGGTCCCTGGGTCATAATCCCGAAAAATACACTTTTTATACTTTTATTAATTGCTAAGACAATGAATCTGCACCTGCAATCTTGCCATGGGTGCTTCAGCTGACGGTTGAATATTTAGAGCCAATTACCATGGCAAACTACGTCACGCTGAGGCTCTCCATAATGCCCACAGAGTCGGGGTTAAAGGATTATCTTTTTTCTTTTAAACTAAAATGGATGATTAAGGAATTTTACCAACAATGTTTAGTATAATAATTTATAAATATTAAAACAAACCATCAGAAATTTCACACAGTGAAATCTTCGACTTAAAGGCACAGGCTCGTCAGCAATGCGCGCCCGCCAAATTCGTGCTCGAAACACGCAGCTCCATGCCTTTGCTATGGAGCTGCTTATTGCGTGGCACACTTTGGCGGGCGCGCATTGCTGACGAGCCTGTGCCTTTAAACTGAGAAGAAATAAGTCAAAATTTTGAGTTAACAGTTTTGAAGTGAACAGGGGCCAATTTCATAAAGCTGTTTAGCAGAAATGTTTGCTTAATCCAAAAATTGTTTGCTTTATAAAAATGGGTTAATAGTCAAAATTGCATGTCAATTTGTGTTTTTCACAAGAATATCTGCTATTTTTGCTAAGAACACAAGTTAACATAAAATTGATTCCTTCTTTCAGTTTGTACATAACAATTTGTTAAGGAATGTCTTGTAGCAATATTTTATGCCATGTAAGCCTCATGAGCTAATGACTGTTGTCTAAGACCCCGTTCTCACTAGAGAAATCGCTTCGTTCGACGATGATCAGTTAATCAACATTAGTTAATTGAAGTGTGCGTTTACATATCACTTAAAGGACGTGTGAAATAGGGTTTTTATTAAATATAATAATAGTAGAGGGTGTGTTTTACACATTTCGGTCGATTTCAGAAAATTTTATTGTTCCGTTTTGGTGTAATTGCAAGTTTTCTATTTAGTATGCTAATGAGAATTTCCATATTCATGAGCAAATCCGTGATGTCATCTCAGGACAACAGAGGAAATCTCCATTGACTTGTGTACAAAAGTTTGTCATTTTCAGTGACTTCTTGGTGTTATGATCTGAGTTTGTTTAGTATGTCAATTGCAACAATCCCAACAAGTTTGTTTGGGTCAAAAATGGATCAGTGGGCTACTGCTACTGTTTGAAATGTAATGTTCTTTCTTTGTTTTTTTAACTGTGGGTTCCCTCCATGACTAGCAATAAACAGCGCCCTCGTCTGTCAAGAAACTTTTGAAGTAGAAAAAGGTCACCTCTTTCTGAAATGAAAACGAATTTGAGTTTGCCCCTCTGTCTGCAACACTTTGATCTTCTGATTCGTGTATAAAAACAAATGGTTGATAATTTTCACTTCACTAAACCTTTAACAAAGATCGAACGAAGATCGAACAAAGAGCGGTACCGTTCACATTAGACAACCGCTAACGAAGATCGAATGAAGCTGTGCGACGCCCCCATCTCGTTAAGTGTCAAATCGCTTCTTTAAACGAAGGGAGCGTTCACATTACAACTTTGCTTCGTCGAATAAAGCGATTTCTTCGTGGAATCATCGTCGAACCTTCGTCGAATGAAGCAATTGCAATTGCCGAAGAGTAGTGATCTTTATGGATACTTCAAGACATAGGTGGTCCAATAATTTTTTCCAAGGCTGTACGTATATTTTTTATTCAATAATGGACTTGAGAAATTTATCAAGAGGCAAACATGACATAGGACACAACACCACTAACCGCAACCTTCATATTAAAAAGAAACTTAAAAACTCACATTTGATTCTTCGTGCTATAAACTGGACAAAGAACCATCAATGGCCTGGCCTGGCCTCGGGTGCTGATAAACCTGTACTCTGGATACGTCAAAATCCCTCGTCCATTAATAATTACTTTTAGGGACAGGTGTTTACATCACCTTGGGGCAATCACAACATCCGTGCAGCAAGGATTGGCATTCACAGAAAATAATTACTCCAGTTTGGCCACAAAGCTTCGTTCTGCACGCAGAATAGAGGTCTAGTTTTAAGTGTCTTAGAAGAAGCTTGCTTTAAGGATGACACCGAGACACAAGGATTTGGCAAAACACCTGCCACTATCCAGCTGCATGCTATGTTCATAACGGTCACATTCTGTCAAACTATAAACTTTGAAGACTCCAAGATTTCCTGAATCTGTCTCGGTTTTGCCACAAGCACCACGCCGATGCCAATCCGAATCCAATTGCTCCTCCTGTGGCCACCTTCTTCAGTCCGGCTAGGAGAGATAAAATTACACGTAGAAAAATTGACAAAATTAACTGAGACTGCTGTGAACGGAGTAACAGGTGGACTCAAAAGACAACCGGGGTGTCAAAAAAGTAGAAAAGAATATTTTGTTATTAATGAACATTAAGAGTGCCGACTTAGCCGGAGTTAACTGTAGTTTAAAAACGACAGTCACAAGTACGAGTACTGTTCAGTTTACTACTCGTGATTAATTGAGTTATTCGCCCAGCGGTAGCCAAAATGTACTAAAGCAAAAAGTATATATGCAGTTTAAGTAGGGAAACAATTTTTTGAGGTGCAGGGGGCGGATATGGGGGCGTATAAGTGGGTCATGAGTGCATAAATGATGGTTGTTTTGGTGCAATTTATTCACCTGAGCTTTTATACAAAAGTCCCGTTGCCGTGGCAGCACCGATCGTGTTGAATTCATCTTCCGTTCCCCGCCCCCAGGAGAGACCAAGGCCCAGAATGCTGTACATTAAAGCTGCCAGGACAAATGACAAGAATAATAGCGCCGTATAGTCACACCATTTTTTAGCAGCAAAACAGAATTACAAGTTGTACAGTCATACACTTTCGCTACACACAATCATAGGGTATAAAAGTACATAAAATCAAACTCGTAGACAAACAAACATGTAACTTGCTCAATGCAAGAGAGTATTCTCCCGCAGCCCCTCACTAGTACAGAGCACTTCCATGGGTGGATTGTACAATATTGTTAAGCTTCTGGATTCTATGTCACTTGTCCCATCTCAATGTTAAAAATGCGATATTTCGGTCCAATACTCGAACTACTCCCACACACTGGCATAACTATACAGTGTTCTTTATTATTTGTTTTTCCTTGAGAACTTTTTTGACATTGTCATTGAACACACATCTATATGCAGACAGCATTTCAAGCGTGGATGGACTTTTGACAAAATTATATTATTAATTAATATTGTCTCTAACTATACAAGCTTGGATCAAAGGGTTAGAGTTCTTTCCCTTTAAGTCACCATTCAGAGTTTTTTTAAAGTAGTAATCTATTGATTTGTACAAGTAAAAATCAATTTTTTAAAATTATTATTATTATTATTATTATTTCTTTCTGGTATTCATACCAAGGATTGTCCTAAATCTTGTGTGATTTATGATTCCAATAAGAAAACTCACCTTTGTTTACCTACTAATGCATATTCATGCGCACGCGCAATACCTCGCTGAAAAGATTTAGCACAATAGCTCACCCACGGTCCAATGCATGCCCCATAGTATATAATGGTCAGAAAGCCACCGTCCTCTCATAGATTTTCCCAGTGAACGATGTAGCTCTAACAGGGTGGGATGGTAAACAAAGGTGAGTTTTCTTATTGGAATCATAAATCACACAAGATTTAGGACATTCCAATACAGAAAACATCACCTTTGTTTACCTACTAATGCAGAGTAGCACCGTAAAAATGCACAAAAGAGGGTGGGAAGGGGGCATGCAAAAAGACAGAACTAGTAGTATACAGTAAGCCTAGGCGACGAAAAATAGGCAGTACTGTTACAAAACCAAATTATCCATGTTATTATGGAAAAGGTATAACAGCTAAAAACCTCTCGTTAATATAGTAGGTCTAGCTAACAAACAAGTGAAAAATAGTCACATACCAAAGACGTCCAAACCATTATTGAGATGGTGTTGGAGTTGAAGACATTTTCCTGCCTGCTGATCGAGCCGTAGTTTGGAGAACTTTCCTTCCCATACGGCCCTCCGCTTGTACCACATCCTTGAGGTAGCATGAAGTGAATGTGGAGGGGTTTTTCCAGCAGGCAGCCTTCATAATCTCTGGTATAGGCACTCCAAGCAGATAAGCCCAGGACGTAGTCGCACTGCGAGTCTCGTGGGCCTTGACTTGAGATCCAGGATGGTGGGACAGGCCAATGGCCGCCAACAACCATCGAGAGATCGTGGTCACAGAGGCTGGGCGATGTGGGCGTATTGTTGTGATGAACAACTGCTTGACGTCGCCTCTCAGCTGCTGAGTATGAGCGATGTAGAACTTGAGGGCTCGTACAGGGCACCACCATTTATCCTCTTCCACTGAAGAGAAAGATGTCAAACTTGGCACAAAAATGTCAGGCGGTGAAAAATCCATGGATTGGTTCTTTGTCAGGAACTTCACATGAGGTATTAGCCTGACACCTCCTGGCTCCCAGCGGATGTGGCCGGAGTCAATAGAAAGAGCATGGATTTCACTTCTGCGTCGAGCCGTAGCTGCAGCCAATAGAAAAACTGTTTTAACAGTCAATTGGTGCAGTGAAGCAGAACCTAAAGGTTCAAAAGGTGCTCTGGCTAGTTGGACGAGGACAGTGCCCATATCCCAAGATGGTATCAATTTCTTGACAGGAGGACGCAGAGTAAACATGCCTTTGATGAGGTGTGAAATTGCAGGATTGGTTGACACTGATGAGCCATCCGGAAAACCTTTGTGAAGGACAGCAATGGCTGATCTGTATCCCCTTATAGTGGAAATTTTGAGGCCTGTGCTGAAAAGGTGCATCAAAAAATCCCCCAACTTCGTTACAGATGCAGAATAGGGATCTGTAGCTTCTGAGGAGCACCACTTGACGAAATGCTGTAATCGACTATCGTAAGTACGTCTAGTGGATTGCCGTCTGCTTTGGGATGCCACGGAAGAAGCGTCTTCCGAAAGACCTGCTGATCTGAAGGATGACTTGACAGCATCCATGCAGATAGATGAAGAGCTTCCGGGTTTGGATGTAGGATCTTGGATTTGGGCTGAGCCAGAAGATCCAACCTTTTTGGAAGCACTATTGGAGGATGGATAAGCAGACTCAGAAGCCTTGGGAACCAAGTCTGCCTTGGCCAGTAAGGTGCAATCAGGATGATCCTGCAGACTTCCTTCTCGATTTTTGACAGAACTTGTGGGAGGATAGATATTGGTGGGAAGGCGTAGGCCAGAAACCCCGACCAGCTCATGCTGAGTGCATCGGTTGCGAGAGCTTGAGCATGATAGTACCGGGTACAGAACGTCGGAAGCTGGTTGTTCCGGTGTGATGCAAACAGATCTACATTGGGGGTGCCAAGGATGCCGAAGACGTGGCGTACTACTTCCCGATGTAGAGTCCATTCTGTCGGTAAAACGTGGCCCCGAGACAGAGCATCGGCGATGACATTTTGTTTCCCCGCTAGGTGAGATGCCTGAATTGTCATATCCTTGGAGATGCACCATGTCAGAAGTTTCCAAGTGGCCAAACAGAGGGATGGCGAGTGGGTACCTCCCTGGCGATTTATGTAGGCTACTACTGTCGAATTGTCCGACCTCACCAATACATGTTTGTTCTGAACATGTGGCTCGAGGGTCTGAAGTGACTTCGCAACTGCCAACAGTTCGAGGTGGTTTATGTGCAGAAGCTGTTCCGGTGCGGACCATGTTCCCGCGACATAAATGTCGTTCAAGTGAGCTCCCCATCCCTGCTCCGAAGCATCCGTGGTCAGGGTTACTGAAGGAGAGGGTCGAGGGAAAATGGTTCCCAATAGGAGGTTTTCCTTGGGGAGCCACCAGCGAAGATGAGCACGAATAAAGCTGGTGACCGGAATTGCCTTCGTCATTGGGTCGAGCCGAGGACGATAGTGGAAGAGGGTATGCAGTTGTAGAGGGCGCATTCGCATCCGACACCAAGGAACCAGGTCGACAAGACTTGCCATAAGACCAAGGAGTCGAAGCCATGCCTGAGCTGGAGCAGTCTCCACTGAAAAGAGGAGCTGGATGCATTCCTGCAGATTCCGACATCTCTCCTCGGTAGGAGTGGCCCTGCCTAGAGTAGTGTCGAGAACAGCCCCTAGAAACGTTGGTCGTTGAGAAGGGGTCAGTGATGATTTTTCCCGGTTGATGATAAATCCCAAGTGCGTGGTCAGATGGACTGTCTGATACAGGGATTGAAGGACAACCTGGGGTGATGGACCCACAATCAGCCAATCGTCCAGGTAAAGGAAAATGTATATGTGCTTCTGCCGTAGGAAAGCTGCGATAACCTTGGTTACTCTCGTAAAGACCCTTGGAGCTGTTGACAGACCGAAAGGAAGGCAACGAAACTGGAAAATTGTTCCCTTGTACATGAACTGTAGGAACTTCTGATGAGGAACAAAAATGGGGATGTGCAGATAGGCATCCTTGAGATCCAAGGAGGTCGCCCACCAACCGCGAGGAAGAAACTGAAGTACTGTTGACAATGTTTCCATCCTGAAGTGTTTTGGTTTGATGAAAACATTCAGAGGGCGAAGGTTGATGATGGGTCGCCACTTGTTGGGTTTCTTGGGTGCAAGGAAGAAGACCGACGTGAACCCCCGAGTCCCCAATTCGAGAGGAATTATGGCACCTTTTTCTACCAGGGAATTGATCTCGTCCTCTAATATTTTCCGATGAGCTCTGTTGCTGGGTACTGGAGTGGAATGACCTGCAGGGAGAGCGGGGGGAATGCTGGTAAATTCCAGGCGATAGCCGGACGACACCGTCTGTAAAACCCAACTGTCTGATGTGATCATTTGCCATTGATGAAGAAAACTCAAAAGACGCCCTCCCACTGGTCCCGGTATGTCTGGGATAGTAACCTTGTTGTAGTCACTTGCCCCTATGACCCCGTGTCCATCGGGGCTTGGAGGGACACGTCGCTCTGGTGGGCTGGATAAAATTTGACGAACGAGAAGCAGGACGTGAGGCTCTGAACTGGACCCTCCCATAAGACTGATTTGGTCGCCTAAACGTCTTGGGCTTTTCCTGGCGTGTCTGGCGTGATGAAGAAAAAGGGCGATGCGGTGGTCGCAAATCCAACTTTTCCTCCGCTTTCAGGCGCTTAGCTTCCTGCAACCGAACCTCATTGAATTTCCCGTCGAAGAAATCGTTGCCTGTGAGAGGAAGACCTTCCATTCTTTCCCTGGAGCCAATGGACGGCCAACGAAGATGGTCCAGAATTAGTGAACGACGTAAGAGGGTGGTCATAGCAGAACCCAATGAAAACTCCCGAAGACATAAGCCGAGGCAATCATCCATAAACTTGAACATCTCCGGTAGTACCGTAGCGTCAAACTGAGATGGGTCTTCTTGTGCTCGGGCGAGGGCATCCGAAAGCAGAATGGAATAAGATGAAATCTTGGCGCCGAACCGCAAATGGGAATCGAGGAGACCTAAACGGTGATCTAAGCGTCTTGTTGCATCATCAAAAACTTTCCTCTTGAACTGAGAGTTTTCCCGTCTGAGTGTATCTTTGACCTCTGAAGACATGGTAGGAGTGGAAAAGAACTTCCCTTCGTCTGTAGCATTACTGAGAAACATGTCCTTTTCATATGGTTTAACTGAAGGAATAGACTGCTTTACCTGAACTGTTGCAAAGGCATCTTCCATGATGTTCGCACAAAAACTATCCACGGGAAATTCCTGTCTGGGAGAAATTGAAGATTCCGTGCCCCTGCGAAAAGATGGACGAGAAATTTCCACAGGTGGTAGTCGAGGAAAATCCAAAGCGTAGCTAACCGCTGGCATCACAATTCTACTTCGTTGCAGAACAGAAATATCCTCCTCATGTGCTGGATTAGATGTCAACGAAAAGAGTGAAGAAGAAGATCTGGAACGATCAAAAACTTCCACAGGCGATGGTGAACGACTTCGGGAGTGTCGGAAATAGGAGTGTCTTCGCATGGGAGAGTGCACACGTTGGCGTACGGGTGAACGTGATCGATGCCCGGAACGGCGCCGCGATCGAGATCGTGAACGAGATCTGTGCCGGGAACGATGTGGAGATCGTGAACGAGATCGTGAAAAATGTCGAGAAAAATAATCCCGGCCGTGGCGGTAGTGATCCTGGAACCGATGTTCGGGATAAGATTCTTGACGAGGGTAGTCACGATGCGAAGTAGGGACGTTATGAGCTGATAACATGGCGCTATGAGCTGATAACATGGCGCTCGATGAACAAGAAGTTCGAGGGACCAAGCCAAAATCACTCTGTACGAACACTGGAGGTTGTTGAACACTGCTGGTCGTGAAAGTCGATGAAAACGATGTTGATGGTGGTGGTGGTGGTGCCCCAAGCCCCTGTGACCGAACGGGGTTATGGATCGGGCCATTATTAGGCGAACCAGGAACACCCCGTGAAGGATATCCTCCTTCCATCGCACGCATGTGGTCGTCCAGACTGGCAAATGGGTGCGGTATTCCTCCCTGTACCGTGCCGGTGTTGCACGGTATACGGGACGGCTCCGTAGAGGTTCCGCTGGCTAAAAGAACATGTGCATTGTTTGCCGATGTCGCCTGTCGAACCTCGGAGTGCTTGGAGCGTTGCACCGATGGTTGAACCGCGGGTGTAGACGTTGTAGATCTAGTACGTTTGGAGCGGGAAGACTCCGCCATATTGTAGTACTTTTATTTAAACACAGCGAAGATGACCGCACTGCACGGCGCTGAAAAATCTATGAGAGGACGGTGGCTTTCTGACCATTATATACTATGGGGGCATGCATTGGACCGTGGGTGAGCTATTGTGCTAAATCTTTTCAGCGAGGTATTGCGCGTGCGCATGAATATGCATTAGTAGGTAAACAAAGGTGATGTTTTCTGTATTGGAATCCGCAAAAGTGCCCATTGCACTGTCACTCGTAAGCGTGAGGAAACCCATGAAGAATTTATAAATTGTCTCTAACTATACAAGCTTGGATCAAAGGGTTAGAGTTCTTTCCCTTTAAGGCAGTTGCCATTCAGAGTTTTTTTGAAAT
This sequence comes from Henricia sp. BOLD:AAB3569, assembly GCA_037783545.1. Lineage (NCBI taxonomy): Eukaryota > Metazoa > Echinodermata > Asteroidea > Spinulosida > Echinasteridae > Henricia > Henricia sp. BOLD:AAB3569. The sequence continues at coordinate 1,495,256 of JBBELK010000620.1, forward strand.
GTAGTAATCTATTGATTTGTACAAGTAAAAATCAATTTATTATTATTATTATTTTTATTATTATTTCTTTCTGGTATTCACACCAAGGATTCCTCAATAGTGCTCATTGCACTGTCACTCGCAAGCGTGAGGAAACCCATGAAGAATTTAGAAATGGCCAGAGACACCGGCAATCCCCTTGCTCTTCACGAAAGAATGCTCTGGGATCTTTAAAGTGCGTTACCGTTATCTAACACACTGGACCAACGGCTTTACATCCCTCCCAAAGGATGGAACAAGTGTGGTTGAGTGCCTTGCTCAAGGGGCACAGGTACCGCAGCCGGGGGGGGTTCGACCCGCAAGCCCAAGTTTTCACCTATGATTGCGAGTCAATGACCCAAACCACTCGGCCACGGTACATGTACATGTACCCCACAGTATTCATTATTTTATTTCAAAACAATGGTACAATCACACTCTCTGCGGTCAATGACCAGAAAATATAAAGTATAATTGATACAAATCTAGATACATCTGTGCCTGAAGTACTGTAAATGTAAATGTAAATTGAATACGCAGACCAAACAAACACACTGTCAATCTCCTTAAAGCTGAAAATGTTGATATGCAAAGTCTTTCACCTAGGGAAATGATGAACGTGGGAAGAATCTATCAACTTGTTTTGAGGGCCAGTTTATCCTTTGCAATGTCCCACAATTTCACTTCAGGATTTAATAACCAGAAAAACCTTTCTCAAAATGTTGAAGCAATGATGACGAAAATTAATTTTTCCCCTTTGGGGAAGCATTTTTTTTAATGATATAGAGATGAAAGAGAGCATTGTTACGACAACTGAAATTTGATGTGAAAAAGGGTTCTGTGATTGAATTTAAAGTAGGTAGGTAGGTAGGTAGGGTGGGTAGGTAGGTAGGTAGGTAGGTAGGTAGGTAGGTAGGTAGGTAGGTAGGTGGGTAGGGTAGGTCGTTTACGAGCCCATTATGGCTCATACGGCCGGTACTCATCCCTGGTTTCCGCGACTAGGACCAATGCTACATGTACTCCTCCTGGATGGGATGCCAGTCCATCTCAGGTCTACCCTCAGCAACTAGTTGGGTTTCCACAACCGTATTTGCTGGTACCCATTTATACACCTGGGTGGAGAGAGACAACGTGGAGTGAAGTGTCTTGTCTAAGGACACAACGCGGTGCAATGGCCAGGTTTCGAACCATGTACCTGTCGACCGAAAGTCCAACACGCTATCCACTCGACCACCATGTCTCCACATTAATTTAAAGTAGTGGTGTTTAATTTCAAAAGGCCATCACAAATTCAAAAAGAAATTATAAAGAAAGATAGATAACTTTCTAGAGAGGGAAAAATATTGCTCAAATGGAAAATGATGTCAGTTAACACTGAAGTCATAAGCATTTTGCTCTCGTAACGGTCATCCTTTTTTGGATCATTGTTTAGTTTAGTTTTTCTTTTTGATTAAGGTTGAGTCGCTTCTTTAAGGTGCGTCCACACTGAAGTGAATTGCGACGGAACGGCGACATAACGTCAACGTCAGCGGTACCGCTGAAAGTTGAAACTTTTCAACTTTGGGCATTTGCCGTTAACGGCAATAGTTGTCGTTTCCACACTGTGAACGTCCAAAATTGGGCGCGAACCCAAAATACAACAGCAGCGGGACGGCTAAATGCTCCATTGTGGACCATACTTTACTCTTTTTAATATGAAAGAAGAGAAACCTTTACTATTTAATATGGGGAAAGGGAAACCTTCACTTTTTAATTTGAGGGAAGAGGAAATCTTTTTTGTTCAATTTGGACAAGAGTTATTGCAATAAACTCATTGTAGTGCTCGTCAAGGAACTGAAATAATAACCATGAAAAAGAGCTTTATCGCAGAAATGGTTTTACAATAAGAGACTTTAGGTAATAATTTCTTACCAATAACTCCGATACTATTTGCTGATGAAGCGCCTTGCTTAGAAACTAGATTAAGCATTCTGTGGATTGGAGGGAGAACACATAAAAAACGGTTAACCTCAAAAATTAGACTCAATAAGGGAATAAAGGTATCTTAACCTGTGTGTTAATGTTTCAAATTTGAAATGCCTCTCCTAATTTAAACTGAATTACTCTGTTAGTCTTGATCAAGTCTGGAACATCACTTCGCCTACTCATTTAAGAAAAAAGTTTATGAAATAATAGAGTCAGTGAGGTTTCTGTTGAAACCATGTGTTATGTTTTGTGAAAACATGAACTTCCACTTTCAAAGGGTACTGTGTGTAAATAAAGGTGAGTGTTTGAAATAATTCACTCTAATTACATTACAAGCTACATTGTGTAATGTGTAAGAGATTGACGGGGCAGGGAGGGGAGTAGGAAGGAGGGGGAGTAGGAGAGTAGGAAGGAGGGGAAGTAGGAGAGTAGGGGGAGGGAGACACGACTGCCATATGCAGTATCAACCAAGTACGCTGCCTGAGATAGAAGCTAAAAACACAAGGTGCTTAGTGGGATTCGAACCCACCATCACCTGTAAATCACAAGTCTATCACAAGTCCAGAGCCGATAAAATCACAAGTCCCGCTCAAGTCCAGTAACAAGAAGCAGAGGATGAACACGCACAAAAGAATGCCTTTGTTGGCGTTCATTTGAATAGCTTGTGACTTGAACTAAGACCCAGGGACTTGTAAAAGACTCGACTACAACCCTGCTGTAAACTTAAGCATTCCATTTATACACCATGTAATCAAAAGCGATAATCCAGGGCTTGAAATTCGTCACTGAAAGGGCACTGCCATTTCCGTTTTTGGAGTCGTCTTTTTGAGTTTAAAAAGGGCACTTCCATTGGAAAATGAAAAAGTCTATGGGAGGATTACAAAAGAGCACCAAGGCCAAGAGCAGGGGCAACAGAGGCAATGGCCTCCGTGGCCTCCGTTCATTTCAAGCCCTGATAATCGCATTAAAAATTTGCTCTACTTACTGTGACAATCGGACTTTGCCGCTAAGCTCCTTTGTTTCCCTTGCCGATACTCTCGTGCCATTGAGGGCGCCATAAATAGCACCTGCGTTAAGCCACAGAAAATAGTGGTCAGTTATTTCAATTTTCTCTCTCTAGATGTTAAGACCGTGGGGCTGAACATTACAAAATCGACAACAGTATTAAAAGTCAATATGTATACATGACTTTCTAATTTAGTACACTTGTAAATTTATTACATTGTGGCTGTTTTACACTTTTAAATCATATCAAAAAACAAGTCCTGGGTTACAAAACACTTCATAAATAATTATGTGGTGTCAGTTTCCACTAAGATTTTTGTCGCTTTTTCCACAGCAAAATGCAGCCAGTTTGAACAGGACCTCGCGACGCACGAGTAGGGTAATGCGTTAAAGAGGTACTGTCGTAAAAGGATGCTGTTTTTCTGGCTGCTTATGCAACTTCTATCCAATAAACAGGACATGTAAAAACATTTATACACAAAACGGACTGCATGCAAATCTTTGCCAAGCACAAGTCATTAACTCAGAGAATAGAAAAAGTTGGAAAAAAACAGAAGGTCATGTCTCCCAGTTGATTCCAATCTGCAATATACATACTATTCAAAAGAACCAGATTATCCATCAAGATTTTTTTCCCATCAATCACGCCGTTTCCCTAGTCAGCATGAATGTTTAATTTTTCTTCAACTATTCTTTCTGCTCTCACTCTCCTGGGAGACGTTGTAAAGTCAAATCCCAAGTCAAGTCAAATTCCAAATCTGTTGGTATTCAGGATAAAATGCAGATTTTTCGACAAACAAATTGATGATTTATAGCTCGGCCAACTGTTTTGCATTATTTGTCCTGCTGTATTCCACGGTACAATAAATTATCAACAATTCAAAACTCGGATAACGCAAAACAACTTTTTGAAGTTATAACAAAAGTTAGCACATTTTATTCAATAAAATTCAGGGACAATTGTGGCGATCCCTGAAACAAAACATAATTTCCATCCGCGAAAATAACAACTCGCGAAAATGTCAGTGATGTTAAAATGCGCGAAAATATCTGTACGCGAAAATATTGGCTTTTACAGTAAATAAAATTCCACTACAAATTGGTAAAATTCCGGAAATACGGACAAATCTCACCCCTGAAAATTTCAACTCAAAACTATGCTTAACTCATTAAATTACTCCCTTGAGATTTAAATCAACCAGATTTTATTGTTGTTCATACATACTAGTGCTGCGACCGTGTAAACGTTTAAACGTTTAAACGACCGAAATGTAACTATCCGTTTAGAAAAATGCTAAACGAATATCCGAAACCAACTTGTGAAAAAACGATCCTCCCCTTTTCAAAGATCTAATGGCCGTTTTGCGCCGCCAAAAATTTCTAAGGAGGCAGTTTTGTTCTAAAAGAATCAGGCAGCATACCGCTGTGATGAGCCAAACGGTCGCTAACCTTTGTGGTTTCAAGCCGAAGATGTACAGTTGCGTTTGCGGGCGGAAGCGATTTTACTGATGGTTTTCGGTTTCATCTTGCAAGTTGAATCCAAAGCAGGGCGGTAAACACTGTGGAGCCGACGATTGTAGTTGTGTTGGAACTGTTATTGATTCCATTCTCTCATTGGTTGCCGACTTTGGGTTTGAGTGACTTCTCGAAAGTATCCAATTACAGCAAAGCCTAGCTGAACTTTCGTGGCCTGCATCATGTATTCTCCAATTCAATAAAGTGTCAGTGGTGCTGCGCGAACGCACATGATTCCAGGTCAAAGAACTTTTTATTGCAAGTGCGGTAACAAGTTTTACCTTTTGTTATGTTTACTATTTGTTTAAACGTTTAAACGAACGTTAAATTGACGTTTAAACGTTTAGAAAAATAAACGGTAACTCCCAGCGCTAATACATACACTGGAGGCCTACTGTACCTTATTACAAAGGTATGAATTCTGTTCACTGGTCGCCACTGAGATGCTGTGTGCAAAGTCTATGGAGCATGGCAAAGAAAGTTTCAGTATTTTGAAGGAAACTGTTGAATATTTGTCACTCATTAATCCTCTTTCCATTAAAATATGAACACTTTTTGTGGCCATTGAGTTATATTAAAGGCACAGGCTCGTCAGCAATGCGCGCCCGCCAAATTCGTGCTCGAAAAACACGCAGCTCCATCCCGGTTACGAGCGTATATTGGAAATTTTTACACAGGGTTTTTAGAAAGACATGTCGCATTATTTGTAACCCTTTTTGGGCCTAAGTTATCTCTTCAGAACTGAAACTTATTTCTTTTATTTTGAGACCAGACAAAGGTATTTCCTCAAAAATATGGTTTGTGTTGCTAAAATGCCCCCTTTACTGTGGAAAGACCCACATGCCCTTCTGCTAGGCACATGACGAAATCTACTTGAGGGAAAACTAAAAAACAGAAGGGAAAGAAAAGGGCGACCTCTATAGTCCTGAGCTAGGTACATGTACATGTAAGTATGCAAATAAGGCGTATGTGTGTGATCAGGCGCCACAATCTCCTTGTTTGCTTGATCACACTATAGTTGGTCAAGTCGTACACGTGCCAACTCGTACACACGCCAACTCGTACACACACCAACTCGTACGCGTGCCAACTCGTACTCATCGTTATTTTAACGGAATCATTTTAACGGGATATATTAATTTGTTTTTCCCTGCAGACTGCAATCATGAACCAATTGAAGAACATACTTCTTCCCTGGCCTTCTCTGACCAGCTCCACCCTTTTACAAGTGGGCACGCTATGGGCACGCGATGCCATGGCTTCCGCGGTCGTCGGGAAATAACTGTATCATCACATCCTCTTCTGATCGCCCCAAACTTTTTCCGATTATTGGAAACTTTTTTCGATTGTTGGAAACATCTTCCGATTGTTGGAAACATCTTCCGATTGTTGGAAACATCTTCCGATTGTTGAAAACTTTAATAATAGTGGCATTTTGAAATTAGAATTTTGAACTTTGACACCACATAGAAATTTAAACTAAATTTCATAACTTGTTTTTCCATTGTATATAACACAAAAAATAAGAAAGATAAGGAATCATATTATGAAAGCAATTGTATAACTTCTCTAGAATTACATGTAGACCTAATTGCATTAAACAATATTTACATGTAGGCCTACAATAAAAAATACCTTTTTCTCCTTACGTTCTCAGTTGTACTGTGCTGTATAACTTTTCCTGCTGTTTGATATTAATTATACCTGTCCAAAATAATGTACTGTTTACTGTAAGAAATTGCAGAATCATCGTAATATTTTTAAGAGTATAAATTTGTTATGAATTGAGTTGTTATGACTTCCTCGCCCCCTCAACAATAAAATAAAAATAATAATAATGAAAACGAACATTGTAATTATATTGCCGGACCGGTGTACGAGTTGGTCGGCGTACGAGTTGGCACGCGTACGAGTTGGTCGGCGTACGAGTTGGCACGCGTACGAGTTGGTCAGCTTCGGTTTTAACGAAAGGGGCACTATGCATGTTACTTTACCTGCCATAACAGAACTTCCAATTTGTGAAAAAGCTAATTCAAATCTGCCTCTAACTCTGGCTTGTCCAGTCGGGATGATAAACTGTGGGCCACTCTGTCAAAACAAGGAATTCAAACAATTTCAAAAGGTTTTCCCCTTCTGACATGGCAAATTCACAAGACGCTTAAAATCTTTATTAAAGTCGGTGCTCTTAGGACGTGTCTTACACTAAGCGCTTTGTTTAAATGCATTGTCACCAGAACAATTGGACACACAGATTGCAATTACGTGGTTTTATAGAATTATCACAAAAAGGTGAAACAAAATTTACATGTGACAAATTTTACCTGATTTAAGTAATATGGATCAACATTGAGATACGGTGAGATGGACGTGCCTGTTCCTGATGGAATTGAAAGAAAACGGAACAAAAATAGAGTAAGAAAACACTTAAATACATTGTGAAGAAAGACTGGACACAATCATATTAATTATTTATATTATTAATATTAGGAAGAATTAGTGGCAAAGGTGTATTGTATTTATACTGAAAGGAGAGGCCCATGACGTGGTCTGCACACACTTCTCAACACAACAACGGCGCAACGCGCATGCGCAATACCATCGGAGTCGATGCATTTAGTGCTGCGCGAAAAAGGTGAAACTTGAGTGCTATTCCTAGACTGGTTCTCTGTCAGAAAACCAGTCTAGCTCGTGTTGACTTCTCAGCTCTCGCGCATGCGCATATTTGATTTTGGGCAAACGATCTGTATTTTATCTCACTAAATTTTGCCCCACGATTTCACCGAAACTAGACATCGGATCGATGCGTACTCTTCGGAATATTTGAACATTGGGGCGAGTGCACCTATTGAGCAAATATCAGAGCCAAGGGACAAATTTCATTTGCGTGAGTTTGCCACAGATTTGGGGTTAGAAACAAGCCCGGTTCACGGTTCTTCTAGTGTCTAGTCTGTGACCAACTCAACTGATGCGATGATTGCTCCGTCCACTGACTGGGCAAATCCTCGCATAAAAAGTAAAGTTGGACAAAAACTAATTAGCAGAAACTAGACATCGGATCGATGCGTACTCTTCGGAATATTTGAACATTGGGGCGAGTGCACCTATTGAGCAAATATCAGAGCCAAGGGACAAATTTCATTTGCGTGAGTTTGCCACAGATTTGGGGTTAGAAACAAGCCCGGTTCACGGTTCTTCTAGTGTCTAGTCTGTGACCAACTCAACTGATGCGATGATTGCTCCGTCCACTGACTGGGCAAATCCTCGCATAAAAAGTAAAGTTGGACAAAAACTAATTAGCAGAAACAAAAATGTCCAGACATTCGTCAGTACAGTTAACTAGATCTATTGAGAATGACAATTGTTTTCAAAGAAAAACTGTACTGTTGGGCGAACAGGCAGTGGGGCGAACTTGCACTAGGCCTCGGGCTCGGCCTGTATATTAAAACCTTATTTTTATGGGGGCGAAATGGCCGATTTGGTGACTGAAGTCGCCGCCGCAATTTAGAAAGTACAATTTCCATTCAGGAGAAATCAATTCACAGACCTGGTACACCTAAACTTGGTTCTACTGGTAAATAGGACCCAAACAATCCTGATGGTTGAAAATTTTGTTGATCCATTCAGCTGACATTTGCGTGCAGAACGTTGACGAAAACTGCTCCTGCGCTGCTTGCGTTGCGGTAATTTTTCCCAATCAGCTGGTACACCGTACATCGCTCTGTGTATAGCGCACGTTAATTTTCCACGGGCACCAGTGACAAATTACATCACGCACCCCTACCATACCCTACCCACGTGCGCACATGTATTACAAGCTTAGGCGAAAGAGGGCGCTGTTACCCACTACCGGTAGTACTATTTACCGGAAAACACTGGAAAATACCGAAAAACATACTAAATACCGGAAAACACCGAAAAACACCCGAATAACTCTTTAAAACATAGAGGCGGAAAACAACCCCAAAACAAACCGGAAAACAACCAAAGCACATACAGGAAAACAAAACGCTGAAAAATACAAGAAAACACTTCAAAACATACCGGGAAAACACCAGAAAACCAGTATTTTTTGTGTTTTCTGTATGTTGTGGGGGTGGTTTTGTTGTGCTTTCGGGCGTTTTCCGGTATTTTTCTGGTGTTTTCCGGTATTTAGTGACTTTTAGTGTTTTCCGGTTTTTAGTGTGTTTTGCGGTATTTAGTATGTTTTCCGTCGTTTTCCGGTATTTAGTGTGTTTTCCGGTACATAGTAACACCCGTCACTACTGAAGGCGAGTTCCTGTGACTACGTCTTGTATACGAAATTACCATGAACCAGCCTAGCCGTTTTAAGTCGTAGCCAGCCTTTAGTACGGCTCAGTACTGAGGTACAGGTGCATGCAGACTAGCTCCCAGTCGACACACGAAACAGCCCCGTGCACCTTTTATATGACATTATCTTTGGCTAGAACAAAAATGACACATCAAAAGTGATGTTTTCCTCAATGATTTGAGAGATTTCAAGTCCAAATGCGTTTATCATTATTAAAAAAAATAAAAAAATCCAAACAACCGCACTAAGTGGAAAAATGTATTTTGGACTCGTGAATGTGCCGCGAGGTTCAAGTGATCTCTATTTGAACCGCTTGAACGTCGTTAAAAAGCATCCTGAGACCTAAGGGAATTTCCACTCTGCAAAGCGACGTGACAATACCCTGAGGAAATACACGCAAATCTGTGGAGCGAGCCGGCTGTTGTCTTGAGCCAACTCACGCCCGAGTCATTTTGATGTAATTTAATCAATTCGGTCATGTTATGCCGAAAAGAAACAATTTCTATACTTTCCAGAAATTGTATTGGGTTCCGTTCCTTATGACTGTCCCATTCCTACCAAACTTTCAAACGGCGAACCTTATTTACTCCGCAGTTTTTCAAATTAATAGCAGGGATGCATGCCGACGAATGTAATGGAACGGATTCCCCAGTATGCTTTAAATAGCAGCCAATCGCCGACGCGGACAACGGCCAGCATTACCGAGTACATGTATCACATGCATGCACGGTGTTTACAATCTGCGCGCGTGACATTTGAATGCTTGCAATCGTGCTACAATGCTCTGCAAGCGTCCTGATTGGTCCAGCAGAGGCGACAGGATTTCTGTCGCTAGTCCCACCGCCAAATGGGGCCTTTTTCAACAGGGCCACTGTACGCAGGAGTTGGGTAGTGCGTTAAAGGGGCACTGTTGCAAGAGGATGTTAAAAAGAGGCTGCATGATGACGTGCACTGGAAATAGTTGTGACAACAATACAACAAAAACTAAGGTTTACTTTATGACTACATGTACATTTATTCAGTAAACGACAGAAAGCACTAATTCTAGCAATGGCGTTAGGTTTCAAAACATAAATAAAAGACAAAAGATTTGTCAAAACCACTTGACATGTGTCTAAAAAAAATCTTAAAACATTAAAAAGCAAATGTAAATTTGAAACACTATTGTGAAATTTCTGTGTAAAAATTATGCTGTGCTGTAAAACTGTGACATCATTTTGGGGGAAGACTGACTCTTCTTCAGCTTTCCTGTTTAAGTGATGTACACTGGTCAAACATTGAAGGGAACGCGTTTCTACTTTATAGCTGTAAACAGAAATGTGACCAATAATGGTCAAATCAAAGATTTTAAAATATATTAAAAATAAAAATGAATTCTGAAATCTGCCTTCTCTACTACACGGCAGGCCCACAAACCCAAAAATCTGAGGAAAAAAGTGAATTTCAAAGATTTACCTTTGTTAATAAAAGATCTTTGAGACTTTGGTTCTTGTAACAATTAACAAGAACTTTGTTTGATATCTGGACTCAAAACAACGGAAACGAAGAATCGAGCGATACCTAAAATTGTAGGTCTTTCCTTGTTAGCAGAATAGTTGTTATAACAGTGTCTTAACTTCAAATTTAAAACAGGAGTTTTGCAACTTCAATATCGGTTATCCCACAAGCGCAAGTGGATGACGGCATAATGTAGTGCGTCTGCGTCCCATATTATCCCATGGCTCATGGGATAATATGGGACGAAGGCCGATTGGGATATGGGACGCAGACGCACTACATTATGCTATATTTCCACGAGTGCGAGAGGGATACCGAATTTATCTTCAAGCAAACTTGACGCACTAATAACGCACGCACTCTGCGCGAGATCAAAGTACCACTCCGTGCATAGAATCAGCGCATAACAAGCCGCATTGGACGCACACATGTCATGTTTGAATTGGCAGTAGTGTATACAGCTCTGCAGCGTAGGGATGCAGTTATCTTGGAATACCATAGCGCATTTTACGCAGAGTGCAATATGAGAATCGGAAGAGTATTATGAAACATCACACTGTTGGTTGCCATGGATCCACCAATCAGAAACACGGATTCAATTAAGTTTGCTTGAAGATAAATGACATTAATAATTTATCACGATGAACACATTCCTGAAGCATAATACGGTCAGCAGAATTTCAAAAACCAGAAGTCAAAGTTGTTTTTATCATGCAGTTTAGACACAATAAATATTTGTTTGGATCAAAGCCAAGGACTCGCTGCATACAACACAACATCATATATACTGGCACTAACATGGCAAATAGCGAAATATGGATTCCTTCATAAGGAATTTCGGTCAAAATTTGTTTCAAACAAGTGACTTTAAGAAGTCAAAATTTGTGGGAAACATTCTCTCAAGAGCAAAACCTTAAAGCCCTGCTCACTATTGGGAATCTCGAAAATCAGAAATGTTCACAGATTTACACATAACTTACACAATATAAACATGATGACGGTAGTAAACTTCCCCTGAAATGGTTTTGTCTGAAGTGCTATAGTCTTTGAGAAATGATTAAGACAATTAATTTTTGTCTCATGAGACGAAAATTCACTTTGCCCCAAAACAACTTGGCCCTGCACCACTTCGCCCTGAATCCCTTCGCCCCAAAACCACTTCGTGCACAGGCTGTGGTTCAGGGTGAAGTGGTTTTTAGGCGAAGTGACTGTAAAGCTTTTTTTGACTGATTTCTCAAAAGTTAAATGAAGTACGGCCGGTTCTAATCATGCATATCTTCAATCACACAGATACAACTATTTGCAACGGTTTACCAATCATGTGTTCCGCCTTTAACCACATCTTGACAGGAACGTTCTTGAAAATCTTTGTGACCTTGTGGGATTGTGTTTTTTACTTAGACTCTGAAACAGCCGTCACTCCTAAATTATCCCCTGTAAAGGTGCGTCTACAATAAAGTGAATTGCGATGGTAACGGCAACCAATGGCGACGGAACGTCAACGTCAGCAGTACCGATGAAAGTTGAAACTTTTCAACTTTGGGCGTTTGCCGTTAACGGCTACCGTTGTCGTTTCTGTGGATGCCACACTGTGAACGTCAAAAGTTAGGCGCGCGCACAAAATAAAACGGCAGCGGAATGGAAAAATGCTCCAGTGTGGACCGTACTTAAGTGTGTTGTCTTTGGACTTCTTATATTTCTTCTCTCAGCCCCCCAAAATAAAAATACTGCTTTTTTTACTGGAATGCTTTTACCCCTAAACCTTTGAAGTTGTCCACAACATGAAATACACCTGCAAAAAGAAAAGAAGAAACAGCATACGACTCAGTACGACTTTTACCGAGGTGGTTTGTCATTTTTTTTTCCCCGTTTTGTGACATCTCCGAAGAGTTACTTGGATTTTTTTGGCTCTTCTTTGTCCACAGTCTTATCTTCTTCAGATTCCGGCTTAGTCTTATCTTTGTCGTCCTTTGCTGGATTATCCTCATACCTGTACAGCAAAAATCAAAATTAGTTTTTGATCTTTAGTGTGTGACAACTATTGGTTTATACCGGTACATTCTGACTGTCAAGTCTTTTGCAAATGGTATTTTCATCAGGGTCATTCTATAAATTTGGGGCCAAATAATTCTGTCCCCGTTACATCTGACATCTTGTAAAATGTTGTAGTTTGTAAATTCAGGACATATTCTTTAAATGCTCTCTATTTCAAAGAGTGATTACTTAAAGTACAATTTAAAAAAAACATGTTTTGAAGGCATTTTTAATGATACTTGTATGGCAAATAGCAGTATGTCAGGTGTAACAGGGACAGAAAAATGTCACACGTTGGACCCCAAATTTATAGAATGACCCATCAATGAAATCCATGCTATATGCAACTACCCCATTCATTTACAGTTATAAAACCCTACTTGGAAGTTGTTTGGGGGGTTAAAATCAAGGTTTTGGGTTTTTATGCTAATGCATATTTACATATTCATGAGCAAAGTTGTGATGTCACATAGGCAAACACAGGAAAATGTCATTCAACTGTGCACAAAAGATTTCGGTATTTTCTCCAACTTGCTGAAACGTTTGTAACCCATGATTGTTTGGGTTTGTTTTACATGTTGTCTGTTGTAAGCCATGTGAAAACTAAGGCTGAAAACTGCAGCAATTTTCAACAATTTCAGTTTGAAGTCTTATGTTATTTCTTTGCTTTTCTGCTGTATGTTCCTAAAGGGACATGCCCCAAACAGCGCCCTCTTTCTGTGAGTTTCTGTAAAGACATTTTCGAGTTGAAAAATGCCACCTTTTATTCATTGGGCATCAAGATGAACATTAGTAATGTCTTTCTAAAGAAGTATTCCTTCATATGCAGCAAAAACCACGCATAAAGTTCTTTAGTATTTCAGGGATCTTTAAGATCTTAGGGGCGGTCCAAAGTTGTCAACATTTTCACGGTTCTTCGAAGAGTAGGAAGAGGGGAGGTGCGTCGAAAGCTGCTTAAGACTTTACATACGCTGTAAAATGTTGACATTTCAAGGTACTGACAAAAAATATTGATAAGTAGTATTTCAGGGGGAGAGGGAGGGGGAGGGGGAGGGGGAGGGGGGGGGAGTCTTGGTAAATACTACTGTCTGTAGAGCTGTGAAAATGTTGACAACTTTGGACGGCACCAAAGTTCTGACGGTGCCAATGATTATTTGTGACTTTTTTTGCGAATACTCACTTGAAGAGGTCAATGATCTCGCCCTTAATCAACGCCACCATGACTGGTACCCCGATGCAAGCCGGTACCAGGTACAGCAAGGCAGGTTGAGCATGCTTGAAGAAGTGCATGATACCGATGGTTGTCAGAAGGCCAAGGATGTAGGCAAGGAAACTCGCGGTGAAGTAGGTGCGACTACTCTTGGCTTTACTAAAGGGAAAAAGGTAATAATTCCTTTCACTGGTCGCCACTGAGATGGCGTATGTTAAAGGCAGTATACATCATTGGTAATCTCGAAAATCAGAAATGTTCACAGATTTACGCCTAACTTACACAATATAAACATGATGACTGTACAAAACTTCCCCTGAAATGGTTTTGTCTGAAGTGCTATAGTCTTTGAGAAATGAGTAAAACAATTAGTTTTCGAGACTAAATTCAATTCGCCCCAAAACCATTTCGCCCAAGTGCCATTTCGCCCCAAACAACTTTGCCCGAATGCCATTTTGCCCCAAATTACTTCGCCCAAACACCACATCACCCAAATGCCACTTCGCCCCAAAACCACTTAGTGCACAGGCCGTGGTTCAGGGCAAAGTGGTTTTTGGGCGAAATGACTGCAAACCCTTTTTTGACTGTTTTCCCAAAAGTTAGACGAAGTACGGAGCTGGTTTTTGCTCAGGTTGGTTTTAATCATGCATATCTTCAATCACACAGGGGGATAAAACTATTTGTAACAGTTTACCAATCATGTATACTATCTTTAAGTCTATGGAACAAGGAAATTGTTCAATGTTTTTCACTCCTAAATTTACTTCTTTTAAAAATATTAATCCATTTCGGTGGTTATTGAGTCATTATAAGGATAATAAGTGGCGATCATAAACAGAATTCTTTCCAACAAAGTAACTGGAAACAAAGTCTAAAGGAGCTCTCATTAACAGGGTTTGACCAAATATTTCACGGAGACCATTGAGGCGAGAGAGCCACACCCTGGTCTTAGGCTTGATGATTTTTCTGCCTTGTCCATAAATAAGAAACGGCACAATTTTAACATGGCAGGAGACGACTTTGGAGCTGGCTCTTTGAGAAACTGAAGCCATGGCCTATGTGAAATTATCCTCCGTTTGACTGTAAATAAAGTACATAAAAACTGGTCTTAATCACTAATAGACATGTTTTTTTTTTTACCTGACATCATAGCGTAGCAGAAGAGCTATAAATATTCCTGGAATGACGATATCACCCAGGCCCAACATGGCAAAGTTACTGGCATCTAGTCCTTTGTCGAGGAGGTCTTGAGGAAACACCACTAAAAGTGAAAATAAAACGCAAATTACAGAAAAGTCAGAGATTGTTTAAAAAAACATTTCTTTAGCTCTATGTAACCAACTTATAATCACAAGTTAATTTCATAAATTCTATCAGCCCGGTGAGTAAGAGGTCTCGAGTTCGAATCCTGATAAGGCCCTTACAATTTCTCTCTTATCCCAAGTTTGGTCGTTTCATTTTAATGGTGATTAGGCATCACACCAGATATTGGGTTCACATGAAAAAGTTTGACTAGCTCTCCAAAAAAATGAGTAGGATGTCGCACAGACTGAGCCAAGACTTAGAAATTAGTGGCTGATTCGGATTATTAATATACAAAAATACAATGGAAAATGGTACCTGAAAATTCCAGGCAGTATCCGGGTACTGCTCGGAATTTCAATTGTGTTTTTGTATTTTCATGAGCCTGTATTTTCTGTGCGGCATACGAGTCATTTTTCGCAAAGCGGGTAACAATTGTAATTTTAGAAAATAGAATTAAGTAACGACAAAGACATGCTATTTAAAGCACTTTTCGACTTGCATTAGAGCAAAACGCAGGAATGGCGTGGTTACGCTATCGACAATAGTACAAGGCTAAAGGCAGGAATGACGTGTTCAGGATGCTGAGCGCTAATTGGTCAGCTCGACAACAGCAAGGAGCATGCTACTGTGCATGCGCAGTTAGATTACATAGAGCGTTTGTACAAATTTTGTCTGACGACAACACGGGTTTTGTGAAGTGAATGAATGTAGCCTCGAGCATGTGCATGTGCAGATGCATGATACTGCATGCTCTGGCCAGTACAGTGAACTGCTGTTCGCTGTATTGTTTCGAGCCCTCGGGATGATCAAGCAAGTGTTGTCCTATAGCAGATGTGCATTCGGGCTGTGTTTTGGAGCTTTGCAAGCATTCTTGCGGAAAATTGTAATTTTGACCGTCATAGTTTTCTTATACTCACACTTGATTGGTGCTTCGAACGACCTGGCAACAGTTACCATGACGTTAGTTCCAAACACCCAAAAAATATCGTAGACAAAGAGTCCGCCTAACAATATGCACCCTGTCATAACTGTGTTCAACTGAAGAAACTCTACACCGTTCAATGCAAACGATAGTCCGAAGATGTTGTTCGCTATCCAGTGCTGAAACATAAAAGGACACATTTATTAAATTTTAACTCGTGCTCGAGCAGCTACTCAAAACACATTCACAAAAATTCAACCATGTTCTTAAAGGGAGTGGAAATACTTGTTTGGAATTACTGATGAATTTAATAAAAATGCTGCTTACGTATTGCCTGAGGCTTAAAGGCAGTATACATGATTGGTAATCTCGAAAATCAGAAATGTTCACAGATTTACGCCTAACTTACACAATATAAACATGATGACCGTAGAAAACTTCCCCTGAAATGGTTTTGTTTGAAGTGCTATAATCTTTGAGAAATGAGCAAAAGAAAGAGTTTTCGTCTCATGAGACGAAAATTAAATTCGCCCCAAAACCATTTCGCCCCAAAACCACTTCGCCCGAGTGCCATTTCGCCCCCAAACCACTTCGCCCGAGTGCCATTTCGCCCCAAATCACTTTGTCCAAACACTACATCGCCCAAATGCTACTTCGCCCAAAACCACTTCGTGCACAGGCCGTGGTTCACGGCGAAATGGTTCAGGGCGAAGTGGTTTTGGGGCGAAATGACTGCAAACCCTTTTTTGATGGTTTTCTCAAAAGTTACACGAAGTACGGAGCTGGTTTTTGCTCAGGTTGGTTTTAATCATGCATATCTTCAATCACACAGCGGGATAAAACTATTTGTAACAGTTTACCAATCATGTATACTATCTTTAAACCTTGATGGAAATCTGGGAAACTTGTTTTTAACCTCAGCAAAATAAATTAATTTTGATGATAAACTTTGCAATAAATTCTGTTCAGTGTTTTGTAAACCTATGGGTGAGAAAATGTATCCCTCTGAAGTGAGGAAAAGCACTTTCGGCCGTCTAGAAATACACAGCTGCAGTACACCTTTAACACTAACACAAGGCCTACAGGTGATGTGGCAATAGACCTTTATCACAGTGCGTCCATCTTTGTCTTGTTCCCCACTGCATAGTACGTGTACGTGTCGGGCATGATCAGTGAGTGTGCGTGTCTGCGCGATAGCGCGTGCAGTCTTCCGTTGTTGTTTTGAGAGAATCCCTGTCCGCGCTGTGCGTTTTCTTAATTGCACAGCGCGCATGTCATTGTGATGCACACAATGAACATTTTCGACACGGGGCCAAACTATTTTATTTAGGCAAGCCTCGCTTTGGTTACGTTCATTTTAATAGGGGAAAAGGGAAGATGGCCGCACCGTGATAAAGGTCTATACTTTGGCAAAAATGTAGTCTTCTGTAATGATATTAACTGCAGAGTTGGGCAGAGTTGGCCCTGACGCCCCTTCAAGATATACACTTTCTGAGGTCAACTTGGCCAGCATGCATTATCCTCTTAAATGTTCAATAACCAAGGCCACCAAGGCCACCAAGGCCAATTGCCTAATGCCCTGCTGAGTTGGCCCTGACGCCCCTTCAAGATGTACACTTTCTGAGGTCAACTTGGCCAGCATGCCCTATCCCAGGCCTCGACATTAACAAGGCCACCAAGGCCAATTCCCTAATGCCCTGCTGAGTTGGCCCTGACGCCCCTTCAAGATATACACTTTCTGAGGTCAACTTGGCCAGCATGCCCTATCCCAGGCCTCGACATTAACAAGGCCACCAAGGCCAATTCCCTAATGCCCTACTGAGTTGGCCCTGACGCCCCTTCAAGATATACACTTTCTGAGGTCAACTTGGCCAGCATGCCCTATCCCAGGCCTCGACATTAACAAGGCCACCAAGGCCAATTCCCTAATGCCCTGCTGAGTTGGCCCTGACGCCCCTTCAAGATATACACTTTCTGAGGTCAACTTGGCCAGCATGCCCTATGCCAGGCCTCGACATTAACAAGGCCACCAAGGCCAATTGCCTGATGCCCTGCTGAGTTGGCCCTGACGCCCCTTCAAGATATACACTTTCTGAGTCCAACTTGGCCAGCATGCCCTATCCTCTTGAACGTCATGAAGCTTGTTTACACTAATAACCAGTAAACATTTAAAACAAGGCTGGACTGACCTGCTAATAATGTCTTATGTTCATAATGTCGGATAGCATTACCTTTTTCAGTATATACCAAACTCCAAAGCACGCCGCAAGGCTAAGGCACACCAGGTCCTTGTTATCGAACTCATAGTTCATCATGTCTGAGGAATAAAGACGGACAAAAAGGAAGCATCAGAGAAATAACATATTAAAACATTTAGAAGCTAGTGGCCACTTACGGCTGCTATGGGCATTGCAGTTCAGGCCACATTTACCGGTAGCTGCTATTGTCACTAAAGGGTTAAAGGCCCTGTAGATGATCTGTTTTTTTAGCGATTCTGCAAATAAAACCATTATAAATCAAAAGAAAGACATCAACAAACTCATCCGAAGAAATTTCAGCTTTGTCAAATGTACCACGTTTAAAAAAAACATGAAAATCCATATGCGTTTTCCTGGTCTTGGTGGGGTGTTTCAAATATTCGTTCGCAGTTGATCGAGTACTATGTGGCTTGCGTCATGCACTCTGTGGCGCACATCATATACTGCGTGTACGCGCGATCCATTAAAATGCATCGCGTTGGAACACGCACGCAGAGTACACAGCGCCCATGCATTTTGGACCACGTAGATGCGAACCAAAAATAAGTAAATCGTTTGCAAACGATCTAAATAATTTCATCTTTACGGATTATTTTCTGGTAAAATTATATCATTTGAGCGAAAACCTTTCAATGGATAGTTGCTATTAATTCAATCTTTACTTTCAGAACTTTTCCCCTGTAATCTCGTCGATTACTTTTTGGGGTCATTGCAAATGATACACTGGGCCTTTAAAACACAGAAATATTAAAGTTGCGTTGACAAAACTGTTCATACCTTCTTTTTTGTCAGCTTTTCCCTTGGTCAGGATGAAATGGTAGGACTCATTGGGGAATGCTGCAGGCATCAGCTTCCGTATTAATGGGCTACAGAAGCAAACCATAAGGTTGACACGGGGTAAGAGATGTACAATGGTTAATGTAAAATGTAACTGACTTCATTGAAACAATTAGCCTTGGTTAGGTATTCATCATCCATGGTCTGTGGCTCATTTCTCCAACGTAAACAGCGACCTCATGTGTCGGCACGAGTTTATGCAAATTATCTTCAGCAGTATGAACGTCTTGTGTCAAGCGCGACGATCACCTTATGCACCTGTATCAATTGCAGTATGTTTTTCTTCATTTTTGCACTGGAAATAAAGAAAAACATAAGGTGATCGTCGCGCTTGACACAAGGCGTTCATACCGCTGAAGGTAATTTGCATTAACTCAGGCCACGTGAGGTCGCTGTTTACGCTGAAAAAGCGCGCCACAGGCGCATGTTTAATAGCGAATGCCCTGGACAATCAAGGAACGCCTAACCAAGGCTACGAAACAAGAGACTAGTTGTGCATATTATTGGATTATGCTTATATTCTAATTAATGAAAATGGGTTAGGATAAACAAAAATATGCCCGCTGCTAAGATCTGAAATATTTTTCCACAGAAGAGCGGCAAAGCCTCTCTGTGTACGCAATTAAAATGGATTAAGCAAAACAATCATGCGGAAAATATAATCCCACCACATTGTACATTTATTTTTGGAAATTTAAAGTGCAGTTTCATTTTCAATTTGGCAGTAAGCTGGCAACAAAATGTCTGGTAACATGAAGGCCTACACCAGCGGCATTGCCAGACTTTTCAAAGTTAGAAGCCAAGGGTAGAGGGCGCGGCACAACATGTCGGAAGGGGGCACGCAAAGCAGCTTACAAGTACAGTTGTGCAAACCTCAAGTCTCATGGGGGGAGGGTGCACAAGGGCCTGGCACAGCACTTTCGGGGGGCACGTGCACCCAGCCACCCCCTTGGTGATGCCGCTGGTCTAAACATACCTTAAGATGTGAGCTAAGGCTAGCACCCCAAGAAAAAAGAAATACACAGTCAGGAGTAGATTTATGTAATCCTTGGAGAAAATCTGCAAAAAAACACAAATTATATCAAAAATACACCAAGTGTGATATAATAAAACTCTTTACATGTTTGAAAGAAATAAACAGACACTCTTATATGATTTTTAAGGCAGTTTACCATGCAATCAAACACCGACTTTACCTGGAAAACTATGTAGATTCCAAATAACGTTGCACTTGCAATAATCGGGAACATAGCTGCATCTTTTTCTGACATCGTTTCTGGCACCTCGCCATTTTCCTGGTAAAATTGAGAATAACATAGTTTAGGATAAAAATTGAGATGTTTACTATTTATATACAGAAATAATTGAGTAGTTGACCATGGCTTCATCAGCCTTCAGACCTGCAAACAAAATCTTTTTTTAATTATTAAATCTGCACTTACCGATGTTTGATGAGTCATTTTAAAGAAAAAAATGTCTGATCAACTTCTTAATAAACCCTTTCACGGTTATCGACGCCATGTTGTTCAGGGGGCAGTTCGAACACGCGTTGCTGTGTGTGTGCGCGAATCGTATACGAATGCATTGTTAGGTCACTGTGCATTAGCTACGATCCGCGCATGCACACGGCAACGCGTGTTCGAAGTGCCCCGTGAACAAGATGGCGTCGATAACCGTGAAAGGGTTTATTCTTACCTAATTTTTGTGTACACTCACTGGTTTGGTGCAAGACCAACGATGACATATAACGTAGCCTAAATGTCGGCATAGTCGCCAGGTCCGTGACCGTGACCTCGCCACCCTATTGTTGATGAACAATGGCTGATGAATAGGGTGGCAAACTCACAGACCTGGTGACTATGCCGACATTTACGTTACAACACAATTGCAAGATTTAGGGCAAAGAGTTTACAAGTCGGACGTCACATAAGCACTCCTGCACTAAAATAGGCTATGGGACAACAAGTTTTCCCTGGTAAAATCTTCATATTTTTCCCCTCCAAATTTGGTTTTTTTTTCCCGGCATTAGATAAATTTGCACTTATTGATGCTTAATAAGTCATTTTATGGAAATAAATATAGTGACGTCCGAGTATGAAATTCTTTCTGATTTGGGCATTCAAACCCTGCACCCACCCCCCACCCCACCGCCACGCCCCCAACACGTCATGTACATAACAAAAGCAAACAGCTGTTTCCATTTCACGTTCTCACCTTCTGTTCCTTCTGGTATTTTACAGAGCGAAAAGCACCGAAAAAGATCGGAACAAGCGCCATGATCACAAGACTGCCGTACGCTATGGCCATTCCCTCGGGAGTGGCCGGAATTTTAGCCGTAACATTTGAAGCTGTTTCGTTTAAAGTCGCATTTACATCAGCAACCACGTTGCTTTCCGAAGACGCTGTTTCCGCCATTATGTTCGTGTATTCAACTGGTATCCTGACCGTAGTGCAGTGCCCGGCGCGCCGCCCACGCGTACCGTACGTACGCGTGCATGCAGCGGTATTTATGTGATTTTCCCAGAGTTCCTTGCTGCTTCGCCTGGCACCTTTTTGTGATAAAATTCTCACTTTTATTTAACGCCAAATTCTGACAAATTCTTTAAACATTATTTAAGACGTCACTTTTTGTTTACGTGCATGTGTAATTCTTCGGGAGTTTCGTGGTTTCAGACGGTTTGGAAAGCAAAAGTCATAACGTCGTTATGTTTCAGCAGCCGAGTTATTTTAGGCAAAATCTACAGAAAGTCAGAAAGTGATCAAGCCGTAGTAGTACGTCCACGTGCCACAGTCGATGATATGATTTATGAATGACGACAAATATGATTTGTTATGCTGACGTCAGAACTTTAAACCAATGAAGTTGACCAGAACGACAGAGCCACTTTTGACCAATCACAATGCCCCAAACGGCAAAGTGTATGATGAATATTAATATCTTCACATAGCACCGTGTTCATGATCCGCTCTCGAAAAGTAGTGCCGTCCTTGTAAATTCAAAATACAGTTTTCAGATACCAAATAATATAATTTTGATATTGAATTTTAACTTTATCTTCTTTATGTGTGACATTTTTATTTGTAATATCATTTTCTAGCCCCAATAAGCCATGAACTGCTTTTTTTGCGGAACAATACAAGTGACGTGATCAGACTCCGGAACTTTTTCCCCCAGTAATTTCCACCACCGCGCTCAAGCTCACTCGTTTTGCCGCGCGCTGGACTTGTGTTTTTTTGTGGATCTGCAGAAAACTCCGAGCTGTTTATACCGAGTTAAAGTTGTGCTTTTGATATTTCAAGTTGGATTTCGGACTTCATGGAGTCTGTGAACATTGGCTGAACTGTGTGCATGCACACATTGTGATTTGTGAGCTGAAAAATCGACTTCAGGGACAGTTTTATGGTGGGGTAAGTCTGTACATGACTTATCCCGTGGTAAGTGAAAATTTTCTTGTTATGGGCCCATTTTTTTCGCATGTCTAATTCCCCCAAATGCCCCATTTTCAACAAAAAGGTAGACCATTCGTTGGCGTGGTTTACCCCTCTCACTATGAACATCTTCCGTCTGAGTTTGTCTTCAGTTTTATGACCGAAACTGATCATTAAACGCGCTTACAAATACCGCGTCTGTCGTCATAACGACAACTTTTCTTCACCGCATTGTCTTGACCAAAGTCGGCCATTTTCCCGTTCATTTGCGCATGATACACGGACAGGCGCGTGCCGGCATACCGGCACAAGCCTGTGTTGTTGGCGCGTGGCCAGGGCTGGCCACATACTTGACTGCCGGGCGGCGCGTGCCACAGGTGCATTTTTTGAATAGCCTTTTTAAACTCGTAAACAAGAGAGAATGTTAACAGAGCAAAGCAATGAATTTCAGGGCTATGTTCCCCTAAAACTTGTTTGTCATTTAATAAAGAGAGGCTCCTTGAATTTTACTTGCTAATGGTTTTTAAAATTCGGTTTAGACAATTTTTGAGATCATGTACAAGTGTTTCTGTGAACTTGGTTTTATAGTATTTGGATATACACATAGTACATGCATTAATTTTTTTAGGGAAAATGTAATTATGACAATAAAAATGCAGCATTCCGTCATTTTAATGGGCCAATAGAAATTGCGAAAACAAAATTAAATTTTATAGCACGACGGGTTTTCAGGTTATTAAACATGACACAAATGACTAGGATGTAATTTTAAATATGTTTAAACAAATTGCATTTTAACTAATTATGACCACTGATCAAAATCAAATTCCTGGTGAATCTTGGAAATTTGTCACAAAATAAACTAGGTGAATTATTATCACAGTATCTACATTTTAGGTGTAGATACTTGCATTAAGATACTTGATTTTTAGCACAGTCGGGTACAATTCGTTTTATCGGGGGTGTCCTTGGGAAAGCCACAGCGTTTGGTCGCGTTTTGTCGCGTTTGTCAGCGTTTTGCAGCGTTTTGCAGTGTGTTATGCATGCATGACCCATAGGTCAGTCGGAATTTCGTCGTCCGTGTAGGATGTGAAAGGATGTGAAAGTTTTACATGTAGGCTATAGAGTGCAATAATTCAAATTTTAGATCTGCATCAAATTACTTTTTAACTACATGTAGTTACTATAAACCAGCGAGCTAGGAACGAATGATTTAAATTCAGACCAGTATCGAATTAATTTTGACTAGTTAAATTAAACTTAATTTTGAACCCACACTATAGGCTAACCGCGATGTACTTTTTAATTAATATTTTCGTTCATCGTCGCGTACTTCTATAGTCACCGTTAAATAACTAACTCGCGATATTCAAACTGTTCGTTTCCGCTGATGTATCAGTTTAATTGTTGAACCTCGATAATAAGAACACATGTTAATACAACTTTATGTAGGAACTTTTAGGTCTCAATCATTCCTGATAAGATTCCTGTTATAACGAGGTAATGTGCAAAGTACCAAGGACCTCTTATTAACGAGGTTCGACTGTATTTTGAAGTAGTGATTAAAGTAGGTCGTATATTATGTAGTTTATATTTATAGTAAGTATAGTATTGAAGAGTACACCTAAAGACTCCATTATTTGTTGACGTGTGAATTCTTTTGGAGATACGAACCACCTTGTTTCCCAAGGCTCTAATAAAAAATCACACACTGTAATAAAAAGTGACGTCATTATGGATTAGGTAAAGTACTCCGATCCGAGTTCGGTATCGCGTTCGTTTCGAGTTCGCTTTAGTTCCCGTATAACCGGAACCCCTGGTGCACCAGTAAAGTATTTACATAATGTCAAATCTACATAGGCCTATATACGTATAATAAAGTACATGTATCTATTTTTATATATCTTAGTTTAAGTAGCTTTAGTCGTATTTTGGTGCACCTGTAGACGCTTTTTACGCGCGCATCTTGTAAATCGATTAATATTTTATCGGTAAATTATAATCGATACTTAGTTTCAATTCGGAATCGATTTTCCACAATTGTTCGCGTCCTATTGATAATAAAGAATAAAGCTTTAACTTTAAAAGAAAAGTAAAACAAAACAAAAGTATAAAATCAAAGCTATTCAATAAATAGGTCTATATAGGCTTATTCAATATGGTGATGGATGAGTTGGATGAGTGCAAAGGATGACACAACCGCAGCACGGACGCACATGACGCGAGTAGACGCGCTGCGCACCAACACACTGCATAGGGCCAGCGCGTATAGCATCCAATGGGGGAAGGTTAGGGTAGGATGTAGGTATTACCAAATTAAGTTTTAGGAAAACTTTCCTCATGAGAAGAAAGATTCCATGTGTGCTTATATCAAAACAAATTAGGTGTGCAAAAAAATGTAGATGTTAGTTAATTTTGAAAATGTCTGGTACATTTTCAAATATATTAAACACGAAATTATCAAAATTGACACAACATACACGACCCTGAAAACCCACGATGTTAAGAAAATTGGTTGATTGTAAGTCTGGCAACTGAACTTGCCACAAATAAAAATTGGTCCATTGGAATGCTGCTATTAAATGTTATAATTGCATAAAAATCCCCCATATCTTTTCAGCAGTCCCTAGCATGCAGTGCATGGTGCACTGAATAAGTAGGCCGTCCGCAATGCCTTGTGCGTTGCTTTATACTGCTGCTTTATATTGTAAAAAGTATGAACTTTATATTGTATTAAAATCCCTGAAAATCAGCAGAGAATTTGACAGTACTATACGGCCCTAGCAGTGCCTGGTGCACTGATTCAGTAGGCTGTCTACAATGCCTTGTGCGTTGTTATTATTATATTATCATCAAACAAATTAGCATTATTATACTAAAAAATCCCATTCTGTGCCATCTGTGCATGCAATTGTTTTAGAATACTTGTATAATAGGAGCCTCTCTACTATCGTGTCAAAAAAGAAAATTCCCCTGTTCCCCTGTGCGCCTATTTGTTCCCTCATCGATTTTTTACACGTCCATGTTGTGGGTGTGTGTGTGTGTTTGTTTCATTGTATTGTTTTATTCACGATAATTTATTGCAATTGTTTAAATTAACGAAGGCGCTGCTCTCCGAAAATACCGAAAATACCATTTTTTTAAGACCTCGGCAATTTAAAACCGTTAAACGGCACGAAAAAAAAACGACCACGTATGAAAAATAATATTATAAATCGTGAAAATGGTTTGTATAATATGTGTCTCGTTATTTTGTTTTTAAATCTGACGAACATTTCGCATTTTAACGACTGGTAAATTAGCATGAAATTCGAATCTATATGATGATCAAATTGACCACAAATCGAGAATACTTTCTCGACGCAAATATCTTCTTTTTTTTTAATCGTTCAATCGTTTCGCCGATGTTTCTTCGACGTTACCTATCTGTGCTTCTGAAGAAGTTTTCTTTTTACGGCAAGAAATTGCAAGTCGTCGTGAGCACTGCTTCCAAGACTTCATCATTGTGTTTTGTGCATCTTCAGAAGACTCCATAGCAGGCTTTATATACTAATCTACTGCTTTATATTGTGAAAATTATGAATTTTATATTGTATTAAGAATCCCTGAAAATGAGCAGAGAATTGCCAGAAACAGTCTCTATATAGCATTGCCTGGTGCACTGAATCAGTAAGCTGCTTTATATTGTTTTTAAATATCCCTGAAAATCAGCAGAAATTTTGAGAGAAACGTAACAGTCCGTATATAGCAGTGCCTTGTGCACTGAATCAGTATAGGCTGTCCGCAATGCCTTGTGCGTTGCTTTATACTGCTGCTTTATATTGTAAAAAGTGTAAATTTTATATTGTATAAAAATCCCTGAAAATCAGCAGAGAATTTGAAAGAAACAGTCCCTAGCTGTGCCTTGTGCACTGAATCAGTAGGCTGTCCGCAATGCCTTGTGCGTTGCTTTATATTGCTGCTTTATATTGTAAAAAGTGGGCATATTATATTGTATTAAAATCCCTGAAATTCAGCAGAGAATTTGAAAGAAACAGTCCCTAGCAGTGCCTTGTGCACTGAATCAGTAGGATGTCCGCAATGCCTTGTGCGTTGCTTTATACTGCTGCTTTATATTGTAAAAAGTGGGTATATTATATTATATTGTATTAAAATCCCTGAAAATCACCAGAGAATTTGAAAGAAACAGTCCCTAGCAGTGCCTTGTGCACTGAATCAGTAGGATGTCCGCAATGCCTTGTGCGTTGCTTTATACTGCTGCTTTATATTGTAAAAACGTATGATTTTTATATTGTATTAAAATCCCTGAAAATCACCAGAGAATTTGACAGAAACAGTCCCTATAAGCAGTGCCTGGGGCTAAAACAGTATGCTGTCCACAATGCCTTGTGCCTTACTTTATTGCTTTATACCGGGGGTTTTTTTGGAAAACTTTACACCACGAGTTTTCAATACAAAAACGCCACATTACAATTCAGTTATACATTAATTGCAAATATAAACTATTTACCGTTGAAAATGTTTTGTATCACTACAGGAACCTCTGGTTTCGTTACGAAATAAACAAGGCGACAGTATCAATAGTGATATTTGTTAGGAAAACACCTTAGGTTTTTTTAAGTCACGTAGGATTTTGAAATATTTTTGTGGGGGGCGGGGTGCCTTGGGGCAGCAAACACTCGCGTTTAACCGCGCGTTTGGCTGCGTTCGGCTTCGATCGGCTGGTGTGTATTGTGTGAGTTGTGGTGTCTGATGAATGAATAATGAAAATCTAAATTAGGTCGCGAATTATTTTGTACTTAAATTAGCATAATTTTAATCATTAAACGCATCGGCAGGATAATAAATGCACTTTACCGGTTTTTCCGTTGATCACGTGTCACATGATCGCGTAATTCTAATCGTTATCGCGCGATTATGGTGAAATGTTCGCTTAGGCCGATTTTATACGAACGCGGGTCGTACGTAGTTTATATTTATGACCAGTGCAAAGTATTAGCAATGTAAATTAGAGTAACTGGCAAAATAAGCAAAGTAATTATAGAGTATATGTAAAGTGGGTACAGTAAATAGAATAGATAATAAGTAAACTAGATAAGAGTTATAGGTAAAATAACTTAAGCAGAGTGCTATATGAGTAAAATAGAGTAAGTTAAGTGGAGTACGTATAAAGTACAGCAAGTAAAGTAGAGTAAATATGTAGATTAAGTATAATAAAATAAGTTAGTCGAGTAAGTTATAGTAGAGTAAGTAAAGTAGAGTAGGTTAAGTAGAGTAAGTAAAGTGGAGTAAGTTAATTAAGTAGAGTAGGTTAAGTAGAGCAAGTTCGTTAAGTAGAGTAAGTTAAGTGTAGAGTAAGTTAAGTATAGAGTAAGTAGAGTAAGTTAAGTATAGAGTAAGTTAAGTATAGAGTAAGTTAAGTAGAGTAAGTTAAGTAGAGTAAGTTAAGTAGAGTAAGTTAAGTAGAGTAAGTTAAGTAGAGTAAGTTAAGTAGAGTAAGTTAAGTAGAGTAAGTTAAGTAGAGTAAGTTGAGTAGAGTAAGTTGAGTAGAGTAAGTTGAGTAGAGTAAGTTGAGCAGAGTAAGTTGAGCAGAGTAAGTTGAGCAGAGTAAGTTGAGCAGAGTAAGTTGAGCAGAGTAAGTTGAGCAGAGTAAGTTGAGCAGAGTAAGTTGAGCAGAGTAAGTTGAGCAGAGTAAGTTGAGCAGAGTAAGTTGAGCAGAGTAAGTTGAGCAGAGTAAGTTGAGCAGAGTAAGTTGAGCAGAGTAAGTTGAGCAGAGTAAGTTGAGCAGAGTAAGTTGAGCAGAGTAAGTTGAGCAGAGTAAGTTGAGCAGAGTAAGTTGAGCAGAGTAAGTTGAGCAGAGTAAGTTTGAGCAGAGTAAGTTGAGCAGAGTAAGTTGAGCAGAGTAAGTTGAGCAGAGTAAGTTGAGCAGAGTAAGTTGAGCAGAGTAAGTTGAGCAGAGTAAGTTGAGCAGAGTAAGTTGAGCAGAGTAAGTTGAGCAGAGTAAGTTGAGCAGAGTAAGTTGAGCAGAGTAAGTTGAGCAGAGTAAGTTGAGCAGAGTAAGTTGAGCAGAGTAAGTTGAGCAGAGTAAGTTGAGCAGAGTAAGTTGAGCAGAGTAAGTTGAGCAGAGTAAGTTGAGCAGAGTAAGTTGAGCAGAGTAAGTTGAGCAGAGTAAGTTGAGCAGAGTAAGTTGAGCAGAGTAAGTTAGCTAAGTAAAGTTGAGTAAGTTAGCTAAGTAAAGTTGAGTAAGTTAGCTAAGTAAAGTTGAGTAAGTTAGCTAAGTAAAGTTGAGTAAGTTAGCTAAGTAAAGTTGAGTAAGTTAGCTAAGTAAAGTTGAGTAAGTTAGCTAAGTAAAGTTGAGTAAGTTAGCTAAGTAAAGTCGAGCAGAGTAAGTTAGCTAAGTAAAGTCGAGCAGAGTAAGTTAGCTAAGTAAAGTCGAGCAGAGTAAGTTAGCTAAGTAAAGTCGAGCAGAGTAAGTTAGCTAAGTAAAGTCGAGCAGAGTAAGTTAGCTAAGTAAAGTCGAGCAGAGTAAGTTAGCTAAGTAAAGTCGAGCAGAGTAAGTTAGCTAAGTAAAGTCGAGCAGAGTAAGTTAGCTAAGTATATAGTAATTAGTTAAGGGTACAGGCTCGTCAATGCGTGCGTGAGGCCAAATTCGTGCGACGAATTACGCAGCTCCATAGCAAAGGCATGGAGTTGCGTATTTCGTGGCACGAATTTGGCATCACGCGCGCAATAATGATGAGCCTGCCTTTAAGTAATTAGAAAGAGTAAGTCAAATAGTAAACGAAATGTAGTCTCTAATTACTCCGATTCGTGTTCGGCTCGCGTTCGGTTAGAATTCGGTTTTCCCTTACTATAAGTGCATGTAGGCTATACTTAGCTTCGAGTATGATCGGTTATCCGTGGGCTTACTGCTCGGAATCAATTTTCTCTACAATGTTTCGCGTAATATTGAACATTGAGGGGAAAAATCAATAATATAGGTTTTAAAGACAATAAACTAAAATTGTAAACCAATTTATGTTAATTTTAGGACAAGGTTTTTAGGTCAGTTTAGCTTACTGTTGGGATGTTTTGACTACTACTGAGCATTGAGAAAAACATCAATAATATAGGTTTTCAAGACAATATACTATCTGTAGGTCAATATTTAGTGATGTTTGATGAGTGACATTAGTGGAGTGAAAGGATGAGCAGAATACCGTGTACGCACGTAAACGCGCAGCGCACTCGGCTAGCGCGTATGCACTGACCCATCCCTGGGCGTTGAGATAGGTGGGGGTTATAGTTCCCTTCAGGGGGCGATAGTGTTGGTAAATAGTCTTTCCTTGCAAACGAGGAACGACATAAGGTCGATCTTTAATAATCGAATTGAATTATCTATTAAACGTCGTGAAATGTGCCTGGTGCACAGATGTATTAAACCACGAATACAACCATATTAAAGTATATTTGCATTAATGATGACAAGATCACACAGTCACCATAAATTACATTCTGCACGACACATGCACATAAATCTGAAAACTCGTGGTGTAAAGTTGTTGGTGTTTTTTTTTAAAATCATATTGTAAATTTTATAAATGTAGTATAATGTCCCCCAAAATTTAAACAGTCCATAGCATGCAGTGCCTGGTGCACTGAATAAAAAGATGCTGTCCGCAATGCCTTGTGTGTTGCTTTATGCTGCTGCTTTATATTGTACAAAAAACGAAAAAGATTTGTATATTGTATTAAAAATCCATTAAAAAATCAACAGATAATTTGACAGAAACAGTCTCTAGCAGTGCCTGGTGCACCGAATCAGTATAGGCTGTCCACAATGCCTTGTGCGTTGTTTTGTATACTGCTGCTTTATATTGTAAATTTTAAAACAAATATTATTTTTATATTGTATTAAAAATCCCTAAAAATCAGCAGAGAATTTGACAGAAACAGTCTCTAGCAGTGCCTGGTACACTGAATCAGTAGGCTACCCGCATTTTGTATTACATGTATATTAAAATATCAAAACGTATGAGTGTATAGCTGTTTAAAAGAAAACAAATTATCCTGTTCCCCACCCATGGCCCTCTTTATCCCCTTGTCGATTTTGTACTTTCCTATTACATCGCATTTAGTGTTTTGTGTTTCATTGTATTGTTTTATTGACGATATTTTTTGTAATTGTTTATACTGAAAGTTCTGATCTCGTTTTGCGAAATAGTGGAAATATCGAAAGAACGGAATATTGTAAATCTCGACGTCGACGGTACACCGAAATCTAGCGGATATACTGAAATAACGAAAAACTCGACGATTTCATATCGTTTTCGCCTCGATGTCAACCACGACAGCGCGAAAAAAAAAATCGTTGGTACAAAATTGTCAAGTCTCGTTTAAATAAATCTAAAATTGTATATATACAATTTGCCTTTTAAAGGAGTGTGATCAGATCACTTTTTTTTACCCATAACTCCCCGGGACTTACCTTATGGGTCATGATATGTTTATATCATAACATCCGTTATATTTTTCTGATTACGAAACTGAAACTCCCGCGCTTCTAGGCCGCATATTTCCGAGGATATCGTCGAAAATCCACCGATTATTTGTAAACTAATTTTCCAGTATCAACGTTTATCCGCTGAAAGCATACTCGATAGTTTTGTTCAATTTTTTACTGGAAATTGCGAATGTTTTCGGGTTTTTGGGACATGGGAGGTGTGTATGGGAGTTACTTGATAATATTGGTAAGTTACATCGAAAACTATTTTCCAGAAACTCTGGTCACGCTCCTTTAACGACTGTGACTTAACTTGAAATGATCGATGAACCGAAACCGAGAAAATCAAAAATCGAAAACAAAATTGGAAATCATTGACGAACCGAAAATATAAAATTAATAAATAAATAAATAACAAATCGAAAACCTTTTCTAGACGCAAACATTTTTTTAACAGCGACAGGAAATTATCGATCAATCGAAAACAAAGGGAAAAATCGAAATAAAATTATTCGTCAATACTTTTGACGAATGCGACTGGCTTATCATGCAGGAATCTACAAGAAATTATTGATGAATAACACCGCATGACTGAATAAAAAAAAATGGCAAACGGAAAAATAAAATCTTCAACAAACGGAGGAAAATTGTCGATTCATCGAAAACAAAGGGAAAATCTAAATATCTGAAATATTATTTTTTGACGAACGCGGCTGACCTTTCTGCAGGAAACGACAGTTTATCGGTGAATGAAATACCTCGCGACTGTACAAATAAAAAGTTCCTTTCGTCTTTTTTCGAAAATTGTCAGTGAAAGGAGCGATTGAAGTACTGTGCAAATGGTTGAAATGTATTCTGGGAAGTCTCGGGGTGCAAATAACCCAAGTCAACTCGTCCCTGTGCCCAAGAAAACGTTTGAGCTCGTGCTCAAGTCAACTCGATCGTCGTTTGAACTCATGCTGAAGTCAACTCTCGTATCCAAGTAAACGTTTGAGCTCATATTCGAGTCAACTCGTACTCGTTTTTTAACAATTAAATTAATTAATACTTAATTAATTCTCTTCCCCATGACCAGCAGGACTTCGTTGTGTTATAACAATTTGAACTTTTATCACAAACTTTAGGGCCATGATAAATGACTCGGGATAGAGTCAACATATGTAGGCCTCTATTGTAGCTGAAAATATACCAGTTAATTTGACGCCCCATTGCCTTCTGTCAATTAATTTGAAAAATGCTAGGGCCATGGTGAAACCCGAATTTTATTTTTGCGCAAAGTCGACGCCGAGATCTCTCGACTTCGGGATACCGGTAATTTCAAAGAGCGCCCTCTATTCTTGTGTGGTATAGCCTATGTGATAATTTCTTTCCCCATGCTCAGCAGGACTTTGTTGTTTTGGAATTTAAGTTGAAATTGTGATACTGTGACAAACACTTTTTGTCACGGGCTAAAATCGAGCACGAAATATCGATAAATCGAAAACAAAGAAACATAAACAAACTCCTGAGGGAGTTGAGCAGGCTTTAATATGGAATGTTATCCGAGCCCAATGACCAGGAGTAATAATAATGTATTAATGTAAGAGCGCCTTGAGCATGGATACATGGATACGTGCGCCATATAAATTGGAATTATTATTATATTATTATTATTAACGCAAATGACGATTTTTTTTTTCGTTCAAGTCGACAAGAAAATATCGATTAGGACTAATTGAAAACAAAGAGAAAAATCGAAATATTTTACCCCACGAATTGTCATAAATTACGTAAACAAAATGACATCACGTGGGGAAAAAGTCGTTGGTAAAAACTGTTTGCCACGTCACGTAAAAATTTGAAGGAAAATTCGCCTTTTCACGACCGTAACTTTGACCTGAAATTATCGATGAACCGAAACCGTCGAGGAAATCAAAAATCGAGGGAAAATGTTTTTTTTCGACGAACACTTCGTATTTCTGTCGTGAGTTTAAAATTCAAATCGACCACAAATATTATCGAAGAACGGAAAACAAAGAAATAAAAGTCGAAAATTATTTTTGACGTTCAAATCGGCGAAAATTTTCGATTAATCGAAAAAGGGGCAGATTGAAATTATTCGAAAAAAATACTTTTGACAAACGCGACCGGCTTGACGGGGATCGACAGAAAATTATCGATGAATCACATTCCGCGTGGCCGGCTGTTTACAAACCACAAAAAGTGGTAAAATATGACAGAAATTGTTTTCTTTCTTCAAAAATTGGCAGTGACAATTACATCGAGTGAAATATTTGTTGTGAAAAGTTGACAAAACAATTACGATATGTTGAGTAAACAATCATGGTCCTTATCGCAAATACCGCTTGGGTAAATAGGTTTTTCAGAAGAAAAAAAGTGAACTGTATTCTGGGAAGATTAGGGGTGCAAAAACCCAAGTCAACTCGTTGACCTGAGCTCGTACTTAAGTCAACTCGTTCTTGTATATCCAAGACAACACGAGCTAATACCCAAGCTAACATAATTTTATCAATGAATTTTTCAAAATTATTAATAACGAGACGAGGGCACGTTGCTGCTGGTGATTGCAAACAGCGCCCTCTTTGTGTGTCTTAATTTATTACATGTATAATAGTGTAATCCGAGCAATTGTAGTGAGCCCGCCCTCTTGTGGTTATTCCATTGTTACTGCGGTGTATTTCTATTGTGACGTCATGTAAACACCCTGGAGATACACCGCAGTTTTCATTTGTCGGATTAGTCTTATACGGCTCCTTGCTTAATTACTTCTTTCCCCATGACCAGCAGGATTTCGTTGTTATAATAGTTTGAAACTATGATACTTTGTGACCAATTTCAGGGTCATGCTAAATAAGAATTCGGCCTCTTATTTGACTTGGGATCGAGTCAACATGTATTCAACGTATTTGATATTCCCGTTAATTTGACGCCCGTAACTTGCAATCGGTGAATTTTCAAAATGCTAGGGCCATGGTGTAACTAGAGTTGTATTTATTTATTGTTTCAAATATTTTGCAAGTCGATGAGATTTCTCGATTTGGAATAATTACGCGCGGTTTAATGGTAATTATAAACAACGCCCTCAAATTTAACTGTAAATGTTACACTGCTGCTTTTTAGTTTGTACTATTTTTCTCCCCATGTTCAGCAGGACTTTGTTTTGAAATATGTCCAGTCAAAACTGGATACTTTAATTTGGCAAACTTTAAGGCCATGTTAAATGACCACAACTTCTCTTGTTTGGCTTGGAAGAGTCAACGCTGGAGAAGTAAATTAACGGTGTATGTTACTAAATTAAAAATCACCTTTTCCCTCAAAAGTTCCCTCTATGTGGCTTACAGGTGGCCAACATGTGCGACGATCGCTTTATCTGTGCGTTTGTAACTGTCTCTATTATTAAATGTTTCACCCATTATATTGTGCGACTAGTAATGTAAACAGCGCCCTCTTGCGTTGGACGTAACTTTTTGAGCGCGCGCTCTTGCTTGGAAGATACTTGCATCTACACGAGACGGTGTCTTGAGTTTTTACTGCTTTCAACTGGGTGAGTTAAATATTAGCTATAGTTAAATATTAGCTAGGTCTAAATAATATTAAATAATAGCTAGAACAATGTATTAATCGTGCTGTTATTGTGAACGTGATGCTAACAATAGTCTAGGCATCCCTAGGACGAATCTTTTAGTCTTTTTTTACTTAGCAAGCTGCTGACTTGCTGGATCATAGAACAAGATCTGAACACAAAGCTGCCCAAAGGAACGTTTCATGTGCCAGGTAATCGTGGCCTACATTAAATTTCTTTTAATGCCACGTAAAATTTGTGTAAATTAATTCCTTCTCTGGGTTACAGTCCCTTTTTGTCACCCCAATCTTTAAAAAAAGAACTAGAATACTGAAACCGTATACAATACAAATAACCAGAATGCTTATTTACCTTAATTTAGCCCGATGCTTCGCCGAAAACGACATCCTTTAAGGCGATGACGAGGAAGGAAGATGACTTCTGAATCCCAGGAACTTTCGAGGAAATAGCACCAGCGAGGAGAGGGATCTGGTTGTTTAATTCACTTTTGATCGATTTACTATATAGATTCTCAGGTAAGCATACAGAGATGTGGAGAATGAGACTTAAATAGAAAATTAAACAAGCAAACCATTTTCATTTGGTTTTTGGTTTAATTATTATTATTTAATAATAATAATTAAACCAAAAACAAAATAGTGAAGCTGTCAAACACGGTGGCTTGATTAAAACGTATTCCAAATTGAAGACAATTTGGAGAGCGTCTTCTCACCGATCACCCAAGTTGACAATCTCGGCTTGTGAGGAGTTGGAGTTCCACTTTTACGAAAATCGCACCCCCATACCAGGACCAAACCAGCTAATGCCCCTGATTAATTAAACATAACGTATCATTACTTTTATTTTAATAGCTGGATTCTCCTTTGATGTGGAGCCGATGAGGGGCATCTGTCTCGGATGATCGTGACTGGATGATCAACCTGCTTCAAGGAAATGGTCCAGCCAAATTCTTGATGTGAGTCTTGTGAAAAATCAACAAATATAATTTCATTGTAATATTAAAAAAACAAAAAACAATGTAGACTTCTGGTGCAGTAGATAACCAGAATGTATGTTTGGCCTTAATCCAGCTTGACGTTCATTTGATGTGGACTGATGAGATGCATGATCCTGGCTGGATGATAAACTTGCTTCAAGGAAATGCTCTTGTCAAATTCCCAAGGCGAGTCCCGACTGGTGTTATATCCATCGATATATATACACTGGATGAAGTATGCAATAGCAGTTGGCTATACGAGAATTGAAGCCATGTGCCGGCCGCCATTGTACCCCACGAACAATGCTTGACCTAGACTGCTCCCCGGTCCATGCGATCGCTTGCATTCCACTTAACACATGTAGACCATGATGTAGACTATAGTGAAGACAGTATTTACCAGTCTATAGGCAAGGCATTGTATTTGGTGGGGTACAGTGGCGGACGGTGGCTTCAATTTTAGATGCCGTAGCTTCATCCAGTGTATATATATCGATGGTGTTACCCCAAAAGAAAATAGCAAGGCAAGTCCCACAACGTCAAATCTTGTTTTCAGTCGGAATATTTAACATTGCACAACAAAATTTCTGAAATTGGAGCTCAGGTTTTCCACTTGTTTGCATTTGTCTAACCGTTATTAAATATAATGCTTATATAGGCCGTTTAGTCTAATCCTTTCCCAACTTTCATTTCGCTAAAAACACTTTTTAAGAGGCATCTGCATGTTTTGATTGGTTTCATGCTTAATGTTTTATATGTAGAATCAATTTGATAATCTCATTTGTTTTGTGTTCCAGGGATCGCCTGGACGCTCACTGTGGATCTGGGAGTCACTTTTCCACATTAAAACAGAGAAACACACCGCAGTAGTTATCAAAATTATTTATTTGCCTAGGCCCCATCAGTAGAAATAATTAGTGATTAATTATAAAAGCACCAGCAATAAATAGACTGCATTTTAGACAAACTGCTCCCGTGAGAAACCTTCAGAGATCACTTAAAAGTAGAATCATGCCAGGAAGACGAGCGATGGTATCTATAATTATAAAGCAAAGTACTTGGGATAATTATCTGCTGGTATAGTCTGTCCCAGAAACTTTATTCCAATTACAAAATATGTAAACAATGAAAAACTTTAGAATGCTGTATACCAGTTTGAATAACACTACAATTTAATTTGTGCGGGCACTTTCACAAATCGCTGAACCTGGAGCAAAACGCTTGATCGCTCTACAAAGAGGGTCGGAGAGGAATTTTCAGATTTTTTCCCTGCCTCAACTGGGGTATTTATCTGTTTTTCGCCTCTCCCAGGTTTAACGTTTTCATTTTACAATAATAATTGAAAACGGAAAGAATAAGGAATTGCTGCAGTCTCTATTCTAATACATGTATTTTAGTACCAAAATATTAATTAAAACACAAAGAATAGACACATTGTCGTCTTCAATTTTATATATGTCTAAAGTTCGTTTTAAAATATAGTTTATTTGAAATGATGTAATTTCTACTCCGAGTTAATTGTTCCGTTTGTCAAATAAACTTGTATTGGTTCATGATCGGTTCAAACAAAATAGCTTCGCATGGTATTTTATTTGTTCACCTGATGTAAGCCATTCTACCAACTAGAATTTATAAAGATGTTAAGCGGCTTTTTAATAATTAAATAAAAACGTTTTTCCAAGGGGAAAATCGCCCCTTAAATTGCATATTTTTTCCCACATTATGTGAACGTGCACTTTTTTTTAAATCTCAAAAGTCATGAGAGTAAGGCAACTTGAAACATCCGTTGTAAAGAAAGCTCTTCACAGTTCTTCATGTGGCGGCGACTTGTTGACTTTGGGAAGCTTTTTGTGCGGCTCAAGATATCCAAAAAACGCCACATGTTTTTCGTTGACGTCACGATCGCGTTTGACGTAGGCACTGAACGCAGATACGCAGTTTAGGATTACCTCATCAGCTTGGGTCAGAATATACAGGTCCATCTGATCCTTATCTGGTACCCAGGCCACAATGTTGATCTGTGGGGGAAAGTCAATCAAAATCAACATTCAATTTGCGATTTCAGACTTACTTAAATGTTTTACTATACAAAATACACTTACAAAAAGTATTTGGGAAGTTAAAGGAGAAGTATACCCAATTAACAAAAGACATTGTGCTAAATTTATTATGTGAAGATCAAGAAATATGAACAACTGAAGGACTTGTGTACGCAAAACGTAATTCTTCGCCCAGTTTTCGGACAACATGGCGGCGCCAATAGTACAACGCATTGCTGAAATTTCCTCTCTGCTTTTCAGTAGGTCAAATTTCCTGTTTGTACAACAATGTACGAGTTTCACTTGTCGATCACAACGTCTTTTGTTTCTTTAACCTTAAAATAACAAGAGCATTCTTACATCCGGGAATGCGGTCTGTAGATCCTCTTCCATAGCAACATGATCCGTAGCAACAAAGATGCTATTTGGTGGATCTCTACCCTGATCCACCGCCAGCTCCAATTGATACCGAATGTCCTCAATGACTTGCTCCTCCGATTGCAGACACATCTCCTTGGTTACGGCGTCTCCCTCGGCGCTGGTACACTGCCGGGAGCTGAGAAGATGAGGGTAGTTACCAGAAGATAGAAGGTCGCAAGTTCGGCTCTGGGTTTAACGAACGGAGAAAAGAGTTCGGCTTTGGTTTGGACGTGTGGCGAACAAACAAAGAAGATTTATACTCAGAAATAATGGTTCAATTGGGCCTCCTGAATCAGTTAAGTCTTTCGAAACTAATGTTTAATCACCCTATCTAAGCAAGTGACCTATTGCTCACCGGTTGGTCTGTGGTCTATACAGATTGGTCATTTATATACAGAATGGCGACCGAAACTATGGAGGAAAGACCGACAAACAATCATGTTTTACCCAATCAGCACCGTTCCTCAGGTGCAAACCCCAGAATGGTCTCTGTAGTTTCTCCTCGATGTACTTGTCAGCAGGGTCTGTGATGACGTTCTTGAACTTCAAGAAGTGTTGAAGACCTTCTACCGGTCGAGTGATGGGGTTGATAGCTGGGGCGGAGACGAGTGCCATTACGGGATGAGATGACGCTGGGTATCTGCAAGACGAAGAAAAAGACCAATCCAGTAAGCCCCGCCCACATAATGACAACGATTAGCCAATGACAGGACAGACAACTTCATTCATACTTACTCTTTTTTCCACAAGTCAGCCACGGAGCTGTGATCAACATGGAAGTGCAGATTTTGCCACGCCTCCGAGCCGTCAAACTCGATCCCTTGATCCTCCCAGAACGTACGGAAAGGGTTGCCCTCCTGTAAATATCAAAATGTGACTTTAAAAGGCCAGTTTTTCTTCAGCGAGTGTGGGGTTCTGAATGTCATCCTACTTAATTATATATAATTGTCTCGCATAACGACACGAAATAAGGACTAAAGTATTATATGTCCCGACGAGACGACTTAGTCTCCGAGGAACTCAACGTGCCCAGATAAATTATCTTGTCATGTCGGTATAATTTCAGGAGGTCGTCATCGAGATCCAAGTCGATTTATTTTCATGTCCTTCGTCAACTTGGCGAGATAAGTTATTTTCAGTATCTGAATAGGATGACAGTCAATATGCACCTCATAGCTGTAATGTGCTCGTATTATGATCGACTTATTTGGTCATCCCTATACTTTTTCCCACTTACCCTGGTACATTTTCCTTCGTTCATGTCTGCTAATGCGTTAGAACAATAAGCAATGCGATTTCCTGGTTTCCAATAGATTGGCGCCAATTCCGACATGAAGTCGTCCATTGTGATGACGTCAGAGTAGTACTTCTTGATTTCATCCATGTCAAAGTACTCGTCCACTTGCACATACGCCTGAATGAGCATAACATTCCAAAATAGTTAGCTAAAAATAAGACTTTGGAATAATATTCACGAGTTTATTGTACGTGTATAATTAAACAAAATATCAATTTGTCGTAATATTACTAGGCCTTATACATGTGTTCCATTGAGCCTTGATAAATAAATGCTTTCGATTCTCCCTCTTGATTTTCCATCGGACTTAGTTTGTAAGCTACAATCAGTGACGGTCAATTTGCAAACTCACACCCACAAATTATGCTAAATGTTGATAGTGTCAGGAAATATTTGCCAAAATAATAAGTAATGTCTCATTTTTAAGCTTACGTTTTTCGGTATTGTGGTGGAGCCACAAGAATACGATTTGCCAAATATTATTTGTCAAAATAATTAAGTAATATCTCATTTTTAAGCTTACGTTTTTCGGTACCGTTTCCAAAGATCTTGGATACATTATAAACGGTGGAGCTACAAGAATACGACCGATCTTCGAAGCAAAAAACATCGTTCCTAGTAACTGTTCCAACTGGTTACCAAAGCGACCTGAAATAAATCACAAGTGTTCTTGACTATAATAACCTATAACAAGGGCACTCGGTTACAAGGTTCTCCCAATGATCAAACGTATTGTCAATTTTTGGAAACCGATAATTTAAGTTCCCTGTACGCTTGACAATCAAATGCACGTTCTTACAAACGGCGACATCGATATAGGTACGTGTTCGTGCCTTGCGCCATTTTGGTTCCGTGCTGGAATAATTATATACTTTCGTCCAATGACAACCTCGTGGAACAGTTTCTGGAACATTTGCACTTTTTGAAACATTTTGATGATCGGTTCTTTAAGTTCTGTAAATAATCTTACGTTTCTATCCATATGCAATGGAACTTGCACGCCAAAATGACCATGTTTGTCTCTCCGGCCACAAGGGTAATTGATAAAAGGTGGTGCGACCAAAATTCGACCCAGCATCTTGGAAAACCGTAGTGCCCCCAGCAACTGTTCCACTTGGCCCGTAAAACGACCTATATACAAACAAAATCCATGACGTCTGCTTCCATCAACTTAGCCGAATATCACATTGGTATTGTTAAATATTTCCCCCTTTTACATATCGGAGAGGATAATGCACAAAATGTTT
Organism: Henricia sp. BOLD:AAB3569; assembly: GCA_037783545.1. Lineage (NCBI taxonomy): Eukaryota > Metazoa > Echinodermata > Asteroidea > Spinulosida > Echinasteridae > Henricia > Henricia sp. BOLD:AAB3569. The sequence goes on from JBBELK010000620.1 coordinate 1,535,604, forward strand.
TGGATTCCAGTTGCACTTGAAATATTTGATAAAATATTTGATAAAATATTAAAGGCAGTATACATGATTTGTATCTCGAAAATCAGAAATGTTAACACAGATTTACGCCTAACTTACACAATATAAACATGATGACCGTAACAAACTTCCCCTGAAATGGTTTTGTCTGAAGTGCTATATAGTCTTTGAGAAATTAGTAAAAAAAATAGTTTTCGTCTCATTCAATTTGCCCCAAAACCATTTCGCCCCCAAACCACTTCGCCCGAGTGCCATTTCGCCCCAAATCAGTTCGTCCAAACACTACATCGCCCAAATGCGACTTCGCCCCAAAACCACTTCGTGCACAGGCTGTGGTTCAGGGCGTAATGGTTCAGGGCGAAGTGGTTCAGGGCGAAATGACTGCAAACCCCCTTTTTTACAGCACGTTTTCTCAAAAGTTAGACGAGGTACGGAGCTGGTTTTTGCTCAGGTTGGTTTTAATCATGCATATCTTCAATCACACAGGGGGACTCGATAAAACTATTTGTAACAGTTTACCAATCATGTATACTATCTTTAAAGGATATTTTGGAAACGACAATGTAAACAAGAAATGTTTTGAAAACTCTAAATTCCAAGATTAAATTCACATCACATAAGTTGTTTACGCCGTAACTGCTTGCTGAGAGACACGCCCAGCTTAATTGGTCGACTTTTAATGCACATCTTTTCTAAATAAATGCTTCTTACAAATCAAGAGTTAAGACACTGATTTAGAAAAATAAGATTTTCACAAGCTTTGACTGACGCCATTTTCTTACGAAGAAATATCACTGTGGGCCTGTACTTTGATAAAAACTGCCCTATTTCACTCGCATAACAGTGCATGAATTAAGCCAATTCCATACTACAAAACTCACCTGAACATGGACAGTACATCAGGTATCCTTTGCCCGATTCCCACTCGAGTGTTCCAACCGTTCTCCCCAGGGAATGTTGCGTATTCACGATTAAAACAATCAATGAAATACCTAAATAAAGTCTAGCCATTTTCGTGATAATTCTTTCTTGGTGCAATTTGTTTCGGACGCCAAACAATCTCTGCTGCAGTTCTCGGGCTCGTTGGCGAGATATGAAAGTCCCCAAACTATACCAGTAGCCGCCTTTCGGAATGTACACGTGTACATACGACGAAGATTTCACGGGTGAGAGTTTACAAATTTACATGAAAATAGCGGGAGTTATTTTCGATTCGATTCGGTGAATGAGTCACCATGGTTTGAGGCCGTGGGGTGGGGATCATCTACATGAAAATAGCAGTCATTGTTGACAAAGTCCCTGAGATGAATCGGAAAATTGTGAAGGGGTTTGCGTTGTTGGTTTCAGTCTGGTACGTCTGTGTGACCACAACTTTTGAGAGGCATGCACTTTTAATTTTTTTCCAAGGCTGTGTAGGAAAAGCATGCACTAAAAGCGAATGGAACAATAAAACAAAATATAGATTTAAAACAGTGATTTATACCCCGAAAATAAATGGTCTTCCTATCCTCCCAACCTCCAGCCAACGCCCCTCCCAAAAATGGAAAAGCAACATTGAAAACGGCTCTCAGACGACTCTGAGCATAGAGTACTGAAGTGTTTCCCAATGCGTTTAAGCAATTCTTGGGTTTCACTTCAAGTGGCTTGACTTTTAAATGTTAGACTGTTTGAAACTGGCATACCGTGCACGCTTTTGTTGGCAAGTTTTTAAAAATGTTGAGACTTGTTTTTCAGGGTTGATGGCAAAATTATCAGTGTTGAATTATTTGTGCTTTGGCGTGCCATAGTATGGACACAGTAATGACGGATATGATAGTTGTTTAACAAAAGCACGGTACGCCAGTTTCAAACAGTCTATCAACATTTAAAAGTTATGCCAACTTTATTTCTTGCGCAACATTTGCGAAAATATGCGTCAACATTAAATTAGCAGTGTTTAATTATTTTTCGCTTTGGCGTGCTATAGTATGGACACAGTAATGGCGGATAGCAACCGGTTGTCAAGCCAACACTTTAGTAGTCTCTTGATCAGGTTGCCCATGCATCAACAAGCGAGTTTGGAATTTTTAACTGCGCACGCGCACATGTATTTGGCAGTTGACCCCTAGGTCACATTAAACGTACGGTAACATAAATCTTGTTTCTTCCTCCATGCACAAATGAACCGGAGGAACCGTTATCAACTGTGGAAAAGGCCGGGCGGTTTCTCCAAGAACCTTTAGTAAAATTGAACTTTAAAAAGTTCAGGACACCTATTAAACCCGCGTAAAGTGGAAATAGAGCTCCACAGAAACGACAAGTTCTAAGGTCAGTACGAACTCCAGAAAGCTAATCGAACATACCTAATAGTAGTCTGGTCCTGCCAAAAACGTTGGCTGCGTCTTGCAAATACAAACGGATCTATGGAAAGTGATCAAGCCGTCTGCCTAGCGTCTTTCATCGATTCGTGTGTAAATTCAAGCCACAGCCAGTAATTTTAGTCTTGAACTAGACTGGTTTCCAGGCCACATATTCTACATACGCACACGATTATGTGTTCGTATGTGGAATATGAGGTCCAAGAACCAGTCTAGTCTTGAACATGGCGCTTCACTGTACTGCTGACGCACGTGTTTTCTTGGTTCTTCCTCGGGGTTTCCTGATAGTGATACAGCATGGAGGTAGCTTGACCACAATCTGCACGTCTTAATGGATGCATGTGGAGGTATATGGGCAATAATCTATCTTGGGTTTTCTATCACTAAGTTATTATAGATTTGGGAAAGAATAAACCTTATTTATCGACGTTCTTACAGCGTTCGCCCTTAACTTTTTTCCCAACTGGCCAACAGGGCCAATTGTATTAAATCTTCACTGGCCCGTCCGCATTTCAAGTGGCCCGGTTTAATACCGTTAAAATTAATGTTTGCAAAAACCACATTTGAGTGAATAAATTAGGAAAATTTGGTAGTCATAAGGTTCTCCTCATTAAAAGTTTGAAAATGTGTGGTACATTTTAGAGCTTTCTGGTGAATTTTAGAGCTATTCTGGAGTCTTGAAAGGCTCTTTTGTTATAAATTCTCAAGGATGCATGTTTTTGTGCACATTAACCCCTTCGAGACAGGAAACTGCATTTGCAGTTCTAAAGGCGCGTTCCCATTGGACTTCTTTTTACGCGCCCTCGCGGGAACTTTCCGCGACTCCCTGTAAACATTCCTTCCTGTAAATCTCCCGTGCGTTCCTACTACCATATATTTTACACGACGCGAGCGGAAAATTTAGCTATTTGGCTGGCCATATGTGGTCAATTGAGGGCGTAGTTTACATAACCTTTGACCTAACAGGAGTTTCGTTTTCAGGAAACCCAATCAAATTTCGAACAACTTCTATTAAACTTGCCATTATATTTGCGAAGAAATGAGCATGAAAAAAACACGTGCGTACGTACGTACATGGCATGTACAGTGCATAATAACGGAACAAGAATATTCGCGCAATGTGTGGTGGGATTGCACAATGCAGGAAGTGACGTCATCCATTTGGCATTTTACACAGCGGTAGCGGTAGTTCTACAGGGCGGCGCTGTTCCCATTGGACTTTTCGAGGGCCCTGTAAAACTCCCGCGGCTGAGCGGAAAGTTTCCGCGGACTCTTTTACCCTGTAAGTTTTACATCGTGGTCGCGGTAACTTTACAGGGACGCTAATTCTCCGTGCGTCCCCATTGGACTAAATTTTGCTACTCTCCCGCACAACCACGGGAGTTTAACCAAAAATAGTCCAATGGGAACACCACTTTAGTGTGAGTGTACATCTTGGGGGCGGTTATAAAGAATTAGACCAGGGCAGAGCTGGTCTTTTTCAACCTGTTGGCTTGGGGTCAAGTCAGTTTTTGGTTTTTGACATGTGACTTGACCCTGGAGAAAATGACTTGTGACTGGACTTGGAAAATAAGATTGATTTACGACTTGAAATAAAAACTAGTTATCCAGTCTCCAGCCCCAGAGACATACTGCATAACCAAAACTGGAAGTGCAGTCTCTCACTCCAGGGGAATAAATTGGAACCGTCCCTGGGAGTCTGAAGAAAGATCAAAGTTATTTCATCACTCCTTTAAATTTAGTAGGGCGGCGTGGGTCTGTTTTATTTCAACTGGACAGCCGGACCATTGGGAAGGCTTTCCAGCTGGCCCGAGACCATTTCAACTGTCATTTGGCCAACGGACCAGTGCTAACTCGAACGCTGTCTTAATTGCCCGGCCAAATGTGCGTATCCCGTGAACAGGGCGTCGGGCGTCGTATCCCCCGCCCTGGTGCCATTTCTAACTCCAAATCTGTGGCAAACTCAGTCACGCAAATGAAATTTGCCCCTTGGCTCTGATATTTGCTCAATAGGTGCTCTCGCCCCAATGTTCAAATATTCCGAAGAGTACGCATCGATCCGATGTCTAGTTTCGGAGAAATCGTGGGGCAAAATTGAGACCCTCCGTGACAGTGAGATAAAAATACAGAGTGTTTGCCCAAAATCAAATATGCGGACTCCCCGCCAATATAAATTTGTAAAAATCGTTTTTAAAAATGCATATCGTCAGAAATTATGGTATGCTTTATTTTTAGTATCTAGGCCTGTTAAAGTTTGAATTGAACAATGTTGTGATATTTTAAAGCTTATTTTTCATGATGCGCAATTTCAGAATCGGCAGGAATGTGTTGTGAAACTGAACAGTTTTACCAGGGGAGTACATGTACACGGACTTGCAGTGCAGCACACTCGATCCAACCAGCACCGTGCCGATACGGTGCGTGTTGCATTGCGCATACCGAGCTGCGAACGCGGTACTCGGACTCGACCGCTACGAAGGAATCCCCGATGATTTCTCGAATTGGCAACATTTCTGTTTCGGGACATGTTTGTCAGTATGTTTGATATGTGTCGAAGATAAAGTAGTGGGAGGTTGATTCTTGAACTCTTTTTGGTTTTCGTGAAAATTAGTTAAAATGTTGCCGAGTTGGCGTCCGCCTCATAGGTTTATGCACATTTGGCCGGGCAATTTTGTCATCCAATCCCATAATCATAATGGAGAAAGTCGATAAGGTTTATTGAGTAGTTGATCAGGGCTTCACACAGACCTTGTGATTGTGTGCAAAACAAAAATAAACATACTATCCTAGGCCTACGGCTGACATGGCTGAACAAAATATCTAAGTTACAATGTATGAACATAACTTAGCTGAGGTTACCTCAGGCCTAACTTTATCATGTGGTTATTTGCATGTAGGGCTGAGGGAACTTGTCAACATGGACCAGACATTTAACAAAAATTGAAATCCAAAATGTGTCATTTTCTCCCTGTGACAAACTAATTTCCCCCTGGGACTCGCCAAAACCTTGTCAGGCATAACCACTACGCAGGTCCTTGCGGGAAATAACAAGCCACGATGAAGATTTAGCCTAGTACAATTTCATTGAAAAAAATGAGGCATACTGAGTTGTCGGTTAGCTCGTGACGACAGTCATTGCTTTGTGCACAGTCTGGTGCGCACACTTATCCGCACCGCGTACGAACAAGTCACCGGGTGTGCGCTTCAGTCAGTTGCCATGGTCGTACATATGCGGTGCGGTTGGGGATAAGTGTGCACATCAACAAGCCTACCTATCACTCACACACTGGACGTGTCAAGAACAGATCGCCCGATGTATGATGTTTTTTCGTTAAAAAAAATAAAGTAAATGCTTTAAAAATTCGTTTTCGAGAAAGAAAAATCAAATTTGCTGAGAACCACGGATAATATAACTTTAAGTGAAACACGATAAGTCTAAATCATTTTAAAGAATATTCGTGATCAACTTCTCAATTCTTTTTTTTTCTCAGAGATTGACAAATAAATTTCTCTTCATGATAATCTAGAGTCTTCAAGACATGCATGTTTCTTCAGTGGATAAAATGAAATAAAGCAATGGAGGAACACAATGAGGGACAGCACGACTCGGTTTGCAAACTTGAAGGTGACGAAGTCTCAAACATAAAACAAGAAAGAGAAGAAACTGAAAGCTCATCGTGCTTACAAAACATCCTTAAAGAAAACACGAAGACACAAGAAACGGAACATCCATCTTGTCTGAGACTGAACATCCAGCAGTCAACTTCTCTGAGAACTTCACATGATGGTGTAGATTTGGTTCTTGAAATTAAGAAAGAACCTGGAACCAAAGATTCATCATGCTCGCATGAAACTGGGCTTTCTGATGCTATGAGCACAGCAGAAGAAAGTCTGTCACCAAGTAAAATTAAGAAGGAAGTTGTGAGTGAAGATGGGTCATGTTTGCATAACTTGGTGCCTTCTGGCACAATGCAAGAAAGCATGCAGCATTTACGAACTCAAAATGTTCTTCCGGTCAACATCAAACAAGAAAGAACAGACCCTTCTTATGCCCCGGACGAAGGAGGAACTGAATTTTCCCCATCAGTCTCATCGACTTTAGACAGTTCCAAGAAGTCTACAGATTCCACCTTGACGGCTCCACAATATGAAGCTCCTCTTAGTCCAAAGGAAGAAATGATGAACGGTGTTGATGAAAGTGGAACTGAAACCAAGGACACTGAAGAAGATTCCTCAAGTTCCTCGTCATCAACATCCTCGGAGAGCGAGGACAGTAGCTCGTCTGATTCTAGCTCTGAGGACTCCTCAAGTGCCATCCATAAAAGGGGCACTTTTGGTCAAGGTGCAAGGTAACTCTTGCATTCTAACTTCTTAAGTCTGCTCTAAAATAGTGCTTCTCTTATGCCCCAAATTTGTTTGCCAATGGTCCTAACCTCTTAAGTCCCTAAAAATAATAACTTTAGACCGGCCAGCTCTAACGTATTATTGAGTAGTTGGGAATGTCTTTCCGAGAAATTTCTGAAAGTTTGGGGGTTCATGTATTTGTAGAAATTTTAGAAAAGTACAAAATGAATGAACTCACTGCTGACACTCACGAATAGAGGCTAATTCTGTTTGTTTTTCTCTCACAGTGACAGCGAAGATGATAGAATGGGTCCTCTTAATCGACCTCTTAAAACGGCAAAGGAGGTGCTTCCTCAGGTACGGTGAAGGGGGAAGGGGAGGGGGGATGGAGCAATTCAAATGCCAATCGAGTTACACGAGTATATCTGGCAAATTATCAACTTTTACTTTGCCTAGGCTTCCAAAAGCTTTAGCAAACCCTTTATTATGAGTCGCTGGGTTTAACCAGTAATCATTCTACATCTTATTTAGATAAACTTCATCATCGGCATTCTTTGGTATGTATTCACCTTTTTGTGTCACTGGACTTGGGCCTTGTAAAAGCCTAAATTTTTACATGTAATTCCCTGCAAATTAACAGTTTTTTCTTATTTTCTTGATTTCAGGAGTTGCCTCCCGTAGAGCCAGTGGATGTTGTCTTAGACTCAAACGAAAAGTTGGAGCTGCTGGGCGTCGTCTCAAGTGTTATTGGTCAGCTTGGTGAGTGAAATGAATAGATAACCCTTGCTCATATACACAATTCCATTTCTCCCTTTATGTATCTGCCATAACTGCAAACACGTCTTTAAGATAATCCTTGCTTTCTTATGTACAGTTGTGATTCAGTCAAACCGCGATGTTTCAGCGCTGAATTGTGATACGGCTTTATTCCGAGGGGACAGACAAGTGATCGGAGTGGTAAGGATTAATTGTTTTCTTGGTCAAAGAGTTGAAACCCGGGGTTATAACTTTAACCATTGGTGTCAGGCGCGTATCCAGAGGGGGTGTTTTGGGGGTCAACCCCTCCCCACCCTGCTCTGACTAAAAAAAAGTATTGTAATGCATTTTCTGTGTGTCAGCCAGTGTTTTCAAGAAGCCGATATAAAAATGACCATATAAATTTAACCATTGGTGTCAGGCACGTATCCAGAGGGGGTGTTATGGGGGTCAACCCCTCCCCACCCTGCTCTGACTCCAAACAAAGTATTGTAATGCATTTTCTGTGTGTCTGCCAGTGTTTTCAAGAAGCCGATATAAAAATGACCAGTAACACCCTAACCCCACCCCCAAAAAAATTAAAACAAAAATTGGGGTTGGTGTAGGGGGACTTTGTCGGCACTCGTACTGGCAAAACCCCTCCCCTGAAAAAATCCTTGGTGTGCAGCAAGGGCAGAACCGATATGGGATTGTATACTATCTTGGTCACCCAAGCAAACCAAACAATTGGATGAGAGAAAAATCGTATGGGTCTCGTCGGGAATCAACCCAAGACCTCTGACTTCCCAGGCAGATGCTTTACCAGCTGAGCTATGAGGCACAGTAATATACCCCCTCAGGTTTTCCTTAGGGAACACACACAAATATAACCGCCTGTACCGCCAGCTGTCTGCGGTACCAGCGGTTTTTAAGTGGTACCGCCTGCACGAAGGGAGATAGATTGTGGTTTCTCCCTTTGTGCAGGCGGGTACTGCTAAAAAAAAATGCCGGTACCGCTGTCCGTACCAGCGATTAGAATCGTGTCTTCCCTTACAACCCTAAATTTTCTTGCTGTTGCTTGGGTGGCTAATTTGTGAAAACTTGCAAGGGACGTTTCAAGATCAGGGTTAACTATTATTTTGCAGTTAAGGGAAGTGAAATTTGTGACAAATAAAAATAATTCTTTGACATTTTTTCTGTAGATCTTTGAAGTGTTTGGCCCAGTGATCCACCCTCTGTACACTGTCAGATTCAACAATCTAAGTAACATCAAAGATCTTAAGATTGAGCTGCAGATGCAGGTTTTCTTTGCTCCTAAAATGTCAGACATCACAACGTACGTCTTCACACAGAAACTTCAAAAGTAAGTAATCTTGCAGGCTTACTTATCTGTAGGGTTGTATTGATTCATCCATGCATCGATTAGGCCTACTGTGACATAGATTACAAGTGTACAACGTTCGATCTTATTCTCCGCTAAGTGACGAAAGGGCAAATCAAAATTAGTGGCATTTTGCACAGCGTTTGTCTTTTTTATAACATGCCTCTACCTGATTCTCAATCTTGACTGGCTAGTGCATGAAATTTGCGCCAGCGTGAACTAGATGCGCATATCAAGTTTCAAGCTCGCGTCAAGACTTTACGCGCGCGTGATTTCCTGCTAGTGTTCCTGACTGGGCACTAGTCTCAAAAACTAGTGCCCGGTTACTGAGCCCTCTGGAGGTTGCCAACTGTGTCAGTGAACAGCAACTCACAAACTGAAGCTAGGAGCAAGTTCTGGCAGGGGACTATTGACCCCTTTCGAACACGTGCGAATATGCCATTTTGGGAGTCAAATAATGCTGAGTCATTGTGAAAGCAATTTGCGTGCGCGTTGTGTGTGTCTCTGGTGGGCGTAACGCGGTTTAGTTCACCAATGGGAGCCTCAGCATAGCGATGGACACACACAACGCGCACGCACATTGCTTCCACAACGACGCAGCATTGTTTTACTCCCAAAATGACGTCATTGGCACGAGCTCAATAGTTAACTAGACCATTGTCGTTACGGAGCATACAACTCTATGATACGGAGCATGCGCAGCATGCGTGGTTTGACTAGCTAGTCTGACTAGACTAACCCTTGGTTCCTCTAGTCAGACTAGCTAGTCAAACCACGCAGCATTCGGATGGCATCTACATCCTATGGTTTGATCTATAACTATAGTCGCCCGCCCGAACTTGCTCCTAGATGTTACCCGAACGCTGCATGGTTTGACTAGCTAGTCTGACTTGAGAAACCAAGCTCCGGGGGTAGGTTAGTCTAGTCTAGAACTTGCTCAATGAAGCCAAAAGTTTCCTTAAAGTTTAACCAACGAACTGCCTAGCTCTCGAAGTGCTTATTGTTGAAGGGTTCAATGTTCATAATCCTGCCCTTTCTTCAAAAACCTACATAACTGCCTTTGATGGATTGCTTCTTAGCAAATGTCATTAAATTTATTTATCAATGACGGCCTCGGGGAAATAGGACCCTCTTGTGGTCACTCACAGCCCCTCGGGGCCTATAGACATGCATTAGTGACCTCATTGCCAGTCCATATGTGTATACTATTCATTGGCCTGTTAACGATTTGATTATGGGTACATATTTTTATAATTCAAAATCTTTTTGTGTTATAATTAATGTCATAATTTGTTTTCTCATATTAGTTCAGTTCTTAAGATGTGGAAGTTGAATTTAACAAATTGAATATTGTTTTGCAGGGTAAAGGGGTCAGATGCATCATGGGAACATGACGAGGAGCCGCCACCTGAGTGTGTGGAATACAGTGACGACGAACACGAACGTACTATTAAGAATAAAGGCAAATCAGACAAACGCAAGAGGAAGACTCCATCAAACCCAAAGTAAATGGAAGTTTTTCTTGAAATAGCAATGATACTGGCATCTTATTAGGCAGATAGCGATGTCCTCAAAATCAGAAAAAAAGCAAATGCCGACAATTTAAACTACTATCCGTAATCCTTATTATTCGCCTTGAAGGATTACAGATGGTCATACGAAACGTCGGCATTTGCCATTTTCAGATCTTGAGGAAATCCCTTTCTGTCCAGTAAAGGGAACATGGTTACTTTTATTGTGTCCAAGATCAATTTGCATATATACTGAGCTTCTTAAATCTGATTAGCTAGAGCAATGAGTAGTCGGGCATACTGATTGGTCAACATTTTTGTTTGTTTTCAGGAGGGCAACAGATGGAGTTCCTCCGATGAGGCATCATAGTTCAGACTTTGGTAAGTTGCTTTTTTCAATGACACAACAGAATCAAACTTTCCCCCGCCTCCCAATTTTTTAATGCTGCGTTTGACGCAACATGTCACTTTAGGGTATAAAAGGTTACATAAAATGGGACATTTACATCTCGGGGGCGGATCCAGGAATTTTTGTAGGGAGGGGTGTTGCCAGTGCAAGTACCGACAAAGTCACTGGGGGCTTGGGGGATTCATTTTTATAAGAGCAGGGAGTGGTTTTGACCCCCAAACACCCCACTGGATCTGTGCCTGCATCTTTGGTTTTTATCAACAGTCATTATCTCTTTTGGGGACAGCTAGCTTCATAGTGCATGAAAAAAGAATTCTGTACACCGGTCGCCATTTATCCGTAATACCAAAAGTGTTAAGATTTTACTGAGAAGTAAATTTTTGAGTGACAAATATTCAACATTTTACTTGAAAATACTTGTTCCATTGACTTTGCACACAGCGTCTCAATGTTGACCAGTGAATGGAATTCATGCTGTGAGCATTACTTGAGCATGTTTTGCAGTTTCTTTCTTTCATATTTTAATTTTTTCGACCCACGTAAGTGCTGTAATCGGATGTGATTTGACAATATGAATCGCCAAGGTCTCAGGTTACTCCATATTCGCTTCCCAGATGAATTTCTTGAGTTAATGCAACTCGACATGTCGGGGTGGCTAAGCTATCTTGTTGACTTGAAGACGATTTGAGTGCTTTAAATGTCAACGTCCTCGCCTTCAGCTGACTTTTCACCCAATCGTTTGTTTTTGTCTTTGCCAGAATCGGCTCCTCGAGGTATGAGAGGTGGCCAGGGCTTTGTGAGACCACGCCCACCATTCAACACACCGAGAGGAAGAGGTGTGCCATGGGGGTCAGTGGGTCCCAATCGACACCCCCCACCATGGGATCAAGTTGGACCGTTGAGACATCCTCCTCCATTCACACAACGAGGATCACCCTTTAATCCTAATCCATTCTCAGGTAATCAGCACGGTCCATTTCATGGTGATTACCAGGGTAACTGGCTGGGGAACCAATCCTTTTGTTTTCCCCCTCGACCCCCATTTCCACCTAGACCCCCGCCCCCTCCTCAAGCCCCACCCCCTCCTCGAATCCCGCCCCCTCCACACCCCCTTTTACACAATTACAATGGCCCACCTCCACCTCCTCCCGGTTTTCCCCAACTGCGATTTCCACCCCCACATCCACCCCCACCCCCACCTCCACCCGCCCCATTCAGAATACTCCATAATCAGAATGGTTTCAACTTTTAAGACAGAATGCTGCATTTTGTTAAACTTTCTTTGTGTTATACATGATAAAATGTATTCTGATACCGATGATATTCTGTTGAAAAAAGTCAGTAAAGGATAAAGATGAAATTATGAATATTGTCTACCTTATGCAAATTATGCAGCGGTTGATTTAAAACGGGTGCACGCACTAATTTATCTGTGCATGTAAGGATTTGTATTTACGTGCACGCCGGGCACGTACTTTTTTTAGGCCTAATTACGTTGAACCAACTTGTCACCGCGCGCACCCGGCTTTTTTTCATTAATTGTGCACACAATGCATGATCGATCGACAAGCGGTAGCACAGCATTGCCAAGAATGTACCGATATGCCGCTGTGTGCGTAGACGTGAGTGTGGCAGTTTTGTAAACACTTCCTTCGTCTATACGTTCCGGCTACATGCAATTCACCGTCCGTGCAATACAGCGCGTGTTCGCGCGTACCAGGAAAAGGACTAGGGGGTATCGCAATTGAGCAATTGGATATACCCCTCTAGGCCAACGCTGTATGTTGTGCAAACACGTGCATGACTTGTACTGTGTCTAGCTATCGCAGAGGATCATGAATGCGCTGTATTCATACGTAAATTTGCGCGCGATATCGTGAATCATCCGATAGTGACTTCTAAAACCAGGTGAGGGTATCACACTTTTGAAGTTTTATTTTGTCATTGATGAAATAAACAAACAGTGAGTTCCAATAGTGACTGTACAAAAAATGCATTTTATTAAACAAAACACTACCATTATTAAACAGTGATAGGCCTACAATATAGCAACATAAATAATACTCTTTTTTTTATTTGTGTGCACACTTTTTTGTGCATGTAAAAAGTTGTTCTGTGCATGTATCTTTTTAATCTACATGCACCAGTGCATGTAATTTTTTTTCTTTCTAAGTTGACCCCTGAAATTAGGTTTACATTGTTTTAATTTTGTTATTGGCTATTAAACAATCAGGTGTACCATTTTAACTACATTATAATTAATGCTTACCTTACACTATACATAATACATAATGGTAATTTTGCTTAGTTTTAATGATGTTGGTGATCACGTGGCTACTGTTATAGGCGTGTATAACGGAGTGCCTCACAGTGGATACACATGTATAGGCCTACAGGCAAAAACTGTACCCACTCTATACAGCATGAAATACAAAACTGACATTTATTTTGGAAGGAATGCAGTTTGTGCGCAAACATTTCAGCTGAATATACTCAAGACATGTTGCAATCAGCTGATATGTTTGATAACTCGATTTATACAAGTTCATTTTTCACCAATTTTGGCTGCTAAATGGTTCACCTGATCGTGAAATAGCCGTATACAAAAATAAAATAAATTAAAATAATCAAGTATAGTAAATATGATTCATACACATTTATTGGCTATCATTACTAGGCTATTGATGGTAAATACCGTCAATAGCAATTGTTTTTAGCAAAACCTTTCTGTCAGTGTGTTTATAATAATTGGGCAGTATTTTGAAACAGTGCTATGAACTAACTGCAAGTTAGTAATTAATTTATCTTGGTCGGGGAGAATGAATGTTAATTAGGGTTTGTTTTGCCCTTACCCGACACACAATGAAAAACTTCATGACGTGCTCGGGCGGGATTCGAACCCACGACATCCTGCAAACCACTACCACCGAGCTAGCCGCCGGTGTTGAATGGCCGGTTCGAATCGGATGTGTTGAATGATGAATTTAGTAGTGTTCAAATGGCAACTCTAAACATTACCCTGGTTGATGGATTTGCCTCACAAGCTCCTGGATTGATCTCATAATCATCTCAGTAATCCATTCTCAGTCGTCTCAGTTTTAATATGCCACAGGATAAGATGCTGATACCTGGCTGAACAATCCTTAAGGACTACAGCAAAGAAATGTGAACAGTTTTCAATCACTTGTGATTTTTTTTTCTATATACATTTTGAAACGCTACTGTATCCTCTTGCTTTCTGATCAGAATAAATAAACAAACATTGACACATCACACTGTGCAGAAGGGTTTGAGATCCCAGTGCAAAATAGCGCCTTGAGAATTCAGAGATGCCAACATCTACGATTTAGGCGTAGTTTGTACAATGTTTCAGCCAATGACGATATCAGTATTGTGACATAATTGTAGAATGCGTAGCTTCAAATGAGTGGTTTAAATAGGGCTTGTGTGTAAAGTTGTGAAATTTCGTGTTCAAATTGCAATGTTTGCATCTCCGAGAACTGCATCAAGATCTAAGATATAGGAATAGAACAATAAGCGCTCCATATCGTCGAATACTGTACTTTTACCCCCATTTTTGAAAAACAGAAGGCTCGGATTCCTTGCCCGGTAGATCTGTATGTCTTTGCAAACAAGACATTTATGCGTGGGCCTTGTGCTTTTCTGTTTTTGTAATTTTTAGCAAATATTCTCTGTTTTGCTTCGTCCTAAACACTGTTGAAACATAAGTACTGTGCAGAACCTGAGTGACATTTTTTTTATTTTCCTCTTTGTAATGATACAGTTGTATACCTGTGTTTTCCGTCTCAAAACTGAGTAGTGTGACAGCACTTGTTATATTTAGCAATTACGTGTATTTAATTTAGCAATTATTTTCGCATTTTACACAGAGTCTCGGGACTGAAGTATAATTAATTCTGAAGCTCATTTTCAACAGCCCGAAGCGGACATACTCTCGCGCTCTCTCCTCTCTCTCTCTCTCGTGGGAATTCGGTGGTCGTGCGAGATTAAAGAGTCAGAATTATTATTCTTGATTCGTCTCTGTTTAATTCCCTGCTGCCGAGGGCCGCCATGCATATTTGCGCGGCTAACACCTCATTAATCTGACATTTTCAGCCAGATTTATAGTATTGTTGTGGGCAAATTAACAGTTTTCACTCTGAATGTATATTATGCTATATATTACTAACATGAATGTCTCTGGCTGCACACATAAGAGGCCAGAGGCATCCAGGCTATTGCTATACCACCAGTAAAAAGACCACCAGTATGTTCTGCGCATCAGCCAGTAATGGTCAAATATTGATTCGGGGGACAAATCTTTTAAATAATTATTTGGTATTGGAAACGAGATACCAAAATTGGAAAAATCAATCAGATGGTGGTTTTAGCGGAGATGAAACAGAATTCCACATTTTTGCACTCAGATTAGTGCGTGTTTACAAGTTGAAGACGCGTGCTTGTATAAAGACATTCGATCTGTATGCTTTGGAATAAGGTAAAGGACTTCCCTAGACTAGTCTCCAGTCCTCTATAGGCCTCGCTTCTAACGTAACTAAATCTGCAGTCTAGAATGTGATTTTTTTATGGACACCCAGGGACATTTTCCCACATTTGTGTTGAAAAAATTATTGTAGGCAGGTTGAAATGCAAGATATATTCAACTGTAGCCTACACTGCAAGTAAGATACTGTGACATGTCTAAGGTCTCACCGTACCTTCAATGCTTGAAAGTGGAGTAAAAGAGAGCGTTCAACTCCGCCTCCAGAAGCGTTATTATACACCAGGCATATTGACTTTAGAGAGGCCTAGTGTACCCCCGGCCCGCACCGAACGTTTTTCCCCCACAATATTAAGAAAGGAGAGTAGGTATCGATTTAAAACTCGTATAAACAAATCGCACTTTAAGCGGGTGTGATGTCAGAGTTCTGCAGAATAGGACTATCGTAAAACGGGGAAATAAGGTAGCCCCGAAGCCGTGTAGAAAATGTTGGCAACGTCTTAAAATGCCACTTGAATCTATGGAAAGTGAAGATGTCTGCCTATAGCGTCTAGCATTCGCTCGTGTGAAATTTCAAGATTAATTTGGACCCCGCCTCTGAGACTATACCTGGGCTGCGTTCTAAATACGCGAACATTGCAAACGTTTGCAACGTTTGCCAACGGTGGAACGCAGCCCTGTTTAGCAGAAAAATGTGCTTAAATGTGTGTGCTTTATAAAAATGGGATAATAGTCAAAATTGTATGTCAACTTGTGCTATTAGCAAGAATAGCAGATATTCTTGTGAAGAATACAAGTTGACATGCAATTTCTGAATAAGCAAATATTTCTGCTAAACAGCTTTATGAAATTGGCCCCAGGTCTCGGTGGTTGGTTGACAATTTGTACTAACTGGTTAGACCTGTTATTTCACAAAAACAAGTGACGAGCGTTGGCAACATTCGTGAAACGCAGCCCTATAGCAAACGTGAATGCAATACCAATGCATCATGGGATTGCTTGTGATATAAGTAACCACAAGAAGTGGAAACCTTTTTTAAATGCGACAAAGACTATGTAAATTCTCGCCGTGTCTATATGCTATATGCTCGGGGTGGGTTTGCACGAGCAGTTACAATCTTCAGATATTTATTTCAGATATAAATAGCAGAGAGAATGTGATTGAATAAGCGGTATCGAATGGCTATATAGCTTGCGGCTGTCACGCGTTTCCCAAACCGGATAAAGCTTCCGACTCCCCGTTCGTATTCTACACTTGAAATTCACGGCGTCATAAAAAAAACCAGCAGCTCATTTTTATGCACAAACATTCTTCATCAATAAGCTTGCCGCTGGGCCCGGTAGTGCAGTCGGAACATCCATGCAAAGTCGGCGCGAAGATGATATTTAATGTAGTCTTATCCGTGTGCCTCCGGGCCAATGTACCGATGTCTTGGAACCCGAGCGGGTACAGAAAACGACAACAATGGGGCAGACCACGCCGCCGAACCCCTTCCACCGCGCAGAGAAATATTAATTTCCGCTCGGTCTTGTTTGTATATCTTCCATTTCATTTCACGCCGTGATGAATGCTCGCTGTATAGGGATTTTTAATTGCCATTATAGAAACGCACAAAGATTCGTGCGCATTTTTAGCGTATGGCCGTGTCCAGCTGCGTATCTAAATTATACACGGGGAATGGCCAAGCCAAGCGTCTGTGTGTATTTTCAAGCCGCAGTCATTGAATTAAGCCCCACACGCGATCTCGCAAAAAGACCGTAACGCGATCTAGTCGAAATCCTTAGATCGCGTGTGCTCGCGTTCTAGTCTTCGTCTGTGCGAACGGGGCTGAATTAATTAGGGCAACGGCCAATGTATTGTATATAGGCAATAGATAATTAAAGTGAACAGTTAACATTTGTATGTTGCCAAGGTATAGACCGTATCGAATAGCCGCCGTTTAGTGGGGCACCTTTTGTTACTTAAAGGTATACACACCGGCCTACCGTTTACATGATTTAGAGATGTAGCAGCATTGACAAAACATTTTTGATGGTCGTCAAAATATCCTGTAATTTACTAAAGAAGTGCAAAATTAACAAAAACGGTCAAAAGACGGGTTATACGCTTTACCAGCCGTTGCAACTACGCGCGAGCCTCACGACTTTGTCACAAACGATTACTCCTACTCAGAATATCTCAAATTTTCTGCTCTCGATTTCACTGGACAGCCCGGACCGAATAGGAATTTCTGTTTTCATTTGTCGGGAGTTGGCATCATGTTTTGTCTTCACAAACGTACGCCGGAGCAACACAACCGGCCGTGTGTGGACTCGGGCTATTTGCCGTGGTGCGCGGGGCAAATATCCTACACTCCACGGTAGCCTGCCGTAGCACGCGCTCGCTCACGTTCACCGGACTCTCGAAACAATCATTTATGTTCGAATTTTCATACATATGTTCAACTTTGTCTTATACCTCTTTTGTCAATATCTTATAAATATTGGGGGTAAATCACAGTTGAATTTGGTGCAGTTCTGCAGCCTAGAAAACATTCATGCGGCTGGACACAAAACTAACTCGCAAGACCATGTGACTTTTCGGAACCAGAATCTGGTTCCGAAAAGTCACGTAACCTTGAATTTTTGCAAAATGCTAAAAACGGCCAAATTTGACAGCGTCTTTTCAAGATATATATAATTTACTCTGGAAAGCGCTTCAGAATAATGTATGGGTCTATTTCGAGCCCAAAAAAGCCGGTGTGTCCCTTTAAAGATAGTATACAATCATGATTAAAACCGACCTGAGCAAAAACCAGCTCCGTACTTCGTCTAACTTTTGAGAAAACAGTCAAAAACGGGTTTGCAGTCATTTCGCCCCTGAACCATTTCGCCCTGAACCACGGCCTGTGCACGAAGTGGTTTTGGGGCGAAGTAGCATTTGGACGAAGTGATTCGGGGCTAAATGGCACTCGGGCGAAGTGGTTTGGAGGCGAAATTGCACTTGGGCGAAATGATTTTGGGGCGAAATGAATTTTCGTCTCATGAGACGAAAACTAATTGTTTTACTCATTTCTCAAAGACTATAGCACTTTAGACAAAACCATTTCAGGGGAAGTTTTCTACGGTCATCATGTTTATACTGTGTAAGTTAGGCTGATTTTCGAGATACCAATCATGACGTATACTGCCTTTAAACCATTCAACAGTGGAAGCACAATAATTATGTGCAACCAGCATGCATGTCCTCAAACAAAGAAACTGCCCCACGAAATGGCGGCTGTTCGATACGGTATATACTATATATTCCTTGTGCTTTGGCGTTTTAGAACCACCAAATGGTCAGACACAGTTATATGGCAACTACATGATGTCATATAGAAGTCCATTGTTACTACAATGTGGTATCAATAATTATGTTTTGATATACCGGCAAGCGTTGGATTTGGTACTGTAGGAAGCATAGCCTATTTCTTACTGTTCCTGTTTTACGTTTTGTGTTGGTGAGCAAATCGATTCATTGTTTCGTCGACTCGGAATGATTGCTCTGAAACCACCCCCTTCCCCTTTTCGCAGAAGAGTACACACTTTAATGTCCCGGTCAACACCCAAACTACGTCAAAGCCGCAAGTAACATGCTTGATTCGACCAGTCAATGTCAACATCATACACCCTACTCGGGGCGAAGTGAATATTGCGCAACCCACAAACACTCGGTTGCCGAAGCTCATAATCTTATAGCAAGGACATGGCTGCGGGGAAATCGATGTTTACGCGCTTTTTATAATCTATCGATTAAAATCAAGATTGTGTTGTGAAATGTCATGGAACGGGAGGGGACGCCGCGGCGCGCCGGTGACTGATAGGAAAATATCATTTGATGATGTGTACGTGTGGCCGACGCCGTTATAGAGTAGATTCACACTAAGCTTTTACGCGCGCAAATTTTACGCACGTCGCTTCGAGATAACCCTATGGAAAAACCGATGTGGAGGGAATTTGGAGTGAAACGACATCGGGGTTGTAGTCGAGACCATCACAAGTCTATCACAAGTCTTTCACAAGTCTAGAGCCGATAAAGTCTGTGACAAGTTCCGCACAAGTCCAGTAACATGAAGCAAAGGAGGAACAAGCACAAAAGAATGCCTTTGTTGGAGTCTCTTTGAATAGCTTGTGACTTGAATTAAGACCCAGGGACTTGTAGTGGACTTGTGATGGACTCGACTACAACCCTGCAATGAACAACAACTCTGAAAAGCATATAGAATCACAAAAACACTCTGCCCAAGTTGATTCTGTGTTTTTCAGTGCGTCGTTTTACTCCAAATTCTCTCCACATCACTTTTTCTCAAAGCGAGGCGCGTCAAATGTACACGCGAAAAGGCTTGGTGTTCTTCTTCTTTCGTATAATGATCCCCAAAAGGGATCTGGTTGCTGAGATTAGCCTATAGTCGTTGCCCTGTCGCCACCGGGAGGTTCTTCAGCTTGGCCACGAAGTGCGAGAAGTCAGGAAGAAATTCTCATTTTTATATAGGTGAGGGAAACCCCATGCACACACGAACGTGGGGGGGAGGGGGGGGGGGGGGGGGGTGGGGGGAGGGGGGGGGGGGGGGGTGGTGGGGGGGGGGAACCCACGGAATCAGACATGGACCGAGAACCCAATCCACATACTGCCCCGGACGGGATTCGAACCAACCTGATTCCCTAATGCTGCTCTCACACTGTGGCGAATATTCTTGCGAATATGAATATTTGAATTTCGCGGTGAATTCGCCCAAAAATTGCGATTGGATAGTGAATATTTTCATCTCGGTCACCCCTCGATCGTCCCTCGACCTCTCCTTACCAATATATTACGTTACAAACGCCTTACAAATGTACTTGATTTGACGATAGCGTGTGAGCTAGGCATAGCAACAATATCCAAGGGGGCGGGGTTAATTGGGCAATCTCGGAACTATGCATTGTACGTCTCTTATACAATGTAGCCCGTTTCTGTCCAGTTACAGAATGAAAACTTGCCCTCCATCCTTCTTGAGTATCGGTCGAGGTCATTGTAAAGCTTCTAAAACAGTCTTCATTCTCAACCTCACGTCTCTCTTCCCCGGCCCCTCTTGACATCATGACATCCTCATTTCATTTAATGTCAAGTGTCCATTACGAAATTCCATTTCCTTTTCTGACCTTCGTTAAGATGTTGCAAGTGGGCCCACTTCCCGACTCACTTGAGTTTTGTTATAGTGCATGCGTGAAGAAAAGGAAGGACTTCTTCCAAAGTCACATGAGATCGTCCTTCTTTGAAACAAAAATGTGACGTCATAAAACCTGAATAAATCACAGGAGATTTTGAAGACGAATCGGTGGGATTTTTGATTTCCGGCATCAGGTTGCACGCGAGGAGGCGTCTAACGCAGCCGAGAAGGATTTGACTTCTGTGAAAGACCGGGAATTGAGGTTTATTGGTAACACCTTAATATCAAGCATTTTATTACCGAGGAGAGGGTGTTTCGTGATAATAGACCGGCGACCTGATATTGATGGCCCACCAATGTGTGATGACTCAAACGTTCTGGGATTTTGCTCAGTTCGAAATCCATCTGTCAAGCAAATATTGGTTTGCAAGCCAATGTGTCCTGTGCAAACTATAGTGCCGTACCGGCGGCATTAGGTTTCGTTTATTCGTCTGAATTGAAAAGAGGTGCAGAAAGGTTATCATTTCTGGCAAATTGCATCATATGCTCCACTTTTCTGTGGATATCGGCTCTCAAAAATGCTAACAAATTAAAAGGAATAGGATCCGCGATCCACCAATTGTTAAATAAAGGCTTTATTGTATTGGTTGGATACATGCGTAATAGCGTTTTGTATGTTTGATATTTCTTGATTATAAGGCCATTGGGGCTGTTTTATGTGGAGCTCGTTGTTCGAAGTCTGGTCAAAAGCGTAAGAATCGATACCAACGTTGAAACAATCACACAGAAGAATCGAATACACAACTAATCGATGAAACTACCGCGCAGACGGCGGGCGGTACGAAAACAAACGATAAAGGTCTTGGAGCCTAGACTTAGCTCGTTGTTCAGTTTTATGCATCTTTCAAATAAGGTCTTCGTTGTGAGCTATAGTTTAAGTTGCATTTAAAGCTTTACTTTAATATCAGGTTGAGATGACGAAGAAGGAGATGTACTTTTAGAAGTTGGAGGAAACCCTTGAAGGAAAACCTAAAGGGTTGGTCACCGGGGGTCGTCGCAAGACAGTCCTACGAAATGTTGAGCATCGTGGCATCGACTTGCCGTCGTGAGGCAAAATTGGACATGCACCTTTTTTGCTCGACGATATTTTGTGGTATTTATGTCATGTGGCTGTCGTGAGTCTGTCCTACGACACATCTCGAGAGCAAATGGCAGGCAACAGACCGGGCCTCGTTATACAGTCGGGAGACGGACGCGCGAGCGTCCCACAAGTGACCTACGACTGTTGTGCGACAGTCTTGCGACAAAACTTCGTACGATCCGTTGTGCCTGCATCCTCTTGCAACAGTGCCCCTTTAACGCACTCCCTCACTCCTAGCGTACATGGCCCTGTTGAAAAAGGCCCCATTTGGCGGTGGGACTAGCGACAGAAATCCTGTCGCCTCGGCTGGACCAATCAGGACGCTTGCAGTGCATTGTGCAGCATGATTGCAGGCATTCAAATGTCACGCGCGCAGTTGTAAACACCGTGCACGCATGTGATACATGTACTCGGTAATGCTGGCCGTTGTCCGCGTCGGCGATTGGCTGCTATTTAAAGCATACTGGGGAATCCGTTCCATTACATTCATCAGCATGCATCCCTGTTATTAATTTGGAAAACTGCGGAGTAAATAAGGTTCGTCGTTTGAAAGTTTGGTAGGAATGGGACAGTCATAAGGAACAGAACCCAATAGAATTTCTGGAAAGTATAGAAATTGTTTCTTTTCGGCATAACATGACCGAATTGATTAAATTACATCAAAATTACTCGGGCGTGAGTTGGCTCAAGACAACAGCCGGCTCGCTCCACAGATTTGCGTGTATTTCCTCAGGGTATTGTCACGTCGCTTTGCAGAGTAGAAATTCCCTGAAATCTCATAGGATGTTGTGCCTGAGGCTTTATACGCGGTCGGGTAGGGTTTGCAAACCTAATCCACATACACGGGGCGCGTTCAATAGCACAATACGTACGCCGGTATTGGGCATTTTCCTATACCTTCACCGTTGAAGGTATACTATTGTCGGTATGCATACGTATTGTGCTATTGAACGCGCCCCATGACTCGAACTCGGGACGCCAAAGGTGAAAGCCCAACCCGACCACCCCAAACATTCAACCAGTGTACGTCAGTCAACCGACCGGACCACAAGGCTAAACCCACGGTGCGCTTCATGCCATGAATTCTGGCACCCTGACAGGGGCAGCTGGTATGGCATTGCTGTTACCCTGAGAACGCGTCAATTTGCGCGGGAAAACTATAATGAACTTTGGGTGTATCACTATATGACGTCATTGTCCTATCGCGCTGTGAAGAGCACCTGTTTGCGCTTCCTTAAGACTGACTTAAATGGCGATTATTTTGGAAACATCCGATGAAAACAATTTGACTGATAACAATGTCCGTTCCATCTCAAATCATCCAATGACTGTTTTAAAGTGAAATCCACCTGTTTGAGTTTTCCCATAAACACTTTGATATCGAAGCGCGATAATATGAGCTGAAATGTAAGCCGAAAGTTCGAAAAAAAAGGGTATCAGAGACGTGTTATACCCTTGCACTACAAAATCTCCGGGTTATTAAAACTCGGGGGTAACGGCAATCCTTAACCCCGAGATACCCCGGGGCAGCGCGATATCGCGCGAGCGTTCCATCCCGCTATACTCGTTTGCCAGATGGGAAGTACAGGTATAGTTGGCACCAAACAGTGGCATATCATTGTGGCCGTTGCGTATTACGTTGCGAAACGAGCCTGAAACTTGGCGGATTAATCAATCGAGAAATCCTCTTCGAAACTGCGAGAAAAAAATCAGCCTCATAGCAACATGGCGTCCGAAAGGCCAGTTCGGTAAATTTTGAAGTCAATAGGTATATATAGCGCGCGAGCGAGGTGAAATTTGACCAAGATCGGGAACAGCTGTATAGCTGGTCGTTTCTTCCTTGCATTCGTTTCCCCTTCTGGTACTCCTACGATCACTCATGCAGCCGCACCATGCAGTATAGCGTGAAAATTGGTACTTGGCATTTCTCAGCCCCAACTGCCCAATCTACGTAATGATGATGTCATCATAATGAGCTAGTACGCGTCAATCGCATCCCGGCCCTACGCGAGCGAAGTCTTGCTAGTGCACCAGATGGCTTTGAATGCCAAGTTCCTCATTAATTTCATGATCTTTAGTTGAGATGTTTCAATGAATTGTTTGACTATACACCTGAGGCCTTATAATTTAATATACTATATAAGAGCGAGAAAAAAGCGACGGCAGTCTTGGGTGTCATTTTTTCCCGTGTCGTGGTGATACTTATCTCAGGTAATGGGGGTCGATAAAAGGCGGAAATGTTTTGAAATCTTCTCCTATAAAGGGTTAATTCATTAATTCCATTGGACGTGTGCGCAGTTCCGGCAACGCAAGGATGGTAAATACGTAAACAGTATCCTTGCGCTACAAATAGAACTATACATGTACACGTACTTTCTTCGTATTATTGGGATGAGCAGCTTTAAATTGTGATGTGTATGTACTTGTATCGTTTGTGAGTTTTGGAAAGGTTCCATCTTGTCATTAATAGCTATACCCTCTGCACTGGCGGCCATGTTTGTGTATAAAGGAAGCACAAAATGCCTGTCTTTCCTTCAAAGAGGGCATGGCAAAGCGTCCATTTTGTCGTTTTGTGAAAGGTTTTCAGCTTCCACAAGTGCTCAGATTTAGTAAGGGTTTCGTCGTCTGATTATGTTTTGTTTTACTACAAGCAGAAAACACGAGCATGTGCACTCACAGATTGTGCAAAAACAGATTGGTTGAATTCAACTATGTGGTTGGTATAGATATGTCTAACCCGGCAATATATTGGTTAAAATAACCAATCATATTGGTTAAAATAACCAATCATATTGGTTAAAATAACCAATCATATTGGTTAAAATAACCAATCCATATTGGTTAAAATAACCAATCCATATTGGTTAAAATAACCAATCCATATTGGTTAAACCAATATGGATTGGTTGAAAAAGGTTTCCTAACCAATATGGCTTGGTTATTTTAACCAATAGATTGTTTGGACACATATCTACCAACCACATTGGTTGAATTCAACCAATCTGTTTTTAGAGTGTTGTCGAAACTTTCTTAGAGTAAAACAAAACATAAACTGACGACTAAAGCTTTACTATAACTCTGACGGACATAAAGCACTTGGAAGCTGAAAACCTTCCTCAAAACCATTTTGGAATTATAGGAAAAGCAGGCATTTTGTGCTTTCATTATATACAAACATGGCCGTTTTACTTGGTTTATACTTGTGTGCAAACACCAGGGGCGCGTTCAATAGCGCAATACGTATGCATACCAACAATACCTTCAACGGTGAAGGTATAGGAAAATACCCAATACCGGCGTACGCGTGCTATTGAACTCGCCCCGGCTGTTTTGCACACACTGTTTTGCAAAAATATCGCGCCCCAAATGTATTACCCCAAATCCCTAAAGATCTGCATGAATTTTGTTGTGGAGTTCAGTACGTACGTAAGCTGTTCTACGTAAGAAGTATCGGTTTACATTGAAGCAATTGACGCGTGAAACTTCATAAAGATATTAACGCCTCAAATGCTCCAGTAATGGGCTTAATCGGGACTTGGATATCACGTTCAACTCGTTCCCTCGGGAAATTTTCTGTTTTCTATGTGAGGATCTTATTACATCAAGTAACGATTAGGTCCACTTGGTACTCTCAGCCATCCAAAACCACGGGTTGCGCGTAAACACTCGCATAAACGTACGTGTCGAGGGTTGGGATGAAGATTCCTGATTGGTACAGCAATGTGCGTGCGCGTTGTGCGTATGTGTTTGCGCGATGTGTTCCTATGGTATTTGCAAAGGTGGAGGGACTGGGTTTTTGTTTAGCTTTCTTGTTTCCAACCTTATAGACCTTTATCACGGTGCGTCCATCTTTGTCTTGTTCCCCATAGTACATTTAGGGTACGATCAGTGCGTCGGCGTATACTGCGCGATAGCGCGTCTCATTAATCTACCGTTGTTTTGAGAGAATCACTGTCCACGTTGCGCGTTTTCTTGATCGCGTTTTCTTGATCCACGTTGCATTTTTTCTGTGCCATTGTGAATTTCAAAACGGGACCAAACTATTTTTTTCTGCAAGCCTCGCTTTGGTTACGTTCATTTGAATAGGAGAAAAGGGAAGATGGCCGCACCGTGGTTAATGTCTATAGGGAAAAGGGGTAGATGGCCGCACCGTGATAAAGGTCTATAGGTGAGACTTATGATGAAAACAGGGCAAATTTTAGCTTATCGTAAAGATCCAAAGATGGGGTGGAATTGCTTCTATCCAAGGACAAATTTCACTATTTCTTTGTTAATCCATATACTGACGCCATTTTTAGAATAAATACAGATCTTTCCTATTTATCATCACATACACACGATAAATGTTAATCCTTTTTATTTTGAGTTCTGTGATGCAATTTATGCCAAGTATACTCGATGCCCGGCCGTTGTTTACCAAGGATTCTGCTCAGATGTAAGCGATCTGCTTTCACTCCCCCAGCTTGCAGTGGGAATGTCTGCAAGGCTGATCTGTTTTTGAGCAAGTTGGGTTTCCGTGCCTCGTCGAGAGCGAAATATCGTCTTCGCTATAATGTTATACCCACTCCAGGCTATACCCGACTGTATCGCAGATTTCGCGTATCACGTTGCAATGTTGGTTAAAGTGTCGGCTGCAACATTAATATAATTAGGCAACTTTTACCAGAGATTACAGTGGCGGATCCAGCCTCATTAAAATACAAAAAAACAAAGAGAAAGCTGGGATGTAGTTTTGGATGAAGTTTTGATGTTTTTGATGTTTGAAGTTTTCATGTAGGACCGGAGACGAGGGCGTGGCTGCACGACACCGAGTTGGACATCTGATGATACACGAAAGAAGCCCCCTGCATGAAATCCATTGTATTCCTGTACTTTAATGAGGCTGGATCCGGCACTAGAGAACTACAAATAAGGTTATCCATGTTCGTACATTTTTCCCATGTCCAAGGTATTTCAAGGGCTATTATGGCAGGTGTTTAGTTGATACATTTCTTACTTATAGGGTATCCATAAACATAATTGCCCTAAAGGTTATTTAATGATTACTTAATCTCATAAAATTATATATGAAAATATCATTGATCCTTATCAATGTTTTATTAGTATTATAAATACAATTCTTGATTAGCAAACAGTTTTAAAATGTACAAAATAATTGCTCCTATAGATTTATACTTGTGGGTTTTACCGGTGTTGTGACGGTGAGTACAATCAGCCATATTCAAAATGCATGAGGCTTACTTATCATGGATAGCTCAGGGCGAAATATCCGAAGATTGAGCGTGCGTTCGCCAGGGAGTAAAGGTGATTGGCGAAAGAAGCACCGGCGGCTTGAGATACTCTCGTCCCGTCTGCCCCTCCCGTCTCTGCTTGAAAACGTGAGCCGTGTCACGTCAGCAATAACGCCAAAACGGTCAAGTGCTGTCCACAAAAACCCTCTCCCAGGAACCGCTTCTGTAAATCTTGTTTTCTTCCCGAACCCACCTGGGATATTAAACTCGCTGTGTTCGTGATCGGAAGTTCATATACGGTACTAGGTCGATTGCTTCGTAATTGTTCCCAAGAAATCTGGAGACTTGGGCCAAGTGTGTGTACACTGCAAAAAATGTGGTGTTAAATTAACATCAGCGGTGTTGTCTTATATAGATACCAAGCCTAGTGTTACATTTTTAACACCTAGGGTGTTAAAAATAATGCATTTATTCCAAGTGTGGAATTAAAACTAACACCTATGTTTTTGCAGTGTAGGCCTAATTAAACACGATATTCGGAGTGTATAGATGGCGTTGTATATAGCGCGTTGTGCAATTATTTGCTGTCACAAATAAAAATGCGCACGTGTAAAGAAAGTGTGACGTCAATGTTTCAGGTCTCTTGGCGCTGGCCTGTGCGAATCGACCTTAACACGGCGTACTTGTTGTGTTTAGACAATTTCTAAGTGTAGTTTTGTTGTAAACACTAGATAGCAACGCCTATACACCTTTGTGAAAAACCGACAGCATATGATACATATTTTAGGGTTTTTCCTAAAAAGAAATATGAAAATTAATTGTAACAGTTATGCATTATTATATTTGTGTAACGATAAAATAGTTCCTGTGATGGGAATGGCTTTGGACGTGTAAAAATACCCGTATTTGTGATATTTGCGTGATTACTATACCTCCATCTATCCCGGATACCCACATTTTTGCGTAACTTATAGATACCGTTCTAAATAAAGCACAACGCTCCGTCACGACCGTCAGCGCGGTGCCGTGTGTACTTTTCTGTCCACCTCCGCCTACTCACGTTGTACTCCCACCTCCACATTTGTTAACCAGGTATATACTTGTACTCATCTGATGGCGTCAGCGTTTGCTGCCAAAATTAGTTCTTACTTTTGAAATACATGTACAACATTATTTTTTAGACCCTGTCTTGATTTGCATTAGTTCTTTAGAGACATTGCTTCGGTGTATTTCTTAAAGAGACGCTGTTTTTCTTGAGGTATTCTATTTTTAGCTGTCTTTTTCAACAACAAGGCTGAGTCCGAATTTACTGGCTTAGGCTGTGGATTTGGCTGTTGCTAAGGACTGCCATTGTCCGCCCGTAGCAACAGCATCAACAGCCAAAGCCAGTATTCGGATGCAGCCTATGATTTGTTTGTTTAACCTATTAAGCTGGTTGGATTCAAATGTTTCCTTATATTCATATGTAGTTTGCATAACACACAATGTATTTTTACACAAATTTTGTGCAATGAACTCTTATGCCACATTTGTTTTTGTTGCTGGGATGTTTGCTTGCTTGGTTCTCGTCTCAAGATTATTTGGCGTTTCATTGGCTGTTGCCATGTGTGAATTAATTAAAGCTCTGTGAGTCACCAGAAAGTGTAATTTCCGCTACGCCAAACGCTTACGGAGGCCGTTGTAACACCAATCGCGGGATAAAGTGTTTTTCGTGTGGCTAATTATAGTCGTAGCACTCCTTGCAATATAAATGAGACACTTTCAAATGTACAAACAGTAGCAGACTTTTAAGACATGGCAGTAAACAACGTTGATCTTTTTTTATTTGTTGCGTCAAATTGCACATGCATGCGCATTTACAGACGTAAATGATGGGAAAGGAGCCGTGTTGTTCGTTGTCAGTGTTTTTCAATACGTGTCGAATATAGCCGCCATTTCGTTGGGCACCTTTTGTTACTTAAACCGTTTAACAATGGAAGCACAATATGTGCAACCATGCATGTCCCCAAGGAACAAAGAAACTGCCCTACGAAATGGCGGCTATTCGATACGGTCTATTGTGCCCCATTATAGATAGTGGTCATGATATCTTACAAGAACAACACTTTAAAAAGGGTTATTCATTGTGGGTCACGATAATCAAGCCAATGAATTTCTGTGTGTTGTTTCATTGGGCTATACAGTTATACTAATATCATCAGGGAGAGTTAACCTTTAAAAGTAATGATTGTATTAAACCGGTTTCAAAATGTGGTAAACGTCTATGAGGAAAACAAGACTATTTTCGGTATAGACGGTAGGCCCCTAATAATCCAAAGATAAGGTCGATAAAGGACAATATATTCCATTTTATTTTTGAACTTTCAAAATCCTCGAAAGGAAACAAATTACCCATAGATGAGGTATTACTCGTATAAATTCGGCATAAAAAACACATTTTCCCAGCTTATAAAGTTCACAGGGTTCTGTTTGGCATCCATTCTGACATTTACTTTGTCATCCACGGAGCGTGAGGCCCTGATCAATCATTCATTGGAAAATCTGCTTTTGTCCGCCCGAAGCGTCTTGACGTATAGCATCAGGCAGATCACCCTATAGTACGGCGAGTGTTTGTGCGGATGATCGTCCGCGGCCTTTCCTTCAGCGCGGCGCCAAATACCACGGTTCATTCGTGACGAAAACATCTCTCTTGTAGACACGATGCCCGTTTCCAATGTCTCACAGTCTAGAGACATTTATCACTTCTTGTGTGACTTGGTTTCGAGTACATCTCTGCATCTAAAGCATTTTGGGCCTTATGGAGAATAGTAACGCAGATACTCAAGTTATTAAATTGTACAGGTTCAAATCTTCAACTTGTGAATTCCTACGGGTACCTCGGATTGACATATTAATCATTGAAATATATTGATCACACAAAATAGCCAGCAAGGATACATTAGCCAAAACGAAAATGCTAAAAACTAAGAACTAGAAACGCGTGCGTGAGTATTGGCTATAATCACGCAGAAAATATATTAGTCAACGCCTGCGTAATGCGCGCGTGATGTCGTCTCAGCAATGGCTTATAGAAGTTGGAATGGTCTATATAGGCCTATATATCATCTTAAAGACATCGTTTTCAATGTGTTTAAGTATTAAGTTATTTTGTAATGCTGCAGTGTCTTGTTGATTTAGAGCTTTTGGGGAAAGAAATCTTGCGGAACACTTGAACCTCAGACTGACTCGCATTTGTTTGTATTATGGTCAGGTCTATATATATATATAGCAACCGCGTGGGCCGTTTGAACGTTGTCATTGGATTCTCCTCTTTCTCTGCTTTGTTTACTTTTTACTTCTTTTTTTCGGCCCGTCATTCTTCATTTTGGATGAAGTGTTGTGTCGATCGGCCTGTGTGCAGCTATTTTGGAGATCTAGCCGATTCCTTTGGGTGTAAGAATCGTGACATGGTGCTCGTTGAGCTGAATATTAATTCGGGTGAATTTTGACGTCCACGATTGCCGCCTTCGCAGTATGATCGTGTTATTGTGACCGCGTTGCTGATTTTGAGCGGTCTATAGTCTGTCGCCACTAATCGTAACTTCCCACTCAGATAGCGCAGAGGGGAATATTGTCTGACGTAAATATGAAGAACGACTATAGACGTTTTCCAATAAATAACACGCAGTAATAGCGCAAGCGCGGCACGATGTCTTTTATTTACCCTAATGTGCCCTTTCATATTATTGGTAAATTTTCTAGGAAAATACCACTTAACTTAAAAACGAATGACCATAATTCATTTAAGTGCGTAATATGATAAATAACTTGATATTTCAAAATCAAAACGTGAGTCGGTAATTGCGTAATGGACTCGGTTATTTCACCTTTGAAGTTGTTTAACTGTGATGGTATACTAACCCTTCGCGCTAACTCACAGGGCGCACATCTTATCGTGTGCGTACCTGGACAGGATAACGTCATGCTGACGCCATGGTCCTCCTACAGCAACAGTAAAGACAATCTCAATACCGTTGCTTTCATGCCACACACACCTTAGGACGCCGAAATGGCATTTCAATTCGTCATATATTTCGCATTGCCATCCTGCACTGCGGCTTTTGGAAGCAAACAAAACATGCAGAGGCGGTACGTCATATATTATGAATAATAAGTAACTGCATGCAGTACACAGATATATAGTTAATTAATGTAGATGGCGAACTGTCTATGGTACACTGTGTCATGTTTCTCGGACCACCCCGCGATGGTTACACTACCTTCGCCCCATTGTGCACATTTCTAGTTCCAAGTTGATCGTACTATTTCGTAGGCTACCCCCGGCGGAATTTTCTGGTCCATGAACATACATGTGTCTCTGGATAGCATCTTATTTTTCGGCGTTGGTCGAAACTTTGTTTCAATCGGTGGTAATCATCACGTTGTGTGCAATTTTGCAAATTAAGCCTGAACAAATTGGGTCATTATTGCTCAACAGGTTATTATAATATAATATAATAATAATAATTTAAAATTTGTATTGCGCCCTTTCCATAAACAAAATGATCAAAAGCTTTCGTTATTGCCTCAACTTGGCGCATGCATGAATATTAAATTCGTCGTGCAAACTTTGCACATATATTTTACATCTTGCAGCCTTTAGAGGTTCATAGCTTTCAGGGGAAAGCAATTCCAAGTGATGATACTTACACTGATCACTAAACGATGATCCAATAATCTCTATATCCCCGCGGGGACCTCCGGGGCTTTAGTGGGAGGGCCATTGGGAGTGTGCACAATATTTTACCACATGTGTACTAAAATTATCACCCTAAAGCGGGCCTCCCACTGTGCGATTTTGGGAACGGATTAGCTACGATTTGGTACGATTGTGTGTAGAGTCTATAGACAGTCTCTGGTAATCGTACCAAATCGTAGGAAATTCGTGGCAAAAATCGCACAGTGGGAGGCCCGCTTTAAGCAGGCCTCCCACTGTGCGATTTTTGCCACGAATTTCCTACGATTATAGCTACGATATGGTACGATTGTGTGTATAGTCTATACACAATCGTAGCTAATCGTACCTAAGTCGTGGCAAAAATCGCACAGTGGGAGGCCCGCTTTACATATGCTTTATTGGTAATGGTTCAAGTCTGTTTAAAACATCTATATAGCTGTATGTACAGTTGAAGTCAGAAGTATAAATACATGTACACCACTACCATCATCACCCAAAATGGTAAACAAGACTACCCGAACCATTGCAAGGTGTACAAGCTATGTTTTTAAGTACTGCGTGCACGTGAGGAATTCCAAAAATCAAGACTTTTATAAAGACTGTTACAAAAATGGTGCAAGCACACCAGTTTTAACACTTGGTTGCATACAGTTGCATTTATACTTCTGACTTCAACTGTACATCCACATTCCATTTGCAAGCGAGAAAAAAAATGCATTTTGGTGTGTTTTCTTGTTGTATATAACCACGATGTAGGCCTATAGGTGGGCCCCTCTTATACGCATAATGCTCAATATTTCTTGGCTACATGCCTCGTCTGCATGGCAAAAGAAGCAAAATCCATATTCGCGCCAATTCAGGGCGCGCCATCGTACCGTGCATGCACGCACGCACTGCCGCGGTTTATTCTGTGGACACGTCTGCTATATTGACAACAGTTTGGGAAAGCATACATTTGGTGTTTTCTTTAGCTGGAATTGCAAACATAAAGATTAATTTCGAAAACGTCCGAGCGGGGAATCATAATGCAGCTTGTGCGTCAATATGTTTCAGGTGGTGTCGCTAAAATAAAATGGTAAAATTCCTTAGATATACATGTAACACCAAACGGTAAATAAAGGTAATTTTCCGTCTTTGTGCAAATTTTACAATTGACGTCATCAATATAGATTTGCTGACATATTTGTTATGTATTTTATAAAAATCACGAAAATATTTTGCCAATGCCTAAAGAAAGACAAATATTGATTGGCGTAATTGCGCCGAGATTGTTTTGAAAACCCTGGCCCGATTGTAGCGGAGTGGTGATCGATATTTCTTCATGAGTCTGGTTCGGTGTAAAACAGGTGGATATACACTTCATGCACAACCCCCGGGTTGCAGAGGTTCTGTATGTCACCACCATGGAAGATGGTACTTGTCGCCTAAATGCCCCACCCTCGGGTCATAAAATTCTGCACATACGGGGAAGACACGCAAGAAACTTGTATAGGAACGCAGATCGTGATTAGACACTGTAACGTGTATAATGCTCTACTCAGCAATGTAATTTGGGTAAAATTTAATCTTAAAGGCACAGGCTCGTCAGCAATGCGCGCCCGCCAAATGTGTGCCACGCAATACGCAGCTCCATAGCAAAGGCATGGAGCTGCGTGTTTCGAGCACGAATTTGGCGGGCGCGCATTGCTGACGAGCCTGTGCCTTTAATAGCGATGTCCAAATCATTTTTGTAGATGTGTCAGAGACCGTAAACATAGTCTCGGTTTGTTTTTCTAAGTTTAATCACCCGTATAAAAATAATCACGCATCATGTTGATAAATGCTGGATCTAATATTATGCAAGGTTTAATAGGCAAAACATAATTTACATCATGTATACCGTACGTCCGTGGATGAAATTTCATTGCGGCAAGAATTATGATGATGAAATTATGTTCGCCTGTTATCCGACGGAGGATTTTATGCGATACGGCTTGACACACGCACCGATGCTTTATGCGTGGCCCTGTCACATCTACCCCCATACGCCGGCGTAAGATCGCTGTGGTGTGCCATCTATAATTGGATCAAATGCATTAAATGGCCGCTTGGATTTCATTGAGTAATGGCTAGGCGGATAGGGTGTCGACATAAAATCCCCTACATTAACACAAGACGCGTACTAAATTTACTTATTACCAACAAAATCACACGTCTACGTTGGCTTGGTAGATTCGTAATATTTGTTTTATAGCTGAGCACGGAATTGGCATTAGTAATTTTCATTGAAGGGTGTATGTGTATTATCCATACTACACAAAATGTCTTCAAAGGTGTGACTCATCTCTCATAATTTTAGGCGGAAAATACTGTGACCCGCGAGGGAGAAATGAGTTTGGTTTTGTAAAGGTGGATCGAGTTTTCGCGAAATCTGTTGCTGACGTTTCACTAACTTGACCAATGATAATTTTGAGTGGTGAAGCTCAAACCTGACGATTGGTGAACGAGTGATTTCGACAGAAACATGGTAGCGAAAAAGTCTCCAGAACGGGTCACAAATACTGAATTTATTGCGATTTTGTACAGTTGAAGTCAGAAGTATAAATACATGTACACATACCATCATCACCCAAAATGGTAAACAGGACTACCCGAACCATTGCAAGGTGTACAAGCTATGTTTTTAAGTACTGCATGCACGTGAGGAATTCCACAAAATCAAGACTTTAGTAAAGAATGTTACAAAAATGGTGTAAGCACACCAGTTTTAACACCTGGTTGCATACAGTTGCATTTATACTTCTGACTTCAACTGATAGCAGAAATCGAAGAGGATTGATGCTTTGTTTTGTTCGAGGGTTTCATCCTTCAGTTTTACATGCTGATCTGTTCGTTTAGAGCTTGGTTCAGTTGTTCGTTTGTATATAGACAGAAAGAACCATGGTTTGATTTCCCTTCAGGCTTTCTGGGTTTGTTTTCATAGAAAACAAAAATTCGTCCTGCATTGGATCAGAGGGCAAGGAGACAATTTCCATTTACTGGTCCCCAGGACAGAATATTCGAATTGCTCACTTTTGACAAGAAATTAAAATATCGGTTTCAATCCATCACATCCGAATAAGGCCCATGGCGATACTCCCTTATACTTTTCCTATGTTCCTTTTTAGTTGGATAGTAATTCCGCCAAAGCCTTGTCACGGATTGCCAATTTTCGGTCGCTAGGCAACGGCCTCTGGATCCCATCTTAAAACCTGGCCAAGCCGGGTAGCCTAGCGGAGTTGCCCTAGTACGCGCATGTGTTTGCACGTTTGGCATCTGCTCAGGCCAATTCACGAATAGAACAGCTGGTAATACGAGAAGGGTGTTTACTACTCGTGCCCTGTCAAAGCTTGATGTAAAACGCCTTGAGGAGAGCACAAGAATCTTAAATTAAAACCCGCTCTGATACCCCAACGTTTTTTGTCCAAAGGCAAACCCATATTCTGTTCTAAAAACAACGGATGGTGGTAAATCGATTTTGGCAACATAGCAGTATGACAGATTTAGTATAAAACAGGAAAAATATGCATGGACCTTCTGCAAACGACCACATGTATAGGCTATTATAGTTATCATTTTAGAATCAATTTTAGAATCCATTAATGCAATAAAACGCGTTGAACAGCGCACACGCACGTCGCTCCACTAGGGAGGTTTAGATGCACGTAAAACGCGAACGTGAACGCGAAATGCTTTGAGCACTTGGTCGTTACTTTGACAGATTAAAGAAATCTAAGAACAGACAAACGCAAAAATCCCCAAAATTATTGTGACTTTCGTGACAAGATAACTCTTTTTCCGTGACCAAAATTTGAACCTGGGTGGCAGGTTTAAAGATATGACCAGTGTTCAAGCCGTTGACGTTTGTGTTTTACGTGCACCTAAATTTCCCTAATGTCTATAAATCGGTTCAAAGTTGATGATCAAAATTCCAATTCTGTCTCAAAGGGCATGTGATCCAGTCAAGATTTATATTGCGCGCGTAAAGCGGGCCTTCCACTGTGCGATTTTTTGCCACGAATTTCCAACGATTAGGTACAATTTGGTGGGATTACCAGAGACTGTCTATATAGACTCTTTTCACAATCGTACCAATTCGTATACCTAATCGTTGAAATTTCGTGGCAAAAATCGCACAGTGGGAGGCCCGCTTAAGATTGTTTTTGATCGTCCAAATGTTTGTTCCTATATATCCAGTAAACAATATAAAACAATTTCATAGTTAACATTACCAAACTCCGACTCTTGTGTAGACCACTGATATTTTGTTTTATTCTGCATTTTATGAGTACCTCGGTTATAGAAAGATTACATAATAATATCTGGTATAAAATATGTATCATATATACGACTGTAATTACATAAATTCGGCTGTAAGTGTTAACAGTTTTTCATAGTATTTTGTCATCTAAAAAGTAATGCAACCTCTTGGAATTATATTGAAGTGTGGAACTCAAATTTAATTAGGGATTAAAAGTGGGTTTGAATGGTCTTAAACATACGTTTAAAACCGGATAGGGGCCTGGACGCTGATAATGGCCCAAGCCGAAGGCCCGGGCCATTATCAGCGTCCAGGCCCCTATCCGGTTTTAAACGGATTGTTTAAGACCTGCCAAACCCACTTTTAATCCCATTCATAAATACCTTTTTTGTGTAAATCGGTAAAACTCACCAAAATTAGCTTATCGTTGCATTCACTTTTTCGTTTCATCTTGTTGTTGGTACGTTCAAACTGCTAGCTGTGCGCGTCGAGCTGTTTGTTCGATCGCGCGCGTTACGCGTATAATGATCGCGCGCGTTACGCGTATAATGTGTTGTGTACGCGCACGCAGACGACCCGGTAGATGTCGCATGCACAGTGAACATTTTGCTGTCAGGAGCGCGCGGTTTCTGCGTGCGTGTGCGAGTTCCATACGCTTGCGCAGGCAGCAACGCGAGCCAGCTAGTTTTAAACAGTGGTTATTATCATTCGTTTAAAACCGGCCACGTGATGTGTTCTCGGCCAATGAGGATGCGTAAACTGTCTAAGGTATTTATGAATGACAAATAATGAATACGCCACATATATGCTGTGAAAAGGAGTGAGTGAAATAAGTGAAGAATAAAACGAGTATAAAGCATATGCCCGATGAAGTGTGTATAGTCCAGACAAACTGAACTAAGTTTTAAATGTCTTTTAAAACGTAAATAAGCCTGTGCCTTTAAAATATGCAGATAATCATAAGAACTCAAGCCCCACAAATCAAATCAAATTTAGTATACAGCCTTATTATTACAAAATTATTGTACTACCTATGCCATGAACTATTCATAAAATCACTCCTTTTTGGCAGCAACCGAGCTTATGTTTATCATGTTTGGACGTAGACGTTGTGTAAGTCGTTATAGCGCAGAAGGCTTACATTACATCAAATATTGCTACACAAGACTTCCCATAGCAAAATGTTTATGTACTTATAGACCGTATCGAATAGCCGCCATTTCGTGGGGCAGTTTGTCTGTTCCTTGAGGACATGCATGGTACCAGGTCTCGCATGGTTGCACATATTGTGCTTCCATTGTTGAACGGTTTAAGTAACAAAAGGTGCCCCACGAAATGGCGGCTATTCGATCGATACGGTCTATTTTTGTTGTCAGTTTGTATATAGGTGGTCCAATAATTTTTCCAAAGACTGTAAATTGCGCCAAGACACAAATTACACTACCAAACGAACTGATAACAACCAGTTCGATACCAACCTAGTTTATACCTAGCGGGCTGTGCTGCTGACTTATCTACCCGCATATCTGAACCACCTTATATGATAAAGTGATTGATATGGTAATAAATGCATTTCTGCGTAATCGTAGCTTTTATATAAATGTACCAGAGGGGATACCCGCTAAAGCACGTTGTATCTATAGAACCTTCAAGCGTATTACGATTATAGTAGTGTTATAGTACTACATGTATAACAATACTTTCTCATGGCAGTAAAGTTCTATGGCAATGGCGGATCCATGCCTCATTAAAATACAGGAATACAATGGAATTCAGGGGGTCGGACCCCCTGAAATCCATTGTATTCCTGTATTTTAATGAGGCTGGATCCAATATATGGCATTCAAAATACCTGTATCAGTAATTCTAAATTCTGCAGTGCATGTTTTTATACTCAATCACAGCCAGCCAATAACAAATTGCATGTCTTCTATATCTGGCTAATCTTATTCTCAATACGAGTATATATGTATAGTTACAAATCCTATAGATATACGTGTGTGGGGAGCGTATCGCTTTATCAAGTCCGCGAATATTATAATGTATTATTATATTGAACGTGGGGACATGAATAGACGGAAATGAAATGCACCTGCGACATGTCGATCGTTTGGTGCTAATTTCATAACGCAGTTAGCAGAAAATGTTGGTTATTAGACAAAGTATGGTGTGAGGCATGGCAGAGGTTTAACTGTGGTTTACAACAAAATTCGCTTAGCAAACAAAAACAAAATTTATAGCTAACTAGAGACCTTTCGCGTGATAACACAGATGTATATTAAAATATACGTTTGAAATAAAATACAAATTCTGAAGATGCAATAAAATAAATGATACCTCTGATTGTTATCTTCGTACGAACTGTTCTTAAGTGTACTTTCATTTGATGCAAACTGTAGATATACCATCGAACCAGCGACGATATCATTGAAATATTAATAATACTATGCAAAAATAGTTGAATTTGTATTCTGCTTTTTTGTATTCCATCGCACTTTAAAAGCGTCGTAAAAAGTACTTTGCCGTGCGTCCTTTTAACTGCGAAAGTGCAATGATAGCGTTCGTCTGTAATATATTACGGGTATAGTAGAATAATCATTAAATATTTCGCTTTTACTGATTTTACGTCCGCTACTTGCACAGTCGGTAGTAGTTTTTATATGTATAATATTTAGTAATATTTACAGTCTTAGCCTATATAAAATGTTCTTGGTATACATATAGTTCGTTACTGTTCATATAAACGATTAGCTGTCCGAATCCGTTGTCTCTCCGAGATCTATGAATATACATACATACAGCTCTGGTACAATTCAAGTAGGTCATGTGTCATAAATATTTAAAGTTTAAAACGTGTAGAGAAAGAACCCCATTTTAAAAGGATTTACACTGCTGCAGTTGTTGAATTATCCCTCCGGAATGGGAACCGCGTGACCAGATTGCTGATTCTATTTTGTGTCCACATGCTCTTGATGGATCCAGATCGACTCCTCTCGGGTTTGTTCTCATGGGTAGGACTCACCTTAGCTATGGAGAGATGCCGCTCAATGGCCTGGCCGAGGAGTTCCGGATCGAATCCGGTACATACGATGCTCTGCGTGCCGGATTCCGTGCTGGGTGGTGAGCTGGTGCCGGGCTGGTTCTCAATGTCTGGGATTGTGGGCATAGGGGGGGATTCAGGGGAATGGCGAGTTACAGGCTTCACCTCCTCCTCCTCTTCTTCTTCTTCTTCGGCTACAATGTTCCCATTGTCATCATGGTCGCTCTCAATGCTCCCAAGCATAGGCTCCAGCTCCGTAGGGCATTGGGCTGTGGCTCGATTCCTGCTGAAGCCGTTACAGCTCCTCCTCTCGGTTCGGGAGAACATTTTTGCAGAGAAGTTTGAGTTAGTGTTTTGATTGGCGTTTATCAGGCTGTGTTTGGGAGACCAACCGTGTAAGTCCATGGCTCTGGTGTTTAGATCGGCCGCGGCTGTAGTGTAGCTGTTTGCAGTACGCAGACTGTTGTGTCTCGTACTCCATGACCGTGGGGAGCTGCCTGCTGTCGGGACTTGTGTCTGCTTCTTGGGGGCCGGCGGCACCAACTGGGCAATGTCCTCATTCAAACACGTCTCAGCCTCACGAGGGGAAGAGTTTTCTTGAGGCAGCTCAGGGGTGGCATCCAGGCGACACACGATGGTGTTGTTGCGTCTTCGGCCCACCTTCTGTTTCCTGGCATTTGACAGTATCTTATAGAGGTCTTCATTAGAGCAGACGATGCCAGATGCTTGGATGTCGGTACCAGGAGCGCCGTCTTTCATGTTGTTCTTGGCCGTGCGAAGCAAGGTAACATCGATAGCCGATTCGCTGTGTGAGCGAAGCATCTTTTTCTTCGGGTGTGGAAAGGCCCTGATAGGTTTTGGAGTGGAGACTTGCTCCACGGAGCTAGCGGCAGACATGATGGATTCTGACGGGCTGCGAGCAATCTCGGTTTCTTGATGCTGCATGCCTCCAATAACGACCACTGTATCAGACG
Source organism: Henricia sp. BOLD:AAB3569 (assembly GCA_037783545.1). Classification (NCBI taxonomy): domain Eukaryota; kingdom Metazoa; phylum Echinodermata; class Asteroidea; order Spinulosida; family Echinasteridae; genus Henricia; species Henricia sp. BOLD:AAB3569. Next base: position 1,575,413 of record JBBELK010000620.1, read on the forward strand.
ATTGATGCCTGAGCGATCGTTTGTAAATTCTAGTGCGTGGCTTGGGTCCAAACCTGGTCTCGGACCGGGATCTCGGGAGCTGAGTCTGGTTTTTAGCGAAGGCAATAGCTCGTAATGACTTAACATCGACTGAGTCGAGGCTTATACACGACCGATCACTGCTGCTGTTACTGCTTGAAGACGACGACACGGAGAGACTAGCCCGTGGTGTATTATCAGCGCTACTCGTACTGGCCGACCGACTGATATTATGTGTGCGCTTCATACGAGACCGCCTGTATCGACCTACGTCAGAAATCACTGCCTCCTGATTGGGCGCTTGATCCGCTACGTCAGGCTCATTTGCATTAACATCAGGCATGTCATTGTCCTGCGAGCTGATTTTGGGGTCTGCGTTGCTAGGCATCGTGGTGATGGCGAGCTCAGTACCGCTATTGCCCTGCAGTCTAATTCCGCTGTTAGCTGTGTTGCTATTCGGTCTATTACTCCCCGCACGTCGCAGTCTAAACAATTCCTGTAAGTGAGAAACAAACACACATTACTGCCCAATTAGTGACTGGAAATCAACCAATTATGACACCGTCTCGGTTCTTTGCCCAGGATCTCGACCCCTCTTTCGAGGAAACGACCACAACAAATTCGGCAGAAGAGGCAATAAATTAATAATTGAGCACTTGGTGATGTCACACTTGACGAGACTCGGAGGAAACGATTAAAGGAACACACCGGCTTTGTTGGGCTATTTTGGGCTCGAAATAGACCCATACATTATTCTGAAGCGCCTTCGAGAGTAAATTATATATATCCTGAAAAGACGCCGTCAAATTTGGCCGTTTTTGAGCACTTTTGAAAAATTCAAGGTCACGTGACTTTTCGGAACCAAATTCTGGTTCCTCAAAGTCACGTGGTCTTGTGAGTTAGTTGTATTTCCAGCCGTATAAAAGTTTGTTACTGCATAACTGCACCAAATTCAACTCTGATTTTCCCCCAATATTTATAAGTAATTGACAAAAGAGAGACTATTTATACAGGTATGAAACAAAGTTAAACATAAGTATGAAAATTCGAACATAATTGTTTGTTTCGAGAGTCCGGAGAACGGGAGCGAGCGCGTGCTACGGCAGGCTACCGTGGAGTGTAGAATATTTGCCCCGCGCAGCACGGCAAATAGCCTGAGTGCACACACACACGTGTTGTTTCGGTGTACGTTCGTGAAGAAAAAACATGATGCCAACTCCTCAAAAGAAAACGGAAATTCCTATTCGGTCCATCCAGTGAAATCGTGAGCAGAAAATTTGAGATATCCTGAGCAGGAGAAGAGCGAATCGTCTGTGACAAAGTCGTGAGGCTCGCGCGTTGTTGCAACGGCTGGTAAAGCGTATAACCCGTCTTTTGACCGTTTTTGTTAATTTTGCACTTCTTTAGTAAATTACGGGATATTTTGATGATCTTTTTTCACAACGACCATCAAAAAAGTATTGTCAATGCTGCTACATCACTAAATCATGTAAACAGTAGGCCGGTGTGTACCTTTAAAGTAGCGTGAATATTTATGTCATAATGCTACAAACATCTGTTGGATTACAGGTGCTATTTAGACGTGGTAAACATAGCCTGCCCTCAGGTTCGATCATAAATCGTCTTCATGATTGATGCGGGCATTTTAAATTCCAGGTAATGTGGGCGTTTCTCGATGTAGAATGGAATTGCAAACGTTTGTCGTCTCTAGTTACGTCTATTAAATAAAACTGATTGGAGCATGACAGGTGTAATATTGTTGGTAACGTACAGAAAAGCGATGTAAATGAGACAGGTTTGGCATTTTATAATATGGGAAGATGAATCTTCTCCAGACGTTCCTTCGCTCTTCCGTGTGCCATAAAGGGCACCAGTCACATCCCATTCTATTTACATTTGCTGTTCGAACATGCATAAAACATATGTAATAAATAAATATTGGCCTTTAAAGATTATTATTGATCCTTTTCAAAGCTGCATATTTTACAAAAACGTTCTGATATAGGATGAAATTTTGATCAATAAATTTGCACTCTCCTTTTATTATGATCCTACCTGTTATAGGAGTTGTTCAGAAGGCCCTGTTTATTAACTGATAACGGCCACTCCATCAAAATAAATCTCAGTACAGATTACACATTTTCCTTGCAGAAATAAAAGAAGCCGAATTTAATTTCATAGAAATGTCGATACTTATGGTTATAGGAACCAAATTGAGCAATTCAGAAGACGATGTTTGCCTCAGACACTGTCAAAATGGCTGCCATATGTAAAATCTGCCGCCCTAGACTGCACCCAAATTTAGCTGTAAGTGATTTTCATGAACTCTGATGCCGTGTTTACACGCCAATTGAAACTGCACCTTGCAATATGCAAAAACAGCAGTTCATAATTCACGGCCTGAAATCCAAACATTTGCATTTTCCACCCATGCATGCGCCTGCTGCGCGCATCAGCTTTATGTCGCAACGTGCAACCACTTTTAATTAACCAATCTGTTTCGATATTTCATTAGTCTATTCCAGAAATAACTCAGCCATAACTATACATTTCTTGATTGAAAAAGGTGGTTTTCAATGCCGTAATGATGAACGCGTGTCAGACTTCCGTGTGACATATTGTAAGAACCTTCTCGAAATGTTTATTGAATTATACAGCATAAATGATATGTTCCCGCGATCGGACGACCTGGGTTCCTTATATACAATATTCACCACGCGCCAGGCGTAAAGGTTAAATTACATACACGGCTCTGTGGACACAATCGTACAAAAAATGCTCACCAAAAATGTATAAAGACTGAAGCGGTCGGTAAAATCCATTCATGTGTATAGTGCATATGCTATAATTCCAGGAATCTATAAAAAGGCCTATGTTATTATTTGTGAATATATTTGTCAGCACCATTTTAGGCTTACATAAGCATGTACCAAAGCAGCTTTTTATAAAACCAAATTTAATATGTGATTTGAATGTCTCGGCTATGTTGTATTGTACGAAACGCAATTAAGTAATAAAAGTGCATGGTATTTTTGTACATGAAAAGGAAAATAATTTCGTCATCGTACAGAAAACCAAAAATAACTACACGTGTTCAGGCTTTTATTGCCCATTTTATATAAAATGTTGCACACTTTTCTTTCACAAAACAACAACGCACACAACCCTTGGCCATTCAGGCGATTTTGTACTTATTTGCACAAGACGTTTAAGCCAAGAATAGCCACCCTTTTCCTCAAGAGGAAAGTCTTTTGACGCTGAAGACATTCACAAAGATAACTGCTCGGTATTAGCCCTTTACAGTCCAATCAATAAAAGACAGGAGGCGAGAGAGCACTACGTGACGTCAATAGCCTCAGATATAACGGCTGCCTTCATCAGCCATCAGCAGTAGCTCATGTGTCATGATTTATATCACGGATAAACCTGTAGGTCAGTCAGGGTACCAGGCTGCACTATAATCATGCCACATAACTGCGGGCTGTATGCAACTAATCAGCGCCGCGCACATTGTAAAGAGCTTCATTCGCTGAGGTATTCTGCATGCAGTTTAACATGGCTTGTTAAACCCGTGCTTGATGAAACGCAGTAGGTCATATAAGCATCAAGCAGTCGTTAAATTCCAGTGTAGTGACAGTCCTTCATTTCAGCCATAGATTAACTCCCCCCCCTCCCCCCCCCCGCCCCCCCCCCCCCCCCCCCCCCCCCCCCCCCCCCCCCCCTCCATCCCCCCCTCCCCCTCGTAAAATGATGCGGTGGCGCGGATTTTTTTCCACTTTCTTTTTTTGTAAGTGGATTCCAAGCAATAGGTTTAAAGCGGGCCTCCCACTGTGCGATATTTGCCACGAAATCCCCACGATTAGGTACGATTTGGTTTTTGCCACGAATTTCCAACGATTAGGTACGATCTGGTGAGATTACCAGAGACTGTCTATAGACTCTATACACATTCGTACCAAATAGTAGCTAATCGTTGGAAATTCGTGGCCAAAATCGCACAGTGGGAGGCCCGCTTTAAGTAGCGCGCTACTCATAAGATTTCTCGTGGGTAAATCGTCGTTGGTAACTTGTAAGTAAGTGCGTCCACACGGTCACTAATTATGAGCTTACTCACGAGTGCCCACTACCAACGACTTACTTATAAGTTAACAACGATCGTCTGAACGCACCTAAAGCGGGCCTCCCACTGTTTGATTTTTGCCACGAATTTCCTACGAATTGGTACGATTGGGTACGATTGGGTACGATTGTGTGTAGAGTCTATAGGCAGTCTCCGATAATCGTACCAATTCGTAGGAAATTCGTGGCCAAAATCGCACAGTGAGAGGCCCGCTTAATGTGGATTAAAGGCATAAGCTCGTCAGCAATGCGCGCGCGCCAAATTCGTGCCACGAATTACGCAGCTAGCTCCATAGCAAAGCAATGGAGCTGCGTATTTCATAGCACGAATTGGCGCGCGCGCATTGCTGACGAGCTTCCGCCTTTAAGTCTATAGTATACGGGGTGTCGTTTGCAGTTCATTATCGCACAGATTTTGAATGTACAACATATAATTTGTAATCATTCTGAAATGTGCCATGGTTTTCTGTAAAAATCTCTTTTCGTTTCCAGCAGACGTATTTCAAGGGGAAAATAACATCTTTTTGGGTGGGCAGTTGCTGAATAATATTTCATTGCAAGCAAAATATTATTCGAATATTATATTAGTCACTGGGATAGATTGTTTTCACAGAAAACCGCCGGGGGCCAGTGAAGATATTTACGGATGAATCTTATTTCCCGGGACTTTGAATCAGCTACGCCATTCGGCAAAGCAGGTTGCCGTCAGAGGTTAAAACGAGCACTTTAGATCCTTCGCATCATCGATCAAAAAGGGGTCTTATAAAATGTCATCGCTCGCCCGGAAGCTTGCCGAGTTCCCACAGGTCCTATTCCCCGTGCGTTGTCCGTCTGTATCATAACTGGCTCTCGTTGTTTCTTTAGCATAAGAAATAAAGAACTAAAGGTCTCTACGTATTTACTTTACACAAGTAGCGTGTTTTGACCAAATTTGCGCCCGCTCCGGGAAAATATTTAGGTCTTATGATGACTTGAGATTTCAATCGTGTTTTTCCAAACGTTACGCATTCTGCCGATCTATAAACAAAATGGCGATTTGAGATAGTGACAAGAGTGTGTGGTAAACAGGAAAACTATACAGCGTATTGGCACGTTTATTCGCTCGGCCCACGTACGAAATGTCTAAAATGTCCAGATTCTCTCGCTCTCTTCAGAAACCTAATTCTGTCTTTCCCTCTACGCAGTGAGTGCATTGCTACATCTTGCTGCGGTCCTTTTATCTCAAGTGCGGATCGGCTCGCTCAGTCGGCCCACTCTAGTCTACTTTCCGGTGTTCTTGATACAGAAAAGGTACAGGTAATGTCCCAAATTGAAGTGAAATTCGTGTCATCCATCTAGGTATGGCTCCATTACAGTCCACCATAAAAGGAAGTGCACGGAATGGAGAAAAAAAATGGTCTGTGTATCTGATTCTGAAAAATATTAAATTAAGTTCTTGGTATGAGAATAAGAGTGTGCTGTCTGAATTTGCCTCTGTTGCTTATGCTCTGTTGCTTATGCTTAGCGTACATATTCGCTGATTCTCACCGCCCAAACTGGGCGCAGGTACGGGCTGATGTGCCTTCACAGATTTCTGTGACGGAAACACGTGACACAAAGGTCACATATACAGACGCGCGGAACATTGTGGGTTGCTTACTGCCAGACGAAAAATTAATAAATAGTATATTAACACTTATATATCAAGTGCAAAAATCAAATGTACGAATAAAATGAGTATTGTGTGCAAGACCTGCCTTGTCTGCAGGAAAAATTGTTTTTACGTCAGTTTACAAGAAAAAGACGTGGCCTCGTGGTCACGTGTCGTATAAAATGTTGGCCAATAAGGGCGCAAACAAATTAGCCTGTATCAGCATATGCAGCACGATATGTGACAGAGGGTATCCCCCTACCATTGTTCCCACATTGTGTCTCAAACATCCAAGGAATTTCCAAGGAATTCCTTTAAGTTTTTAGGGGGGTGGGGGTTGGTGCATTAACAAAAAGGAAGAATGTGTTGAGGTATAGGGGCGTTTAGGGGGTAGTCCCTTTGCCACATATGTTGTCCATTTTGATATGAGACCGGCTGGAAAATATGCCCACTGGACGGAATTAATGGCGTCCTGACATCAGGTCTTGTCTTAAAAGATTATCAGTGGGCTGGAAAGGTAACTCACCTTAATGAAGACTTTAACTTGTTTTGTCATTTTGAGCGTGGGAGGCCGGTGTGCACCTCGAAATTATTTGCATCCGACTTCGGAAATGACCTCGGAAAGGTCATTGAATTCGTCTTGTAACAAAAATTGCGTGTTCCCGTTTGATACCCCTGGATCGAACGACTAAAAGCACAAGGTTCTGGTCATTTGGGGGAACCGATTTTTTAAAAATAAACTTTTAAAGCTAAGGTTGTTGGCTTCCCTGTCAAAGAGTTCTGTGCGCAGACTTATGATGCTCCTCTATGACGTCATTTTGGAGCGAGTTCCGGCATCAAGTGTAACTGAAAATCGATCCAGCAGCAAATGGACGACCAGAAAATCTACACAAGAAATTTGAAGCTACAAAGATATGCGTGGGATGTGAGTTGGGTGGTCTGGACTGAGATGAGATGAGGTGCGCCATAAAATCAGTAGTGAATTCTTGATCATAATTGTTCTACACGTCAAATAATTCCCAGTCAAGAAAATCGAAGAGTTTCGATCGATGATTGCACGACGTAACAAACAAACACGACAAAGGCAAACTGCACGGGCTAAAAAAAAAACATTTCTTTCTGACAATTAATTTGTTTAAGTTCACGAGCAACGGTCTGGTGTCATATCACATTACACATTTGTCGAGTAAATCAGTGATTTTTGTGAATGCCTTGGATAACAGGTGTCGATATTTTCCCAATTAAATGTTTCACACCTTATAATTTGAGGTTGTTTTAAAGATAGTAGGCCTATACATGATTGGTAAACTGTTACGAATAGTTTTATCCCCCTGTGTGATTGAAGATATATGCATGATTAAAACCAACCTGAGCAAAAACCAGCTCCGTATTTCGTCTAACTTTTGAGAAAACAGTCAAAAAAGGGTTTGCAGTCATTTCGCCCCAAAACCACTTCGCCCTGAACAATTTCGCCCTGAACCACGGCCTGTGCACGAAGTGGATTTGGGGCGAAGTGGCATTTGGGTGATGTAGTGTTTGGACGAAGTAATTTGGGGCGAAATGGCACTCGGGCGAAGTGGTTTGGGGCGAAATGGCACTTGGGCGAAATGGTTTTGGGGCGAATTGAATTTTCGTCTCAGTGAGACGAAAACTAATTGTTTTACTCATTTCTCAAAGACTATATAGCACTTCAGACAAAACCATATCAGGGGATGTTTTCTACGGTCATCATGTTTATATTGTGTAAGTTAGGCGTAAATCTGTGAACATTTCTGATTTCAGAGATTACCAATGATGTATACTAGTATGTTTAAGCGGTTATTAATATGAGTACATGTATTGATATTAAATGGCTCCAACCGATGGCTAATTAAATAAGCCGCCCTTTTGTCATGTACGATGGATAGAGCTACCTATTTTAATATTCACAAGCCACGAGGCACGTCTCTCGAGTGTCTTTTTCTTGTATCGCTTCCTTCCGTCTTCCAACTTTATCCATTCCCCTTAATTGGATTTGTCGTGTCATTCGCTACCCTCCCTCTACTAATGGTCCGTTGAAATCTGCAATTGACGGTCCATTTCCTCATCCTCTTTTCGCATCTTTCGTCACAGTGAATTCATCTTAAGATGAGGTTTCTGAACCACAAGACCCGTGCGTGCATACTGCGGTTTAACCGCGTTCTTATGGCACGATTACTTGGTTGATAGGCAAGGCCCTACATCATCACTCCCTCTCGCGTGCTGTGGCGGCGCGGCAGGAACCAGGCCGATGCGCACGATGACCGATATACAGTCCGTGGTTCTCAGCAAATTTTTTTTTTTTTCTCCGAACGAATATTTAAATCATTCACTTTATTTTAACAAAAATGTTATACTTTGAACTTCGGCAACCCTGTGAAAAACGCTGTTTTGTACGGCCGTTTCGTGCCTTGTCTATAGACGTGTCAAAGCCTGACTATTTGGTCTGTGATCCACGGCGTGCATGCAGCAGGAAGACAGATCGGCCTGGGTTTAAACTCACCAGTCGCGATCATTTATATACATTTACACAACTAGTCATTTACTACAGAATAATGCTATACTGTTAAAGGAGTGTGACCAGATCACTTTTTTTTACCCATAACTCCCCGGGACTTACCTTATGGGTCATGAGATTTTTATATCATAACATCCGTTATATTTTTCTGATTACGAAACTGAAACTCCCGCGCTTCTAGGCCGCATATTTCTGAGGATATCGTCGAAAATCCACCGATTATTTGTAAACTAATTTTCCAGTATGAATCAACGTTTATCCGCTGAAAGCCGACTCGATAGTTTTGTTCAATTTTTTACTGGAAATTGCGAATGTTTTCGGGTTTTTGGGACATGGGAGGTGTGTATGGGAGTTACTTGATAATATTGGTAAGTTACATCGAAAACTATTTTCCAGAAACTCTGGTCACGCTCCTTTAAGGCATTTGCCTGATTGTAGGCTTTTTCTGCGCGTTGACCCGTACACGCTTGTCCACATTTCAGGCAAACGTTTCTCGGGTTTCATGCAAGTTTACAAAGTCACCTTACATCCCTGATGTGTATATAGGATCCACGTAATTATCTTATTTCGCATTCTGATATTTCGCATAAGGATAATGTTAATGTCATGTATAATGTCCGCCGTTCAAACCTGTAAATTTTGTTGGTTCTAAATTACCTGAATACTTGATATTCAATAAATTGTGATGGCGTCAAATTGATAAAATGTATATAATAGGCCTACTCGTGTGAATTATCTTGTTTTATTTTTGGGGCGTCTTTTCAAATCTTAAAGTAGCTTCGAGTGCTTTTTATATCTCCAAATCGCCAAAGTTCTAATTAGTATACATGTATATAGGTCCGTGTCAAATAGTAGACCCAAACATGTTGTACCTATATACCATGTATTAGATGTTGGTGTTGTAGAAGACGAAGGTTGTGAGTGTATAACTGGCACAGTGAGGTTTGCGCAATTTTGCTGACCTATTTCAAGTCATGCTTGAAGTTTATGCATGAACTATTCACGATTCAATTATCCTGACCGGAGTGACCAAAGAGATTTCCTGATTTACGCGCGGTAGCACAGCGCTCTAAATTAATCGAATTCCTTATGGATGCTCCGAACCGTACCCCTTCATCAAGACAGTCACGCCGTGAATCAACAGGGGGCGCCGTATCATTTTATCATGCAGACGATCCGCTGGCAAAGTAATCTTGCCGACTAGTTGTCGACAGAGGGCGAGCTTCATTTCTCGTGGAGCTAGAGAGCTAGAGCCCACTGAGTGAGCCACTCGCTGATGTCCATTGTATATGTGTAGATCAGTGTAAAAAGCGTGGGAGGCCAGCTCTGATATTGCTGCTTAGCGCCCTCTGTCGAAAAAAAAGTCGCAAGAGCAAGGACGGTTTCACGCTCTTACGAGTCACTCAAACTACCCCGTGTTTGTCCTCCAGATAGAGGAAGAAATATGCAGAAACGCACGTGAATATATTTTCTCTCCCTCCGTCTGGAGGACAAACACCGGAGAGTTGGGCGAAGTGTGACAAAATAAAAACCACTCTATACTAGAGACGTACGGCGTGTAACCACCGATTTATCCGTGACACAACTATTAGAGAGAACAGTTTATACAAATTATGTCTTGGAATATTTCAAGCAAGGGTACAGAAAAATAAACAGGCTGTGTCTGGTTCAACTGTCGACGGAGCTGCCGCGGTGGATCGAGGCCTCGAGGGCACAAAATGTGTAAAATGTTACTTAATCAGTTGACAAGAAAAAAATTACTAAACGATGGTACTTTTGTAAGAAATTACGATGCGTGGATTTTAAAGGTCTCTAAAGCATTGCTGCATCTATGTAGCGGAAATCATGTCTGCAGGCTAGTTTACCAACATTCTTCTTTAGATATGCTATGCGCTTATTCCAGGAATCCAATGGATGGATAAAAATGTTATATCATGGGCAATTCATTAGAAGTCAAAATATGCCAGTATAGTGGTTTTACCATGCATACATGCATTCTATACGGTGCCCATTAAAGGTGGGTTCACACTGCACTATTTTCGTCCGTCAGACGTACGTAAAATCGACGTACGTCGTCTCCGGTCCGTCAGTTTTTAGTCCGTTGATGCGTTTTCAATGTGAACCGCTTCAAAGATCAGCTTCATTTACTACGTACGTCGAGTCGAAAAATCAACGTATCCAAACGTTTCATATATACGTCGAATTAACGGATGACGGATTCAATTGATCCGAGGTCTACTTGTCCGTCAATTTTTCATCCGTCAAGTCCGTTGTACGTACAACAGTGCGACTACAATACATCAACCACAGGATGATTTTCTAAAGCGGTTTGTTTGAAACAAATCCCGTGGTAGATGTATTCTTTGTTTTCGAATGTATGGCTGAAGTCGGGCGGCTGGATCGCTGAGCTAGCTTTGCTCGCGGAATTGGAAGGAACGGATATAAACGGCGCGATGCGTGCTTCCCGTGTGTTTTGTTCAGCTCCGCATGCGATTGGATGCGTCGATAGTGTGAACCGCTGGTGAAGACGTACATAAACAGACACATTCTGGAACAAATTCAACTAATCCGTTTTGACTACACGACGGACCGACGGACAACGGATGTAACGTACGTCTGACGGATAAAAATAGTGCAACCCGCCCTATAACAGTCTAATTATTCATCAATTACAATTCATAAACAATAAATCAAAAACCCTTTTAAATCCAATATGGAAATCTTTTAAATGGAACTTTAACTACGTCAATGCATCTTAATGGAAAAAGAAAAGGTCAAAATTTAAATTGCCTTTTTGGAAAGTCCATTACCTGGTACAACTAACTGTTATATAATGTAAGCGACATGCATTAAAGATTGCTCGGCGCGGCGGGATGAACTGCCGTCTCCTTGTATAAGTAGGACTTTTGCAATTGTAATGTGTTTCAGTAGCGGAAGCGATGTGGATAGGGGATACGGTTCCAAACGTTAGCAGGTGCATCAGGGAGATACCATCAGATCGATTCGGTCTGATAACCTGTTTGCCTTCTTCCAATACGGGATTTTTTATTTTTTTGCCGAGAAGAGAGATTTTCGAGGTATATTAGGGTTTATTTTGAGCAATAAATATCCTGACTTTGTTCCTTCGACAACGAATGTTTGTTGTTCCGTTGTAGCAGTAGGACTACATGCCAGTCTAATCGTGGTAAATGTCACAGGTGTCTGTTTTGTTCATGAAAACAATACATTTGTAAGCGAGATTTCTTGGAGTCGGCCCATTAGTTCCTAATGGGCTTCCGATATACATCAACACACTAACCGTTGTCTCAACGTACTACGGTGAAAGGTGAACAGTCGGTAGCACTAAAATTAACAAAAGTGCGTCTATTTGGTAATTTAGAATTACATACCACAATTTTAGAATTTCCATACATCGTACACAGTCGAGCATTATGCGTGTCTTTAAATCACGATATGTGTTTATTATATCGCGCCTTTGCATGTTTGTCGAGAGGGTCCGATAAGACATCTATATGTCTATAAACGTACCGTTGTATTTATCTTTTCAACCGAGGTGTATTTATTTTGAAATGAATCTTCAAACTGGAAATACAACAACATGTTTTCGGTCGAATCCTTCCGAGATAAAAATTACCAGTTGTAATTTTCCAGATCGATTGACATTAACAAGTACAAAGCACTGTGAAATGCTTCCTCTTTAATGATAAAACCGCGGCTATGCAGCAGTCCCGGGCTGATAAAACAAACAACCGAGCTGGCGAAATGTCAGTCTGGTCACGATATTGATGAGAGGGTTGTATTGATAAGTAGTCTGACTCGAGAGGGTATAAGGGCGCGAAGAGACGGGAATGCAGAATGTGTATTTATATTCATGAATGAATCGGTTGTAGATTTGATGCCGCGCGCATTATGTGCCTCAATTCACAGAGCATGCAGCGTGCTTTTGTCAGTGCGTTTCTGCTTTAGGGCTATTTCACAATAAGTGTACAATTTCAGTCTCACTGGCAAATGGGGGTCAAATTTCAAACTTGTCCAACTCACAAAAACTCTGTTGATCTAAAAACTTCAGGATGTATACTAATAATTCCTAAAATATCAGAGCGTGGCATTATGATTAACATGTTTATTTTTTCCAATGAAATAATGATTTGTAATGGGTTGTCTGGAGAGGACATTTTGTTAAACACAGAATATCACAATATAATGGCCAGACTAAATGTTGAAATGGTAATGCCATGCAATGTCCTGTTAGAAGGAATGGTACTGTTAATTTTACAAACATAACATAAAATATTTCAATCATGGTTGACATGTTATATTACAATTAACTGCTGTCCTGGAGAGGACAAATTTTTAACGGATTTTCCACAACCCTGAATATGATCTTGATAATATTTACTCAAATCTCTCCCACGATCAAATTGTCATATTTACTCCATCAAATGTGTCCTGTAGATGATACAAACATACTTGTGAGTACATATTTCCAAACTATTCCATTGTCATGAATACCTTGTCCTGGAGAGGACATTACCATATTTTATTTAACGGGAAATCCACTTTATTTTGAAATGTTCATAAAATTAAAAATTTTCGACCGAATTACACCAACCCAAGTTTCACAATATTGTTGAACACCATGATTGATCACCAATTTCACCACAATAATGCATCATCAACAAATGATTCCACTTAAACTAATGTAAAACTTGAAATGAGACTCCAAAATGGTGTTAAAAAGTGCATGTAAATAGAGAAATTCAAAACGAATAACTCGTAGAATTATGTAAAAATAGTTCTGTAGCTTGTCCTTCATATTACCCATCATATAAAATCACTCATAACATGGATTTGCACTGATAAAGTTATCCAGGATGGGTTATACTGTAATTTACTCAAATGACCACTTATTGTGAAATAGCCCTTTTAGCAGTGTGCTAAACGGCCATTATCATTCTATTAAAAACCCAATTTTCTGCTTATTAGTGAACCAAATCTCCGAGAAATCCATCCGCTGAATTTATTCAACTATTTATTTTATTTGTTTAGTTTTAATCTTTGGACAATACATGTATAGAAAAAACAATTGCCCCGGTCAAGATAAACGTTTGTAAAAACTCATCAAAGATTACCAGAAAAATTATTACACATAATAAAATAAAAAAATAAGTATTGCACATACACGACCCTAATTCACTGATCACCCCTATACCATGCACAGCAGTCACAAATCAACAAGTTTAACTAGCTGTTAAGAAATATTGCTGTGCATGCCGACAAATTGTATAAGGTTTTGAAAGAGCGTGACGAATCGGGGCCAACGGGATGACTTGAAGACGAAGAAACTACTGCTATACGCCACGTATTTTTGTCATTGTTAGAGCCCTTTGGTTCAACCAATCGGATGGTTTTGTGTTCTAGAAGTTGTTTCTCAAAGATTTTTTTTTAAACTCAATTTTGACCATGTCATGGGGGTACAGTGAAAAATGGAATTATCCCCGTTTTTAATTCCACTCACCGTTTTGAAACCATCTATAACTATTTATACATGTACAAAACAAACTAACAATAAACTACATGTACTAAGTATATAGGCGTATACAAGAACAAGGCATAATAAGAAACTAATAAATATAAAAATAAATATACCAATAAAATACACAGAATAAGGTACACAAATTAAAAACAAGGAGTAGAATAAAAATTAGGAAGTTAGAGAGAACTTGGAGAAAAACATGTTTTTCAGGTTATCCTTGAAAGGCAACAAAGATACACATAAGTGCACATTTTTTTCTAGACTATCTAATGGAGAGAAATTTACCCTTTAAGATGGCTGCTACGTAAGCTCTACTCACTTAAAGATAGTATACATGATTGGTAAACTGTTATAGTTTTATCCCCCTGTGTGATTGAAGATATGCATGATTAAAACCAACCTGAGCAAAAACCAGCTCCGTACTTCGTCTAACTTTTGAGAAAACAGTCAAAAAAGGGTTTGCAGTCATTTCGCCCCAAACCCACTTCGCCCTGAACCATTTCGCCCTGAACCACGGCCTGTGCACGAAGTGGTTTTGGGCGATGTAGTGTTTGGAGGAAGTGGATTGAATTTGGTGGAAGTGAATTGAATTTTCGTCTCATGAGACGAAAACTAATCGTTTTACTCATTTCTCAAAGACTATAGCACTTCAGACAAAACCATCTCAAGGGAAGCTTTCTACGGTCATCATGTTGATATTGTGTAAGTTAGGCGTAAATCTGTGAACATTTCTGATTTTCGAGATTACCAATGATGTATACTACCTTTAATATTCACTCATTTATTTCTCAATTTATAGTTAGAGCATCCCTAGGTAAACAATCCTGATGTGAATTATTCAAGGTAATCAAAATGTGGCCGTGTTTCCCGAGCATCGTATTCATGTTTCCGATTGCCGCAGGCTCGTTCCGTTTCCGTATTAAGTATCTACACCCGCAGTCTGCATCATATCGCTGCATCCCACAGTGGCTGACATCGTGTCATACTTGGCGCACTTGTCCAGATCCTAAGGCCAAACTGCCAATTTTTGTCCGAGCAAGAAAAAGACGGGAGCGTAACTCTAGCCGGAACGCGCCGTTTGGAATTCGTCGTCGTGTTAAACATCATCCTCATTGACGTCAAGACATGAGATGATGATGGGAACGTACATGCATCGGCACGATGACCTCAAATAATTCGAGAAGACTCGTTTTTAAGGGATAAGCCCTTTTAGTTTCATTTTATGTGAATCATTTTGATAGTGGTACATGGACACATCGTTATATTGGTGGGGTTTTTGATGATTCGTTGTATAATTTCCCTCTTTTAGAATGTCTGTTTTTACTGTAATATTTTAAATATCACCATGCAGATTATTCTTGTATTGTAATCCTTTATCAATTAATGATCATAGCAAACATCAAGTAATCCAATCCACCATGTTCCTCAAAAAGATGTCCTCTATCATGTTTTCTTAATTATTCCACCGTGTTAACTGCGAAGGCATAAAGTGCCAAATATAACATTAAAAAACAGACAACACTCTGATTAATTTAGTAGTATACTATTATAACAACGATTGATTATCTTGCAAAAACCTAATAATAAGTGATGGATTGAACAGAAGAATAAATTGTGACAGGTTTGGTTTTACTATGATATACATGTTCCTTGCCACGATAAATCATGATAATATGCCCCAGAAATAGCTCGGATTGTACATTATAGGCCTACGTGACAACAAGAGCCCAGTTATTTTTCAAATAAAACTGCCCTGGCTAAACGAAAAACGTCAAATTTCTCACTAACGCGATATTCGGTATGCACCATCGCAATGGAACAAACGAACTTTGGAGGAGAGAACAGTTTATAAATATTATGTTCCTCATTGTGATTTGAACCCAAGACCTCTGACTTTCTGGGCAGATGCTCTACCAAAAATTGTTCTCTCGGTGTTGTTGCATGGGTGCGCAAAAAGAGCAAATTTATTTTTTGCATTGCCTGATCACCATTTTGTTACCAAGAATTCCCATCCATTGTCAACCGTAATTACCGATGACCTTGTATTAAACTCGTGAATTTTTCCCGGTATGGCGTTTTTGCTCGCATGTGTGAGACAGAAGCAAGTCCTATAGACTTAATGAGTGATCCTTTCTCCCATGTATCACAGACGCTAATTTGTCAGGGCTATAATGGCTTTATCCTTGCCCTTCTTCTTAAAATGTCAACTTGCCTCCTCTGTTATTTGACTCGTGGATGGAGCGGCGATTTCAAGTTATTTCACATCCGTATTATCCAAAATGGATATTAATGTCATTCAAAGTAAGCGCTCGGATGTTTTCCTAATTCCCATATATATCAACTATGGAATCAAGTTTGAGATATTTTGCCACAATCATATAGTTGACGATATGTATATAGACAACTTTTTAAATGTAATCGTTTCGACTTTTGTAAAATCAGTTAATCATTATAACATTTCTTCCATGATTATCTGTGTTGTCGGTGAAATACGTATATACGACGATATGGTTTATCGATGTTGCCCTATAATTTTGCACTCATCCGATGAAAGTTATGGCACTTGACGTACCAATTTCTCCGGATTCGGATCGCAAGTTAAACCACATGCACCTTAGGGCTTCATGAAGTAATTCTTCCCTTCTTGGTATTCTGTGATCTGGATGATGTCAATGACATATGAGCGAAAGAGTTCTCAATGGCAATTAGGATATACTTCGCGACGGATTACTCGAATCCGCTCTAGGGGCGGGCATCGTTCACATATTTCCTGCAATTACGCGCCACAATAATTATTATTGACCATGTCTTTACATTGTGTGCTTATTCCTAGAATTCAGCTTCGAGTTCACTTAGTACTTGGCTAACCGTGTCTCACTCTGCGTCTTTCGAGGACTTTGCCCTCTGTGATTGTGATCACGTGATGTATGGCCTGGATGGGGATTGCGCGGGAATCCGTGGGATTTTGGTCAAGGCGGGGAAAACTCGGGTAAAAACTCCGGGTAAATCCATTTCGATCAGATCTATATGCAGAGCTACATACGGCAGCTGTCGCAACGTGCACTTTTCTACATACAGACGCCACTTAACTGTAAATTGGGGTTTTACACGGTTGGCCATTTCTGTGAATTCTTTTGTGACATTTAGTAAAAGGTTTAATGTACAAATCTAGCTTGTTAGCTGTTCCGGATTATGTTACGAAGGACCGAGTGCAACAAGGGTTGATTAAACGCCTCGACGTTACCGCATAGATGCAGTTTTCGGTTCTTTGCGCGTCATTTCCAGATATACAACACATACCATGGAAAGAAGCAATGACGTCATGAATGACGCCACTATTAGTTATCCCACGAGCGCGAGTGGAATACAGCATCATGTAGTGCGTTTGCGTCCCATATCCCACGAGGCCGAAGGCCGAGTGGGATATGGGACGCAGACGCACTACATCGTGCCGTATTCCACGAGCGCGAGTGGGATAACGAATTTATCTTAAAGCCCGCCGCACACCTTTGCGATTTACCGGCCCATCGGACACCGGACCATCGGATCCGGAAAAATCAAACAAGTTTGATTTGCTCCGGTCTATAGCGTACGGTCAGACCGGCCCGAGTTGTTTCAGCGCACACCTTTCCGGTATGTAGTCCGATTATCCGATAATCCGGTAAATCGCAAAGGTGTGCGGCGGGCTTTAAGCAAACTTGACGCACTAATAACGCGCACACTCTGCAGTCGCGCAGTCTGCAACACACGCGCGGGACGCAGTGCAGAGAATCGCGCGCATAACAAGCCGCATCAGATAGCTAGATTGAAGTGTGCAGCTCCGTATATGTAGGGGACGCATGCATTTGGAATACCAGGGCGCATCACGCAGAGTGCGACATAAAATCGGAAGACGGGACATAGGATAATGTCACACTGTTGTTGCCATGGATCCACCAATCAGAACCACGGATTCAAGTTTGCTTGAAGATAACAATGACAGTGCACCAATCAATCACAACCTATCCACCGAGTTACCCGCGTGTCAAGAACACACCGCCCAAACTCGACCATAGTGCTTTGTGAAATCGGCCCAGGTCATATATTTAAATCACGTAACATGTCTCGCTAGTTAGTACAAATTATCAACTAACCACCGAGACCTGGGATCGATTTCACAAACGTTACGATTAGTTCAATGCGTCCTAGTTCCCATACCAACGTCCCAAGATAAGACGAGTGACACTTTCTATGACGCGTCTTAGCGCTGTGAAATCGGCCCCAGATCAATCATGTGGCAGTCTACTGTTTTTTTTTATTACCATTTTGGTATAATGGATGCTTGTTTCTTCTCATCTCTAATGCAATATCCATCCCCAAATTACTATGGTACTTCGCAATTTGTCTGATTCTTTCTTTGAATCAGCTATAAGATAAGTTGACATTCCATGTATAGGCCTACGCCAAAATACAGCTTGAATTTGATCGAACGATATCGTTACAAAGGAATTCATCTGGAGCAATATATGCTTTGGAGTCGGTGTATAATCTTTTATTTATCGTGTCCGACCGTATACCGTAAAACCAAGGAACCCAACCGCGAATAATGCGTGCAGACAGCCCCATCCGGGGGACTGTTAATCACAGCACGGGCCAAGATGGAACAAATCCGGAACTCCGGACTCTAAAGGTGAATCCGAGCGAAAACATTACAACTTTGGCGATTTCAAAGGAGTAAAATTGGAGCCGATCTTCTTTGAGACTAGAGCACACGTCTTGGGTCTAGCAATTTGGCGCGCTTGGCTCAGCTCACCTTGCGCCAAATACATTCCGCACCAACGCGGATCATCTCGCGCTCTTATTCATTTTCTCTCCCGATGCAATGGCAGCCTAGATCTCCCATGGGTTCAAATCAAAGTACAATTAACAATCTTTAAAGTGCCCTTATTTAGGATTTTTATCAATGAAATCTATGCTTTAAAACCATTCTACTCAGTTAAAGTCATAAAAATCCTATTTGGAGCTTGCTTTGGGGGTTAAAACAAAGGTTTTTAGTTGTTATGCTAATGAAAATATTCATATTCATGACCAAGGTCACGATGTCACAAGAGGCAAACACAGGAAAATCACATTCACCTGTGCACAAAAGATTCCACTTTTTTCTCAATTTTCCTGAAACTTTTGTAATCCATGGCTGTTTGAGTTTGTTTTACATGTTGCCTGCCGTAAGCCATGACAAAACTGGGGGTAGAAACTGCTGCAATTTGCCACAAGTCCAACTTGAAGTCTTATGTTTTTTCTTAACTTTTCCCTTCTGTCTTCCTTATGTGATGCACTCAAAACAGCGCCCTCTGTCTGTGATTTATTGCAGTGAAATCTTCAAAGTTGAAAAAGGCCACCTTTTATTGATTTTACATCTAAACGAACAATAGTATTTCTTGCTGAACAAGTAATCCGTCATTATGAAGCAAAGCTTAGGCACAAAGTTGTTTAGCATGTCACAGGCCCTTTAAGAATACATCATTTACAGTTACCAAAAATCTCACTTGACGAGTTGACAAGAGAAAGTATTACTGCATCTGGCTGAAATTTCTACAAGGCGTGCAGTAGGCCTATATATCAACATTATTATTTAGTTATGTAACGCTGTTGTTCCTGTTTGTAAAAGTTTTCTATTCATGTAATCTGTCTTTAAAATAGAACATTAAAAGGGAAGAGTGACAGGTGGAATTAAATGCTTCACGTAAAAGCAACTGAAAACGTACACGCAAAGCACTGCTTAAAGGGCCCCTGAAATGGTGTTTTTATCAATAAATCTGTGCTATGGAACTAATCCATTAATTTACAATAATAAAAACCCTACTTGAAAGTTGTTTGGGGGTTAAAATCAAGGTTTGTTATTTTTATGCTAATGAAAATTTACATATGCATGAGCAAAGTGGTGATGTCACATTAGGAAAACACAGGAAAATCTCATTCAACTGTGCTGAAACTTCTGTAACCCATGACAGTTTAGGTTTGTTTTTACATGTTGCCTGTTGCAAACCATGAAAAAACTAAGGCTGGAAACTGCAGCATTTTTCCACAATTCCAGTTTGAAGTCTTATGTTTTTTCTTTGCTTTTCTGCTGTGTGTTCCTAAAGTGACATGCCCCAAACAGCGCCCTCTTTCTGTGAGTTTATGTGAAGACATTTTTTAAGTAAACAAATGCCACTTTTTATTCATGGGGCATCAAAATGAACAGTAGTATTGTAATTTCTACACAAGTAATCCTTCATATACAGCAAAAACTGTGCATAAAGTTATTGAGCATTTCAGGCCCTTTAAAGGAGTGTATACACTGAAAACGTGAAAAGATGATTATCCTTATTCCATTCGATCGTTTCTTGCCCGTAGCTGATGTCAAACCAGCGCGGACATTATTCCATTCTCCTGCCGTTATTACAGGAGTCTGTATAATCATGAAGGGATTCTGTTGTGTTGTCCTTCCAGAATCCATAGCATAATCCTTCCCAATTCCCATATCTATAAGAGTATAGACCCTCCCTGTACGTCTAATCATTCCTCGGCCTCGTAGCTTTGGGCCAACGGGTCCATTTCAAAATTGACTCAATGCATCGGAAAGAACGCCCCGACCAGGGTTATTCTAGAGCGACCGCGGCTGCCTGGCCTGGTAATGCTTTGCCCCCAGTAACAAGATTTGTCCGGCCGCTAATGAAATTGGAGAGGAAAAGGTCTGGCGCAGTAAAAGTAATTATTCATTCATGGTTTGGATTGAGGTGAAAAAGTGCATTGTTGAGGTTGCATAATGGCCGCTGTTTATTAGAAGGTGACGATTATGTATGAATACGCCCGCTGCGATTAACTTGGAGCATCCTGAAGGAGATTCAATGATAAACTTGATTTTCTTGGCAAGGCCGAGTCTTGAGATTGCACCATGTGGTTTTGTCATCACTTTTTGATCACAACATTGCGTGATTCTGAGAACAGGCTTAGTCAACGCTTGAAACATTCTGCCAATGTGGTATGCACCAAATTATAGTTCCGTCTGCAGGGGCGCCATTGCTCTTGTAAAACCAAGTATAATCTACATAACACTATATAGTTATTTGTGATATTTCCTTCAAATTACAACACCCGTTGTATTCATACCAAAGATTCCTTAATAGTGCTCATTGCACTGTCACTCGCAAGCGTGAGGAAACCCATGAAGAATTGGAATTAGAAATGGCCAGAGACACCGGGGAATCCCCTTGATCTTCACGAAAGAATGCTATGGGATATTTAGAGTGCGTTACCATTACCTAACACACTGGACCAACGGCTTTACATCCCTTCCGAAGGATGGAGTAAGTGTGGTTGAGTGCCTTGCCCAAAGGTACCGCAGCCGGATTCGAACCCGCAAGCCCAAGTTTTTCACCTATGATTGCGAGTCAATGGCCCTAACCACTCGGCCACGGTACCCCACTTGTAGTTATCCCCGGGCAATGTGATGATTTGGAACAGTTTGAACACATTCCTATCTGCTAGTCCAGGCCATGGGTTACCCTTATGTCTGCAACTAATAGGTTTCGTTTGATTAGTAATAGTTTCAATTCATGTGTCTCGTCTGAGGATACAATGCGGTCACGGTGCATGGCCCAGCCGCTAAACCACCTTTGTGTCCACCTCTGGCCGGTGTCTCTGCCAATGGCGCCGCCCACCTTACTTGATGTTTAGGTGGAAGAAACCGCCTTATAAGTTTCATGCAACTCGGCCTATAAGGGCTGCAAAATTAAGTTCCACGGACCTAATGCACGTGAACATATGAAATGTGTGCTGCGTTATGCCTAGAATAAATTATGTATTATCATATACCTATACACTGTAAAAACAGTCAAAACATTGCACCCAGTTGACCCTGAAGGCCTATATAGTTACTGACGAATGACTAGAAATATACTTGATTTCTAACAATGAATCTGACTCCGCCTGGTAGTTGTTTTAACTATTTGACATTACGAAGATTCTAGTCATCCCGATTAGACAATCTAGTCATATACTGACTGATTTTCAGTTGCACCTAGCTGACCCTTATTGTCTAGTTATTTTTGACTAAACTGTTTTTAGAGTGTACATGTATCACAAGTGTTTTTCGAGTGTACGTGTATCACCTCTCCCCTCATCATGCACTTATATATTAATACTATAGAAATAGTTAATTGCTTAATTGCATGTATACAGCATAAGTTGAATCCAGCTTGACAAGGGACCGTGGTATCAAGGTTGAATATTATTTGTATTCTGCTTTGACCTTGCATGATGGCAATATTTGATAGGTTGAGTTTTAGATGGATGCATCAGACCACGATGGAGCTTCAGCTAGCGCACCTGCGGGTGTTTTTAAATTATCCATATGGTTGATAATTACTGACTTCATTATAATAAATTAATGTATGCACGTCTGTAGCAGTGACACTGAAGCATAATACACACTGTATTTTTACGGACAACATTTTACGGAATTGTCAAGGTCGTTTCCGTAATTTTACGGACTGCACACGTATAATCCGTATTTTTAATTGCACAGACATATTGTATAAACGGATTATTTTCGTAAAATTACGTATTTTTGTAAAAACAATTCCATAAATTTACGGAGCAGAAAAAAAAGTTCTGGTAATTTTGCTGCCGGAATATTTCCGAAAAACCCGACAAATTTGTTTACAGATTTTAAAAATAAAATTTCCGTATTTTTACGGAATTCACACTGTCTATTGAAGGACCGAGCTCCGTTATTGTACGGACATTGTCGAATAATCGGTATTTTTACGGACAAAACAACGGAATAAACGGAATAATTCCGTAAATTTACGGAGAAAAACAAAATGTTCCGGTAATTTTGCTGCAAGACGTTCCTTAAAAACAACGGAGAAATTGTTAACAGTGCATCATGGTAAAATGATAAAACCAAGAATGATATTAGAAACCCACGCACGTATCATCACAGAGATTGTGATTATTTTCTAGAAATTCCCGCTATTCTATAGAGGAGCTCTCTGTTGAATATTATGCACCTATCAAATGTCCCCCCCCCCCCCCCCCCCCCGCGCACTGACCCTTCCCTTAGGTGCAAGTTTGGTAACGTTTTTCGTGCCACAGGGTGGGGACTTTGACCCATTGAAATACGAATTTCTGTGCATAAATAGCATAGTGTGCATATTTTGCACCCGAGGGTGGGGATTTTTGTCACCTAAATTTGTGACAATCCCCTCCTCTTAGGTGGGGCAGCCCGGGGGGTGGGGGTTGACAATTAATAGGTGCATTGTACACCAAGTAAAGCATTTCATAAAAGTGGACCACCGTGGTTTTGTGTTGTATAAAACAGGAGGCCTAGTAAAAAAAATATGATCAACCTCTTTCGCACATACTTTCGCTGCAATACATCACTGGAGCATTGCTGATTATGTGTGCATGCAGCAAAGTGTATCGAGTTCCCTGGAGCACCCTCCTCCTCCCCATCTCACACCCCTCAGCGCTAGCTCGTGCTTCATACACCTGTAGCCTAATTACTCCCCAGCCCCACGCCCCTACTGTTAATAATGTGTGCTCGCATATACACCTCGGTTCTCCTTTATAAAGTCGGCCAAGTAAAATAAAAGACCAGTTTCTTGTTCACGGTGTTTTTCTCCGATTTGGCATCGAGTTGGTAAATAGATCTTTAAAACAAGTATCAGTGATGCATATATAGAATCCATCTTTGCGGGCGTCGTCGCACGCGATAAAGCTAAAATAACGTTCCCCCTGTTTGGTTTTTTTATTTTATTTTTTTTTTAAAGCTGACAATGAATAGGAAATTGAAATTTGAAATTTCGTATATACGATTTTCATTTACTCAATCTTAGATGTTTTATTAAAATGTCACAAAGAACATGGACGTATATTTTGTCCGATTTAGGGAAAATAGTGGATTTTGAGAAAATACAGCAATTTTGAATTAAAAAAATATAAGCTCACGTGTAATCCTCCTCGTTTCATAAATGATTGAACGATAAACGCCGAGAATTGTGGCCTGACTAATTACGGAAAAGGTCTGAAAATGCGCACGCAGTGCCCGCTTACGATCCGTTGGCAGGTAAATTTGATAGGGAAAAATCGAAATGTTCCCGTTTTGTCGTTTGGGCACGTCTCGTGTTTCCAATTGCGATGAATACTGTGACCTTTTCCCGTATGCATCTAACGGGAGCAATTAATCTTTAGTGAGGCGACAATCGACAATGCATAATATCGGCCACGTTTTGTGTTTTCACCAACACCAACATACTCAGTTTTAAGGTTTTCAATTTATTGATGCGATTCATATTCTTTGGAAAATTGTTTAATGGTGATGATTTTGCTAAGCATCGGTGTCTGTCCATGCAGACATAAATACCAGTCGAAAAAGAAACACAGCAACATTTATTTTATCAGATGAATATTTGATTTGCCCTATCCGACTTGACTTAGTAAGCACTGTATGTTTAGTGATTTTCCCGAGATACTATATTTGGAAAACGTCATAGCGTGCTCGGGTGGGACTCGAACCCACAACCTCCTCCATACTATAGGCAGACGTCTTAACCACTCGAACTGGTTCGACTCAATATTTAGCAAGATTTATTAATATTCAAGATGCACTTGCATTGCTTCCTCGTTCAGAACCAGTTTTTGAAGTACCGTGTCGTAATCCGAAGTGATTGGATTCCAGTTTTGCGCCCCCTTTGACGCAAGTTGTTCCATTGATGGAAATCTGATATATCTATCGGATTGCGCGGACTCTACAAGAAATGGGGCTGGATTCCGCACGGTCATGTATTGAATGTTAAGTCGTTGGAAATGTGCCACGATTCGGCTCGGCTTATGTCACGTTGCAGAAAACGCCCACTATTTTTCAATCAATACGGAAGCGCACATTATTTAGTGCCTGCAGTAAAATGATTCTGTATTGCAAAACAATGTTGTTATATAATATCCCATTTATAAGAGTCGAACTATGCAACATTGAGAGAAAAAAGTTAGGTTTAAAGGGAAACCTGAGGTAACATACACTGCTGTGTCTCATCGCTCAGCTGGCCGGAGATTTAGAAGTCTCGAGTTCGAATCCTGTTTGTGATCTTATGATTTTGTTTTCTTCATCCCGTGTTTGATTAGCTCAGTGTAAGATTGTATCTCTCTAAAATAAACCCGAATCTTCCCAGAATCAACGACTCTCTGATCATTTGGAAGACCACGTGTGCTATTTTCAAATCCATGTGGTTAACGTACAAACTCGAGAAACTGAAAATTCCCTTTGCACGAAAGGGGTCTTACGCCTCGAGTTTTGCTGTAACTGGCGCCGCAATTTGGAACAGCCTTAGTGCA
Organism: Henricia sp. BOLD:AAB3569; assembly: GCA_037783545.1. Classification (NCBI taxonomy): domain Eukaryota; kingdom Metazoa; phylum Echinodermata; class Asteroidea; order Spinulosida; family Echinasteridae; genus Henricia; species Henricia sp. BOLD:AAB3569. The sequence continues at coordinate 1,600,610 of JBBELK010000620.1, forward strand.
CACCTTAGAACTATGTCTTCTTTGAGCTCATTCAAATCGGCACTCCGCCAAACATACACATAATATTCACATGATCAACTTCAAGTGAGAAATGCTAATTTAAGGAGTCGTGTGACTTGGTTGCCATAAAATTAAACTTTAATTTTGGAGCTGGAGGGGAATTTGTCCATTTGTTTTTGTTCTCTTAAAAAGGGTTTTTGCGGGTTTTTCGCCCTTCCCGTAATTAGCGTAAATGTTAGTGTCAAGTGCATGTATTATAATTACTTGTGATGTTGTTCTTCTGTAACCATTAGTTTTTTTATGTTGTATAGTTGTTGTACAAATATATCTTAGGCTTATTCCAGTTTGTTTGTGATTGTGAAGTTGTTTAATTTAGTATATTTGTTCTATGTGTGTTTGCAGGGCCCCAATGGAAACCAGTTTTTGTAAACTGTTTGGGCACACCCTGGGTAAATAAATGGAATAAATAAATAAATGGAATAAACTACTCTGGGTTACATCGGCCGACGCGAACTCTGTAAAATTCTATAAAGTATACAGGCCTGACAAATTTTATTGAGTGAGTTTCATCAGTTTTGACTAAGAGGGTGAGATTTTATAGCCATACGGTCAAAAGTCAATTTCATAATTCGCCACTTTCGACTTGGCCTCCTCCAATGTCGATACACCGCTGGAGACTGGTTGAACGTGCGTGCTGGAGCCAAAAGCTTCTGAAGAAATGGAGGATCACCTCTAGTGTTATTGCAAACCATCTTGATCGTTTCGCGCAACTCAAGAGATGCAAAGGAACATAGACAATTGCTTTGACAATGGGGGATGCAAAGTCGAAAGTGACACATTCAGATATTATTGGTGTTTTTCCGCGTGGCTTTTAAATCTCACCCTCCCGTCCAAAACTGATGAAACTCGCTCAATAGAACTTGTCAAGCCTTGTTTAAACGATGTGAACATTTGGTTTAAATCCGTTGGAAAATGAAAAAGTTATTCAAGATCAAAAGTAGGACATGTTTGGTTTTGTTTACACGTATGAAAATATGTGTTTATTTTATTTACTTATGCGATACATGTGATACTTGCGATATAACGAAGATTATCGTTATGCTCGACACAGCTATACATTGATCCCTTTAATCGCTTACCTTTATTCGCGATGTCTGCATCGTGCGTGATGTAAATCCATGTATCTCGTCACAAGATCTCCGAGATTATCCCACGTCTACACAATATCCTAGTACGATTAGGCCTAAGTGAAGGAACTATGCAGTCTTCCCAATCACGACATCACGTGCGCTATATCACACGGCATAATGTCTTAAAGACACCCGATGAAAACTAGACCTGCCTAGTTGTGAGTCTGAAATGGAATGAAAGTCGGTTGACGAACATGTGGACGCGTGAACGCAATGCACACATGCTGCGTCTGCATGACTCATGCGCCCAGTCGTCGATCAAGTATCCAAACGCATGTACCAGCTCGCTCATACTGTGCCGACTACCGTAATCACAAATTCAACGTACGGCCATGCATCCTCCCTCGGCAATTTGGATTTTGCCCTTAGCAAGAATAATTGTCTGCTGAAAATGTCGCGGGTTTAACAGTTTGATTTCACTTCCAGTAGCTTTTTTTTTCTCCAGTTTTAAATATATTTTGAAAACCTACAGGCCATGAGAATGGTTTGCGCCCAAACTTAGGCTGGATCCGAATTAGTGGCTTTGGTTGTGGCTATGGCTGTTGCTATGCTGTTGCTATGGGCGGACAATGACAGTCCTTAGAAACAGCATAGCAACAGCCACAGCCACAGCCAAAGCCACTAATTCGGATCCATCCTTATTTCGTTTTTCATCTTAACTAAGAAATACCAAACTCCTTTATTTTTCTATCTTCCGTTTTAAAAAAAAAACAAAAACAAAACGAGTCTTTTTCGTTTTGAAAACGGAAAACCAAACTCATTTCGTTTGTCGTTAATTCTAAAAACGGAAAACGAGAGCTTCCTTCGTGTTTCGTTTAATTTCATTTTCGTTTTTATTTTTTCAATTTGGAAACGAAATTTTGAAAACAAAATTTCATTTTTTAGAAAACGAAATATTCCACTTCATTTCCAAGTATTGTCGAGTGATGGTATGCAGAATGTGTGTAACACGAACGTGCGTGTTACTTCATTATATTTTTATAGTCAGTGGATACCACAAAATTAACACAGCGCCCTCTATTTTTTTTTTTTATCATGTGAGAAGCAAGAGGCCTAGAGGGCGCACATGCACACTAGCCCATGCAGTACAGATCAGTTTCGCTCGTACCCAGCGCCTGTAAGGTGCTGAGACCATCGATATATAATCACCGGATGCAGCAACGACGTCCAGAATTAAAGCCACCGTCCACCATTGTACTCCCCAAATACAACGCCATGCCTAGACTGGTCATACTGTCTTCACTAGTCTACGTGTGTTAAGTGAAATGCAAGCGATCGCATGGACCGGGAGAAGTCTAGGTAAAGCATTGTTTGGGGAGTACAATGGTGGCCGGCGCATGGCTTCAATTCTCGTATAGCCAACTGCTATTACTTACTTCATCCAATGATTATATATCGATGGCTGGACACTCTAATTTGTTTGCGCCCTCATTTGTCAATTTTATTTTTACGACACGTGACCACGAGATCACGTCTTTTTCTTGTAAACGGACGTTTACCAGCATACATTTTCCAGCAGACACGGCAGGTCTTGCACACAGTACACGCATTTTATTCGTAAATTTGATTTTTGCACTGGATATATAAGTGCATACTATTAATTAATTATTTGTCTGGCAGCAAGCAACTCGCGTCTGTATAAATTATGTGACCTTAGCGTCACGTGTTTCCTTCACAAAAATCTGTGAATGCACATCAGCCCGTACCATTTATTTATTTATTTATATTTATTTATTCTATTTATTTACCCAGGGTGCGCATGTGCCCAAACAGTTTACAAAAACTGGTTTCCATTGGGCCCCTGCAAACACTCAAAAAACAAATATATTAAATTAAACAACTTCACAATCATGATTCAACTACAACATCAAAATTCACAAAACATCAACACTCGCACAATTGGACAAAAATAATGGTTACAGAAGAACAACATCACAAGAAATATTATACATGTACGTGAAACTGAAATTTACGCTAATTACAGAAAGGGCGAAAAACCCGCAAAAACCCCTAAGCACACGCTTCTCGGTCCTATTTCATAAAGCCCACTTAGAAACATTCCTAAATAAACATTCTTAACTCATGTTTTTAAAGATAGGAAAAATATATGTTATTGTTCCTAAATCCACTTAAGAATGTTTTGAACTTTTATGAAAAAGGACCCATGGTTATATAATAATACATAATACATTACGTGGGTGTTGGCCTTCTCTCCTTGCAAAAGACTTGTTAGTTGCTTTTCAAGATTGAAATCACTGAATAATGTGTGTTTCGACATGGGGCTCAGACCGATATATGTATAGCCTATAGCCTATGATCGAGTTGCAGTCTTGACAGTTAATAATTTATATGTTAGTAATTTTAAACCAAGTCTAATTAGAATGCATCTTCACCCATTTTGATTATCTCCACTGTCATAAAACAAAATCGATGTTTGCAAAGTGACATTTCCGTCATATCGCAGAGTTAACATTCTATATGGAAGATCCTCTACGCAACGGTCATAATTATACCCAAAAAATGACTCAGGATCAGATTAGGGCCTATAGTCTGGACCCTAGATTGGTTCCCGATCCCTATAGATTGGTTCGCTTATTGCTCCTGTGTGGAATATGTGGACGGGAACCAGTCTAGTCTGGACCCCAGTCACACATGCGCGCTGGTACTACAGCTTGCTACATCGAGCGTTCTAGTCTTTGTGAAAGACGGTCTAACGTTGCTTGGTTCGTGTGGACAGGGAACTAGTTTCTGCGCCGTACGTGCGGTCGAAATTGCACTGTGTGGACAGGGAACTAGTTTATGGGTGCTGTTTCTTACAGACTGAACCCAATGGCACATAAACTAGTACCCTGTCCACACGGTGCAATGTCGACCGCGCACGTACACGAACCAAGCAACGTAAGACAGTCTTCCACAAAGACTACGAGCGTTCGCTCGTACCTACCGCCTTGCGCTTCTCAAATTCATGTGAAGGAAATACGTCACGCAGGGTCACGCGCAAAGAATTGTAGGTTTCTTGCTGCCAGACGTAAAATAATAAAATACTGCATGTATGATGATGATGATAGTATATCAAGCGCAAAAGTGGTATTTTGTGTGTGGTGTGTGCAAAATCTATCTCTGTTGGAATAACTCGCTTTTTACGTCTGTTTGCAATATGACCTCGTGGTCACGTGTCGTGTCAAAATTGGCCAATGACAACTCAAAGCGATTTGCTCTGGCCTTCCCAGCACCCTGAAAGGGCGATTGGTACGAACTATGATACATGCAGCGTAACCGCCACTACATCATAAGAACAGTTTCTGTTTTGAGCATGCACAAACTTAATTCAGTGAAGAAAACAAATGTGCATATAAACGTAGTAGTAAACGAGTTGCATTAATATCAAACAAATTGAAATGTGTATATGACAAATATCGCCAAGCGTGCTCTTATATTCACGCTTTGAACCTCATACTGACCTCAAGTTCCTGATCAACACCATTAAGAAGTGTGATTTGCACTAAATATTTCATATGCTTTGCATGCTGAAAAACTAAAATGCGGCGTCTTCAATATGTCTGGAAGTCGAATCAATTTCTCATTAACATTCTCTGTTGGACGCGTTCTGCTTTGTTTCACTTGTTTTGACCTCTTCTCTATTCTTATTATTTTCTTTTTTAATGAACATTTTGGCAGACACGGAAATGGAAAGAGACATTGCATGTATGAAACCTGAATTTGTATGTGATTGAAACCTGGTATGACAGGAACTTCTTTCGTTGTAATTTGTGATATGGATATTGATAATGTGTTGTTTGATATTCCGAAGAGTCACGACTCACGACTGGTCATCGAGTCAACTTTCATATTTGCGTTTATACATACAGTGGTGAAGCGTGAATGTGCAGATCATATGACCGACTATCGACTTTAGTCATGACTATCACTTTTGCAATGCGTTCACACTTGCGTTAAAATCATAACCGAGTCATGACTAGTCATGATACGGTCATGACCAAAAGGGTTAAATCCCCTCGCGCCTAAGCCAAAAAACCCATAGCTACTGGTCAGGGGTTAAAGATCGTATACATGATTGGTAAACTGTTACAAATATTTTTAAACCCTGGGTGATTGAAGATATGCGTGATTAAAACCAACTTGATCAAAAACCAGCTTCGTACTTCGTCTAACCTTTGAGAAAACAGTCAAAAAAAGGGTTTGCAGTCATTTCGCCCCGAAACCACTTCGCCCTGAACAATTTCGCCCTGAACCACAGCCTGTGCACGAAGTGGTTTTGGGGCGAAGTGGCATTTGGGCGATGTAGTGTTTGGACGAAGTAATTTGGGGCGAAATCGCACTCGGGCGAAGTGGTTTGGGGCGAATTGGCACTTAGGCGAAATGGTTTTGGGGCGAATTGAATTTTCGTCTCATGAGACGAAAACTAATTGTTTTACTCATTTCTCAAAGACTATAGCACTTCAGACAAAACCATTTCAGGGGATGTTTTCTACGGTCATCATGTTTATATTGTGTAAGTTGGGCGTAAATCTGTGAACATTTCTGATTTTCGAGATTACCAATGATGTATACTGCCTTTAAAACACATGTAGTGTTTACCACAATATCTCAGGCAGAATTTAGTGTCATTCAGATGTAAACCAGGACGCACAAGTCCACGCTATATTTGTACTAGTAAAGCACAGAACTAAAATGCCGGGAACCATCAATAGGCGCGTTCGAGATGCTTACACCGTGTAACACCAACTTACACCAGGGCGTTCTTTTAGCCATCACGTGATACACGAGTCTGCCCGGCGGCAGCCACCACTACCCGAAGTCGCGAGCGGGTCTGTGGTGTAGTGACCTCACCTAGTAACCGTGAGCCGTAAAACATGGCGGACAGTTTGGAATCGTGACGTGAGTACGAAGAAAAACACAGATTTATGACACATAATAGGAGGGAATAGGGCTGTAAATACATTTTGCTTAATCAGTAGATGTCTGTGGGCATTGACAAAGTTTATTGCGGTACTTTAGGGCAACTATTTTTGCGTGGCGTCGGCTTAATTTTTTATCGTGCGTCAAACGATAACAGCATTTATAAAGCCCCAACCAAACCCTCTGTTACACGGTGTAAGCAACTCGAACGCCCCTAATACTTATCTCCGAAACGCGGAAAGCGTATCCCACTGTGAGGTTGAGTCGTAGCTCATTTGCTGGGCCCTGGGAAAGCATTTGTCCAAAAAGTCAGAGGTCTAGGGTTCAAATGTGGAGAAGGTCATGTGATTTTGGTTTCTCTCATCATCCAGTTCATTTTAAATGATGATTAGGCATACCATATATCAAATATTGCGTTCAATTCCTGGTGGGTGATTTGAGGAAATCTCTGTTGGCTAATTTCAGGCAATAATTAACAAATTTCAAATTGACACTGGCAGCTTCGTCTAGGAGCAAGTTCAGGTGCTAACCGTTAGTCAAACATGGCCAAAATCGTCTGCACTGCCCACCGTCAATGGTTTACAAAAAAATACTTACAAGCAATTGTTGGCAACCTTTTTCCCAATGTTTGCCCTCGTATGTTCGTATGTTCTACTAAACCGCATACAGCCAATCCCAGAAGCAGGGAAACCTCGATTCTGAGGTTTCCTGGTTTGGTCTGGACATTTTGGACACACCCTGTATCGATAAGTTACGTTTTTCTCACCTGAAATGCCCGTCTGTACTGTGGGCTCATCACTCCATACACGATGGGGTTGAACACGATACACGACTTAGCAATCAGGGCAGGTACGGCCGAGACAGCTGGAGTTACTTGCCGATGGTCTCCGATCACACTCCATAAAGACACCACGCAGTACGGAGTCCAAGCCGCCAGGAATAATACCAGACACACCAACATCATGATGGTGGTTCGACGCTTCATGACTCGTGCCGAATTCCGTAGCTGTCGCGATACTGACTGGGAAACCTGCTCTGCGGTCCGTCTCCGTAAGAAGGCGAAAATACTGGAATAGCAGTAAATAATGATGCTGAGAGGTACAATAAACAAGACGATGAACATAAAGGCGACGTAAGACACGAATTTAGGCGATTTGTTCCTGTAGTTGATGTCACATTGCGTCTTGAAACCTTCTAAGATGAACTCATTCCACCCAAAGAGTGGCGGGGTCGTGCAGATCAGGGTGAACACGTGAAGGGCGATGGTCACCTTTAGAATTTGCGAAATGATGATTTTTCTGTTGGGGCGATTGCGTAGAACCACCAGGTGTCTGTAGACTGCGATAGCGGCAAAGGTGTTGAGTGAGATACAACCGCAGTAATAGTTGATAAAGCCATAGTACGAGCACCCGATGGTACCAAACAACCACCGCCCGGCAAAGCTACTCGAACACGACATTGGCGTGCCGATGACCGCCATAGCCAAGTCACTCACAGACAGGTTCATGATGAGGTAGTTATTAGCGGTTCGGAGTTTCTTGAATTTGAAAAATGCGGCTATTACAGCGACATTGCCGATAAATCCCGAGACAATGACGAAACTTAGGTAGAATCCTATGACCATGAGAGCTGCCATATTGGAGTTTGAGATTGGCTAATCTAGATGCACCTTATTAGGCGGTGAAGTTACCAGACTTGAACTAATGTAATATAGGCTTATACAAAGACGCTCTGTATGCGATGTGCATAAAGAGGTTATGACCAGAAGCATCGGAATCCGAGTATCGGAATAGCCTTCTCACCATGCAGGTGAAGCACCGACGTATCGTCACTCAGTCGTGAACCCAACTTGTAACCCATGTAGCAAAGCTCTGCATCATCCATGGTGTGTGCCTTATATATAATGCGTACGATGTTCAGATACCACAACACACCTTCAGTTAACTTGCATACTTGAACGTTATGGCTCTGTTTCGCCCGCGGTATTGCCGCCACTCCGTCTATCCATACATCAATAGATAATAATAAAGTGTGCTTTTATCAGTCCAAGATCACCGACACTTCACCAGTTCGCACCAGCTAGCTACTGACGAAAGAGACACGATGCCTTCCTAATGTATGTCACCTTGATCCGTATCTGTTAAATGAGAAAAACATGACTTAAAGGCATAGGCTCGTCAGCAATGCACACGCCAAATTCGTGCCACGAAATAAGCAGCTCCGTGTAGCAAAGGCATGGAGCTGCGTATTTCGTCGCACGATTTTGGCGCGCGCGCATTAATTGCTGCATCCTGAGATCTCAGGGAATTTCCACTATGCGAAGCGACGTGACAATACCCTGAGGAAATACACGCAAATCTGTGGAGCGAGCCGGCTGTTGTCTTGAGCCAACTCACGCCCGAGTCATTTTGATGTAATTTAATAAATTCGGTCATGTTATGCCGAAAAGAAACAATTTCTATACTTTCCAGAAATTGTATTGGGTTCCGTTCCTTATACTGTCCCATTCCTACCAAACTTTCAAACGACGAACCTTATTTACTCCGCAGTTGTTCACATTAATAACAGGGATGCATGCTGACGAATGTAATGGAACGGATTCCCCAGTATGCTTTAAATAGCAGCCAATCGCCGACGCGGACAACGGCCAGCATTACCGAGTACATGTATCACATGCATGCACGGTGTTTACAATCTGCGCGCGTTACATTTGAATGCCTGCAATCGTGCTACAATGCACTGCAAGCGTCCTGATTGGTCCAGCAGAGGCGACAAGATTTCTGTCGCTAGTCCCACCGCGAAATGGGGCCTTTTTCAACAGGGCCACTGTACGCAGGAGTTAGGGAGTGCGTTAAAGGGGCACTGTTGCAAGAGGATGGCATTGCTGACGAACCTGTGCCTTTAACAAACTTCTTTCTTTGCGCTACTCATTTAATTCGTTTGTCAGTCATCCGTTGAGAAATGGCTACTGATGCACCGAGCGCACTAACGAGGTTTAATCAAATGATTAGCCGTGACGCCGCGCCGTTGCGCTATTAATTTACGGAAGATGAACTAGTTTACACAATGATACTTTTGTTCAAGAACTTCATCCAACAAGCTGCCTTCGAGTCCCAAGTCAAGTCAGGCATATTGGTCAAGTTGGGTCAAGTCAAGTAGCCATCACGACAGTAAATTTGTTCAAGCTAATCTCATGAGTCTAAACGCTGAAACTCACACTCGTGTTGCTCTGGCCAAGATTTCTGTAGTGCTGAAATACAATTCGGTCCCCAAAATGACACAGAAAATTTGTATTGTTGGCAGACTCAAGTCAAAACGTGTGAGTCAAGTCATGTCAAGTCATTTGAGGTTCGAGTCTCAAGTCAAGTCAAGTCAAGTCATTTGAGGTTCGAGTCTCAAGTCAAGTCAAGTCATTTGGTTAGAGTCTCAAGTCAAGTCAAGTCAGTGAAAATCGGGACTCAAGTCGACTCGAGTCCTGAGTATTGAGTCCGAGTCATTAGGCCTGGAAAATGGAGCCCTAATACGACGGAAATCAGGGATCCAATTTCGTTCACATGAGGGCGATCATTGCATTAAATAGTCGGAACCACTTCAAATACATCTTCCTGGCATTTGAGTCGTTTACACTCTTGAAAACTCAACGGTCATGGTACCAGTCTAATCTGAAACAAGTGGTCTAGTTCCTAGTGTCGTACCCATGAAAAGAGACAAATTTTAATTGAAACGCCAGACTAAATGTCATCATTACATCATGATTACATGTATTTTTTTTCAACGCAACGATTTACATGAAGGTTCGCACTGGTGTTAATTAAAAAGTGAGTTAAACTACTAAATCAGACAGTGTGTACCGTAAAACTTGTAAAGATATTGCGAGAATAGAGAGGTATGAGCACAAGGCTTTTGATCGTGAATATGTAAAAGGAAAGAATTTACAAGTCGGACGTTAGACCATGATGGTCTAACGTCCAATGTTTCCAGACATCGTAGATGGCCAAATAGACCGTATTCCTGAACGCGTGCGGGCGCTCGAACAAGGTGATTTGGGGGAAAATGTCCATAGACGACAGTAGAAAAGTGGGGATACGTGCATACGTATGTGGGGAAAAAGTCGCGTACGCGGAGCGCGCAGGACTGTGGCGCGCGCACAGATTTCCATTCAAAATAAACGTTTGGAAGGCGTGTGCGCGTAGCGCGTTTTGTGTTCGACATAAAGCACGATGGGCGCGGACCACTTGACTAGCGCCCTCACGCGTTCAGGAATACGGCCTATTGACGATTCCGTAAGCGTTACCGTTATTTTATGAAACACTGGACTCTCAGGATTGCAATGGTGTATGTGAAAGTGCTCTGGTCTGATGTGCTTCGGACGATAATTGTAGTGGAACTTTCTCGGATTTCAGCAGTTAAAAACTTAGCCTCTACGTACACCCTCGTAGTAGGGCTGTGATTTGCGACTGTAATAAGTCAGATTTGAAAAGCGAGCTATTTACAGCCCTATTTGTAGGGCTAGGGGTCCCGGTAGTGGGAGTCCGAGCATGGTAATCTTTCCGCCACATAGTGACAATGTTAGAAATTTTGGGAACTGTCAAAAACCATAATGACATAGTTTTCCATTTCTTTTTGGCATACTTGACAGGTCAAACTACAGCATCTTGAATCATCATGTTAGCAGCAACAGTCCTTCGCAATCTCCCCCAAACATCGCGCATCTTAGTCTTTGTGACAAACTCGGGAACCACCCATGGAGGCTCTTGCTTGAAATCCAAACTAAACATTGTATTACCTGCCCAGCGGTATGCTAGCCAGAGTCGATTAGCTGGAAAAAGAGCAGCCAAGACAAAGTCACTAAGGGAGGTTGCTGAAGCCCCAGCCAAGGGTTCAGGTATGCTGCATAGCTTTCTGTCTGTCTTCAAATCTATAAGGAGGGTTTGGAAAAATTAACCTACATGTTCGCCAGTTGAGACTCCATGCACCAAGTCTATCAAGCATGACATAAATGTGACCCGCTCTGCAAAAAAGGGTCTTAAGTCGCGCTGGCTAGTATTCTTTTTGCGACCATAAAAAGAAATCCGCGGCAAATTCACGCTCAATAAAATACCAAAACACAATGGAAATTCCTGGCGGTGCCCAGAGACCACCTATAATGTCTGTGTTCCCCGTGGAATGTCTGCGTTACGCCTGGAATTTCTTTTGTGTTTAGGTATTTTAATGAGCGTAGAAATGCCACAGATTTCTTTTTATGGTCGCAAAAAGAATACTAGCCAGCGCGACTTAAGACTCTTTTTTGCAGAGCGGGTCACAAATATCCTAAGTGTTTGTAAAGAAAAACATGATATTTTCTCATTGCTAAAAAGCCTAAAATCATGTTTCCTAACAAAATTTACACTTTACTAACCAAATTTACACTTTCCTAACCAAATTTACACTTTCTGGGGCAATTTACACTTTCTGTGACATATTTACTTAAAAGTAACATAATTTTTTTAATAAAAGGCTGTCTTTGAGTTGTAGAGTAAGTTTGATTGAATTGCACCTGTCTCTGTCAATTGTTATGCAGCTATCAGCATTGGTCAAGGGGCATTAGCAGGTGCTTCGGTTGTAGGAATCGGTGCGCTGTGTTACTATGGCCTTGGGATGTCTAAAGATGTAGGGGCACTGGAACGAGCAGCGTAAGTAGGATTCATGGTAATCACATCCGGTCCATTGTTGGAAAAATGTAATTATCAATAAAAAATGAGCAATTCAACCGGATGTTTTGATATTAATATGGGAAGGACGGAAAAGACACATGATATTTGTTATATAACGCCTTAGTGGATCCTTGTCATTTGATTGGACGATAGCAGGTCACATGGTTCTAAATAATTTAACCATTTAATGCTACGTCACCAACCGTGCATTTTTGTTCCATACGATTTTTCCATTGCACGGCGCGCCTGTTTCCATTGCACGACACGCACACTGCATGCATTTATACTGCAAGCGCCTATTCATGTACTTGCGTGACATTGCTTGACGCTGAAGCAGATGCATTTGTGTAAGACGCACGTGTAGTAGATGAGTCGGATTCGGTCTTTGTGATGCGAGGGATGTCAGGAACTAGGGTCTTAAGTACTTTTTTATATTCTCAGGCTATCGGATGTTCTCCAATCAAATGACAATGATCTCTTTGGGCGTTATATAAAACTAAAAGCGTTCAAACCAGTTCAAACCATGTAGTAGGAATGGGACGTTTAACTGGTTAACCGTTTAAAAATTGAAAAACTGGTTTTGCCAAACGTTTAAACGAAACCCAATTTAAAAGAATTTACAATAGTTTTCAGAGGGTTATTTGTAATGACTTCATGAAACTTAAATTAATTTATATGGGGTCGTAGTAAACATTTTGACCAGATAAAGGTCCAATTATTATTTTGGGGTCCTAGGGGTATTGTGTGCATTGCACATGCATCTATAAACACCAGCAACAACCTTTAGTGTCGGCCGAATGGTTAACCAGTTAACTGATACTTGAAAGAATTTAATCGTAAATTCCCATCCCTACCATGTAAGCCTAATGAAGTATTAGTATGTGAATTGAGGTCCACAAGTGTTTTAGTGTAAATAATTTATTTAACAAAATGTGTAACGTATAAATTGTACTTGTGCTTAAAAATATTTTTCTTGATCAGCTAAGCAACACAAAATGAAGAAAAATTAATTATATGTACGCGTTTATGTAGATAACACACGCACGCAGATATCAAACATGGCGCCCACGACTGCGCGACGTTGTCATGGTTGTTGGTTAGCCTACGTGCTTAAAAATGTTGATATTTTCTCACCCACAAAAAAAAATGACACTTATAAATCTTACATTTATAAAAAAGTTTATAGACAAAATAAATTATTTATTTCAATAAAAGTGATAAACTGAACTGAAAATGTGTACGTTATTTTTATCAATAAGATAAATTCTTATTCAGATGATTGAGGGCGCTAGTCATGTAAATCGAAATCGCATTATGGACGAAACCGGGCCGTTGATACTGGAAAATTAGTTTACAAATAATCGGTGAATTTTCGACGATATCCTTGGAAATATGCGGCCTAGAAGCGCGGGAGTTTCAGTTTCGTAATCAGAAAAATATAACGGATGTTACGATATAAAAATCTCATGACCCATAAGGTAAGTCCCGGGGAGTTATGGGTAAAAAAAAGTGATCTGGTCACACTCCTTTAACCCTAACCCTAATCAACTCTAAGTCTTGGCACGCTTCAGTAATTACAGTCACAGTTCACTGCGCTGAAATTAATGTACCGGGAGTTAAACATTTCCTCACCATCTGCGAGTGTCGTTGACAATCACGCTGTGCGATTCTTTGCTTGTTGAGTCCAGTGTAGGCACGGCTAAAGCATTCGACTCTGAGTTATCCACTCAGGGGATTCACCCAATACTGTACCAAATGCAAGCAATTGTTCACTTTAAATAGGAAAGGTTTCTGAATGACTTACATTCGTTTCGCTTGTCTCAGAATTTTTTTTTTTTTTTATTTATAAAATTACAATTTGGTTTGAAGGCTTTCTGCCCATCATTTTGAATTAGAGTTTTACCTGCTTTGATTTACATAATCTGTCAAGCAACCTCGCTTGTCTTAATGTAAATGTCAAAATGTAATTAAACAATAGATGTCTTCAAACATGCTAAACCAAAAATACAAGCATAATGAACTTCAGTGTTGTGGTTAGACACTAGGAGTAAATGGTTGTCATCCTGCTTTTTAACTCTCAACGGTCTCTTTATGTAAACAAACTGTGAAAAGAAATCAATGATTTATGAATAATAATTGTTTTAACTGACAACCTAAGCCATGAGATTGAATTCCAAGCCTTAATCCCAGCAGGGGTTTCCCTTAACTTATTTAAGGGAATATCCAAACATCATAAAACATACCACAGTGCATGTCTGTAGATAAAAAACAGCTAAAAGCGAAGTGTATGAAAGGTTTCCTCATTAAAAAGTTTTTCGCTTTTAATAATTTTGTTAAGCTCCTCATAAAATTTCCCAGAGTAGGTTGATTCATTGAGGTAATTTACTGTGTGTGGCCAGATTATCCAGGTTTAACTGCCATAGGATTGTACACACAGAAATAGAGGGTTAGAGAGGGGCCCTAATATCAAGGTTCCGCCTCCATATGTTTGTGTACAAACTGGCTTGGGACCGAACAAATGTGGCCACTTTAGACAGGTGGCCTCTTTATAGAGGTGGCCCTAAGAGCAGGTTTCACTGTACCTTGTTACATTTGGCTCATCTGCAGAGAGGTCCATAAATATTGTTCTCACAAGCCCACGCTTTGGATTGAGTGCACGTCTCGTGGGATTCCATGTGTTGGGACTTGGGAAAGTAAAGTCACACCCACACATGTGTTCAACCCAATTCGCTCAAAAGAATTATCTGTGGTGCACGACAGTCGTTAGAAATTTGTAACAAACGTCTGCCCAAAATGGTACCTGAAAGTGGGTTTAAAAGGATGTGTTCATTCTTATGCAAAACTCATGCATGGATTTTTATCATAGGTACCGTGGCCGAGTGGTTTGGTTCATTGACTCGCAATCATAGGTGAAAACTTGTGGTTACGGGTTCGAACCTCCCCCCGGCTGCGGTACCTGTGCCCTTGAGCAAGGCACTCAACCACACTTGCTCAAACCTTCGGAAGGGATGTAAAGCCGTTGGTCCAGTGTGTTAGGTAACGGTAACACACTCAGATCCCAGAGAATTCTTAAGTGAAGAGCAAGGAAATTCCCCGGTGTCTCTGGCCATTTCTAATTTCTAATTCTAAATGGGTTTCCTCATGCTTGCGAGTGACCGTGCAAAGGCACTTTGGGGGAATCCTTGGTATGAATACCAGAAAGAAAAAAAAGAAAAATAATAATAATCATTACCAAAAATTGTAGGCCTACATCGAGATTGAATGCCAAATTCTGCTTGTATCAATCTGTTTGCAGTCTTTGGCCAAGTTACGTACGAGAGAGGGTACAGTCAACTTACACATACTTTGGTCTAGGCATTGCCTCTACCGCTGCCTCCGCTGTTGCAATCTCCAGGAATCCAGCCCTGATGGTCAGACTAATGCCAAAATCTTGGGTGGTAAGATAAAAAAAAATTTTTTTTTAAGGAGAAAGTTGTAACAGTGCTTTTATTTTATAGGTTGAACTACCGTACGTAATTGTACAGCACAAGACTTTGTACGCTTAAATGGAGTATATATAAAAAAAACTAATATCAAAGACGTCACAGGTGGGCTGTGTTTCGATGAATAAACATGACCTCATTTCCTGTGCCCTTGTCGCAAATAGGCACTCGAGATTGGCTCTAATAATTGTCTTGAAACAAATGATATGGTTCGGATCTGCGTAGCACACAGCTGTTAACAATTTCCATCTGACAACATTAATATGAATGCATGGTTTCACCAAAGACATGTGGAATTCCATAATATTCCAACCGTCATATTTAGAGGATGAACTGATAATCATAATTAACCAAAGTTAACATAATCTTCCTTGTATAAAACTAGGATTTCAGCATGCATTTTGTATTTGGAAACAAGTGTTTTAACTTAAGAAAAAAATACATTCCTATAATTGACCAAAATATGTATGAAGTTTAAAAATAATTTCATAAGGTTTATACGTGGGGTGTTATGGCCGAGCGGTCTAGTGCATCAAACTCAAGTTCCTGTGCCAGTACTAGAATGTGGGTTCGATTCCGGGCCGTGACGGGTTGTGGCACTTAATCACACTTGTTTCGTCCTTCGGAAGGGATGTAAAGCCGTTAGTCCAGTGTGTTAGGTTTCGGTAACGCACTTTAAAGATCCCAGAGCATTCTTTCTTGAAGAGCAAGGGGAGGGATTCCCCGGTGTCTCTGGCTGTTTCTAATTCAACTTAGAAATTGATAGTTATTCCAATATCTATGTTAATTGATCCCATTCCTGTAATTGGCGGTCCTTCCGCTGTTGGATGTGGTGAATAAATAAATAAATAAATAAATAAATAAATATAATTTGGATTGAAAATATCAAACTGCTAATTTTGTGATTGTACTTGCCAGATGTCTAAGAATGGAATACATAATTTTAACCGTAATTTCTTATACGTTATCAAAGTAGCAATTTCAAACAAATTCAGGCATAATGAGTACAAGATAAAGTTGCATTTAGCTAGCTCTGATGGACACTGTAATCACCAGTATTTGGCTTTTTCAAAATTGTAAATGTTGGTTTATTTTTGGCAGTTGCTTTTGTCAAGTAAGAACTTATAAAACTCTCCACCAAAGACGTCAAAGAGCCATCAATTAAAGACAACACCATCTGGCATTTGCAAGTGATAAAGTCTAATAATTTCCCATCTCAAACAGCCCGAGGAAACGATCTGCCACGATCCACATCAGGATCTTGACCTGACAGTCCTAGCTTGGATGTTAAAATCCTCCCTCCAGCTAGACAACCACTGTTTGTCATGACTAAAAGCTTCAAGATGTTAAACGTTGCAATACTTGACTTGCAATAACTGAATATACAGAATTTATATTTTAATGCCTGTTTATAAAGTAAAAGCTCCTTCAAAGAAACTGGTGGTCTGTTTTTTTGGGGGGGTGGGGGAGTATTTTTTTCCTCAAGTATCATGACTCGTTTACACATCAACCTTTGGTCATGACCGAATCATGACTCTGTCGTGACGTGACGCACGTGTGAACTCATTTCAAAAATAGCTGATTTCAGAAGTGTGGATGTCTCGGGCAAGACTCGGTCATGAATTAATATCAAAGTCCATAACAAGCCTTCTTCACAAGCCTTCACAAGTCCCTTGGTCTTAGTTCAAGTCACAAGCTATTCAAAGGAACTCCAACAAGGGCATGATTTTGTGCATTTTCATCCTTTGCTACTTATTCCTGGACTTGCCACGGACTGGACTTGTGCGGGACTTGTCACAGATTTGTGATTTTTATCGGCTCTAAACCAACCACAACCCTGGTCCATAATGCATAGACAATTAATTCAACGAAACCCTTCCTCACCTGCTGTGTGCACGCCCCCACCCCATCCCCATACCCTCCCCCCCACCCCACCCCCATACCCGCCCCCCAACCCCCAACCCCCCCCCCCCCCCACCCCCACTATCCCCGCCCCCACCCCTCCCCCCCCCCCCCATGCATGTGGGATTAATGTGCGCAGAAACCACTCTGTAATTAGCATCCTGATATTGGCGGGTGACGGGTGGTTTTAAATGTCACCTTAATTAATTATCCAGAATGTGTTCAATTTAGCATGGTCATGTTCAGCCTAGTACTTGCATCATAGTTTCCCTAATGTCCTTGTCAAAATATCATCTTGAATTTTCAAGTAAATATTTAATCATATTTTTGTACTGTGCTAAAAATGTGCTGCTACTCTGTTCTACCGATGTATCTTGAAGGTTTGCACACATTTTAAATTTCAAATGTGTAGTTTATTTGGGACACGCATGTACATATAATTCTAAAACAACCATTCCAGAATGAAATTTTATTTTTTTTTTTAAAATGTATTTATTAACCAAATCCAACAGCGAACAAGTCGCTATTAATAGGATGGCATTAAGAAATAACATACATGTATTTAAATATATTGAATAAAAAAAATTCTCAATTGAAATAGTAAATAAATTCAACAAAAAAGCTTATTTTAAATAATTGAAGAAAAAAGTATTATACAAGAGGGACTATGTACAATAAACATGGCAAACAATAATAAAGCACATCAACCTGTATTAACTGCAATTGCACAATCAATTTGGCTGTGAAAACTTCCAAGGCTTGTGACACCGAACACATCACATCTCCCATGGAGTCCGTTGTAGGTGGAGGAAATTCTAGAAACAAAGCCACGTTTTGTGACCTCAACGCGACTCCGTGGGACATGTAAAATGTGTTCGTTGGCAAGCCTTGTCCGTTGTGTGGGTACATGTAAACTGAATGGATTAGCATCGGTAACATTGTAGAGGTTGTGGAAGTGTAGAGGAATAAACCGTCATTAACAGATCTTCTAACAGAGAGAGGAGAGAGTTTGTACAGGGGCCAATTTCATAGAGATGTTTAAGCACAACATTTTGCTTAAGAGCAAACAACTCTTGCTTAGTAGAGAACGTTACCAGTGAAATCCTCATGTGATAGAAATAGTGCATGACCAGTGTAAAAGGACTGTTTCATTACCATGGCAATCACATGAAATTTTTGGTGGTAACCTTATTTTATCAAGCAAGGTTTTTCATGCTTTAGCAGCTCTATGAAATAGGCCCCTGGTCACACAATTCAAGATAATCAAGGTTACATAAACTACTGTTAAGATTCTTAAACATGAAACAAAGGAAACGGCGCTGAACTCTTTCAATCCGGAAAGCCTGATAGGATGAGATGGAATTAAATGTTACAATCTACATGTAACAAGAGTACAATACAAGAGTACAATACAAGGTCTTGAGTGTGCGCTCATCCTTAATTGAGCGAAAATTACGACATATTAAACCTGACATATGGTTGGCCTTTTTGATGACCTGGGGGCTTTTCCAAATCCTGGCTTCGTCTCCATCTCTGGCTCCGTCTCCATGTGGTTTACATGGAGCCGGAGTCTGAGCCTGAGCCCAAGTCGAGATTAGGAAAAAGGCCTAGATCAACATTTAAAACAAAGCTAAGTTTTGAGTCAATGAAAACACCAAGATCCTTCTGGACAGTTGCCGGATTAAGAACATTATTATTTATATTGTGGTTGCACATTTAGCTTAGTAATACCCATCACACGAGACATTTCATGACATGTGAAATTACTGATAGCATATTCTCCACTGCCGGTTTTGTCAGGGGGCGCCGCCCGGACAAAATCATCACAGGTAACGTTAGCGCCCGGACAAAAAATTGTCGCCCGGACAAAAAAAATTAAAATTAAAAAAAATCAATTTTCCCCTCTAATACATTATAAAAGTACAGCCATGTCATTTCAAAGTTAGGTTCAAATTCTCCGAACGTGATTCGCTAGCCACTGAAGTTTGAAATTTCGGAGTAGGGGTGTTTCAAAATAACGTGAAAATTTAAAAATTTAAATAACCATATCTCTACAGATTTTAAACCAATTTAAACCAAATTTTCTGAGGAAGTTAAAATGTTTAAGTATTTTTAATCGGGGTCATCAGTTTTTTTCAGATAATAGATATCAAAGTGACAAATCAGCAAAATTGGTGTTATGCATGGGACATTCTCTGGTTGACGCGAAAAGTGTTACGCATGGGACGCATATGTACATTTATTTCCAAAACGAAAGTTCTAGAATGAAATTTGTGGGTGCACATACGATTGGCAAAGCCCAACATACAAGATTTTTTTTTAAAATGGTGAAATAACAGACAGTTATTGCTAAACAGCCTGTTAAAGGGCATGAACTTGAAATTTCACTTTATTTTGAAACACCTGAGTATGAAATAAAGGGTATGATCAGTTTGTTAATGAAATACCCCATGTGCAGTTTGACCCACATGTATGTGCCTCCCCTTCCATAAGCCATAATGTGTGACAGTTTGTTGTCAATTTTCTCTCCTCCACAGGGCGCTCTGGGTATGATGGGCCTCGTTATGTGCTCTGGTTTCCTCTGCATGTCTGTGCCATACACCGAAGGAGTGCTAGGGGGCAAACAAATGGCTTGGTTGGCACATAGTGGCCTCTTGGGTGTGGTGTTGGCACCTATGAGTCTACTCGGTGGACAGTTGCTCGTGAGAGCGGCTTGGTACACTGCTGGTGTAGTAGGAGGTAGGTGGCTTGTTAAAAAATATGCATTGTTGAAAATTGCACTACGGGTAATGAGATAGGACCTAATTACACATACGTGCAGACAAGTATCGCAGGTCAGGTATGGCATGCAAGGTTAACATTAAGATTCTGGACATGCTAAGTTAAAGATCGTATACATGATTAGTAAACTGTTACAAATAGTTTTATCCCCTTGTGTGATTAAAGATATGCATGATTAAAACCAACCTGAGCAAAAACCAGCTCCGTACTTCGTCTAACTTTTGAGAAAACAGTCAAAAAGAGGTTTGCAGTCATTTCGCCCCAAAACCACTTCGCCCTGAACAACTTCGCCCTGAACGAACCACGGCCTGTGCACGAAGTTGTTTTGGGGTGAAGTGGCTTTTGGGCTAAATAGTGTTTGGACGAAGTGGTTTGGGGGCGAAATGGCACATGGGCGAAGTGGTTCAGGACGAAGTGATCCGAGCGAAATGGTTTTGGGGCGAATTGAATTTACGTCTCGCGAGACGAAAAATAATTGTTTTGCTCATTTCTCAAAGACTATAGCACTTCAGACAAAACCATTTCAGGGGAAGTTTTCTGCCGTCATCATGTTTATATCGTGTAAGTTATGTGTAAATATGTAAACATTTCTGATTCTTCGAGATACCAATCATGTGTACTGCCTTTAAACATGTTAAAGGAGCGTAACCAGATCACACTTTTGAGTTTTTTTAATCCCCCATTTTTTCCCATGGGTGTTGAGTTTTTGATACCGTATCATTTGTCATATTTTTCTCATTACCATTCCGAAATTTTGCGCTCTCAATCGTAATTACATTACCCTTTTTGCTTCCACATCCAAATCGGGATTGAAAATTTCTTGTTTTTCTTCTCCTGGATTGTATATTGGGGAGGTATTTTGTGTAATTGTTAGGTTGGAACGAAATCCATTTTTTTATAATTTTATTTTGAAAAATCTGGTCATGCTCCTTTAACATTAAATCCTGAAAGGGAGATTTCATGCAGAAATATATCTGTATATAGAGATTTCTAATACAACTTTAAATGTTAACTTTGCACACCATGCTTGAGCTGCAACCCTTGGCATTTCACGTCTATATGTACCAGTCTTTGAAGATAGTATACATGATTGGTAAACTGTTACAAATAGTTTCATTCCCCTGTGTGATTGAAGATATGCATGATTAAAACCAACCTGAGCAAAAATCTGCTCTGTACTTCGTCTAACTTTTGAGAAAACAGTAAAAAAGGGGTTTGCAGTAATTTCGCCCCAAAACCACTTCGCCCTGAACCATTTCGTCCTGAACCACGGCCTGTGCACGAAGTAGTTTTGGGGGGAAGTGGCATTTGGGTGAAGTAGTGTTTGGATGAAGTAATTTGGGGCAAAATGGCACTCGGGCGAAGTGGTTTGGGGCGAAATGGCACTTGGGCGAAATGGTTTTGGAATTTTCGTCTCAGGCGTAAGTCTGTGAACATTTCTGATTTTCGAGATACTGCCTTTAAGAAGCTTGTTTCCTTACTTAAGAAGGTCCCCCGAGTCACTCAAATGCATTACTCTCGAGCACTTTCTGACATTAATTATTTTGCGGCACTCTTTGTGTCCATGGTCAGGAGCTTGCCTTATTTGTCGGCTCGGCCGTAGACATTTAATAAAAATGAAAAGTTTAACTCTGCATTTGGCCATAATGCTGAATGATATTCAATACACTAGAGTTAAACCTCGTTAATAAGTGATCATGGGGACTTTGCAGATTATACTTGTTATAACAAGAACCTCATCATCAGAAAGGAAAAAGGATTGAGACTCTTTTCTTTGTGAAGATGACAGGCTTTCAAAAATCAGTTGACATTGTCTATGACATTGTCTATGACATTGTCTATGACATTGTCTATGACATTGTCTATGACATTGTCTATGACATTGTCTATGACATTGTCTATGACATTGTCTATGACATTGTCTATGACATTGTCTATGACATTGTCTATGACATTGTCTATGACATTGTCGATTCTTTTCGTGATGTCATTTGTCCTTGCAAAGGTGTCATTGGTTCCCCTTTGTGGTAAAAGAACCCCTATCAGACGACCAGCCTCTGTCTATTTGATCATTAAGACATATCTCTATTTATTTATTATTTTTTATTTATTTATTTTCTTTCTTTTCAGGACTGTCATGTGTCGCTGCTTGTGCTCCTAGTGAGAAGTTCCTGTACATCGGCGGTCCTTTGGCAATGGGTCTTGGTGTAGTCATTGCAGCATCCATAGGTAGGTAGGGATTGCTGTGTGGTCGATGAATGAAATGTAGGTTCAATGAACGGCCAGAACTAAATAACTGCTCCTCATTAGCATTGTTTTGGGTAGCGCATTTGCATGGTTTAAGCAAATTTCCACTCTGCAAAGCGACGTAACAATACCCTGAGGAAATCCACGCAAATCTGTGGAGTGAGCCGGCTGTTGTCTTGAGCCAACTCACGCCCGAGTCATTTTGATGTAATTAATCAATTCGGCCATGTTATGCCGAAAAGAAACGATTTCTATACTTTCAAGAAATTGTATTGGGTTCCGTTCCTTATGACTGTCCCATTCCTACCAAACTTTAAAATGACGATCTTAATTTACTCCGCAGTTTTTAAAATTAATAACGGGGATGCATGCTGACGAATGTAATGGAACGGATTCCCCAGTATCCTTTAAATAGCAGCCAATCGCCGACGCGGACAACGGCCAGCATTACCGAGTACATGTATCACATGCATGCACGGTGTTTACAATCTGCGCGCGTTACATTTGAATGCCTGCAATCATCATGCTGCAATGCACTGCCAAGCGTCCTGATTGGTCCGACAGAGGCGACAAGATTTCTGTCGCTTGTTCCACCGCGAAATGGGGCCTGTTTCAACAGGGCCACTGTACGCAGGAGTTAGGGAGTGCGTTAAAGGGGCACTGTTGCAAGAGGATGATACTGACCAAGACGGGATTCGAACCAGGGCATTTTAAAGAGCCCAATCAAAGCCCACTCATGTTGTTGTTAATTTTATGGCATCTTCAGTAACTAAGGCCCTTTATGCCATCTGTAACATGTATGAATAAGTGATTATTTTTAGGGATTATGACCCATGAAATAATTATAAACTTGAGATGACACAAAAGGAGACGCAGATTTAGTAGTGGGAGGAAACCCCCCAGGAAAATCTCATTGGGGCGGAAACCCACGTGGTCAAGTAGGGACTGCAAACCCAATCCACATACACGCCCGGCGCCGGAATCAAACCCGGGGCGTTAGAGGTGAAAGGCAAGGGAAGAACCACTTACGGGAAGCCGACCAGTCAGGGCTTTACGCTATCAGTACCTATGGAGGCTTGATACGACACTTGGCTCATCATGAAACCAAACAAAGCTTATTGATATTGGTTCTTGTGTTGCTTTGCAGGTGGGATGTTCATTGCCCCAACTACAGCCTTGGGCTCGGGGCTTTACGCTATCAGTACCTATGGAGGCTTGATACGACACACGGCTCATCATGAAACCAAACGAAGTTTATTGATGTGTTCTTGTCTTACATTGCAGGTGGGATGTTCATTGCCCCAACTACAGCCTTGGGCTCGGGGCTTTAAGCTGTCAGTATCTATGGAAGCTTAATTCTCTTTGGCGGTTTCTTGTTGTACGACACACAGCTCATCATGAAATCAAGCAAAGCTTTGTGTTCTTGTTTCACTTTGCAGGTGGGATGTTCATTGCCCCAACTACAGCCTTAGGCTCAGGGCTTTACGCAATCAGTACCTATGGAGGCTTGATACGACACTCGGCTGGTCATGAAACCAAGCAAAGCTTATTGATGTGTTCTTGTCTTACATTGCAGGTGGGATGTTCATTGCCCCAACTACAGCCTTAGGCTCGGGGCTTTACGCTATCAGTACCTATGGAGGCCTGATACTATTTGGCGGTTTCTTGTTGTACGACACACAGCTGATCATGAAAAGGGCTGAGACCTATCCCATCATGCCTCAGAGACCTTACGATCCAATCAATGCGTGAGTACCGCTGGCTTATAATTTGACTTAATTGTACTTACAATAAAGCCTTGTTCTGTAGAAGTTATTTCAAATTAAGCAAAGAAATTTTGGCTGAAATGGGATTCATTGCAAAATCTTGCAGCCAATGCATAGTTCCGAGATTGCCCAGTTAACCCCGCCCCTTAGATACTGTTGCTATGTGCTCACAAGCCATCGCACAAAATGGCGACACACAACGAACAAAGCAACGGGACTCGGCATGGAAAGCACAGAATCATTGAAGAAAACTCAAAGGTATTTATGTTTTAGGGTCGACGGTTACCGTAGCACACACTGAGCGTAGGGCTAGTATTGCAGGGATTACATATATTCGTAAAAATTCTCTTTCCTACCTTTGAACAGCGAATCGCCCGACATTGCAACCAAAATTCACCTGGTCACAACATACAAACTGTAGGGGCAAAAAATCTTGTGAATGTTTGTGATATGATGCAATGCACTTTGACCTATGTGGGCGCTTTTGTGATTGGTCGGCGGGTTTGGCCTGATTGACAGTCGGAACTATGCATTTTACGAAACTTTACGCAATGCATAAGCCCACTTGCGCAACGTTTTATTGCGTTAGTTGTGCAAATTCCTGTGATAATTAAACGCAAGCTATGCGGCCTAGATGCTATTTTAAAACGTTGCACAAGGTACGCACTTTTTTTGTGAAATCGGCTGTTGGTGCAGTAAAGTTGCCTTTGCATTTTTGACAATGATTCCTTTTCATCAAGATAAGACTGATAAGAAGATGCCGTTGCCTGTACCTTTATTGTCGTGTTCTAGTTGTCTTATGTCCACCCACCTGTAAAACTTTGGTAGGTTCTTAGTAACTAATCCTTGTCTTGTTTTGTTTTGGTTGCCAGGGCGATGGGCATCTACATGGATACCGTCAACATCTTCATCAGAATTGCTATGATCATGTCAAACTCGGGAGGACGAAAGAAATAAACGAAAAGCAATCGACCCAAATTTGATAGGATCTTGTCTGCATGTCAACGTGTACAATTGCCTATAGACCGTATCGAATAGCTGCCATCTTGTAGGGCACCTTTTATTACTTGAACCAGTTCAACAATGTAAAGAAAATATGTGCAACCATGCATGTCCTCAAGGAACAAAGAAACTGCCCCACAAGATGGTGGCTATTCGATACGGTCTATTTCATAGTGCTGCTGAACGATTTATCTTCTGTTTACAAGCCAGGAGTTATTCCATAGAGAAGCAATGCAGAATGTGTGTTATGGCCGAGCGGTCTAGTGCGTAGAACTCAAGTTCCTGTGCCAGTACTAGAATGTGGGTTCGATTCCGGGGCCGTGACGGGTTGTGGCACTAGTGCTCTTGAGCAAGGCACTTAATCACACTTGTTCCGTCCTTCGGAAGGAATGTAAAGCTGTTGGTCTAGTGTGTTAGGTTTCGGTAGCGCACTTTAAAGATGCCAGAGCATTCTTTCGTGAAGAGCAAGGGGAGGGATTCACGGTGTCTCTGGCTGTTTCTAATTTAACTTCTGCTGTTGGATGTGGTGAATAAATAGATAAACTTTAGAAGCAAACTTAACTTAAAGGGTTGCCTAACTTTGTATGCTTCATGTAAGTTGCCATCTTTTGCAGTTTGATGCTCGGACTTGAGAGGGCGTGAGTCAGGACACAACAGATATTACACACTTCACGTCGTTTGGGAGTCAGGAAACAAGGCATCAATCTTGACGTCATTCATGCAATCATTGCATGGATGATGTCATCATCCCTTTCAAAATTTTAAATATGGCGCAGCACATAGTTGCACTAGTTGCAGAGTTTATCATCAAAATTAATTGGGTTGCCGACGTTTGAAACGAGATAAAGTTTATGCACTGGGCAATAGTACATGTGGTGTTTGTTACCATTGCTATCAACACTTTGACTAAGGTATTTCCTGTCAACTCATGAAAAACAAAATTGGTCATTGCAAATGATACAATGGCCTTTAAGCACATTTCAATTATAAAAACTGTGCTTAAAGCTATCTTAATGTTTAAGCAAATGTTTAAGCAGTGCTATGAAATTGACCACAGGACTTCGAGAGAAGAGTTAGTGTATAGATAGTCAGAAACCAGATATAATCTACCAAAGAGACGGACATTATGCACCTATCAATTGTTTCCCTCCCAGGCCACCCCCCCCCCCCTCCCCGCCCCCTCCCCCTCCCCCTCCCCCTCCCCCTCCCCCTCCCCCTCCCCCCGCGCTACCCCACCCATAGGTGGGGGTTTGGTCACATTTTTCATGCCCCAGGGTGGGGCATTTGGCCCAGTATCTGTGCATTTTTGCGCATGTTTTGCACCCGAGGGTGGGGATTTTGTCACGCAAAAAGTGACAATCCCCACCTCTTAGGTGGGGTAGCCCGGGGGAGGGGGGGGGGGGGGGGGGGTGGGGGGAACAATTGATAGGTGCATTATGTAAAGGTTTTCCTCACAAAACAATAAATTCCTAATTTTAAACTGCTCAAAATCTTCCAATTATTTCATCTTTATTTTCGGGCCTCTTGTAACATAATACATATTGTAATATAATACTAACAGCTTCATACAGTTGTTTACTTTGATAATGTTTTCATCAAAAAATATCTCTTTTGTGCATTTTTTTCTGGTGTTTTTTACCAAACTATCAAAACAATTAGTAAGTTAAACCAAGCCTTATTTCAAAAAATGAATACTTGGATATTTCTACTTGGGAATACGTGTATTTATAAACACAATTGATACGATTTGCTTGTTTTGTTTAAGGGTAATTCCCAAAATTAGGAGTCCAAACATTTGGTGTCCCAGTTATGTACGACACCCCGAGCTTCAAAAATCGCCACTCATTATCACAAATTATCACTAATAGACTGTCTGTAATTATAGGGGACAGCATCATTTTCTTGAATATTTTGTACTCTGAATAATGACAAATATTCGAAACAAAAGGACATATATGGCTCATAATTTGTTCCATTATATTGAATAGGAATTTGGTGTCCCGGATTACATACGCCAATGGCTGTTTGCATTAATTAATGAGTTTGCATTAACCTTGGTGCCTTATCCACACACAAACATTCTGGCGCTTGTGGAAATAAAAATAAATATTTTCTGCTGGGAAACCATTATTAATCACTAAAAACACTTGAAAATCGTTAAAAACATGTCTCACTTTTGGACCCCTAATTTCGGGAATTAACTTTATACACAGTATAAGCATCATTTTTTTTAATATTAAGTATTAAAATTAGCCTAATATTTGCTGTTGAAGTTTGTAAAAAAAAAAAGGAAATATTTTGCTTTTGTCCTTGGCAATGTGGAAATGTAATAAACTTCATTTGTTTTGACCTCTAATTGTATGTTCAGAACAACTTTCGATTTTGTCAACTGTAAAATCACTCTTATATTTACAGGTACTTAACTTGTACAGCGCTAGCCAATTATTTTAGAGTGATTTTCGTAAAGGTATTTTATCAAAAGAGTCCACATGAAACAAATACGTAAGTCCCTCCCATCACAAACGCAGAGTCGTCCTTATGCTGCAGTCGCGATGGTATCCGTTCGATTCTGCTGGGTGGCTGTGATTGGTCAGACGTTTCTGGCAGTCGCACGCGATTCGTCGATGACGTAATCTCAAGCGCTGTCTGTCAGCCCTTACCTCGTATTGACAGCGAGGCTGATGGATGGATTAACAGCCCTCATCAGCCGCAGTGTTAATACGGGGTAAAAGATGGATAAAACCGGCTGGAAATTGGAGTCTAGACTCTAGACGGCTGAATAAAACCATGACGTCTGCAAAAGTTTGAGCGTCCAGATGGAAGACACCAGCTTACATTAAAGGCACAGACTCGTCAGCATTGCGTGCGCGCCAAATTCGTGCCACGAATTACGCAGCTCCATATAGAAAAGGCATGAAGCTGCGTATTTCGCGGCACGAATTTGGCGCGCGCGCATTGCTGACGAGCCTGTGCCTTTAATTATACTTTAGATGTTTTAAAATCTACAAGAATGTTTTACAAGCTTTGGGAAAATGCCAAATTTTCGATAAAATTTAGCAATGCATGACGGCCAACACTAATTGACCTTAATTGACTGGAATATTGTTACCAAAGTTTGTTACCAAAATATTTTAGGACCTAAACCAACTGGAATGCCGATCGGTTGTGGACTGTCTTCACGTAAATGTGTGACTACGTCGGGTACCCGATTGGACAGCTGATGTTGGCTCCGAGCCTTCAGTCGGGATGCATGTCTTCAAGATCCTGCAAACATGAGAAACGAAGAAAGAAAACCAAAGAAAACTTAATAACATTTTGTTCTTCACAAGAGCCCCAAGCAACTCCGTGGAACCGCGCCCATTTACACGCCTGTGTCGGAGTTAGTTAAGCAGCGCCACTTTCAAAAATGAAAAACGTTCGCCCTTTTTAAGAAGCGCAATTTTTCCAAAATGAGTAAGCATAAAGTTGGGTCAGATGTCGGTAAGTATTACCAGTCCGACCAAAATAGTTCATTGTTTTATGACTAATATACCCCGTGTCCCAATATCATGGCGAATTCTTTGTATACACGCGCATAGAATATTGACCAACGTTTGCAAAAGTTCGCGTATGTGGAACGCAGCCTAGATCACATTTTTGACCCCCACGATTTTCCCATAGGTTTTGAGATTCAGTAAACTAATTTATTCAGTTACATAAAGCAGCGCAGTGATTACACCAACCTTTTTGTTTCCGGCATCGAAATTGGGGATTGCAAATTTTCTGTTTTCTTCCCAAGGATAGTATTTTGGAGAGGTATTTTATATGTTTGTTAGGTTCGAACATTAATTTTTTTTTTTTTAATCTGGTACGCTCCTTTAATATTGAAATAGATTAATAAATGACAGCGACTCACATACTGATCAAACTTTAAAAGGAAAGTTGAAAGGGTCATTCTGCATTATGTACACGCGGTTCAAAACAGCTGTCCTAAAAACACAGTTATATAGGACAATCTATTCTTGGCAACACCTATTTTGTAAGATGTGCTCAACACTACACTATCTTATTATAGTATCAACAAATTCAATATTGTTAGCAGCATTGTATATGGTTTATTTTACAGTTTATCATGTAGGGCCTACATGTAGATAAAATACTAGTATCGACTTTAACATGTATCCCAGCTTTTTTCTTTCGTAATCAAATTCAAAATTCCATACCATTTTGCTCATTGCGTTTTTCTGGTTTCGTCAACGCAATGTCGAAACTGTTTTAATAATTGTTCAGCTAAAACGTTTCCTCATCTGTGCTATATTTCGATTGCGTATATCGGCTCAAAATAGCAACATTACGTCATCGGAGCGGACTCACTTTTTCCGTCGTACGAGACGCTCTGAACTACTTGCCTACGTCATGGCTGACGCGCTGCGCGTTCCCATAGAGACATCACTCATAGAGCTCTTATCAATCCGCCCATGCATCATAGCAGCGCGTGGGCCCATTATTTCTGGTTTATGTTTTAACAGCACCGAGTTAATGATTTAACGTCTCCTATAACAACGCACGGTTAAGGGCTGTCCACGCCCAGCCCGCATTACCGGGCGAGCTTTTCAAACAAAGTCGAATCACGCAATACGATTGATTTTTACAAACTACATGTAATGGATGAATTTTGTACAGTGCACTTTTTGTCCTGGAAAATGTAGTAAGAAAAATCGAACTTTTATAACAAATCACTGGCATATCTGTCATCTTGCTTTAATGGAAGCCAATCGGAGTTCAGGGCTATAATAGCGCACCTCAAAAACAAACAATTATCGTTGGAGAATAAATAATAAAACTCCAAAATTGTGAGATTATTTAGCCTACCTCTGATGTAATAATGGAACGGATTAATTCCTGAAATATCTCGTTCTTTTTTATTATTCTCCAAACTGGGTATTAATACACTTTGTTGTTTTTAGGTATCAGTGGTTAGTTGACAATTTGTAGTAACTGGCGAGACCTGTTACTTTATTTAAATACATTTCCAAGTGTTTGTTCATATTCCCTTAGCTCGATAACCCAAAACACACATCCGAGGTGAGTGATATTTATCGTTGGCAACACACAAAGGGGCCACCGTGCACCTTTTCCAACCCCTCTGTTTGTTTTGGGGAACAAAAGGCGATTTGTGTTGACTTGGTATAGTACCCATTGGACCCCCGTACACACACGGCGTGGGTTCGGCTCACCTCCACGTGGTTATGAGCTAATACAGGACAGGTGTTTCACAAAACCGAAATTAAGTCTTAACAAGAATCATTCCATTTTGTCTATCTCCGAACAGCCTTATTATTCAAACGAGAGATATACATTGTATACTCTAGTTCATCAGAAAACAACAAATGGAGTTCTAGCTCAAAGCCCGATAAGATATTCAGTACCCAAGGTGATATCTTCATAACATTTAGCATAGAAATTGAACAAAATTGGCGGTTTAAACAATTTATAAAACTCAAGAAACGATCCCTTTACTTTTCATATCAAAATGATGAACAACGGTTGTGCGTAATCTTCTGTTATTTCGGAACACGTCATCGTTTCAAGTCTTACAGACGACATGACACTTTTATAATGTGCGTTTTCAATCAAGGATGTTGTGCAATAAAAAGGTCTACTAAATATAGAATTTATACTTAAGAAAGTCGAAAAAATACAAAGGATTCACATCGTGTTGTTATCAGGGTACCTTATTTGTTCATCATTTATTCAAGTATTGTCACAATCGTGCAAAATATGGTACATTATTTGCCTCGAACGAAATTTCACACTACATGCCTTTTTCTACGATAGTAACGATTTCAAAATATTCTATAGACGGCAAGGAATGTTGAAAAAACTGAATGGTTTAGGATGAACTCACCCAAGAGGTTTTAGGCGGGCTTTTTTCACTCAACAAGAAGAGAAATCTTTCGGGAAATTTCCGAGGAGCGGAGACGGAGCGAGTGTCGTGCCGGGTGATTGCCGTGCCAGCGACTTGTCTGCACCGGTCGGTCTTTGGTGAGGACAGGCCAACCCAACACGGACAATTATGCCTGGTTAATCATTGCCTCTTCTGTCAACAATTTGGCAGGGGCCTTGCATTCAATGATAAATACAGCTCACGTAGACCTGCATGTGAAGTTCACATGTCGAACAATATCTCTAAAGGAAGTTGTAGTTGCAAAATGCATTTATATTAATGTATAGGCCTTGGCGCCAAGTTTCAGATTCGGTGTTTCGTCCACACTAACATGCTTATATACCAACATGCCTTTTGTTTGATAGGTTAAAGTATAACTTATATTACAGACACTTTCGACAAAATATAACAAAACTGAGAAAAAAAGGAACATTTGGTGAGTGTGTAAATGTTCTTTGTATTGGTTTACGTTTCTTTGTTCCAAAAGGCGGGGAAAATGTAAAAATGTGGCAGACAGCATGAGCGTACAAAGTGCAAGTCTTGAACTGCTTATGGGATGGCGCAGGCGCCCTAGTTTATCAACCTGATTCCTATATTTTTCGTTGCTGTAGTAGTCTAGGTATAAGGGCATCTCGTGTCTAAATTGGTCTCAATTCTGAAATGTCCATGGTAAATAATTGACCACGATTCCCGACTGGCAGCGCAGGACAAGGTTCAACATTTTTCCGCTTCCGTGGTTCCGGGGAGGGGATGAAATCTTTTTCTCAAAATCTCAAGCAGAACAGCCAGAACTTGTTTTATAATCCTAGTTTTTAGAACTGAAATACGCAGTTGTGTTTAATAAGAACAACTATGCAATACGAAAAGGTATACATAATTTTCCAAGCAAAGTTATTAACTGGCCCAAAATTGTTAAGCGATTTTCGATAACAAAACGACGATATAGTAAATTGGATGCCGTTTTTACATCGATTTTATTTTATTTGTACCTTATTCTTTGAGTAAATTGGGCCCACGTCCACGTCTTGGGGAATAATTTCATCCTTTGGGTGCTACTTTGCCGACCAAAGTTGGCATTGGCATTTACCAAATACCAGAAAACAACATCAGCGACACCATTCATAGATTGGTATTTGAGAGGAGATATATAAGAAGGAACTCTTAAGTTCGAAAAAGTCAAATCTTCGTTACAGTGTGCCGGCAGTTTTATAGTTAAAATACTCCAGTGGAAAACAAATCCAGTTGCAATAACTTCCAAAACGATGATTACTTAATTGTAAATGAGAATGTAATGCACAGCGGTGCAATTTTAACAGATATAGCAATGCACTCAACCACACTTGCTCCATCCTTCGGAAGGGATGCAAAGCCGTTGGTCCAGTGTGTTAGGTAACGGTAACGCAAAGATCCCAGAGCATTCTTTCGTGAAGAGCAAGTGGGTTTCACCGGTGTCTCTAGCCATTTCTAATTTCTAATTCTTCATGGGTTTCCTCACGCTTGCGAGTGACAGTGCAATGGGAACTTTAGAGGAATCCTTGGTATGATTACCAGAAAGAAATAATAATAATAATAATAATAATAGCACAAAGTGCTCAATCCAAAGCATTTCAAAATTATACAGAGATTTTCCTAATGTAAGAAAAATATTCTGCGAGGTCTATCTATTGTCTTTTCAGCTTTTATAACCTGAGTGACTTCTAAGATGTGGATACTTGGTATATTATGTTTCTTACCTTTGTATTTGGTTTTGGTGCAAACGTTACGCATCTCTGGTTGTCCAAGGTGCCAGTTGGCGGTGCTCTTTGTTCGTAGCATCAATACGCATGTGCACATGAGAGTTTCAATTTGTTTGTTTTTTAAAGCTTCATCTTTTTGTTCCTGCATCTGATGTTTTTGTCTGAAATCACCACCCTGACCAGCTGGCAATGGCCGTGTTCTCTTCCCAAGCCAACTATGGCTTTGTCTACACTGCCCCCGCGCCAGTATAGCTCTATTTTATACAACGACAAGACAAGGGATCGATGTTGTACCTTGGACCCTTGCAGAAAACCCGCCTTTTTGTCCCCTTTTTCCTTGTGTGTTTTCAGAAAATGTAATCATTTCCCGTTTTAAAAGCATGGCAGCTGATTGTTTGAACACGCACTTAAACTTGCAATTGGCGAGATCGTACTAAGTGTGCGGGATACGGCGTTTTGCCAATTATTGTTGACGTCCATTGTGTATTCGCCTAAAACAAACTCCCCATCTGGTGCTTTCTAAAGATGTTAGACGATGTTATGAACGATTTCCCATTTTTTAAAGATTCAATGCAGATACATAGTCTGTGGGTTTATTGTTCCCTATCTGATCAGTTCTTGCGAGAACGTAGTCGATTTATTCAGCACTATACACATTCCGAAAATCGGTGATAAATTATTTGAAATCTTGTCTTTTGCCTGAATAATAATTATTACACATTGAAAGAACCGATTTAAATTCCAAAATTGGCGCGCGTTGCGCATAAGCTATAAGATTGAGGACTATATGAGGAGCTACATTTCGGTGGTGGCTTTGGACACTACTGATAATGGAGTTCTTTAGGACCAGACTGATACATTTACAATACATTAATTTGTAGCCTGAGTTTCTTTGTGAGCTGATCACTTTTTCAAAACTTTCCAAAAATCTAATGCTTTTATTTGAGAGATTTGGTATGCATCAGCAAAGTATTCATGATACCATAAACATACATAATAATATTTTATTTATGAGATGGAGCGTGTGGCCATTATTTTATTGCAGGTTCCATTTCTTAAAATGATTGACAACTAGATCAATATTAGATCATGGAAAACACGATGATGAAAAGGGAGTTGCACTTTTCACCAGGTTCGCCTATTGTTTGGTCAATGTGTAACTATATATGGACGGTGAAATGGTCGAACTCTCGGCCCAGGCTGAGGGTATTATAGGGGGACAAGAGAGGGTTCACGTTCCCCAAACGGGCGTCAGGGAGGTGTCTCAAGAACTGAACTTTGAACCTATCCGCATCATCTGCTGCCTCACACGCCTCCTTGAGGAGCATTTACGAAACGAGTTGCCTCGGAAGCGAGCTTCAGACTATATATCGAGTTTATCCATTCTGGTTTATCACAGTTTTTGTTTGATCAAGCTTCATTGTTTTAACTGAAAAATAGAGATCAGACGTATAGGGTTTAGAGCCTCTTCTGATAAGCCATGCATGTCTTAAGGTGCATGGTAAAATACATCTTACCAAACCAGAAACCAGCCTGATTCGAGAAAGGCGCGAAATTGATTGTAAATAGAGTAAATAAGTTGGACCAAATTTTACCTCAAGTCATGTTTAATAATAAATAATAAAATAATAATAAATATGGCATTTATAATCGCTTTTAACCGAGGGATGGTTGTTTACAAAGCACAGGAAGATGAGAAAAAATGAGAGATGTCGAATCGATCAAATCCTAGAGAAAGAGGTGGGTCTTGAAAGAATTGATGTTGAATGATTTCTTGACTGTAGCTGTTACTTTTGTTATACCTCGCTTTTTTTTCGCCTTCCAATTTAAAATATTGACATTTGTAACACTCCCTTACATCATACTGAAACCTTTGATAAATTTTCTCATCATGTTGTCGACCACACCCACGTTTCTCCGTAAGAGCGCCGTTCTGACGTCATCACATGTCATGTGACTATGGCGCACGATATGTTGAGTTTATATTGGTTGCCAAGACAACGCATCCTCGTGTCGCCAAGGCCGATTCGTCACGCATTTAGCCACAATGATTGAACCGCCCAATGTTCATTTTCTCTTAATTTCATATTTCCTTATTTCCTTTCAGACTAAGCAAAGATTCGCACACTTTCAGTGCAAATTTCGTTTTGAAGTGGAGAGAAGTAATTTTCCCCAAGATAGGTTATTACAGTTGGAGTACTTTGAAGAACGAATGACATATCAAAAATGGTATTGTATTGCATTGGACAGCTTGCAAAAAGGGACGAAAATTTAGGGCCCTCAGGGTTATACAATACTTGTACAATCCAAGTTCTCTTATAATTCTGCTTGCCTTGATATTTTTAATTTTTTTATATGGTTACTGCTCGTCCAGAGTCCAGAAACGAGGAAGCGAAGAACCAAACTGATAGGCCTATGTAGAAATCGTTGGCGTCCGTCGGTTGTGGGCAAAAGTGCACCAAAAGACTATACACATTTTAGACTTTGTGTCTTTAAAAGCGTGTCAATTGTTTTAAGAGCGGTAAATATTAACTTGAAAGTGGTATGCTCGTTACAACCTTAACGAAAGAAGCGGATGAACCGTCACACATGTCTGAGTTGGATGGGCATTTGTTTGTTTAACAAATGAAACAAAATTTAAAATTGACTCTCGTGGTAGGAGACACGTAAAAGCTTATTTATTTACTGAATTTCCTGAGTGAAAAGGAGAATCGCAATTGTGAATATTGCAAAGTGCAGTAGCCTTTGGCTATCAGTCACGCATTTGTTTTTAGGTGTACATGTAAAACAATTTAAATTTTAGAGGGTAGCCTGTTAGTTCTAGTTTAACATTTGTGATCATTTTACTGCATGGCTATGGTTTGTTCGCCAATCTATTTTATCTTGTGATTTGAAGATGTGCCAAACCGCGATTATGTGACTTCATTTTTAATTAATAATCGTTGGTGTCAACCGTTCGTTATATAAAGCCGTCAGTGTTTTCTTTTCAAAATGTTTTGCTATATTTCTGAAAAATGTTTTGTTTACCATGCTGTGTAATTAAGCAGATTGAATGCGTTTCGGAGTAAACACCATATGGTAAAGTACAAAATGGGTTCAGTCTGTGTAATGCATGGAGCTCCTAATGAGTGGTCTATTTGCTGACGAACGCTGCTTATTTTTCGAGCAATTACTCAACCAATCAGATCTCGACTCGACGATTTGCAGGCACACGACTTGGGTTAATATGTAACCGGCCTCAAAAGATTTGGAGTGCAATCACCATGGTTACGAGGAGATGGGGTGATATGGCGGGAACCAGGAAACAGAATTTGCAGTAATTTGGTATTTATGGCCACTGAAACGATAGGGGACCATGCGTGGCCAAATTTCAACGGACCTGAGCGAAAATAAAACATTAATTGCTGATAATGAATACATACCGCAATTTGCAGCTGCTTATATACGTGTTGTATTTATAGAACACAGTACATGCGATTAATGGGCCATAGTAGGACATGATATCAAATATTAACTGTAAAATAATAATTTATGTAATGAGCGTGATCCAAAACATTTCTTAAATTAATCATAATAATAACTCGCGTGAGGGACGGAATTGGATCACGCTATATGATGTGATTCTTGGAGGGGGAAGAGCCACACCCAAGCAAATATAGTTGCTAATTTACAAATTAATGAATTTGTAAAATAAAGAATGACTTTCGAGACAGCACTACTGTAGCATGAACGTTCCCCCAAGACCCCTTGTTTTAGTCAAAATCACGAAGACAGTTTTCATGCTATGGCTATATTTGCCGCATGTGCCACGAGGTCATGTATATTTAAAGGCAGTATACATCATTGGTAATCTCGAAAATCAGAAATGTTCACAGATTTACGCCTAACTTACACAATATAAACATGATGACCGTAGAAAACTTTCCTGAAATGGTTTTGTGTGAAGTGCTATAGTCTTTGAGAAATTAGTAAAACAATCAGTTTTCGTCTCATGAGCCGAAAATACAATTTGCCCCAAAACCATTTCCAAGTGCCATTTCGCCCAAAACCACTTCGCCCGAGTGCCATTTTGCCCCAAATTACTTCGTCCAAACACTACATCGCCAAAATGCCACTTCGCCCCAAAACCACTTCGTGCACAGGCCGTGGTTCAGGGGCGAAATGACTACAAACCCTTTTTCGACTGTTTTCTCAAAAGTTAGACGAAGTACGGAGCTGGTTTTTGCTCAGGTTGGTTTTAATCATGCATATCTTTAACTATTTGTAACAGTTTACCAATCATGTATACTATCTTTAAACAAAGTAACAGGTCTCGCTAGTTAGCAAAAATTGTCAACTATAACCACTGAGACCAGGGGCCAATTTTCATAGAGCTGCTTAAGCATGAAATATTGCTTAAGCATGAAAAACTTTGCTTGACGAAATGAGGTTACCAGCAAAAATTTCATGTGATTGTCATGGTAATGAAACAGTCCTCTAACACTGGTCATTGCATTACTTCTATCACATGAGGATTTCACTGGTAAAATTCTCTACTAGGCGAGAGTTTTTTGTGCTTAAACACCTCTATGATTCCACAAAAGTTAAGACTAGTTCAATGTGTAATTTGCCCCAGGATACATTTTATATTTTGTAAGATCTTGTCAGTGAACCCTCTAGTCCCTCTCCCTCCCCGCCCCGCCCCCTACTTCCTATCCGGCATTGAACCCAAGAGGGCGCTCTCATACAATGGCGCCGCCCAACAAATGTCAACAAGCCGTGATATTTGGGGTGTTGATTTCGAACTTTGTTTAAGAATCACCGATTGCTACAAATCAACCAAATGTCTAGATTGAAACTTGAGGGTAGTGAGGTCTACCCTGCCTTGAATGAAGGAGGAATGGCGGACGTTTTTAGCGACAGACCTTTCATTTTATGTAAAGCAAGGCAAGTCGAGTTTTCGTTGCCTGATCATCAGTCAATGAGTCATCGTCATGTCCAGATGCTGCAGTAGAGGCGCACGTCAAAAAACGGGGACAACCCCGATTTCGAGGAAGTCCTGGTTTTCGGGGACAAAATCTGTCTCCCTTAAACGAGAATGCCCCCCAAACACAGGACCGATTTGTTTCTAGCACTTAGTAGCAGGCTCGTGGGTTACACCGTTGGCGTTGACACTAGCATGACTAGGTCTGACTAGGGTCTTTTATTTTAAGTTGGATTCCTCACGAAAAATCTTCAAAGCTGCCGTTAAAAAATAAATCTACCGTTTACTTCTCAGGTTACAATCGGAAAAAGAACGCAGGCATCATTAATCGATACTTTTATTTTTACTCGAGTTGTGGAATCAAGTAAAACACCTTTGTATCGTGCACAGTTGTCTGCATGTAATGCACCTATCAATTGTCCCCCCGCCCCCCTCCGAGGCAAAATGACAACCAACCACAGACTACATTTGCGACAAAAGTGCATGTGGAAAGTATATCTTAAAATTGGATTATCTGTTGATTCCAGGAAGTAATTTCCTTGAAATCTTTGTTCAATGTATACAAGAAAAAAAATACCGAATTAAATCGACCATTGCTTCAGACCTTGCATTCAAAATATGGGAGACTAGCTAAAAATAAAAAAGTGAAACTTTTTAAAATTGTTTTAAATTAAAATGAAAAATGGTAATCTTCTTAAATCTTACTAAAGGTCAACATTGATTCAGCACTGAATAACCACTTATTAGGCCTAAATAAGTTAAGATAACTGGGTCATTCCGTGTCAATTCAACATGATTTTGAACCTGGACCATCACGGATTGAAATGAAATTTGGTGTGCTGATTGGACTCCTTGAGAAACCCCGAGAACTAAAATTTTATGTCATTCGGTCAATTAAATTTTGAGATACGGGTCAACGAACATTTGACTAATTAGCATGACCTGCTATGTTTGGACAGTTATATCTCTAAAAGTAATGAACCTACAGAGATAAACTTTACATCATTTTAAACCTCTTGAAATGGCCTTCATTTTATAAAATAACATCAAAATTGTATCTCGTACCACAAAAAAGTTATGTAAATTTATAACCTTTGACCTTGATTTGCAAAAATTTGTCAAAATACGTAATTGTTTTTTTATTTGTTAGCTTAAGATGTAAGGAACATTTTCAAAAAGATTTGGGATGGGCAAACATGGCTAACATGTAAATACCATGTAAATAACATGTAACTGTACTTCTTATTTCAGGTGGGTCGGAGATGAAGAGGTTGCAGTGTGCATCGGATGTGACAATAAATTCAACCAGCTTCGTCGTAAGCACCACTGCAGGCAATGCGGCCGTGTCTTGTGTGCTAAATGTTGCAAGGAGAAAGTTCCACTGCCCCACTTGGGATTGGAAGAGCCAGAAAGAGTGTGCGACTTGTGTCTGCCAATATCGGAGCTGATCACAAAAGCGCGCTCAAAAATGACAGTAAGTTTTCTGGAAAATATTCTTTTGTTTATTTTCGACCTCTGTCATTGCATCTGATAAAGTTAATTTTGGTAGAGTTGTCGCACCCCAACTGCACCAACAATCTCAACTTATTGTCAGGACTTCCTAACAATAAGTAGGAGCTGGCCTTACTATTGCTGGGGCAGTCCTAACTTATTGTTTCAAAAGGCTTAACAATAAGTTGGAACCTTTGGTGTAGTTAAAACGTAACATTGTTACAAAATAATAGTTATACACCAGGGATGTAGTCGAGACCATCACAAGTCTATCACAAGCCCAGAACCAATATAATCACAAGTCCCAAGTCAAATCAAGTCAAACTGCCCTTGAGTCCCAAATCAAATCAAGTCAAACTGCCCTTGAGTCCCAAGTCAAGTCAAGTCAAACTGCCCTTGAGTCCCAAGTCAAATCAAGTCAAGCTGCCTTCGAGTCCCAAGTCAAATCAAGTCAAACTGCCCTTGAGTCCCAAGTCAAGTCAAACTGCCCTTGAGTCCCAAGTCAAGTCAAGTCAAGCTGCCTTCGAGTCCCAAGTCAAATCAAGTCAAACTGCCCTTGAGTCCCAAGTCAAATCAAGTCAAACTGCCCTTGAGTCCCAAGTCAAGTCAAGTCAAACTGCCCTTGAGTCCCAAGTCAAATCAAGTCAAACTGCCCTTGAGTCTCAAGTCAAGTCAAGTCAAACTGCCCTTGAGTCCCAAGTCAAGTCAAACTGCCCTTGAGTCCCAAGTCAAGTCAAGTCAAGCTGCCTTCGAGTCCCAAGTCAAATCAAGTCAAACTGCCCTTGAGTCCCAAGTCAAATCAAGTCAAACTGCCCTCGAGTCCCAAGTCAAATCAAGTCAAGTCAAACTTCCCTCGAGTCCCAAGTCAAGTCAAGTCAAATGGCCTAGCTCCGAGTCCCAAGTCAAGTCAAGTCAAGTCAAGTCAAGTCAGGCATGTTGGTCAAGTCAGTTCAAGTCAAGTAGTATTTGTTCAAGCTAATTTGAAAATGAGTCTAAACCCTGAATCTTGCATTCGCTCCATGTTAAAAAATAGCTTTAGTTCTGAAAAACAATTCGGTCCTCAAAATGACAAAAAAATGCATAAAAGTTCAATTTTACTTTTGGCAGACCCAAGTCAAAAAAATGTACAAGTCCGAGTCGAGTCAAGTCATTTAAGGTTCGAGTCTCAAGTCAAGTCAAGTCTTTTGAGGTCAGTGAAAATCGGGACTCGAGTCCGAGTCATTACATCCCTGCATGGTTACAGTGAGTACACATATTGACTAAACCATATTCCTCACCAGTCATTCCAGATTGAAGCTGCTAACGGCATCTCCCAAGGTGTCCAAGACCCACAGATGATTATTCCACTGGTTGAGCTAGGAGGCTTACAGACACTCATCTATTTAGCAAGAATCAACTCCAGTGACCAGGTCAAGCGAGCGTGTGCCTCGGGGCTGCATACCCTGGCTACGTATCAACCATTACTGCCGGTACTAGCTGAAGCTGGTGCTATCAAGGCATTGGGCAGGTGAGGAAAATATCCCTTCTGTTATTAGAACTTTGATTCATTTGCCAATGTTCATTTCTCAAAAAGCGAGTTTGGAATTTCTACTGGGCATATGCACATGCAGTTGAACTTTAACGTCATTTGGTCAGTCTGTTTGAAATGTAGCTAATGCTGTAACCGAACAGACGAACCGAACAAGTTTTTGCCAAACATGGCACTTCCGAACCGACCAGTCCGAACCGAACCAGTCCGAACCGAACCAGTCCAAACCGAACATTTCCTATCGTATCAATGAGTATATTGTGCATAGTACAACGTGGCAGCTACGGTTAGAACCCAACGACCCCAGAGTCAAATTTGCATATATGCAAATGTTGGGGCGGAGCCTATTGCCACATTTTTGGTCCATGTATTTCTTGGAGCCATCTGGTTCTTTACATTAATACAAGACCATTGCACAGAGGACACATGAAGGCTATGGTGGGAGAGGGGAGGGGCTTCTGAGATTTAGGCAAATAATGACCATGCAAGGGCGGTGCCTGACTTAGCATGTGTTAGGCACTTTTACCATTTTACTGTGGACTCTGGGGATGTTGTTTTAATAGACCGATCCAGTAAACTCCGCCCATTTAGAAATTGCCTAGCAACATGCCACACGTGTGAGGCACGTGCAGTAGAGTCGCGTGGCCGCGCCGTGCGTCAGCGTCCGCGCCCTGGTCACTGCGTATTGAAACACGCACACGCACACAGAAACTGCACGCTCGAAAGCAAAATGTGCACTTAAGTATCCGGTCGTGTGCGTGCACGTACAACACGCCTGCAATACGCGTAACGCGCGCGATCAAACAAAAACATCTCGACACACATCTAGAACGCAGTGAATTTACTATTACTTATTTATCAATTTTGGTTCAATTTGTGTACATACATGTACTCAAGTACCCCTGATTCCACCTGTTGTCTTTTCTTTGTTTGGCAGTGTCCTGACCAACGT
Organism: Henricia sp. BOLD:AAB3569; assembly: GCA_037783545.1. Taxonomy (NCBI): domain Eukaryota; kingdom Metazoa; phylum Echinodermata; class Asteroidea; order Spinulosida; family Echinasteridae; genus Henricia; species Henricia sp. BOLD:AAB3569. The sequence continues at coordinate 1,642,189 of JBBELK010000620.1, forward strand.
CTTGGAATCCCAGGAGCGACTGATTGTTGACGGACTCAGTGCCTTGATGCTTTTCTGTAAGAACTCAAGTCTCAAAGCCAAAGGTAAAATTGATTGAAGTTCAAGTGTGGATACCGGACAAATTACTATTATGGAATGTTAATGTGCAAACATGGCTTCATTCTAAGTCTCCTTAAAGGCAGTATAAATCATTGGTAATCTCGAAAATCAGAACAATCTCAACTTACACAATATAAAATGATGACTGTAGAAAACTTCCCCTGAAATGGTTTTGTCTGAAGTGCTATATAGTCTTTGAGAAATGAGTAAAAAAATAGTTTTCGTCTCATGAGACGAAAATTCAATTCGCCCCAAAATCATTTCGCCCAAGTGCCATTTCGCCCCAAACCACTTCGCCCGAGTGCCATTTTGCCCCAAATTACTTCGTCAAACACAACATCGTCCAAATGCTACTTCGCCCCCAAAACCACTTCATGCACAGGCCGTGGTTCAGGGCGAAGTGGTTTTAGGGCGAAATGACTGCAAACCCTTTTTTGACTGTTTTCTCAATTTAGTTTTTGCTCAGGTTGGTTTTAATCATGCATATCTTCAATCACACAGTTTACCAATCATGTATACTATCTTTAGAGGAGTTTGTTAAGATTTTTCCAGAAAATGGGTTTTATTCCTAACCTAAGAATCATATAAAATACATAAGAAAACAGGAAAGTTGCAATCTCAAATTTTGATGTGCAAGCAAAAAGGTAGGTGTGACGACATCACTGCACTGCTTTATGGAACAGATAAATTAGTTTACAAAACATCAGAGGTTTTTGGACAATATCCTTGAAAATATAGGGATTGAGAGTAAACATTTTTTAAATGGTAATGAGAAAAATGTGACAAATGATATGGTATCAAAATCTCAACACCCATTAGAAAAATGGGGGCGGGGGGAAGGAGGGGGGGGGGGGGGGGAGGTGAGATCTTGACACGCTCCGTTAGGAACTTATTTCTTAGGAGTAACAGAGATTTGTTTCCATTATGTCATCAGCGATTGAAGACGGTGCCTTACAACCTGTCCTGCATCTTTGTGGCATGGCATCCTCAAGCGCTATTGCTCTCTTGGCTGTGAAGACTTTGAATCTTATCACGGATGATACAAAAAGCCACCCAGCCATCATTGAGGTGAGTTTATGTTTCAGGTTTCCATGGTTTTCAGTCGCTGTTAAGACCAGCTTTAATGTTGCTGTTGTTTACTGGTACATTCCCAACAATAAGTTTAGAGTTGCCAAAAATACTTCTGGTGCTCAATATGAGACGGAGTGAACACTCCCTTCTATTGTTCCCCCAATGTGTGTCAAACATCCAAGGAATTTCCTTTCAGGTTTTAGGGAGAAGTTGTGCGTTAACAAAAGGGAAGAGTGTGTTGAGGTATAGCGGCTGTAGGGGGGTTGACTCGGTCTCATATCGTGCAGCATACAAGAAAAAGTTAAGATTGTCCTTTAAAATGGTTTGGGAATTTGATGCTCAAAATTGGAATAAAAAAGTACTGCATCACAGTTTTTAGAATATTATTCTTTAATTTTTGATATACACAAAATTGTGATCAAGCCAGTCTAAATGAAAATTTAATAATTTATTGAATATTCATAAATACCTTAGACAGTTTACGCATCCTCATTGGCTGAGAGCATCTAGTGGCCAGTCTTAAACGGACGATAAAGGCCCCGCCAGTCTTAAACACTTTTTACCCTGGCCCGCACCCTATTCAGCGCGTATGGAACACACACATGCACATAGAAACTGTACGCTCCCGAGAGCAAAATGTGCACTGTTATACAAGTACCCGGTCATGTGTGAGCGTGTACAACACGCCTGCATTACGCGTAACGTGCGCGATCGAACAAAAACAACTCGACGCACAGCATTTTGAACGAATGCGGTGAAAACGACAAGATTATTGAAGAATTTTGGTGAGTTTTACCGATTTAAACAAGGTATTTATGAATGGGAATAAAAGTGGGTTTGGCCAGTCGTAAACAATCCGTTTAAAACGTGCTAGGGTCCTGGACGCTGATAATGGCCCTTACCTGCGGCTCGGGCCATTATCACTCGTCCAGGCCCCTATCCGGTTTTAAACGTATGTTTAAGACTGGCCAAACCTACTTTTATTCCCTAATTTAATTAAAATATTTCAACTTTTGGAGCACTGTACAAAGAGCTTGTGAAAAGTGAACTAAAGAGGGCAGTATACATATTCAGTAGCTTCAGTGCACTGATCTCTGCACACTGGATTGGTTCCACAACAACAGCTGATTATGTGAGAATTGAAACACTGCATATATGTATGTCACCTTGCTCCAGGCAAAACCATGCTTATTGAGTAGTTTCCTGTCTCGTTTGTATTTCTCTTAACACAAGTACCGGTAGTCCAGTAAAAGTAGGCAAGGCATTACAAGTTTTTCCTGGAGAACGGTTGCTTCACTAAGGGGCTGCGTTCGGGCGTGTACTCTGTTAACACTAGTTATACTCCTGCGCGCGCGAACGGCAAGAATAACGACACTCGGGTCAGTGAGAGTATGCTCTCGCTACTCCCCAACAAATGGGGAGTGTGCTCTTACTCCCAACGAGAGTCATGTGATTTGTACGAAGACGGCGAAATATGGGTGGGATTTTAGGTGAATTTGCTCAACGTGTCAACTGGATAACTGAAACAACAACTCACTAAGGTTTGTTTTGGACGGCATGCATCAAAGGTTCTCGCGACTTACGGCCTGTAATTCCTCAGTTTCTTGTGAGCATTTAAACGGCGTTTCTTGTGCAGTGATGGCAAGAGACGGCCATCTTCACTGATTACCATTCGCGCATGCGGACTGCGGACTTGCCGTTCGCGTGATGTGACCCGAGTGCAATGCGCGCGCATTGCTCCCGAGTAACGAGAACTGCACGCCCGAACGCAGCCAGGGAGTCTTGAAACAGTCCGGTACACAATAGGGGCGTTCAAGATTCTTACACCGTGTAACACCAACTTACACCGGAGCGTTCTGTTAGCCATCACATGATACACTAGTCTGCCCCAGTGGCAGCCACCACTGCCTGAGCTCGCAGCAGGGTCTGTGGTGTAAAGCTTGGTATAATGACGTCACCTAGTAACCGTGAGCAGTAAAACATGGCGGACAGTTTGGAATCGTGACGTGAGTGCGAAGAAAAACACAGATTTATGGCACAAAATAGGAGGAAATAGGGCTGTACATACATTTTGCTTAATCAGTAGATGTCTGTGGGCATTGACAAAGTTTATTCCGGTACTTTAGGGCAACTATTTTTGCGTGGCGCCGGCTTCATTTTTCATCGTGAGTCAAATGATAACACTGTTTATAAAGCCCTGCCCGGCAGCAACATTTGATCTGTGTTCCCAGAATTCAAAGCGAAACATCTTCGGGAGGCTTCCCCTGGTGTAACCGCTGTGTTACGGTACTGTAAGCATCTCGAACGCCCCTAAAATAGATCAGTGCCTGAGTACAGTGATCTATAGGGGGCAGTATACAATATTAATGGCCTCGACAAAGTCACAGACAACCATGTGATGTGCAATAATTAACATAGCGTAAGCAGTGTTGCAGAAACAAGATCATTCCATTTCATAATAGGTAGGAAATATTTGCCAGGGAAAGTTGTCTTTGTTTGGGAAATTCCCCCCTCCCTCCCCAACCCAGGAAATTGGGAAACCACAAGAAAAACATGGCTGCATAAATAACCCTGTAGGCCTACAGTGTCCTTCAGTTTGCAAATTGCATCCAGTGCATGTATACAATTGTGAGTCCTTCCCTGTTCTCAAAATGGTTGCTTCCATCACAGAGGTGGTTTTCCCCGTGACGGGAAGCATTTTACTTGCATTTACCTTAAAAGCTCACTTATAAATAATAGATATCGCATTTCCATAAAATTTAATTAACATATTGATACTGCAAAATTCCAGACTTGCATTTTTTTCACGTTTTACACAGAAACTGCTCTAAAAAAACACACCCCTACAACTAAAGTCAGGACTTCCCAAACTGATCTAACCACATCCTCTTTCAAACAGGATAATATTACAGAATATGTCCTTGAACAAAATATTGTCATTAGTTGTGATGTGGTTGCCACGGAAATGCTGATAGCTGATACCAAAAAATGGCAGACGTGAGAAATTGGAGTTAATGAAAGAGTTTTTTCATCCCATCAAAAACAAATTGGCAAAACATGACACAAATTACATCGAATGATATGAATGACATGGTTGGATCATGTAGGAAAGCCCTCCATGGTTGGACACAGCAATTTGTTCAACCTTGATTCCCAGACATTTCCAGACATTGATAGCGCGCGCGCGATGCCAAATCGAATAAACTGGGCGTGCAACACGATGTAGTTGAATTCTGCGTATTGTAAACACCCATGAAAGAACACACACTCCATGCAGCACGTGCTAAGTACACGATGTATATAGGTGTGAATCCACATACAATCGCGGACATCCCTTTGTTCCTCTTTTGTTTGGACATAGTCTATTTTTCCTTACTCTTGTTGGTTTTGTACAGGAGCGAATCGCGGACGTTCGCTTGCCAATCGCGGACGATATTGTTCTCTTTGTTAGACCTCCCTAAAACGTCCACGATTGTTGGGAGAACAAGCGCATTTACGCACACGAACCAATGGCGTTGTGTGATGAAATTGCACTACATTTGGCGCTTGCGCAAACCGTGACACAGCCCTTTAATTTGCATAAACCTCCAGGAATTCCTGGATATTTATGCCAAACATGGCGGCGTGTACCTGTCCTCATACACGACGAAGGGAAAGTAAATATGAGGACAGGAAACCAGTCTACTCCTTACCCTGATCATAAATTTGTACATGCTTGTGCCTTTGAGCAAGGCACTTTACCATGCTTGCTTATTATAGGGGCAGAGGCAACTTGGTTGTCTCGATGTGGACTAGTTTAGAACCCATCCCAGCCCTTGTATTATAAAGAGACTGGTTAATCCGATCATGATTCGGTGTGAGGGGCTGGTGTCTTTGCACTTGACTATGATACCCCTTACCCTGGAATAGTCCACGTGCCTTGACTTGCATATGAAATTCTTTGAGTTTGATTCCCTCTCCCCAGCTGATATATTGGTCCTCACCCACCCCTTCTTTTTAACTGCTCACACCTAGCGATGATATTGGTATAGCCACTTCACTACCACATCCCTGTGGCAGAATATCAACATTTATTAAACATTTCTTAATATGGCTGAAAAATGAAAGTGCAATTTTCTCCCTCCTGCTTCCCGTAATAAGCAATCAGTAACCCTGGGCGAGGTCTAACCGCGGCTTTCCAGTGAAGCACGTGCCAAAAAAGAGTACTTTCACTTTTCACATTTTTTTCTAATTAGCTGTCTGTACTGTCATTATCACAAGTGATTACACTACGGTCACTTGCGTTTCATGAACCCACGTTTGAGTCCCGTTAGCAGGCATTGAACCCTGTGACCAGTCAGTCGTTGACTTCAGCAGACATCGAACTCCAGCGAAGTCATCGTAGGACATGTTAGTGGTGTCTGTCTGTCCCCTCCAGCAAAGAGTATTAATCTCTCTCCCCTCAGTTTATTGGTACAGTCTTGGTATATTCTCCCCTTATGGTGTAGTCCACGAGTCTTTCCCCTGGGCAAAATTTGTAAATGTCTGGAATTAATTTGTACATCTTTTGGATTTTGTTCTTTCCTGCAGACGGACATTTCAACAAGTGTCAGTAGTTGCTTTGTAGTTAAACATAAGAGTAAACACTAGTCGCCTATAGAGCCTTTGCACAGCGGCCATGACAGGGGGCAGTCACATTGTTACCATATGTCATGCATGATTAGGTGCTTTGTGGTTCTATTGTTACATCATTTAAATAAGAAAACCTGCCCCCTGTCATGGCCGCTGGTGCAGAAGCTCTATAAAGAAATTTCAGTAAAATTATATAAACCTCATGCAAATGATGCCACGTCAGAGGGAAAGGCTGCATGGATACACATCAATTGTTTATAAATTTAAATGACAAAAACTTTCCACCAAGATGGCTTCTGTGCGTACGTTCTATTTCTGCATCACCCCCTCCCCCCAAAAAAAGAAAGAAAACAAATCCCCTCATTATTCTCCCCTCTCTCATCCATGTTTGGTTTTTGACTGCTGGTATTTAGCCATTATGCTTACATGTATTTTTGTATTTCATTAATAAGAATCTAATTTGGGTATAAAACGCGGCATTCATAAGATGTTGATTACTTGTCACATAGCCGAGGCAATGTACCTTAGGTTAGTGAACCTCAGGTCAACGACTTCATGGTCATTCACCCTTAGCCATTCCTGGTGGGGAAAAAACACACTCAATTAATCAAACTAGCGAGAGACACTAGAGCTTCATCTTCATTAATACTGGAATCGATTCCTCACAGCCGAAAAGTAAAAAAAAATAAATAAATAAATAAAAACCAGAGAAAATGAAAAGGCACATTGGTAAAGTGCATTAGATCAATTAGCAGATTTTAAGGTTTTTGACAAGAGATCGAATCAACATTCAAGGAAAAAAACACCATTTTGTTTTTATCAGCCATTGCTGAATTTGACTGATCGTGAGCTAAGATATTTTTAATGGACATTTCTTTCTAATTAAATGCTGCAGGCGTTCTTTTAGACAAATGCCAACTGTGGCTCTTAAAGGTAGAATGCATGTCTGGTAACCTGTTAAAAGGGGCATTATTTCCACTCGTGATTAGAAGCCCATGTTGATAAAACTGCCCTGTAAAAATTTCAGCCACATAGGTGCAGTAATACTTCTAAAAACTTGAAAAATCCATGCATTATTTTTGAGTTGAGTTGAATGGTAAAAAAGTCTTTTTTAGAAGACCACCTTCAGTTGTTAATTTCTCACATGGAATACTATTTTGGACTGAAATAAAATCATGTGGTGTTTGGTACCATTGTTATTAACACTTTTAGTAATGTTTTTCTTGTCAACTCATGAAAAAAAAATTGGGGTCACTGTGAGCTCTGATGAGTTTTGCACAGGCTGTATATGGGTCTGTCCACAGTATTAATGGGGTACATTTGAAAAATAAGTCAATAATTCTATTAAGATGTCTTTAGTTTATCTCAGAATTAAAGAAATGTCCTTGTTTTGTTCTCAGGAGATAACTTTTACCCAAAAAGGTAAGAAATTGCTGCCACAACATACATTTTTGAAAAGCTTGTGTACAAATTTTCCTATAACGTAGTGGACAGACCATTTTGTGACATTTTTTTCCATCTTTGTTACATGCGTAATAGGAACATTTGTGCACAGGGTTTTCACAAATGTTGTAGGACTATTTTTCGTACTTCTTGGTGAAAAAGTTATTTCCTCAGTTTAGCTTGATAAATTAAAGATAAAATTAAGACATTTGAAGTGAACTGGGACCTAAGATCTTGAATGTTACAGAAATGTACCCCATCAAGAGCTGATATTTCAAAGTCTGTAAGCGCTGCAAAAATAATTGCTTGCCATAATGAATTGCTGCTAAACAAAAATGAGTTTCCCAAACTCTACACTAGGTGGTTTAAACACAGTAAAATTTACTGCATTTCAATTCAGATGTCTTTCAGAGAAAATCTTACATTCTCTAATCCAAACTCAATTAACACACAATTTACTACCAAACAAATAAGGATCTAGGTAACAAATATTTTCCTAAAATTGCTAAAATATGTGCAGTGTTTTATTAAATGTTATCACAATATGAAACATTAACTTTTAGGAGAGACACACCCTACAGAAATATAAACATAACCTCCACCCCCCCCCCACCCCACCCCCCCCCCCCCCCCCCCGACCCGACCCCCCCCCCCCCCCCCCCCCCCCCCCCCCCCCCCTCCTCCTGAGGTACATGTGTCCTTTAGCAAGTCACTCAACCACACTCGTTCCATCCTTCGGAAGAGATGTAAAGCTGTTGGTCCAGTGTGTTAGGTAACGATAATGCACTTTAAAGATCCCAGAGCATGCTTTTGTGAAGAGCAAGGGGATTCCCCGGTGTCTCTGGCCATTTCTAATTTCTAATTCTTCATGGGTTTCCTCACGCTTGCGAGTGACAGTGCAATGGGCACTTTAGAGGAATCCTTGGTATGAATACCACAATTAATAATAATAAAAATAATAATAATAATAACATTGATCAGAGGTCCATTGTTGATCAGCTAGGAGTTCTGCGTAACAATGTCACATCCAAGTAATAGGCGGAGCTTATTCTTGGGAAGGCTTATTTCTTTGCATGGAATTTTAGTCTTGAAGAAAATCTCCCAGAATGTCTGTGTAGTAGTACAGTATGCAATAGAAAAATGGTTTGGAGAAATTGCTTGACTTTTGGTGGAGGACGAGGTGGGTTTATGTCTTGTAGCATCCATAAAATTAGTGGTCTAATCCAGATTGATCCATTAATTGTGTAGGTGTGATCCATAATTAATGTAAGGGACAGGAGACCTCAGTTCACACAGCTCAGAATCTCAACCCCTTCTAAAATTTATGTAACACTCCAGTACACAGCAAGCAGATAGGTGTGGTGGAGTATTCCATTTTTAGAAAAATTGTACCTTATAGAAAACGGGAAGAATTCCATTGGCCAAGAGTTTATTTTTAAACTTACTTGACACTGTGTCTTATTACAGCCTAAAGTTCTTGTTTATCTCCCCAATGAAAATTTAAGGCAGTATAGGGGGTGCCTACATGATTGGTATCTCGAAAATCAGAAATGTTCACAGATTTAGGCCTAACTTACACAATATAAACATGATGACCGTAGAAAACTTCCCCTGAAATTGTTTTGTCTAAAGTGCTGTTGTCTTTGAGAAATGAGTAAAACAATTAGTTTTCGTCTCATGAGACGAAAATTCAATTCGCCCCAAAACCATTTCGCCCAAGTGCCATTTCGCCTCCAAACCACTTCGCACGAGTGCCATTTCGCCCCAAAACCACTTCGTGCACAGGCCGTGGTTCAGGGCGAAATGTTCAGGGCAAAGTGGTTTTGGGGCGAAATTACTGCAAACCTTTTTTTGACTGTTTTCTCAAAAGTTAGACGAAGTACGGAGCTGGTTTTTGCTCAGGTTGGTTTTAATCATGCATGTCTTAATCATGCATGTCTTCAATCACACGGGGGATAAAACTATTTGTAACAGTTCACCAATCATGTATACTATCTTTAAATCAAATTTCCCCTTTATTTTGTTTGTTTTTTACAGTCAAGTATATGACACTCGCTTATTTTTATCGGACCACACCACATATTCTATGTCCTGGATAAATAAAAGGAAATGAAATTTTACCTACCATTTCTAATCTGAACAATATTCATTCATATCCATACATGTTTATATACACTCGACCAAAAAAGTTCTGTCACCAGTAAGACATTTATAGATATTTATTATTAAATTGGATTTAATGTAGGAAAACAATATATCAAATTTTAGCTGAATGTATCCCTCAAAGGAATAGAGATCAAGAGAGATCATGATGGCAAGCTTCACTGAACAGGAATGCAACAAAGGAGTGTGGGGGTCAGAATGAAAAACACCAAAGAACAATGCAACTTGTGATTTGGGCAATTTGTGTGTAGACAATTAGGAATTTTTAAAGTGAGTTTGGATTATTAAAAAACAAAATGGTTAAATTGTCCAACCTAAATCGTGCCATTGCATTAGGTATGGTGGAAGCAAAATACTGAACTGTAACTCCCCTTGCTTGAGTGCAATAAAGTTGACATCATTGTTTTTTGGTGTTTTTCATTCTGACCCCACACTTCTTTGTTGCATTCCTGTTTCGTGAAGCTTGCCGTCATGGACTCCGTTGAGCTCTATTTATTTGAGTGATATGTTCAGCTAAAATTTGATATACATGTATTATTTTCCTACATTAAATCTAATTTCATAATAAATATCTACAAATGTCTTACTGGTGACAGACCTTTTTTGGTCGAGTGTACTTCCAAAAGGTTTTCTAACTGTATTTGACCGGCGGGCCCCGGGCCCATGCAAGGGAAACGGCCGGCCTTGCGGGACCATTAGACAGTGTACTGTGTGTCTGGGGGATTCTCCGCAACCCGCCTCCCAAGGGATCCCCCTGGAAAACTGCCCAGAATCAGTCTAAGTTAAATACTTCTATACAATGGCTCTACAATCTTTTTTAAATGTATCTCATTCGTTACTTACGTGATTATCTTTTACAACTGACTAGTAAGGTTCTATATTTTCCACAGTTTACATGATTTTATTATCTTTTATTACAATCAATTGTTTTATATATTATAAATTAAACACAATCTCGCTGTGAAAATGGCCACCCAAAAAGTCACTTACTCTAACTACCGGAAGGGTGGTCAGGCCTAGACCTTGCGCGTGGAGACACCTACACACATACGTGCCGCGAGCACCATAAAATTCTCCCATTTTTCAACTTAAAAAAGGACAACTATTTACTGTCCAAAACATTAAAAATTACACACCATTGGAAAGATTAGAATTTCAAATATCCAAAAATGTACACAAACAGCCGTTCAGGTACGTGTGCAACCTAGAAATTGATGAATAAAAAACCTTTGCTCTGCCCCGTTGATGATCCAAGGCCGGTCGATGTCTCACCGGCGGCCCCCGATTTTGGACGTGTATTGAGCGAAGGCCTAACTTCGGCTGTATTTCCGCGCTCGGCCGCAATGTGATTGGCAAGCAAAAGGGTTTCTCTAGCTTCTTGAAGGGGCCAGGAAGTGATTTGTTTTCCCACCGTGTTGATAGCTGGTCGTGGAGAAAAGTTACGATGATTTCAAGAAGTGAAGGGAATTATTGCAAACTTTTTCGCACAAAATTCATGATATCTCAAAAAACATTTGTCCAATTGTGAAAATTCAAAAAGGGATGCGTTTCAAATGACAGCAGCTTTCAATTGGTGCCAAATTTATGATACTTTGTTGAAAAACAATTTTTCACCTGACAACCCTACTCTAACTGCTTTTGTATACATAAGTTTGTAAGCCCCAGTGTTGTGTTAATAGCTTTTAATACTTGTGACTATCTGTAGACCTTTTTAAAATACATGTGCAAAGCCAAGCTACCTGCTGATCTTTTCCCGGCTTCACTGGGAATAAATGAACCTTTTCTTGCCCTTAACAGAGGCCATTGTCTTTCACAGAGGCTGTTGACTTAAACAGGGAACTTTTTTTGTTGAAAGACCTTTCGTTTCTTCAGTATGACTACAGAACTAATATCCAAAAGGTTATGATTCCCACTCTGTCTAATTGTGCATTGTATAGGACTGTTCCATAATTCCAAATAGGAGAGCCTGCAACATTTCTACAAATCCACTATCATTATTTGTATCTGATTTCTCCCCTATTCGCCGAGAGTGGACTATTCCTTCAAGCTTCTTCTGCAGTGTTTGTGGAAATATCCTGACTATTCCATCTTCTCTTTTGGGGAAGTAATCAACCTTTAGAGTCTATGCCGCTGATATTATTTTTGTCGAAAGAAATATCAAAAATGTAAAAATGTCATAGGTGAATGGTAGAAATGTCATGGGTGTGTTTTTCCCCTTATATTTCCTTTCTTAAAGGCACAGGCTCGTCAGCAATGCGCGCGTCTAAATTCGTGCCACGAAATACGCAGCTCCATAGCAAATGAATGGAGCTGCGTATTTTGTGGCACGAATTCGGCGCGCCCATTGCTGACGAGCCTGTGCCTTTAATGTAAATATTGTGCTTCTTGAATTCATGAATTTTTCGCTTTGATATATATTTGAATTTCTGTTCATTTTATTTCAGAGTAACCACAATGCCTTGGGGAAGCTTCTGGCCTTAACGTATTCATCAGATGAACAGGTACTGTTCTTTTTATTTATTCATTGTTTTTATACCAATTATTATATTTGTTACATCAACAGTTGGGAATCAAGTTGTTTTCATTTTAGTGTATCCATCTATGAATTATTCATAAATACCTTAGACAGTTTACGCATCCCTATTGGCTGAAAGCACATCACGTGGGCAGTTTTAAACAAGCGATAAAGGCAGTCAGTCTTAAACACTTTTGAGCCTGGCTCAAGGCTGCGCCCGCGCCCTGGTCAGCGCGTATGGAACACGCACACACAAACTGCAAGCTCCGGAAAGCAAATTGTGCACTATGACAAGTACCTGGTCGTGTGCGTGCGCTTACAACACGCTTGCATTTATACGCATAACGCGCGCTATCGAACAAAAACAACTCGACGCACAGCTAGCAGTAGAAAGTGAATTCATGCAAAACATGGCGAAACGACAAGCTAATTTTGGTGAGTTTTACCGATTTACACAAAAAGGTATTTATGAATGGGATTAAAAGTAGGTTTGGCCAGTCTTAAACATACGTTTAAAACCGGCTAGGGTCCTTGGCGCTAATAATGCCCCTCGCCTGGCGGCTCGGGCCATTATCAGCGCCCATGTTTAAGACTGGCCAAACCTACTTTTAATCCCTAAAGATACTTATGAATTTAGATATTCAAATTTGATCTTAGGCAAATTGCACGCCCTGTTGATAATAACTATAAGTATTTTTTTTACAAGTGTTTTGTCCGAAAAATTTTACCATTTATCTGCGAAATAATAAGTATAAGGACACGTTTTCTTTGTGTTTTTTCTTCTTCTGACTTTACAGATGCAGGAGGGATCTCTGAAGACACTAGCTAAGCTCTCCATGGGAACTGACTGGAATCGACACAAGATTATTCAGGTAAATAGACCGATCCAGAGGTGTTTAAGCCCCGCCCCCGAAATTTTCACCAACCAATCATTTTGAAGGACAATGGTGATCCATTTAGTGATCCAAACAATTTAATCACTCTGTGCACTTTGAACACTTTTGAGTTGTTAGATGCAATTTTATGTGAGTGGGGCATAAGGCCTTTTCCCACTAGAACAACCATCCCCAGGGCAAACTCGCTCCGGGCCACCCCCGGGTGACTCACCCCCGAGTTCAACCCTGCGTCGATTCACACTTGTTGTTCTGAAACTCGCCTCGGGGCGAACTCACCCTAGAGATCAGCACTTCATCCCTCACTTTATATTAACAAGTGAGAACTCGCCCCTGCCCTTTTCCCACTACCAATCTTGCCCCGGGAAAAGTGCCTCGCCCCGGGGCTAAAATTTTCAACCCTGGTCCCGAGCAGGGTTAAACTCGCCCGAGGGAATGAGTAATCTCAGGGGTTGCTCCGGGGTTGCAAGTGGGAATCGGGGCTCATTTTCACCCCTGCGTCGCCCCGGGGCCACCTCTAAGATTTTGTCTAGTGGGAAAAGGCCTTTACTGGATCAGTCTACTAGATTTGAAAGCTCAACTTAAGACTTTTTTAGTGTGAGACTTGAGTAAAGCAGAATAATTTGCACTGGAAGCAAATTGCCAAACATTCACTGCTGAAGCGCTGCAACCGTTCATTGTGGTTCTATTTTAACCGTTTAATTTTTAGGAGGATTTCACAAGTGGAAAACCTATCCTGCGAGCTCTGAAGAACAGACCCAAGAACATCCAAGTGTTATGCAACGTGTTGTGTCTGGTTGCTAATCTTGCAATGTGTGAACAGGATCAGGTAATGGACCAATCAGAATGGGGCTGTCATTCATGAATATGTATGAGGTTCATGAATGTGTATGAGGTTAATGAATATGTATGAGGTCATGAATATGTATGAGGTATGATAAGCAACGTGTGAACAGGATCAGGTAATGGACCAGTCAGAATGGGGCTCTCACCAAGAATATATATGAGGTTGATGAATATGTATGAGGTATGGTAAGCAGCGTGTGAACAGGATCAGGTAATGGAACAATCAGAATGAGGCTTTCATTCATGAATATGTATGAGGTTCATGAACAAAAGTTTATTTTATACTGTATTGCAGAACAAAGCCTTTCGCTGTGACAATGAAATGGAGTTTAAACTGAACAACACTCATATGATATAAAAATGGGCCCTATTTCCGAGCCACGTTCGTTCCATTTTTGTCCTTGTTTTGCAGTCTTCGTTGATGGAATACATGGACTGTGTTTGTCGTCTAATGGTGGAGTTCCGTGACCGGAATGAACTCGTTGTGCATGCATCGAGAGCGGTCGCCAACTTTGCCAAATGTCAACAGAATGCATACAGACTTGTGAGTAATTTACATACTTGACTTGTTCTCAGATAAGAAATGAATACAGTTTTAAAAAAATAATAATAAAAAATAAAAATCTATGCTTTCACAATCAGCTAAGAGCATTCTTTTATTACATTGAACAAACTAACAGAATTTTGTAAAAAGAAAATGTCTTCTCTTAAAGGCCCTGTAGATGATCTGTTTTTGATCGATTCTGCGAAAAAAACCATTATAAATCAAAAGAAAGACATCGACAAACTCATCCGAAGAAATTTCAGCTTTGTACCACGTTTAAAAAAAACCATGAAAATCCATATGCGTTTTCCTGGTCTTGGCGGTGTGTTTCAAATATTCGTTTTCAGTTGATCGGGTACTATGTGGCTTGCGTCATGCACTCTGTGGCGTACATCATATACTGCGTGTGCGCACGATCCATAAAAATGCATCGCGTTGGAACACGCACACGCAGTACACAGCGCCCATGCATTTTGGACCACGTAGATGCGAACTAAAAAAAAGGAAATCGTTTGCAAACCATCTAAATATTTTCATCTTTATGGATTATTTTCTGGTAAAATTATATCATTTTGAGCGGAAACCTTTCATTGGGTAGTTGCTATTAATTAAATCTTTACTTTCAGAAATTTTCTCCTGTAAACTCGTCGATTACTTGTTGGGGTCATTGCAAATGATACACTGGGCCTTTAAGTAGAGGAATTCACCGTGTTGTATTTTGTGTTTATTCTTTATAAAGTACTGTGGATAACTATAAATTTTCTTCCCTATTTTTTCCCCCCTTCCTTTTTGCAGGGCCAACATACTGCCGATATTGTTGCCATCTGCATGAAGGTTGGTCTTGTTAATAATCATTTTTTTTTTTTACGAGTGCCACATTTTATTGTGCGAAATGTTTGTCTCTGCATAACAATTCTTGCCTGTGTCTACTACAGATAATTAAATTTAGAACAAACAAAGTTTAAAACAACTGTTAAACAGGGATGTGATTGTTCCGGTTTTTCCCGGAACTTGTCTCATTGGTTTGTGACAAAGATTATTCAGGGAATATAACGGAACAAATCACATCCCTGGTTAAACCAACGACCTGTCTACGAGGCTGGTAAAATATGACCTGATACCTCTTTTGGTCAAGTGCTGATTTGCTTTTTTGTAAAATCCCACATTCTATCTTTTGTCGCAGTCCAACGTTTCCGAGGTTCACTACCATGGGTTAAGAGCCATCTTCTATCTGCTCAAACACTCAACTGCCATCACAACAATGGATCTCATGAAGTAAGTTAAGTCTTTCATCACAAAGTGTAATAAGTGCCATTTGAAACGCCTTCAAAAATACAGCATTGTGTTTTGATTGATACAACCACTACCAATAAAATTAAACTGTCTGGTCATGTTTTATTATTATTTATTTATTTTATTTTATTTACCAACCAAATCCAACAGCGATCAAGTCACCAATTACAGGACGGCATCAATAAATGCTATGAAAACAATTAATTATATTCAATACATGACAAAGTCTGCTGAAAAATAAGGCAAATTAAATAAATGAAAAAGAAAACTACAGTACAAGGAGATATGTACATGTACGAGAAACATGGCAACAATTTAAACACAAAGCAAGTCAGACTGCGTTAGCTGCAATGGCACGGTAAATCTGGTTCCGGAAACTTCCAAGGCTTGCGACACCGAACACATCACATCTTCCATGGAGTCCGTTGTAGGTGGAAGAAATTCTGGAAACAAAGCCACGCTTTGTGACCTCAACGCGACTCCGTGGGACATGTAAGATGTGTTCGTCGTGTGGGTACATGTAAACAGAATGGATTAGCATCAGTAATATTGAAAAGGTTGTGGAAGTGTTTGTAAAGAAATAAACAATCAATAACAGATCGTCTAACAGAGAGAGAAGAGAGCATTCAGCAGGTCTGAAAAATTGCTCCGATTTTGACCAGTTGATATGATTTTCAAGTTTGCCATTTCTCAGTTTAACAGTTTTACAACAACATCTTCAAATAAATAGTTCCTTTGCAAAAGCAGATAAGTGCTAATCAAAATTGTACACGTACCTAATTGCAACACTGACGCATTCAATTAGTAAAAGTGACTTGATTTTACCAATTTAACACTTTTTTAACATTTTGCTGGTTATTTTCTGAAAGGCAAGACAGAAATGCTTGAGGTACGTGCAACATTTTGAATGGCACTTATCAGTTTTTGCTAAGGAACTCTTCAAATGTACACCATTGGTGAATTTTTGACGATTCATCTCTTAAAATGTTTCATGGAGATTCTTGATAAGGTTTTGTTTTTTTAAATGCTTGACTAGTTTATGGGTCATTCTATAAATTTGGGGTCCAATTTTTCTGTCCCCTGTTACGTCTGACATCTTGTAAAATATTGTATTTTGTAAATTCAGGACATATTCTTTAAATGCTTTCTATTTCAAAGAGTGATTACATAAAGTACAATTCATAAAAATATGTTTTGAAGGCATTTTTAATAATACTTGTTTGGCAAATGGCAGTATGTCGGGTGTAACAGGGACAGGAAAATGTCACACGTTGGACCCCAAATTTATAGAATGACCCTTATAGAAAGCTTTCTTTGAATTTTTTTTATGAAATTGCTCATAGTAGCCACAGACCTTTGTGGATATTTTATGTCCAAAATTTTCGCCTCTACTCCGAGGCCTCTTCAGTGGTTATTTGAATTTTACCTTATTGACTAATTTGGTAAAGTCCTGTTGTGCGTTCATGTGAATGATGAATTGCGTCCACAACAAACAAAAAATGTTCCTGCTGAGAAAATTTTTGCTGTTACAGGTAACTAACTCTCCCATGTTTGTCCTCCGGAAGAGAACAATACAATCACCTGCTACACCTGAAGCATTCTTGCGTTTTCTGCACATGGCTTTATTGTTCTCTTCCTCCTTCTGGGGGACAAACCACTCTATTGTGTAGTTTATAATTGCTCATGGCAAACTCCATCTCTCATACCACACAGCAAGCTCATTTTTGTCTTCGTAGAACCTTTCTTGAAATCATCTTTCAAATTCTGTTTCCATAGAGACGGAGCAACAGAGGTCTTCACAGCTTTGGCTGGTACCCCAGGGGCCATTACAAACATCCAGGAGAATTTACTGCATCATGTTTTGGAGATAATGGGCCCCTGATGGGAACCAGCTTCACTGGTCCCCGGATCAAATCTCCACTGCAGCTGATGACAATGCGTGCCATTTACAAATATCAGAATACACAACGAGTCGTTTACAAACATCAGATACATGTAGTATGAATAGGTTTGGATCTCTTGAAGAGTAGTTTCAAAATTATATCAGAATAGACCGATACAGTTTAAGCCCCGCCCCCGAAATTTCCACCAACCAATCAATTTGAAGGACAACGCTGATCCACGTGGTATTTTAGTGATCCAAACAATCTAACGATTGTGTGCACTTTGATGTTGTTAGACGCGTTTCTACGTGGGCGGGGCTTACTGGATCGGCCTATTGAGCTCGTGCCAATGACGTCATTTTGGGAGTAAAACAATGCCGCGTCGTTGTGGAAGCAATGTGCGTGCTCGTTGTGTGTGTCCATAGCGCACGTAACGCACTATGCTGAGGCTCCCATTGGTGAACTAAACCGCGTTGCGCCCACCAGAGACACACACAACGCGCACGCACATCGCTTCCACAATGACTCAGCATTATTTGACTCCCAAAATGGCATATTCGCACGTGTTCGAAAGGGGTCAATAGACCGTATTGAATAGCCGCCATTTCGTGGGGCACCTTTTGTTACTTAAACCGTTCAACAATGGAAGCACAATATGTGCAACCATGCATGTCCTCAAGGAACAAAGAAACTGCCCCATGAAATGGCGGATATTCGATACGGTCTATTGCTCATGAATACATAATAAATATTCAAAGAGAAAGGTGTCTCTAAACATATGTGCCTTAGATTATTTCAAGCCAAATGTTGGAATGATAGGCTTGAGCTAAATGCTTAACATGGCAATTGTTGGAATGTGGTGTACAAATAATGAATATTTATGAGTGCAGAAGAAAATGGCTCATTGTGTTTTAATTATGATAACATTTTAAGTCCATGATATAGTACATGGACTATAGTACTACCAACTACTTAAAAACATTTTACCAAAAATTCAACAAGTTATAGAGTCTGGGGTCGATTTCGCAGAATACGAATTCAATGAGTCCTAATTTCTATACCATCGTACCAAAATAAGAAGACTGACCCTTGCTAAGACGCATCTTAGCGCTTTGTGAAGTCGGCCCCTGGTCATGTAACAGGTCTCGCTAGTTAGTATACAAATTATCAACTAACCACCGAAACCATGAAGACCTGGGATCGATTTCACAAAAGTTAAGACGAGTTCAATACGTCGTAATTCACATACCAACGTCCCAAGATAAGAAGAGTGACCCTTCCTAAGATGCGCTTTGTGAAATCGGCCCCTGGTATTTTTTAAATTGCAAAATGCTTTTGAGAAACGTCCTTTTGTGATTCTATACATTTTGGCCTCCTTGAGCAACTTAATGAGACATTGCGGTAATTAGTTTTTATAATTTTACATTCCATTCAGCTTTTTATTTGTATCGCTACATTTGATAAAAGCTGAAGCTGATGTTTCCAAAGCATTAAAGTTATTTACATCTCCAAATATTGATGTATAATGATGAAGTGATAATTTTTTAAATTCTATAAGCAAGTTACTTCGATTTTAGTAAAATATATTTTTATCAGTTTTCAAATAGATTTCTTTTTACATGTTTCAAGCTGTGCTGAGTGTTTAATTACTATCTCATCCCAATTTGTTTGTGACCACAAGATATTGTTATATTTGCAAATTCCCCACCATTTTGTATAGAGTTATTCTGAATTATTTTGATTGCTTTAAACACTTCCTTCCGCATTATAGAGTACAATTATTTAAAATATCCGCCTTGTGTGTCTTAATAATGTAAATAAACGTTTAATTTGTGCAACAGTTGTGTTTATGGTCTGTTTTGCAGCATGTCATTCAGTTTTCTAAAATTCATTAATTTTTAATTTATTTATTTATTCACCACATCCAACAGCGGAGGGACCGCCAATTACAGGAATGGGAGCAAGTGTGGTTGAGTGCCTTGCTCAAGGGCACAGGTGCCACAACCCGTCGCGGCCCGGAATCGAACCTACATTCTAGTACTAGCACAGGAACTTAAGTTTGACGCACTATACCGCTCGGCCATAATACCCCACATATAAGGAAGCTATAACTTAAAAGATCCTGACACGGTCAGTGAAATTCATAATAGACTACTTGAGTGATTGTTATCTTTGTGTATTTCCAAGGTTACTGGGTCTACGCTAAAACCAGTGAATGTTCAGACCCAGTTCCCAGGCAACTGACGTCACATTTTTACACGACCGTTCTTTTGTTGGACTGGAGAGGGCGCCTTATTACAAACATGGTCGACAAACGTAAACGTGGTAGGTACCATGTACCATGTGTACACGGAGCTAGGATAGAGGAAGGAAACCGACTGCACTGTATGTACTGATAAAGACGATACTTTTGTCAGCGCAGCCTAGCCAGCGTAGCTTGAGCTGAGATATACGACACGGCACGGCTTGAGATAGTTGACGTCGATATAATTGAAAATAATAATTCACCGTTTAGCGTAGGGCTACATGCAGGAAATGTTATTAACTCACTGTTTACCGTTTCTCTTGGTCGTAGCGCATGCAGCGCGGGATTACGAATGTAGACTGCACTCCGTAGTTTTTTAGGTGAGTTAATACTTTAGTCCTTCATTTTTGTTCAGTTGCTAACGACACATTCATTGATTCAATGATTCATCATGTCTCATGACCTTACATCATACCTGATTACCTTTGTAGTATTGTACTCGTCCCGTCATATGTTTTCGATCGTCATGTGTTTTCGATCAGCCGCGAGACTACGACTACGAGATCCACCGTATTAAATTTGCGGCCGTTTTGCAAACAGTGAATCGGTCGCTTGTCTGTGCCTTCAACTTGCTGCAAATCAAATTACCTGGCATCTTTCAAACTTTGCAAAATATGTATTTACGGCTGAAGATCACTGTCACACTTTTGGACTTTTAATCAAGTGTATCATACACTACAGACATGATCTTTTATCAAATTTTCCACCAAAAGCATCCTCAGATCGCTCAAGATTCCCGTCTTTCATTCGTGCAGGATCGATTGCATGATTGCCTTGCCAGTTGAAAGTTCATGGCGTGCCAAATCCAACAAATTTTTTTGAACGCGCTTGGCAGGAATCCTAAACGCAACTTGAAATCAATCAAGTTCAATCAACCTTATCGACGTCCTCAAGGCATCATGGATTGGATGACAGATGAAGCAGGGAATTTTTACACAAACCTATGGGGCTCTGGGGACATGACAACGTTCATCGATTTCATTCTCATTTCTGTGAAGCGATTAACTATGTGATTAATTATGTGATCTTCTCACACACTTTTGATCAAGGAAAGATGCAAATTTTGACAAATGTAATTTTTATTTTAATTGAGCTTAGATGAAATAAACCAAGAAAACTCGACTTTTTGAACGGCACCAGTTTGTACCATTATAGAAGGGCTGTCACGATTGGTTGAGCCAGGGTTGAGCTACCATGTTAGAGCTAATTATTTGCATTCTTTTGTAAAGTACAAACTGGTGCTGTGCATTATTTTAAATTTTCTCATTTTATTTCATTTTACTACAGTTAGAATAAAAATGATATTTGTCAAAAATTGCATTTTTCCTTGATGAAGAACGTGTGGGAAGATCACATGTCAATTGCTTCACAGAAACGAGAATAAAATCGATGAACATTGTCATGTCCCCAGAGCCCCATAGGTTTGTGTGAAAATTGCCAGCTTCACTTGTCATCCAATCCCATGATGCTTTGAGAACGTCGATAAGGTTTATTAATCTGAAGGAAAAAAATAGTAATCTAGCAGACAAAAAAATTTGGGTGAAACAATGATGTATAAATCAAAATCTAGAAGACAACCAATAATATCCTCCCCTCCCCCTATTAAAAAAACAAATATCAAGCTTCTTTTTGAAATCTTTAGTGGGCATGTACATCCCCGGGCATATTGCCTTTAAACTAGAACATTTAAAACCGTTCTGAATAAAAGATAAAGAATAAATCAATTACATGTATAAGAAACCAAATTACGCTAAAGCCAGCTTCTGAACTTGGGTGTTTTGGAAAACTGGCCATTTGTTGCTCAATTTGAAACACTTGGCACGCCATACGTCAACAGAAATGGCCAATCATACGACCGATCGAAAACATATGACACTGCTATCACCGTGGCTCATACAGAGCTTATCGCTGGGCAATCTGACAAAAGAAAAACGGCAGAAACTTCATGGTTTGTTGTGCTATATACTTCATGGATAGTGTTTAATAAAATTGTTTTGAGATATTTGCTGTTGTTTTGGTTTCCGAGGAATTTTCCAGTTATCCGATCAAAAACCCATGACGCCAGGATACTGTTTACAAAGCTGGAGCCTGGTGGATATTTCCAGATGGCTGAAAGTATAGGCCTGTTTTTTGCTGAAATTATTGCAAATGATACAGTGAGCCTTTAACAACTTTTTAATTGATGCATTTACATGTGTTGCAACACAGGCTAGTATCTACACGCACTTCAAATCACATGCAGATAAATTGCATGGTCATAGCTTTTCTCAGCTTCGGAAATGAAACCAACACAACAGGCAACAGAACCACGAGAGAATAGTGACATGTTGGAATGCTGGCTGTTGACAGTGGCTCACAGGCAACCTTAGCTCACCCCATTTTCTGTGGCCATGAAACTAGCTTGCCAAGGAAATTGTAACTAAAACTTTCAAACAATTTTTACCACTTTTCTACAGGCAGTTCCTTTCTGAGCTGTGTCAGCTGAAAAAAACTCTTTGTTGCACACATGTTCAGGAAGTATAAAATGGGTTTGTGTCAATGGCAGACTGGTCAATGGTGTAACCTACAACTGGTTGCTGTTTTATGAATAAAGGCCTGTCCGCATTGGACTTTTTTTGGAAAAACTTACCAAGACGATGGGTACTTTTCCCATATTAAGTCCAATGCGGACAGCCCAGGACGTTTTCCTCTCAGGAACTTTTCCCAAGTCCAGCGGTTACTTTTCCTGGCCAACTGCTGCCCAGGAAAAGCTCCCAGGTAACTTTTCCCGATACGGATACAGCGAGTCGGTAAAAGCGCTCTGGAAGTGTACGTTCGGGCCGTAAAGGTCAAACTGCGAAGGGACACTGTGCATGCTCTCCCACGGTCTCGGTAAAATTTTACTGTGTTAAAAAGTCCAAATGCGGACAGCAGTAAAATTTAGTAATTTTTCATTTTACCTTCGTCTTGGTAAAACCTTTAAAAAAACAAGTCCACTGCGGACACGTCTTTAGACTCTGATGAAAAAAAACTGGGTTAAAGACATTGCATGCTTTTTGTGCACTCGATGAAATTTGGTGACCTGATTTCAGTTTAGTGTAGGTATTCGGTATGAATTCCGTTCACTGGTCGCCACTAATCATGAGATGCCGTGTGTTACTTTTATGGAACAGGGCAGAAAAAGTATTTTCAAGGAAATTGTTGAATGTTTTTCAACTGTTCCTAAGTTCACTTCCCTTTTAAATATTAACATGTTTTGGTGGTTATAATACATGAAGGTTATAAGGAGAATAAGTGGCGACCAGTAAACGGAATTCTTTCCTCTTGGGAAACACATGGCTTTGTTTCCTAAGCATCAGGCATGAGTTGCACTTTGTGTTTACATTGTCAAATTATTTGGAAGATTGTACATAATCATGGCTCCCATTGCAAAGAGTCTATAGATACAAGTATGTTGATAAAAAATGTAACCTTGCTTCATATTCTTGAAAATAACTGTGAAATTGCTGTACTTTATACAGCAATTTCACAGGGTGTGTGTAAGTACCTGAACACACTACACTACAGTATTTAAAAAAATAAGTGTGCACAATCATGTTTTTAAAACCATCTTTAATTTCTGCTTTCTTAGAAAGTAGGCCTATTTGGTATCATTGCTCTCGTTACTTTGATGTTTTTCTGTAACAATTTGTTAAATATTGGGTTACTTTAAATGATATACTGGGCCTTTAATGACACAAAGTGCAAGCTAGGGGTTGTACATAAAAGCATGCACACCAGAGCGAACATCCTGTGATTTCAATGTCTGGCCAGACTAGAGTTCTGTCGCTTACACCCTGTGGTGTGATAATTTTTGTGGCTTTGGAGGAATCAAGAGATGATTCACGCTTGGGTCGCTTCCCGTAGCCTTCTGCAGAGAGAGAGATTAGACACAAAACATAGTTGATTAAAAAGCCAGACAGTTACCATAACACTAGCAGTTTTTCTGGGTAAATGAACAATGCAAATTCTTCAAAACATTTTAATATTTGTATGGGTGGCCTTAATAGGTAAAGGCTCACAGTTTAACCACAAAATCAATTTTTGTGTGCAGAGCGTGTCTAAATCAGGAGACAAATGCCTTGATCAATACAACAAATGAAAACTAAAGTGAACCTGTACCGTATGTTTACCTGCTACTGATGTTAATACACACAACCAGTTTATCACATGTTGAAACCGACTTTACAGTTTTATGCAGAGGTTGTTTTTATGCATGAGGGACGGACAATCAATAAAATTGACATGTGCCCAGCCAAAATTATTCCGTTAATTTTTGTAATATGATTGTAAAATATGGAAATTTTCTTTACTGTTTGAGGTATTGTATATATTTTAATTAATTTAGGAAATTTTGAAATTTTCATCCAGCGTTTACTAGTTTTGGATCATTTCATTTCATTCATTTCATTTATTATTTCTCAGGAGAACAACAAACGTGACAAAGGACACTACAGGCAAAAATCCAAAAAAAAAACCCCAGTAATTCAGAAAACGAGAATGATAACACTCCTGAAGGGTTGCCAAAAAGCGAACTTAATCACTATCTGGTGGCTCTCCCATAATGCTATCAATTACAGCGACAGAAAGTGAAACTGCATGTTAGAAGAAAAAATAAAAAAATATCTAATTAGAACAAAAATATCTAAATAAAAAAGATAAGAAAGAGAAATAAATACATAGAAAGTAATAAATAAAAAAATAATTCCAAGAGGAATCAAATTTAACAAACAAACACACCCAAAAAAAAAAAAAATACAAAAAATACAAATAAAAACAAAAAATACAAATAAAATACAAAAATTAATGCTCAGCATTATGCAAAATATATTTATTCTCACTTTTTGATTGAACAAAATAGACCGAAATTGACAGTGATTTTTTTTTCTGTACAATGTTTAGTGGCTTGTTGTTTCTTTGCACTAAAATGTCTATACTGAAACTTTCCAAAATACAAATTGTCAGGACAATTATAGAGCCATTGGAATAACACTTGAGTCAGCCTCTTGCCCCAGAGGTCAGAGGTCCACTGACAAGCTGGCCAACTTTCTTCTGGCATTTGGCCTCTGTTTTCCCACCAAAAGTCCCAACAGTTGCAGTTGTTGCCTGTTGTTACATCAGGCTGTTGATGGACAATGTCAGTCATCAGGGGTTCACCAGGAAACTACATGTAGCTATACCCCCAGGAAACGGAACACAGGGGCCACTGGATGCCAAAACGGGCCCTTTTGGGGACCCATAATCAGAAACAAATCTGTTTTTAATCAGCAACATTTTGGGGGGCTATTCCAGGCAAAACAGGGCCCTGCCACCCTCAATTCTCCAGGGAGAATAATTGCCCACTTTCTTGTAAAAATGTTTTCATGTGAACAGGTTCTATAGTTTCCAATCGTACATGTATCCCTTCCTCCGCTTCTTTTATTCATTGTACAATTTCAGGTTTACAGAAAATTACCTTTGAAAAATATTGTGCCACAGAAGGGGGTCTTGTACTCAAGGCCACTGCTCTGGCTAAAAGAGGAATTGTTTTCAGCTAAAATGATTCAAACATAGGCCTAATGTACATGTAGTAGAGCGTGATCCAATTCCGTCCCTCACAAGAGACAAATGCCTTTCCTTAGTCAATACAACAAATGACAACTAAAGTAAACCTGCTACTGATGTTAATACACACATGTTGAAATTTACTTTACAGTTTTATGCAGAGGTTGTTTTAATGCGCGAGGGACAGACAATCAATAAAATTGACAAAAAATACAATTTTTTACATGCATTTTCAACTATTTCTTGAAAATGTGATGGCGCAGTGTACCCAGCCAAATTTATTCTGTTAATTTTTGTAATAATTTGGTTGTAAAATATGGACATTTCTTTACTGTTTGTGGTATTATTTTGATTAATTTAAGAAATTTTGAAATTTTCATCCAGTGTTTACTAGTTGATCAGCTCAGTACTAGTATTAACATGTTTCCTTCCTCCATGCTAATATTACTACGGTAACTATGTGTAAGCCTA
The DNA here is from genome assembly GCA_037783545.1 of Henricia sp. BOLD:AAB3569. Taxonomy (NCBI): domain Eukaryota; kingdom Metazoa; phylum Echinodermata; class Asteroidea; order Spinulosida; family Echinasteridae; genus Henricia; species Henricia sp. BOLD:AAB3569. The sequence continues at coordinate 1,667,888 of JBBELK010000620.1, forward strand.
CACTCTGAAGTATTTTAAATTAAAATTAGCCTTTTACTTTTACCATCGGGGGTCGATTTTCACAAAGACTTGCGACGCGTCGTAAGTGCTCAAATCTATCACAACTCGCCGAACCCTTCGTAAGTTTACGATGGGTTTTATAGTTGCATTTCACAAAACACTTGCGACAGGTACACGTCGTGGTTTGTGGGCAGAACCGCTAAGCGGCGCTATGGCACAACCCTTCACAAAGTTGCGATTACCTATTTGGTAGTCGTAACTTTGCGACGGGTTCATCAGTTTTTAACGTCGCATAGCAAATTATTTCTTTATGAAATCGACTCCTGGATAAAATGAAGAGAAAGTTGCAGAGAAACTTCAAGCAGTGTTTTTAGCAAACTGAACACATTGCCTGTGATGAGGCCTACAGACAACATAGCAGCCGTCAATCATCAGATTTACTGGCTGGTTACAGGTGTATGTACCCAAAGTAACAGGTGTATTAGAGTGGGATTGACAATGGAGGACTAGCACTAGTAGCAGGGCCATGTGACAATAGCTGATTCTGCAGAAAGCTTGGTTTATTAGGAAGGGTAGCTAATATGCCCATTTTATGATGTCCTTCCTCCATGGTTTCACTTTCAGTACCCACAGTAGCTGACTCAACACAAACTACAGTTTAACCCATTGGTTGGTTATATATTAGAATACAGGATGTAGGCTACATTGTGTTCTGAGCAGTGGTGATACAAATTCAGTAACTCCCAATTTGCTGCTTTTTGCTGTGTAGACCCTATAGAATAGCTGCCATCTTGTAGTTGTAAGACAACATTTGTCATTTAAATTGTCAACAATATTAGCACAACATGTGCAACCATGCATGGAACAGAGAAACTGTCCCACATGGCAGCTACATGTATTTGATATGGTCTATCAGGGCCTACATGTACATACAGCAAATGACACACTGTTAACCTGTAGTGCAATTAATCCAATTATCTCAATATTCTTCATGCCCACAGCTGTTGATGCAAGCCAGCGAATCATTTAGCACCTCCTGATCACATGACACTTTGTCCTCTTCCTGTTTATCTCCAGATGAATCTCCTGATGGCATCACGACATTTGGAATGTCCTCATTGTGGGACAAATGACAGAGTAGGCCTACACATGCAGGCAATGTGATAACTCTGCATGTTGGTAAGTCGTTTTCTAGTAATAAGTTCCTTTTCAAAATTTCAACAACAATCCCAAATCCATGAAATCTTTCCACCATGTTTTGGTAATTTTCTTAAAGGAGAATGATCAGGGGCCAATTTCATGGTGCTGTTTAGCACAAAAATTAGCTTAGCACAGAGTTTCTTTGCTTTATTTTGCAAAACTGGGTTGCCAACCAAAATTGTATGTAATGTGTACATAGTACTAATATTTTGCTCCTGTTCCTAAAAATACAATTTGACATAAAATATTGACTGGTAACCCATTTTACAGAGCAAAGAAATTCTGTGCTAAACAAATTTTTGTGCTAAACCGCGCCATGAAATTGGCCCCGGATCATATTTTTGACACCCACATTGTTCCCATGGGTGTTGAGATTTTGATACCATGGGGGTCGTTCAGACGAGGGGCTATCTCTGGAGCTAGCTCCACCCCTAGCTCCCGTCGTCTGAACGCTACTTAGCTCCACCTGTGGAGCTAGCTCCGGAGCTAACTCCCCCAGATTTAGCCCCGAAAATTTGTGGGGCTAGCCCCGCTTTCAGCTCAGCGGGGTTTCTTTTTACGACTTAGCCCCACTGTTATTTGACGACTGAACGCAACTGACCTACAAGTAGCCCCGCTGCTTGTGCAGCCACATCGTTCACATGTTCACGCGCGAAATTCTTTTCAACCACGTTTCTGCCTGTTCCTCCTATCTTGTTCGTGTTTGTCCAACTTTCCAACGAAATTTTCCCACCAATCTCTGCTTTTTGGAAGGCAGTGGATCGTGCGATTGATTCTCGATCCCTTGGCGATAATGGCGAGGGCATGAATAAAACATGAAACACGCCGCGTACTTTCAAAGTCTGATTACGTATCTCCAAAAACGTCGGGGGCAGCTGATTCGGTGAGGCATCGACGTCGCAACACCTGGATTATACGATTGATAAAATCCAATTCATCCTCCTTGTCGTTGCGCCGAAAAAATATCGAAAGTTTTTGGAGTAGAGACAATGACATGAACGAGAAACTGCTTCCAAGCGCCATGTTTAAGTTAACTTGTACAACGCACGTGTGTAGGTGTACATGCACGAGTATGACCGATCACCAGCTCTGCACATGTGCTGTGTGTAAAAAGCATGCAGGGCGGAAGTTGTTTCACTTTTTCCCTTGAAAGATAATGACCGTTTTAGCTCCGGAGCTAACTCTAGCTCCGGAGTTATCACCACCGTTTGAACGGGAGGGCATTTTGGACTAACTCACTTTAGCTCCAGCGAACCCCCGCTGAGTCCGCTAATGCATAGTTCCGACCTGTCAATCAATCGAACCCGCCGACCAATCACAACAGAGCTAGCAGATATCACTGACATAGGTCAAAGTGCACTGTCTCACAACAACATGATCACGCGATATGTTCTGCCGGCCTCATACAATTTGTACAGTGTTGTATGCGATGATCCGGGTGAATTTTTGGGGTCAAGGCCGGTCGTTTCGTTGTTCAAAGGTACGAAAGCACGTATTTCATGATATGACATCCCTGTATTACTGGCCCTTTACTCGGTGTGTTCTAAGATAACTGTCGACCCTGAAACATGAATGCCTTTGAGTTTTCTCCAATGAATCTGTGCTTTCCGTTGAAAGCCCCATTGCTTTGTGCGTAGTGTGTCGCCATTTTTGACGATAGCGTGTGAGCCATAGCAACAATATCCACGGGGGCGGGGCTAACTAGGCAAACTCGGAACTATGCATTGGATTGGGGCTAAAAAAAAGTAGCCCTCCGTCTGAACATACCCCATGTGTCATATTTTTCTCATTACCATTCTGAAATTTGGCATTCTGAATCCGTATATTTTCAAGGATATCGTAAATAAACCATCGATGTTTTTGTAAAACTAATTTATTCGGTTACACAAAGCATTGCAGTGATTACACAAACTTTTTTAGCTTTCATATCCAAATTGGGGATTGCAAATTTCCTGTTTTCTTCCCATGGATAGTATTTTGGGGAGGTAGTTTATATGATTGCTACAATGTACAGTAGGATAGAACGAAATCCATTTTTGGAAAAATGTGTTTTCTTCCTCCATGAGTGGACTTGGTCTAGTAGTGCTCCACAAGCATTATGTGTCAAATTTATATTTATAAGTACCTGGGGTGTTTGTGTTAATCACTTTACAGCAAAATAAATTTAACGTTTCTGCCATCTGGCCTTTTGCAAGCACACTCTTCCCCTCCATTTCCCCCCAAAGTCTGGTATTTTTATGATGCAATATAATTCATTTCTGGGGCTGGACATTTTGATGGCTGTGAGAAAATGGGAAAAAACGAGGAAGGAAATGTGATTTACGAGTTGTGCATGTCATCCCCATGTAGTTTTCAGATTGTGCTTCAATGTGCCTAACACCGCGTTTACACTCGAATCGGCAAAGGTGGATACAGATCCAGCATTTTTATTGCGACCACAAAACTGAACATTTGCCGCGTTTACACTACACCCCAAATCGCTTTAACTCGCTTCAGAAACTGCAAAAGTCACCACTAAATGTAACTGCAGCGCATGCGTGAGCTGTTAGGTGTTGCTGCACTAGTGCCAGATTGGTCAATTAAATCTACTACACTGCAGGCACCGCCCCCAGGACACTCAAATACATAGTTCCGACCTGTCAATCAAGCCGTACCCGCCGACCAATCACAACAGCTAGCAGACGGCGCCCACATACATGTAGGTCAAAGTGATGCAATCATCACAAAAATCACGCGATTTTCTGCCCGTACAGTTTGTATGTTGTATGCGCCAGTGACCGGGTGAATTTTGGTTTCAATGTCGGGCGATTCGCTGTTCAAAGGTAGTAAAGCTTATTTTTATGAATATATGTCATCCCTGCATTACTAGCCCTTCGCTCAGTGTGTGCTACGGTAACTGTCGACCCTAAAACATAAATACCTTTGAGTTTTCTCCAATGAATCTGTGCTTTCCATGCCGAGTCCCGTTGCTTTGTACGTTGTGTGTCGCCATTTTTTTTTTATGGCTTGTGAGCACATAGCAACAATATCTAAGGGGCGGGGTTAACTGGGCAATCTCGGAACTATGCATTGCCGAATCTGTATTCGGGTAGCGTTTACACTACAAGCGACTTTGACGATTGCAGGGTTCAACCCCGCAATTGTGGGGTTCAACCCTACCGTACCCAAAAGGTGACTTGAAAATAGCGAATCAGACCCGGGTCTGATCCGCCTTTTTCAATTCACCTTTTGCGTTTACACTTAGCGCCTACCCGGCTTCAACTCCCCTTTTTGGAAATTGCGGAGTTCGATTCGGCAAAGGCGAATCGAGTGTAAACGGGCTGTTAATTAAGTGGTCAGAGGGAAATCTGGATTTCCAGGTCCCTATGACTCATTGCTTGTAGAGTCTGCTTGACCAGTGATGCTTAGGAACAAAATGAGTGGAAATAAGCGAGAAAGGAAGCAGATCTGTAATGCCAATCCAGGTCACTTTCCTGTTGTCAAAAAGGTCAAACGGTTTTCAGTAAATAGACTTGTCATGACAGAATATGAAATGCCTTTACAGGAAAACTTTGTGCAGAACATTTGTGAAGATGTCCAGAAAATGAGGCATGGTTCTGTTATGTTTCTATTGTTCTATTTTTCTGATCCCTCTTTCTTCCCGTTGTGTTCCTCCCAGCATCACGTTTTAAAGGCCCATTGTATCATTTGCAATGACCCAATTTTGTTTTTCATGAGTTGACAAAAAAAAACTTACTCAAAGTGTTGATAGCAATGGTAACAAACACCACATTAATTTATTTCCGTCCAAAATGGTATTTCATGTTGGAAATTGACAACCGAAGATGGTTTTCTAAAAAAGTCCCGTGCCATTCACTTGTACACAAAATCCATATAGATTTTCAAGGTCTTCTGAACCACTGATGCATCTATGTAGCTAAAATATCTTCAGGCTAGTTTACCAACATTCTTCCTTAGATATTTTACACTCTTATTTCACAAATCTGCAAATGATACATGTACATAGGGCCTTTGTGCTGCTTTTTCGATGTCCTTGTCGTTTTGCCTTTGATCGAAGAACTCTACTAGAGTTGGAACGTGAATCAAATAGTAGTTGGAAAGCAGTTTGCAACAGTTTGTGTATTATTTTGCTTAAATTTTTCTTAAAAGGCAGTCTGAGTCATTTTGTTTAAGAGCATTTTCAAGGGATTGTACGTACCCGGTACATACAATGTCTAAAACATTTCTGTGTACTATCTTGATTCTACACTTTAGAAAGCTAGAGTTTTGCACCCTGTTTACACTTGATCCCGAGCTCGGGGTCGAACACCGAGCTCGGGATCAGCCCCGGATCACAAACTGAGTGTAAACGCTCTCGGGACCAAATTGGCCCCGGATCAGACCCCAATATTTTGGTCTCGCGTTGGCGGAGGGTTTGATCCCGAGCTCCGGATCAGTTTGCGGTTAGATTAAGCAATTAATCTTTACCGCATCCTGCCGCATCTGCTCCACAGCCATAGCAGGGGAAAAAGCCCGCGAAATTCAAGCGGCCTTGTACACTGTACAAGTATGCACAACCCATGCACACATTGATCAGTACATAGAGCATGACATTTGACTTCAACTTCTGGCACTGCGCTCGAGATCAACTACAGAATGTAAACGCGGCACTCAGGATCATTGCGGTTAACACTGACGCATTCTTATCAGAGGACCAATCTTGATCCCGAGCTCGGGACCAGTGTAAAATGTAGAGGTGGTCATTTTGATAAATTTTGATTGAGCATACAATCTCTTGAGGAAATGCTAAAAGTTGATATGCCCTGAAGCTGCTTTGGATTCAAAGCATGTCATTTGCCTTGACACCAATGAACTGCTAAATGGCACCCCCTCTGGAGATGTGACAACACCAGTTAGATCTAAATCCCATCTTGTCAAGAACTTTGGCCTCCTTGGTTGTCACCCTGGAGACTCTCTCTCACAGGGGTGCCGGGTGCTTGCCCCCACAGGCACACAACTTATGCAATTGTGGCCTGGCCCCAACCTCCATGCTTGGACAATGTACATAAATTTACACAAAATACCATGGCATTTTCTCTGTCTGCATCTGGGTTGCATCAATACTAAAATAAATTTACTCATTCCATCTTTGTTGCAGTGGATATGATAGTCAATTCTCGTTAAGGCCAAAAAAAGATGTCTCCCAAAATGACCCAATGACGGGGGTTGTTCTAAAACCGCCACGATCCCCACGACCCACAACCCCCTCGACTTGCATTCAAAACACATCGAGGCCGCGCACGCTTATCGCGCGCATCGACCCAATCAGGAATAAACTATCACACGGCCATACGGCTGGAAATAAAAATAACTCCAAGGACACGATGCTTCCTGAAGTGAATGACGTTGGGAACAAGATAAGCTAATAACAGTTCCCGGATGTCCCAGTAGTCTTAATTTGAAGACGCTGATAGCGGTGCGATAGTTCAGCCATCAGGCTGCTGTGTGCGATAACTGTACCACTTTCAGTGATACACACATTAAAAACGTATTGGAAGCAAGGCTACAACGTCGCGTTCGCACACGGCAATGCGCGACGCGGCTCATTTGAACTGGGCCGGGCTGGCCTGCATTCGGAATCGGGCTGTGAACACAGGTCTGACGTCCGCGGGCACGTGAAAAAACCGCGCGTGCTTTGTTTGGTACCTTTGTTTTCAACTCGTAATCTCAGGGGGTCGTGGGGGTCTTCCAACCGACTGTTGTGAATGTCTAGTGTCTTAGATAGCTGAATAAATTTGGGATATTTCTGGCTGACTACCTTTCCATAAAAGTAAGTTTTTGTGCCGCCGGGTGCCTTGGACAATTTCTGTTTGCGGAACCGGGCAATCAACTGTACATACGTCGTATGCGAGCACTGTACTACATAATGTGCTATGGTTCGCGCTCTGTACACATTTTTGGCGTGTACGGTCGACATCCGAACTCGGGCCGCAATCGAACTTGGGCCGCACCCGGCCGAAATAGAGCCGTAAACAAATCCAGATTGGATTGATGCGCGGCCTTGATGTGTTTTGAAGGCAAGTCGAGGGGGTCAAGGATCGTGGGGGTCGAGGGGGTTTTAGAACAACCCCAATGACGGGGCTTTTTTTGTTTCGCTTTTTTTTTTTTTAGTGGATTCCAAAGGCTTGTTTTTAATCGAAACACTTAACAGACGAGTAAAAACAAAAACTTTGACGTGCAGGGTTGAAAGTGACGTGCGCGCTATAAACGCTAAACAGTTTGGTTTTTTTGGCCTAATAAGAGGTCCTTAGGATTTGCAGAATACCGGTACCTTGTAACAGGAACCTTGTAAGTTGTATTATCAGGAATGAAAACATCGATGAACAAAGAAGTGGGAGCTAAAAACTTCCTTGTTATAACCATAATGTTATTTCAACAGTGCTGTTTATTATCAAAGTTTGACTATATAGATGTTGATCACGGTGCGACCATCTTCCTTTTTCTCCTATTAAAATGACTGTTTACAACCAAAGCGAGGCTTGCTGAAAAAAATAGTTTGGTCCCATTTTGAAATTGTTCATTGTGTGCATCACAATGGCACAGGTGTTGCGCGATCAAGAGACAGTGATTTTCAACGGGAGATACACACGCTATCGCGCGGACGCGCAGATGCACTGATCATGCCCGACAGGTTCTGTGGGGAACAGACGAAGATGGACGCACCGTGATAAAGGTCTACATGTATAGTGCCCTGCTAAAGGCCTGATTCATTCGTTTTTATTCGGCAATTGTTGCCGATTATGAGATTCTTGTTTTACCTACAGTAAACTCCGGCCAAGTCGACATCGTACAAGTCGGCAAATCGCCTAAGTCGGCCGTCTGAGGAAAGTCCCAATCGTCTATAATGCATTTACATTAAAATGTTTGTTTCTAAGTCGGCATTTGTAATTCGCCATTTCGCCCAAGTCCGCATGTTATTGTCGGTCCAATTCAACAAAATGCAATACAAAATCCTTTGTGTAATTCAGCACTTAAAAAAAAAACACACAATGGCATCGATTTCCTTCCCTGCGGTTTTCAAGAAGTGTCAGTGAAAAGACAAACACTGCTTAACTGAAGTCTGTTTATTGGCACGCACCAACCATGTGGTCGCCAGTGTATCAGTGTCATGTTACAGCCAGGCCATGTGTGAGATTGCGTGCACTCAAAAAGGGGTTTTCCCTGTACGCATGCGCACTTTCCATTTTGGGGGTCGTCGCATGATGCATGTACATGTACATCCATTACATGTAGAACTTCACACGTGCTCGCTCACGCGCGCGTATTTAGCGTGTCCATAAAAACATTATGTTGATATAAATCAATTAAGGATTTTGTTGCTGGAATCGACCCCCAAAACAAGGAGATTAAACCAATTAGGTAAATCGAAGCCTCCATGCTGCAATTAACATGTGCATAGGCCATTCATGTAACGTTGTGTAAGTCGGCAAAATGACGACTTACGGCAGATGTCGGCATTCGCGTAAGTCGGCACAAATTTTCAGGTCCTAAGATTGCCGACTTAGCCGGAGTTTACTGTACAATCCGGTAACTACATGTAAGGTCTCCTTCCCTGTATATCCACCATAGCTGGGGGGCTTCCAGTGCATGGACTGTGCGTTACAATGTATGTTGCTGTTAGAACAAAAAACGCGCATCCATTACATACACACGACATGCCCCCTTCGCATACACAATCCTACAAGTTGCACGCGCTGTGTTCATGTAATGCCAATGGATGCCCACTTTTCATTCTAACAGCAACACAAAACGCACAGCACAGTCCATGCACTGGAAGTGCACTGGAAGCTTTTTAGTTATGGTGGATATACAGGAAAGGACACCTGAGTTACCGGATTGGTCTATACCACACGGACATCAGATATTTTTAACATTATTTCGACACATTTGACTAGGCTGTCTGGATCTGTACATGTATATGTGGTTTGATACACTACATGTATAATAATGAAAGTTGTTTTACTCAAATTACTGTAGCAAGATGTGCTTGTCTTTGTGAAATGAATATTGACTGAAGTACATGTAGCTTTATGTTCGATTGAGTTTTGTGACGATGTTACAAAATATGTTTTCAGCTTCATGGACAAAAGTCAAAACTGCATTGTGGGAAGGATGTCAATCAAATAACCTTCCCACGATGCAGTTTTGTCTTTTGTCCAAGTTCATTTTACTTAGCAGTATTTACGAAACAGTCCATGGACAAACCCACACACTGTGCCAGACTGTATAGCGTGCAATCCTCATCATATTTTTAGCTGACCCAGTTACATTAATAACTACCTCAGCAGGCAGATCAGTCTGCAGTTGGCTGAGTGTCTAGGGGTGTGCTGGAGTCTGGTGTAACACAAATAAACTCCGGCCATGGCAAGAAAAATGATTTACGTCATTGATGGTTTTTAGATCAAGGGTAACTTAATGCCATGCATAAAGTTCAGCCCACCGGGAGGAAAGGCAGTTATTTTGCTGTTCATTTTATGGAGGTGAGTTGTGTAATGCCTGAATTTAGATTCGAAAGTCCCACCTACGGTAACCGTGTGAACCATTGCTCCCCAGACCTACTGAGAAACTGCCTGTTTTCTCTGAGGATTCTACTATGACAAGCCTCCATTGTCACGGTGTGTACAGTAAGCATCCTCTGTTGCACTCCAAACGTAAGACTACAGAAAAATCATATGGGTCTGATTAGGATTCGAACCCGAGACCTTTGACTTTGTGGGCAGATGCTTTACCAGCTGAGTTATAAGGTACAGTGGTACATACATACTCCCTCAGGTTTTCCCATTAATGGGAGGATTTTGGAGTGTGCAAGCCAGGTTGCAGTAAACTGCCTTCAAAGATCAATGACTATTTCTTTGTGTCCATTTCAGATGTCTAGTCTGGCACCATAGGCCATGGCTAATGCCCACCCACTGCCATCCTGCTGGTCACTCTGCAGGATGAGGCTGGGAATCATACCAGCGTGTATAATGATGCTTGGCATCGTCTTCTGTTTGGGACTTCTCCTCTTACTAGCAAACCAAGACCCTTGCGTCATCACTGATCCGGATGGAGGAACATTAAAACGGACACAGCTGGTATGTACATTGTAAGGCTGGATTACTTTTCGCACGTACATTTCAGGCACGCAACTTTCCTCGGATCAGCTGATTTCCTTGTTTTTTACTTCACACTTATTCCATTGAAATTCCATTAAAATCAAGGTTTTTGATTTGAATGCTAATGCAAATTTACATATGCATGAGCAAGGTGGTGATATCACATTAGGAAAACACAGGAAAATCTCATTCAACTGTGCACAAAAGTTTCCACAATTTTCTCCAACTTGCTGAAACTTTTGTACCATGACGGTTTAGGTTTGTTTTACATGTTGCCTGTTGTAAACCATGAGAAAACTAAGGCTGGAAACTGCAGCATTTTTCCACAATTCCAGTTTGAAGTCTTATGTTTTTTCTTTGCTTTTCTACTGTGTGTTCCTAAAGTGACATGCCCCAAACAGTGCCCTCTTTCTGTGAGTTTATGTGAAGAAATTTTCAAAGTTGAAAAATGCCATCATCAAAATTGGGCATCAAAATGAACAGTAGTATTGTCTTTCTACACAAGTAATCCTTCATATACAGCAAACACTGTGCATAAAGTTATTAACCCTTTCAGGGGCCCTTTTTTTCAAAGTTCAAGTTGCATGCCTGAAATTTAACGTGATTCCCTTTGAGAGAAAACAATTAGTGTAGAGGGAATTTGGAGTGAAACAACCCACTGAAAGCCACAGACACCGTGTTTACCCTCGAACCGGCAAAGGTGGATACAGACCCAGCATTTTTATTGCGAATGCAAAACTGAACATTTGTCGCGTTTACACTGTATACTCAATCCAGCTTCAACTCGCCTTCAGAAACCGCAAAAGTCACCACTAATTGTAACTGCAGCGCATGCGTGAGCTGTTAGTTGTTGCGGCACTAGTGCCAGATTGGTCAATTAAATCTACTACACGGCGGGCACCGCCCCAAGGACACTCAAATTGCCGAATCTGTATTCAGGTAGCGTTTACACTACAAGTGACCTTGACAATTTTGGGGTTCAACCCTACCCAAAAGGTGACTTGAAAAAGGCGAATCAGACCCGAGTCTGATCCGCCTTTTTCAATTCACCTTTTGCGTTTACACGTAGTGCCTACCCGGCTTCAACTCCCCTTTTTGAAAATTGCGGAGTTTGATTCGCCTTTGCCGAATCGAGTGTAAACAGGCCTAGAATCACAGAATGACTTACCCCCTACCGCCCAAGTTGATTCTGTGATTTTTCTCATAGTAACGAGCGTCGAATTCACGTACAAAAAGTGCTCAGTGTGAATCTAACCTAAGAATCACAATCAAAAGTGCCAAACTTGGGGTGAGAGAAAAAGCGTAAGGGCATTATCGGGATTCAAACCCAAGACCTCTGACTCACCGGGCAGATGCTTCACCAGCTGAGCTATAAGGCACAGTTGGTATACTCCCTCAGGTTTTCCCTATGGACCCAATTTTTCTCCCGGTGTTGCATGGTAGCGCAACTGGGCAAAGTAACCAACACAACGTCTGGTATGGTGCCTGATCACCATTGAAATGGAACACCAAACTAGCGTCTGCCTAGTGAGTCAGAGGTTCGAATACCGATAAGGCCCTTACAATTTTTCTTTCATCCCAATTGAATACCACTTAACTTGAAGAATACCACTTAACTTGAAGATTCGACTTAAATCTAGAATTTAAGCGGGGTGCTTAAATTTCATTACTTATGAGTACGGGCCCTGGACTTGAGTCCAACAACACTGGCTCAAGGGCACCGTTACCATGACTGGATATCAAAATCACAACACCAAGTTTTCACCTCAATATTGCAAGTGAACGGCCTAAGCCACTTAGCCGGGGTTTGAAAAGAGTTATTAAAATGAAGCTTCACCGACTGTATGTGGTTTTCTTTTCAGGCGGAGCAGTCACTGAAGATAACATCCCGAGATATCCAGTACCATGACGATTGCATCGCATCGCTGAGTGAACAGGAAGAAAAACACAACCAGGAAGTAGCGTCGTTAAAGCATCAAATCAACGAACTGAAACGAGTTCTCAAAAAACATCTGAGTCCTACGCAGCAGGTGGAAGAGCCTCAGAAATACAAGGGTGTTGAGGGCGGTATGCGAGCACAACGCTCTAGCGACGTGGATAATCACGATGACTTGGCCGATTTCATACGACAACAGATGGCGAAGCTTGAGATACATAAGCCACTTCAGACCGAGTACGAAGTCGTGCCATTTAGTAGCTTCAACTCTAAACTCCTCTTCACGGTGGATCGCGGTTTGTCACGCCGACCGGCCCAAAGACCTCATAGCGATAAGAAGGAAGATTTAGTCGAAGCTGTCTATTTTGCCATCGAAATGTTGAACAAGAAAAAGAACAACGCATTCAACAGTTTTTCCATTGATAATTTTGTGGATGGTATATTTAAAATTGAGCGGACAATAGGAACGTATTACAATTTAGTATTTCGTGGCGCACAAGAAAACGTATACCAGAGCGTCGAACTTCTACGACCGTTTAGTCCGCTACAAAAGCTAAAAACTCAAATTATAGACACCAGCAAAATACTGGTGAACATTATCATTCCATTGTCGGGGAGAGTAGACACGTTCAAGTCCTTCTTGGAACGGTTTAAATCAGCCTGTCTAGATAACAGACTGCATGTGTATCTTACTGTGGTGTACTTTGGTGAGGAGGGACTGAGTGAAATCCATTCACTTCTCTTTAATATGGCTCATCAGTACAACTTCCATAGTTACAAACTAATCCGGCTGAGTTCCCCCTTCTCCCGGGGGCGTGGCTTGGAGGAGGGCGTTCAGAACTGGGAAGGTAGTGACGTACTGATGTTCTTCTGTGACGTGGATATTGCGTTCACGAAGGAATTCATCGAACACTGTCGCTATAACACGCTACCAGGTCGCACTGTGTACTATCCCATCGTTTTCAGTCTATACAATCCTAAAATCGTCCATACCATCAACAATGCGATGCCAGACTCCCCGCAGCTCATGGTTCACCATGAGACGGGTTTCTGGAGAGACTTTGGCTTCGGCATGTCTTGTCAATATCGCTCGGATTTCCTCAGCATTAACGGCTTCAACAAGGACATCAAAGGTTGGGGTAAGGAGGACACCGACCTCTACCGTCGTTACCTCCAATCAGATCTCAAAGTCATCCGCGCGACGGATCCAAACATATTCCATATGTACCACCACAAACACTGTCCAGAGACACTCACACCAGAACAGTACAACATGTGTGTCCTGTCGAGAGCCAATAACGAGGCCTCTCATTGGCAGCTCGGCATCCTAGCGTTTAAAGACCAGGTCAACATGACGTACTTTAATATGGGACATATTAAGCATACGTGGCTCGGAGCTCCCATCCAAAACACCCAGGATAAGGGATAGACTTGTTGCTGATCCACTCGGAAGAAACAGAATGGTGTGACAAATTGTCATTGTGATAAGGTTTGGCCTGCAGTATAGACCATATCGAATAGCTGCCATCTTGTAGGGCAGTTTCTTTTTCCGTAAGGACATGCACATTTTGTGCCTACATTGTTCACCAATTTAAACAACAATAGTTGCCCTACAAGATGGCAGCTATTCCATACAGTCTATACACAGTGTGTTTCTACTGAGAAGCGGTGGCCAGGTGTTTGGGTTACTTTGTGTGACCTGCAATAGTTTGAATCGAATGGCCATTCAACACTGGCCAGCTCGGTGAATGAGTGATCTGCCTAGTATGCAGGAGGTCATGGGTTCGAGTCCCATCCGAGGGTTTAGGGGTTTTTTCCCACAGTTTCTCGGGGAAGCACCGAGTATACAATTGAGCTCCTGCCAATGACGTCATTTTGGGAGTAAAACAATACCGCGTCGTTGTGGAAGCAATGTGCGTGCGCGTTGTGTGTGTCCATAGCGCGCATAACGAGCTATGCTGAGGCTCCCATTGGTGAACTAAACCGCGTTACGCCCACCAGAGACACACACAATGCGCACGCACATTGCTTCCACAATGACTCAGCATTATTTGACTCTCAAAATGGCATATTCGCACGTTTTTCGAAAGGGGTCAATAGAGAGGTTGCGCACCGTAACGAATACCGATACGGATACGTCATGACTTTATACGCTTCGTGTGACGCGTAACACATGTTCTCATACGCGTTGACTACGGTTATCGGCCTTCATACGCGTTGCATAAAAACGGATACAGGTTATGCAGATTTTTCGCCTTATCTGTGATGGATTAATAAATTGTATGCATTTTGTTTCTTTTTGATGTATAATCCGTGAATATAGATCAAATTTAATGTGTGATGCCCACGTGAAAGCGAGGAAAATCTGTTGAAAACAAAGCCAAGCGCAGAGCAGATTTAGCAGATATGTACACGTACATTCACACAGTGTGAAACCCAGTTCAGTGTGCGCCTCGACGTGAACGGTTACCGTGATATCCGTATTCGTAACCGTATTCGTCTCCTTGCGAAACCTCTCTAATGCTAAAAAAGTTAAGGGTATGGGCAAACAAACCCCAATTAACAAGACTGATATTAGTGAAATGATGTGCCCACCACTTGTCCTGAGACATGTATTAAAGAATGAATATGCACAAAAGAATGGCCGGACTAAGACACAGACTTGCAGGGCCCTGATTGCACTTGAAAATTTAATTGAAATAAATTTTGTTTTGAATAATTTTCTTTTAAAAAAATTTATTTGCATTTTCTAATTTGCTGTATAGTTTAAAGCAATAACAGAGTCTAAATTTATCGCTTTGTGTGCATTTTTGTACGGAAGGGAGTAATGGATATTTAAACTGTTAATTTTTGTTTTGATTGTTTTAATACTGTCATATCAAGAAAGCACTGTTTGAAGACTGTGGGTTCGAATCCCACCTGGAAGTCAAAATGTTACACAGGATTCGATATTCTAATGCACCTACCGGTATCATATATTTTGTTGGGGTGTTGGCAGGAGTTGGGAAACAGTTGATATGTGCATAACAGTGCAAGCTTTTGTAACAAGTAGAAAGTTAAAGGAAAATGTTTGTACAGAATTATATTAAGAATTATGAAGTGTTTTTCTTCATTAAATACATTTGGGTTTCTTTATCGTTTCTAATAATAAATAGCACACACGGCCGCCCCTGCGGGGGTGCTCCTGGCGCTGTTGCCATTATTACCACTGCTCTTAGGAAATCACCACAACCCTTTCGCTTCAACTAGGTGGCTACCTGCCGAGGTGCACAACCCTATCAGCAGTTAGATTGTGGTATTTCCCCCTAACAGATCCTCATATATCGCTTGAGTTGGTGAGGCAACAAACACATTGGCACAAGTGGGGCCCAAACCCATAACCCTTCGATCACGAGCACAGCTGTATACCCATGCAACCACACATGCTCTCCATAAAATTAAGATCTGTAAAAATAATGTACCATTTGCATAATTACACCTATTTTTAATGTTAAGATGTGTGCTGAGAATAGTTGGGACTAAACTGTCTTGATCATATGAATGAGATGCAATGTTTTGCATAAATCTAGTATTTATCCGCACAAAAATCCAAATGCATGTATACTTACATGTAGTTTTGGACATAAAGTAAGTGGATATAGTATGCAATTAACAAACGATCACATTAAATCTTAATTTGGGAAATGTTTAATAAATTTATTCCAACATAATTAATAATTATGTCTACTTTTCTACATTGTAATTTTTCTATTCAAAACTTGTCATACTCCTGTCTTTCGTGTTAAAAGACCATTTTGGTGCAGAAATATTGATTAAAAGCAGATTAAATAACGCAAAACAAATTTGTTCATACTTTGACTTTATAGAAAGGGATGGGGTGGACCTTCAGGGACAATTTATGGCAAAATACCTTGCCCAAGGGCACACACTATGGACGCCCTGCAGAATTAAACAAGGTCTTCATCATGTCACACTGAACTCCTTTTGCAATTAGTTGTATTACTCCCCTCACCCCACCCCACCCCACCCCACCCCACCCCACCCCACCCCACCCCACCGGGGAAGACTCGTGTATTATGTGATGGCTAAAAGAACGCTCCAGTGTAAGTTGGTGTTACATGGTGTAAGCATCTCGAACGCGCCCCTACATAGTCGCTTGATCGAACTTGCTCCTGATCCTGGTGGTTTCAATCCAAAAAGCTAACCATTGGTCATTATTTTCTATGCAGCACCATCATTTTGTACGCGAGTTAAAAAAATACCCTTGTTACTACGTGCCAGCGGTGACTTGGGCGATTCCATTAAGACCCGGGGGTGCAATCGACTACGACATCAAGTTTGCGGAGGAAAAACGGAAATGTCTTCAATTATTTAAATCTCGTTTTGCCATATAAGTGATTCAGATATTAACCACTGGACCACTAGTTTTTCCTGTCAGATTTCAGTTCTGAAATGGAGTTTTCTCATAAATATCCGACCCTCTCTAAGAATGGTTGCCACACGCGTTATTTTTCCAAAGGTCCATACTTTTAGCCAATGAAGTTGAGCAGGATAAGTCCACACATCTGACCAATCGCAGCGCTTCAAACGAAAACTTGTTGAATAACTGTCGCATCACACCGCAGCGTGTTCATGAGCCGTCGTTGAAAAGTAGTGCCTCCTGCGTAATTTAGAAATGCAATTTTCAAACACCAAATTATGTCATTTTGGAGCTTAATTTTTATTTTTCGTATAAGGTGTGACTCTTTTCTTCAAAATATGACCTGTTGTTGTCGATCTTCTACGAGATCGTAATCGCGGATAAATACAAATGTAATGCGGCTCTGGGTCTTTCTTGCCTGCAATTTTCTGCTTCGCTAATTCGCGCGCGCGGCCGACCGTGGCCATTTTCGCCACCGGACTTCAAGAAGAGAGCAACGCACGTTGTTTGCTCCCGAACTTGTTCTTGTTTTTCACTCTTCCTCGGCCAGCACAACCGTCCCTGCAAGCAAAATGTCATCCAAAGTCAAGTCGGCTGTGTGTTAGAACAAGTGTCATCTGTTTACTACAAGAAATTCAAGTCGACATGAGAGAAAATCGGGGTATTTCAAGAGCGTTGTTGTCAAGACTTCAGTCAGCGAGTTCATCTTGCTCTGCTTTTTGTTCGTCTGTGAAATGGACTACTTCGAGCTTTTCCTCAAACCAAGTTCAAGTTGTTCTTCACTTGTGGACATTTTGTGAACATTTGCTGAACTGAACTGTACGTGTGTGTACACCTTTTGACTTTTGTGACCGTTTTACTTCTGTTTTGCATCGGATTAATTTGGATTATACAAGTTGTTGTGGTGTGGTTAAGTCCGTGCATGACTTATCCTGGGGTAAGTGAAGATTTATTGTCTTATTATCAAGCTAACACAAGTCAAGTTGTGCCCCGAAATATAAATATCCCATTCCGTGTTTAATTCCCTGTAAAATATCAAATTTTCAACGGTAAAAAACATGATGGAAAAGTTTTTTCCGGAAGACCTGTTTCATCTTTTTCACCTAAAAACCTCCATTAAAATTTCGCACTGTGCTGAACGATACACGTTACATAGCACAGGCCTATGGCCTATTCGTTTCACCTTGCCCCGCCTAGCTTCCACACAAGCTTGGCATACCATATTGTTGCATGGCCTGCAGCCCAGGTGGCAAGAGCCAATGAAAATCGGTTATCTGATGTAAAGTTGTGTAATTTGCATATGATAATTTGGGCACGTGCCAGGCGCTCGAGTGAAATGCGGTCGGCACTTGGCACGAGGCATGTGTAGGCGTGGCCACGCACAAAGGACCATGTGTGTTCTTTGAATGGCATTCTCACATTCGAAGAAAGTCGGGGCTTTGGAAACAATACAGATACATTCCATGGCCACTGATAATATTTTTTTTTTTAAACTGATTTTTTTATCAAAAAGAGAGGCTCCTCAAACATGTGTGGTTGTTTACAAAATGTTGTTAAACTTTTTTTTCTGAAAACAAATTACGGGATCACGTAAAGTGTTTTACATTTTGCAAGAATGTATGTGTTTTACATTTTGTGTTTTACATTTTGCAAGAATGTATGTAAAGCAGTATTCCAGTGGACATATATTTTCATGATCCGATTGAAAGGAAACTTTATAATGCGGTTACCAAATTACACCTCCGGTTATCTGGTTATTAAAAATTAATAACATTGACCACATTATAGGCCTGCTCATCGTTACTTTTAACGGTGAAAATAAACTACGATAGCAATAGTACACAGTATCTACATCACTGGTGTAGATACTTGCATGGACTGGGTATAAGAAATATTACATTTTAAAAAAAATTATTATAGTAGGATTTGGGGGGGTGGGGGGGGGCGTCCCCTTTGGGTAATGCATGCAGCCAAAGCGTTTGTGGCAGCATCTGCGCATGATCCATTTATGCGAGCTACAGAGTGTGATTGTGAGTGGTGAATGAATAATTGTGAAATTAAACAGGTCGCAGATTTTATACACTTTAAACCATAATTTAATTTTAATCAGTCACATGGTCGCATTTATAATGAACCATTCGTCGCCACTGCTTTTTCCCCCGTGAATTCATGGATCACTAGGAATTCCGACGACTTTATGTACCGATTTCGTATACGCGTACGCAGCTATAGTTATTAATTAATACATTGTATAACTATGTAGGGTAGTTTAGAGCTAGTACACAGTGATAAGTAGTGACGTAAGTAGGCCCATAGAGCAAGCTTAGTAGTATGCAAAGGCGCCAGGATATAATGACGTCATCCTTTGTTGACATCCTCTGCTGCCCTCACAGAAAACCGAACATGTAAACATGGAATGGCGTTGTTAAGTCTTAGGTCTATTAAATAGTGATTTAATGTAGTTAAGCACTCTATTCCGAGTTCGGACGTATCGCGGTCGTTTCGAGTTTCCGTTTCCCGTAACACTACTTGGTGCACTAGTTTAGATTAGTATTATGCTAATTAAGCAATTTTAGTCTTAGTTGTGCACCAGTAGACTCGCTTCGTACGTATACGCATCTGAGAAATTGGTTATGATTATGCATTTTCTACGATTTATCGCGTGCTACTGAGGAAAAAAAATCACAGTCGGTTCAAAATAAATGTTGGAAAACATAATTCTAAATCAGGGCTAATTAGGGCTATATGAGTGAAAAGGATGAGGCAAGTGCACATGACGCGCCTAGACGCGCTGCGCACCAACACACTGCACATAGGGCCAGCGCGTAAGCAAATGGGTGGGGGAAGGGTGTAGGTAAATAGGTAAATACAACAAAATAAAGTAGGTTTAGAATAACTTTCCCGTGAGGGGAAAGATTCATTTGTAATCACATCAAACTCAATTAAAATTACCCAGCCAGTGCACAGAATAATCGCTGAACTTGTTAGGTGATTTTGAAAATGTCTGGCACATTTTCAAATATTTTTAAGCCATTGAAGTTAATTCATTTGACATCAATATCGAACAGATCAGTTTAACACATGAAAACCCACACAGTACAGCGCGGTTGACTGTAAATTTTGCTACATGTATTATTATAATAGAAAATTGGTCCATTGGAATACTGCTATTTATTTTATTATTGTATAATAATCCCAAATCGTGCGTTGCTATATAGTATAACAAATGCCAGAACAATCTCAATTTGTTTAACAAGAAACAGTCCCTAGCAGTGCCTTGTGCACTGAATCAGTAGGCTGTCCACAATGCCTTGTGCGTTGTTTTATACTGCTGCTTTATGTTGTAAAAATGGGGGGGAATTTTATATTGTATTAAAATCCCTGAAAATCAGCAGACGTAGAATTTTGAGGAAGTCAGTCCCTAGCAGTGCCTTGTGCACTGAATCAGTAGGCTGTCCACAATGCCTTGTGCGTTGTTTTATACTGCTGCTTTGTGTTGTAAAAATAGGGGGAATTTTATATTGTATTAAAATCCCTGAAAATCAGCAGACGTAACATTTTGAGGAAGTCAGTCCCTAGCAGTGCCTTGTGCACTGAATCAGTAGGCTGTCCACAATGCATTGTGCGTTGTTTTATACTGCTGCTTTGTGTTGTAAAAATAGGGGGAATTTTATATTGTATTAAAATCCCTGAAAATCAGCAGACGTAACATTTTGAGGAAGTCAGTCCCTAGCAGTGCCTTGTGCACTGAATCAGTAGGCTGTCCACAATGCCTTGTGCGTTGTTTTATACTGCTGCTTTATGTTGTAAAAATAGGGGGAATTTTATATTGTATTAAAATCCCTAAAAATCAGCAGACGTAGAATTTTGAGGAAGTCAGTCCCTTGCAGTGCCTTGTGCACTGAATCAGTAGGCTGTCCACTTGTGCGTTGTTTTATACTGCTGCTTTAAGTTGTAAAAAAGGTGAATTTTATATTGTATTAAAATCCCTGAAAATCACCAGATAATTTGAAAGAAACAAGTCCCTAGCAGTGCCTTGTGCACTGGATATTAAGTAGGCTGTCCGCAATGCCTTGTGCGTTGCTTTATACTGCTGCTTTATATTGTAAAAAGTGTAAATTTTATATTGTATAAAAAATCCATGAAAATCAGCAGAGAATTTGACAGAAACAGTCCCTAGCAGTGCCTTGTGCACGGAATCAGTAGGCTGTCCAAAACGTTTCAAATAAGTTTGTATAATATTAACTTAATTTATATACGAGTTTTCAGGTTTTAGCAAAATGAAATGAATACACCGTTTACACCGAATACACCGTTTTTCACGTTATCAACAGATATAAGCCATTTACTGGTTTGTTTTTAAATAAACTACGCAACGGCATCTACTTTTATTAGGTATAAATAGAACAATATTATAGGAAATAGAGGGGGTTTGGGTCCTTGAGGACCTCCTGGAAGCCGCAATTCGTGCGAACGCCAGCAGTTTAGTCGCGTTCGGCAGCGTTCAGATGGGTGTGTGAATTTTGTCTGATAGCGACTTTATGAATAATATAAATCTAAAATAAAACCCGAATTATTTCTGGAAGTTTTTTAAAATAAACATAATAATATAATTTAAACCCTTCGGCGGTATAATCAATGTAGTTACCGGTCACCGTGTCACGTCATCGCATCCGCCGGCGAACGGTCGTAGGTAGTTCGCAGTTATTATAACTAGTGTAAAACTAAAGTTAAACAAGTAAAGTAAGGTAGTACAGTAAAGTATAGTGCGTAACTAAAGTAACTTAAGTATAATAAGTAACGTACCATAAGTACAATAAGTAACGTAAGTAAAGTAGGTAGCGTAACGTAACGTAAGTAAAGTAGGTAGCGTAACGTAAGTAAAGTAGATAAAGTGAGGTAACGTAACAAAGTAAAGTAGGTGAGGTAACGTAAGGTAACTTAACTAAGTAAAGTAGGTAAGGTAACGTAAGGTAACGTAACTAAGTAAAGTAGGTAAGGTAACGTAAGGTAACGTAACTAAGTAAAGTAGGTAAGGTAACGTAAGGTAACGTAACTAAGTAAAGTAGGTAAGGTAACGTAAGGTAACGTAACTAAGTAAAGTAGGTAAGGTAACGTAAGGTAACGTAACTAAGTAAAGTAGGTAAGGTAACGTAAGGTAACGTAACTAAGTAAAGTAGGTAAGGTAACGTAACTAAGTAAAGTAGGTAAGGTAACGTAGGTAAGTAAAGTAACGTAAGGTAAAGTAGGTAAGGTAACGTAAGGTAACGTAACTAAGTAAAGTAGGTAAGGTAACGTAAGGTAACGTAACTAAGTAAAGAAGGTAATGTAACGTAACTAAGTAAAGTAGGTAAGGTAACGTAAGGTAACGTAACTAAGTAAAGTAGGTAAGGTAACGTAAGGTAACGTAACTAAGTAAAGTAGGTAAGGTAACGTAACTAAGTAAAGTAGGTAAGGTAACGTAAGGTAACGTAACTAAGTAAAGTAGGTAAGGTAACGTAAGGTAACGTAACTAAGTAAAGTAGGTAAGGTAACGTAACTAAGTAAAGTATGTAAGGTAACGTAAGGGAACGTAACTAAGTAAAGTAGGTAAGGTAACGTAACTAAGTAAAGTATGTAAGGGAACGTAACTAAGTAAGGTAGGTAAGGTAATGTAAGGTAACGTAACTAAGTAAAGTAGGTAAGGTAACGTAAGGTAACGTAACTAAGTAAGGTAGGTAAGGTAACGTAAGGTAACGTAACTAAGTAAGGTAGGTAAGGTAATGTAAGGTAACGTAACTAAGTAAAGTAGGTAAGGTAAGGTAACGTAAGGTAACGTAACTAAGTAAAGTAGGTAAGGTAACGTAAGGTAAGGTAAGGTAACTAAGTACAGTAGGTAAGGTAACGTAACGTAACTAAGTAAAGTGGGTAAGGTAACGTAACTAAGTAAAGTAGGTAAGGTAACGTAAGGTAACGTAACTAAGTAAAGTAGGTAAGGTAACGTAAGGTAACGTAACTAAGTAAAGTAGGTAAGGTAACGTAAGGTAACGTAACTAAGTAAAGTAGGTAAGGTAACGCAAGGTAACGTAACTAAGTAAAGTAGGTAATCATAATGTAAAAGTACAAGTATGAAGTCACTTATTACTCCGATTCGTACTCCGGCGCGGCTCACGATCGGGTCGAGCTCGATTTTTTTTCTTCCCGTTTTCGGTTTTAGTGCTCCGACAGTGTAGGTTCGTGTATGGTACAATAAGTAATAGACCTAAGTCATAATGACGTCATGGTTTGTTTACCAGACGGTGTGGGGTGGCAAAAAAAAGCATACATGTAAACAAAGCGGGACGTCATTATGCTCTGGGCCTGTTGACTTACGCGGTAGATTTTTTTCGACAAAGTTTCGCGCAATACTAGTACTTAGCATTAAGAAAAACAAGTAACATAAAAAATAGGTTTAAGAGGCAACAAACTAATTGTTAGATCAACTTAGTGATTTTAGATGAGTATTATAATTATTGTGCACGTTCAGTGGAGGAAAAGGATGAACAGTATAATTGTGTATGCACAGGACGTACGTACACGCGCAGCGCACATGTGCATACGGCTATCTCGCGCGTATGCAACCTATCCATTGGGTGGTGTGTAGGTTGGTGGCTAGTTCCCGTTAGGGGGTTGTAGTACATAAATACATGTAATTCTTAACTCGCAAAATGAGAAAGGTCGATCTTAGTTAAACGAATTGGAATATCTATTAAACATAGTGAAATGTGCCTAGTGCACAGAAATATCCATATCTGTGATACATTATCACCACAAATATACAACCATTAACATTGACAACAGATCACACATTCTGCACAACACAAATCCATGAACCTGAAAACTCATTGTGTAAAAAAGGATTAGGCCTGTTTAGGTTGTATTGTAATTTTATAACTGTATTAAATTCCCAAAATAATTGTTAAACAGTCCCTAACCGTGCCTGGTGCACTGAATCAGTATAGGCTGTCCGCAATGCCTTGTGCGTTGTTTTGTATACTGCTGCTTTATATTGTAAAAAGTGGGCATTTTATATATTGTATTAAAATCAGCAGAGACTTTGAAAGAAACAGTCCCTAGCAGTGCCTTGTGCACTGAATCAGTAGGCTGTCCGCAATGCCTTGTGCGTTGTTTTGTATACTGCTGCTTTATATTGTAAAAAGTGGGCATTTTATATTGTATTAAAATCAGCAGAGACTTTGAAAGAAACAGTCCCTAGCCAGTGCCTTGTGCACTGAATCAGTAGGATGTCCGCAATGCCTTGTGCGTTGATTTAAACTGCTGCTTTATATTGTAAAAAGTGGGAATTTTAAATTGTATTAAAATCAGCAGAGACTTTGAAAGAAACAGTCCCTAGCAGTGCCTTGTGCACTGAATCAGTAGGCTGTCCGCAATGCCTTGTGCGTTGTTTTGTATACTGCTGCTTTATATTGTAAAAAGTGGGCATTTTATATTGTATTAAAATCAGCAGAGACTTTGAAAGAAACAGTCCCTAGCAGTGCCTTGTGCACTGAATCAGTAGGCTGTCCGCAATGCCTTGTGCGTTGTTTTGTATACTGCTGCTTTATATTGTAAAAAGTGGGCATTTTATATTGTATTAAAATCAGCAGAGACTTTGAAAGAAACAGTCCCTAGCAGTGCCTTGTGCACTGAATCAGTAGGCTGTCCGCAATGCCTTGTGCGTTGTTTTGTATACTGCTGCTTTATATTGTAAAAAGTGGGCATATTATATTGTATTAAAATCCCTGAAAATCAGCAGAGAATTTGAAAGAAACAGTCCCTAGCAGTGCCTTGTGCACTGAATCAGTAGGATGTCCGCAATGCCTTGTGCGTTGTTTTGTATACATGCTGCTTTATATTGTAAAAAGTGGGAATTTTATATTGTATTAAAATCAGCAGAGAATTTGAAAGAAACAGTCCCTAGCAGTGCCTTGTGCACTGAACAAGTAGGCTGTCCACAATGCTTTGTGCGTTGCTTTATACTGCTGCACTTTATATTTTAAAAAGTGTGAATTTTATATTGTACTAAAATCCATGGAAATCGGCATCAACATTATAACTATAACTTAACTTAACATTATAACTTAACCTATGTTAACACCCATACCATGCAATATGAGGAGCCTCTCTACCATTGGGTTAAAACAGTTCCCCTGTTCTCCATTTTCCCCTATTCGACGTTCGGTGTTTTTATGTATTTTTTTTCTTTTTTCCGACAATTATTTTATTGAAATGGTTAAAATTACCCCAAATAATCTGCTCTCGTTTTGCGAATTTGAAATACCGAAATGACGTCGAGAAAAATGGTAAACCTCAAAGATATATCGAAATTGCGAAAATACCGAAAGGAAGAAAGAACAAAATGGTTTACGTCGACGATTTAAAAAAGTTCCCCTGTTCTCCATTTGCCTCTATTCGACGTTCGGTGTTTTTATGTATTTTTTTTCTTTTTTCCGACAATTATTTTATTGAAATTGTTAAAATTACCCCAAATAATCTGCTCTCGTTTTGCGAATTTGAAATACCGAAATGACGTCGAGAAAAATGGTAAACCTCAAAGATATATCGAAATTGCGAAAATACCGAAAGGAAGAAAGAACAAAATGGTTTACGTCGACGATTTAAAACAATTCCCCTGTTCCCCATAAGCCCATATATTTGCCCATCATCGTTTTTGTACCCGCCCATGATATTATTTGGCGTTCGGTGATTTATTATATTGTTTTATTGGCGACATAGCGGGAAATAACGGAAAATTTTAAACCTCGACGATATATCGAAATAGCGAAAATACCGAAAGATCGAAAGAAAAAATTGTTTACTTCGACGATTTAATAGCGTTTATACGCCACGAAAAGTGAACCGTTACGTTAAAAAATATTTTCCATTCGCCCCTATTCGACGTTCGGTGTTTTTATGTATTTTTTTTTCTTTTTTCAGACAATTATTTTATTGAAATTGTTAAAATTACCCCAAATAATCTGCTCTCGTTTTGCGAATTTGAAATACCGAAATGACGTCGAGAAAAATGGTAAACCTCAAAGATATATCGAAATTGCGAAAATACCGAAAGGAAGAAAGAACAAAATGGTTTACGTCGACGATTTAAAACAGTTCCCCTGTTCCCCATAAGCCCATATATTTGCCCCTCATCGTTTTTGTACCCGCCCATGATATTATTTGGCGTTCGGTGATTTCTTATATTGTTTTATTGGCGACATAGCGGGAAATAACGGAAAATTTTAAACCTCGACGATATATCGAAATAGCGAAAATACCGAAAGATCGAAAATGGTTTACTTCGACGATTTATACGCCACGAAAAGTGAACCGTTACGTTAAAAAATGACACCACGACCGCGTGGAAAAAAACGTTGGTTCAAATGGTTACCACGTCTCATTAACAGTTCTAAAATTTGACAAAAGATTCGTGTTTGAGCTACTGTAAATTAACTTGAAATTATCGATTAACCGCGGCCGAATACGGAGGAAATGAAAATTCAAAATAATAATAATCGCCACTTTCGATGATACAATTAAATTAAACTAAATAAATAAATATTGAAAATTAAAGAAAAAGGAAAAACTCCTTTCTTGACGAAAATAACGTTTTACAGTCAAATCGACGGGATTGTCGATTAATCAAAAAGAAAGGGGATAATCGAAATACTGAATAGGCCTATTCGAACTTTTTACCGAAGAATAAAATTTGTATTCACGTTACTGAATACAAACCAGAAAACGTGGCAGACAAAACAATATTTATCTTTCTTCTAAAATTGTCAATGAAAATAAAAAAGGGTTAAGCAGTGTTAAGAGAAATATTTGCTGTGTAATTTCTACAGTTATAACATGTTGGGTAAACACGGGACCTTATTATATCGCAAATACCGCTTGGGTATTTGCGATAAGGTCTTATCGCAAAGGTACCGAATGTTTGCAAAGGTTGAACTGCATTCTGGGAAGGTTAAGGGCGCATTACCTAAGATAACATGAACCCGTGCTCAAGTCAACTCGATCGTACCCATACCCATAAGACGTTTAAGCTCCTGCTCAAGTCAACTCGTACCCATACCTAAGACAGTGTTTGAGCTCGTGCTCAAGTCAACTCGTACCCATACCCAAGATAACGTTTGAGCTCGTGCTAGTCAACTCGTACCACTGGGCGCCCTAGCCTAGGGGTACGGGTGCACGTTCCCGGCCCACCCCCACAAATTGTCAGTGCTCCCCCCTGTGCACCCCCAGTGAAAAGAAACTAGCTAAGCCGCTGACTCGTAGGCCTACCCGTACCCAAGACAACGTTTCAGTGAGCTCGTGCTCAAGTCAACTCGTACTCATACCTATATCGAAATGATAGCACAACTCCATTTGAAAACTTAGTTTTATTACTAGATATAATCTGTCCATTTAATGTCTACGAAAGTTCCAATAACACAGGTTACTGGTAACAGTAAATGGCGCCCTCTGTTTTCTCTTATGTGTGTTGATATATTATTTCTCTCCCCATGCTAGCTAAGCAAGACTGTTTTGAATAATTATGCCCTGTTGAAACTGGATATTTTGTGGCCACTTAATGGCCATAATCTTTAAATGACAAAAATCGGTTTAATCGGTGTGCATTTAGTAGGAATATTGCTATGTTGTTTTTATTGCATATGATTCCTCTCTCCCCATGTTCAGCAGGAATTAATTGTTTTGATAAAATTCCAGTTGAAGCTAGATACTTTGTGCCATTCCCCATAACTTTTAAGGCCATAATAAATACTGAGAAATGCCTCTTATTTGACTTGAGATAACGGTAAATATTATGAGTATACAATGTACTTGAAAACACTCCATAGTATATTGGAGATCGGTGGGTACTGCTAACTGTAAACAGCGCCCTCTAATGTTATTGGTCTGTTTTTGTCTCTCTCTCTCCATAATCTTTCCAGTTGAAATTTAATAATTCTGAGACATTTCCTCCATAAATTTGTCACATTTTAGGGTCATGATAAATGACCAAAAGGTGTCTTATTTGACTGGAAATAGTAAACTAGAAAGAGTGTGATTGATCTGTTTTATCTTCTTTTTTTTATTGAAAAATTCTCTCCCCATGTTCAGCAGGATTTTTATTGTAAATTCGTTCCAGTTGAAACAGTGATTTTCTGTGACAATTCTTCCGGAAATGTTTCACATTTTAGGGTCATGAATGACCAAAATGTATCTTGTTTTACTTGAAATAGTCAACCAGAAAAAAACTAAACTGAAATAAAATCTTTAGTGTGATTGATCTGTTTTATATTTTTTGTTGTTGATAATTGCATAATAATTATTCTCTCCCCATGTTCAGCAGGATTTTCTTGTTTTGGAATCTGTCCAGTTGAAACTGGATACTTTGTTGACCTCATGGTCATAATAAATGACCAAAAAGTTTGTTTTATTTGACTTGAAATCCTGTCATAAGAGAGGGCACAGCTAACTGAAATATTGGTGTGTATATACCGAGTGTACTGATTTGTACGTTTGTCTTCTGTACTTTTGCGTGGCTAATAATTTTCTATCCCCATGTTCAGCAGGACTTTGTTAATTGGTTTGGAATCTATCCAGTTGAACCTGGATACATTGTGACATTTTCCCTTTTTCCCCTATCTGACTCGTAGGCCTACCCGTACCCAAGACAACGTTTCAGTGAGCTCGTGCTCAAGTCAACTCGTACTCATACATATATCGAAATGATAGCACAACTCCATTTGAAAACTTAGTTTTATTACTAGATA
The DNA here is from genome assembly GCA_037783545.1 of Henricia sp. BOLD:AAB3569. Lineage (NCBI taxonomy): Eukaryota > Metazoa > Echinodermata > Asteroidea > Spinulosida > Echinasteridae > Henricia > Henricia sp. BOLD:AAB3569. The sequence goes on from JBBELK010000620.1 coordinate 1,696,352, forward strand.
TAATCTGTCCATTGCATAATGTCTACGAAAGTTCCAATAACACAGGTTACTGGTAACAGTAAATGGCGCCCTCTGTTTTCTCTTATGTGTGTTAATATATTATTTCTCTCCCCATGCTAGCTAAGCAAGACTGTTTTGAATAATTATGCCCTGTTGAAACTGGATATTTTGTGGCCACTTAATGGCCATAATCTTTAAATGACAAAAATCGGTTTAATCGGTGTGCATTTAGTAGGAATATTGCTATGTTGTTTTTATTGCATATGATTCCTCTCTCCCCATGTTCAGCAGGAATTAATTGTTTTGATAAAATTCCAGTTGAAGCTGGATACTTTGTGCCATTCCCCATAACTTTTAAGGCCATAATAAATACTGAGAAATGCCTCTTATTTGACTTGAGATAACGGTAAATATTATGAGTATACAATGTACTTGAAAACACTCCATAGTATATTGGAGATCGGTGGGTACTGCTAACTGTAAACAGCGCCCTCTAATGTTATTGGTATGTTTTTCTCTCTCTCTCCATAATCTTTCCAGTTGAAATTTAATAATTCTGAGACATTTCCTCCATAAATGTTTCACATTTGAGGGTCATAATAAATGACCAAAAGGTGTCTTATTTGACTGGAAATAGTCAACTAGAAAGATACTAAACCGAAATGAATCCTTGAGTGTGATTGATCTGTTTTATCTTCTTTTTTTTATTGAAAAATTCTCTCCTCATGTTCAGCAGGATTTTTGTTGTAAAATCGTTCCAGTTGAAAAAGTGGATTTTATGTGACAATTCTTCCGTAAATGTTTAACATTTTAGGGTCATGAATGACCAAAATGTATCTTGTTTTACTTGAAATAGTCAACTAGAAAGATACTAAACCGAAATTAAATCTTGAGTGTGATTGATCTGTTTTATATTTTTTGCATAATAATTATTCTCTCCCCATGTTCAGCAGGATTTTCTTGTTTTGGAATCTGTCCAGTTGAAACTGGATACTCTGTTGTCCTCATGGTCATAATAAATGACCAAAAAGTTTGTTTTATTTGACTTGAAATCCTGTCATAAGAGAGGGCACAGCTAACTGAAATATTGGTGTGTGTATATATATATACCGAGTGTACTGATTTGTACGTTTGTCTTCTGTACTTTTGCGTGGCTAATAATTTTCTATCCCCATGTTCAGCAGGACTTTGTTAATTGATTTGGAATCTATCCAGTTGAACCTGGATACATTGTGACATTTTCCCTTTTTCCCCTATCTGGTCATAGTAAATGACCAAAATATCAATTAGGGGACATACTGAAATGACATTTTGGTAGATCAATGCACATTGCTTTTTACGTGTCTAATTTGTCTTCTCTCCTCATGTTCAGCAGGAATTTTGTAACTCGATATTTCGTTTTACATTTTTCACCAATGATTTTCCAAACTTTAGGGCCATGATAATTGACCAAAATGCCTCTAGTATTTGATTTGAAAAAGAGTCAAAAATAAGAGGGCAGGTGGTCAATAATTTAATAGACCGAATTAATTTCGGTTGATGTATGTGTCACGGTATTGCAGAGTGTAAGAGATGTTACAATTAAAACAACCTGTTTCCCTAAATGATTCTATCCCTTGTGGCCAACAGGTGTTTATGGGCGGTGTGCGCGAGCGAGCTCGGCTCCGCCCATGTTTAAAAACTCCCCTGGGTCATGGCGAATGAGATAACCACTTTCGCGTCGTACGTAACTTGCTTGTCTCATAGCACCTTATTTTGTTACGCATCGTCTAGCCGCGTATAGTTTGACGACGGACGATTTCTCCAAGCCTAGGGTGAGAAAGCCACTTTAAAATTTATTCTCAGTCAATTAATGTGGGCCTAAAATACGTAGTTCATTTGGGACCATTGTGCTTAATTTATTAGCTTACAATGTGAAATTATGTGAATTAACAATGGCCTAGGTTTCGCCGAGGACGAATCTTTTTTTTTTTTTAGTCTTTTACTTTTAGAAAGCGGACTCGCTTGATTCTGGAATACGAGTGAAAGAACCCAGAACTGCCTGAGCTGCGTTAAGAGAGAACTTCATATGTCAAACCGGTATTACAAGTTTAGCCTGTAGTTCTATTTTTCTCAATCCTGTAAATGTTTGTCAAATGATTTTTCCCATACTCTTTAATACTCTTAACAAAATGTTTATTATTCATTGGCACAAAAACGTATGCACCTACAGTTGTATATACAGTCAAAAGTTTACATACAACTGTGTTAAAACTGGTGTGCTTAAACTTGCGTTGTCACCATTTTTGTAACAGTTTTTACAAAATTCTTGATTTTGTGGAATTCCCCACGTGCTTGCAGTACTTAAAACATAGCTTGCACACCTTGAAATGGTTCGGGTAGTCCTGTTTACCATTTTGGGTGATGGTGGTGTGAATGTATGTAAATTTCCGACTTCAACTGTACGTTCCCCTATCTAACTTTATGGAGTTCGAATTGTTTTCCTTCTTTAGGGAATACAAAGCCAGCATATGACGAAGTCGATGAAGGATGGTGGAAGATGAATTCTGAATACCAGGGGCTTCTGAGGAAATGGAACCAGCGAGGAGAGGAAACTTATTGTTTCGTTAACTAGGAACGACTGTCTCGATTCCCAGGTAAGCATGCAGAGATGTGGAAAATGATATTTAAAAAGAAAACTAAACAGTCAAGCAAATAAAACTGTTGAATTCCGGTGCATTAATTAATTAGAATGTATAATCATGTAGGATCCAAGCATACCCACGCCTCCACAACACAAGCCATTTCGCTTCAGTGCACACATTGTACACTGAATCCCTTCAACTGTATCATCGCGAGTCCAGCACTTCTCCTGAAGACGAACAGAGCACACTGTTCGAAACGTTGAGTTCACACTCACCGGTTCTTTTTTAGAACCACACATACAAAAACTATATGTTGCTACCACAAACCCATACACATCTTGATTTCCACCACGCATAGTCTTAAGTCTGTCTTATAATCATCTCCATTACTTCAGCTGGATGCTCGTCTGACGTGAAGCGGATGAAGAGCGTCTGTCTCAGATGATCGTGGCTGGATGATCTACCTGCTTCAAGGAAATACTGTTAATTTCCTGATGTGAGTCTTAAGAAAAAAATGTAATATTCTTTAGACCCTTTGTATAGATTGTTCACCCCCCCACCCCCCCCCACCCCCACCTCCCCCCAAAAGTGTTGATTTTGATTGGTTCTTTGCCGAGGTTTAGTATAAGTAAATGTTGTAATTTTCTTTTCCTCCTTCTCCTTTTCCCCTCCAGGAATCACCTAGATGCATACTGGTGGCCACTGTGGATCTGGACTGATGAATCAACTTTCATCAAGACAGACGCCAGAATTACATTAAAACCTCGATAATAAGAGCACTTAATACAACATTCTGCTTATAACAAGGGAAATCTTAAGTCCCAGTACTATCTTGTTTTTTTTTTCTCCAAATAATTCAATATTCTTGTTATAAACAAGGTATTCTTCAAAGTCCCAAGGACCTCTTATACCGGTAACACTGCTAAATATTTGTTGTTCGTAGTACAAAAAACGCAACTCCTCACCTTCCCCCCCCCCCAAAAACAAAACTTTAAACGTTGCTTAAAAGATGGAGTAGACCGAACCGGTACTCAAGTAAAGCTTTGAAGTAAAACATAAAGCAGTCAGAAATGCTGCTGGTTTTTCAATAGTTGAAAACCAAATTGACATTTTGATGCATTATTCAAACATGTAAGTTTTACTCATTTTGTACGAGCACATTCATAAACTCTTGAACCTGGAGCATAACGCTTGATCGCTCTACAAAGAGGGTCGGAGAGGAATTTTCTGATTTTTCCCCTTCTCAACTGGGGTTTTTATCTGTTTTTTGCCTCTCCCAGGTTTAACATGTTGGTTTTACTTGAATTTTATACAGGGGGCCGGGGAGGGGCGTTGGAGTTGAACTCGTTTATAGATGCACATTAATTTTTTGTGGCCACTGTGGAACTGAACAGATGAATCCACTTTCATTAAAAGTTCACACAAGACAGACATCATAATTGCAGTAAAACCTCGATAATAAGAGCACTGATAATACAACATTCTGCTTATAAGGAAACTTTAATTAACAATTTTTTTTCTGGTTTTTATTCCAAATAATACAATATTCTTAATATAATCTGTAAGGACCTAGTATAATACGTCTTTAGTATTTGTTATTCATAGATAAAAATGATTGAGGAATTTCAAATTGTCATCGAAAACGAGAGTATAAGTGCTTACTTTTGTGATAAAATCTGCAAATGAAAAGATGCATGACGTAATACAATGGGCTCAGCATCTGAAACGAGGCTGCCAGTGTCAATTTGAATTTTTTAAAATTTATGACAAAAACGCAGCTCCCCCAAAAAAACTTTGGTTACTTAAAAGATGGAGTAGTCCGAACAGAGCAAATCATTACTCAGAATCACAAAGTACTATACTTCTGTCTGCTTTGAAGCTTATAAGGCTGCAAAAATGTTATTCAAAATATGAAGTAGTTTTTAAAATAATTGAAAAAAATTGATAGACCGTATCGAAATAGCTGCCATCTTGTGGGGCACCTTTTGTTATTTAAACTGTTCAACAATGTAAGCACAATATGTGCAACCATGCATGTCACCAAGGAACAAAGAAACTGCCCCACGAATTGGCGGCTATTCGATACGGTCTATTCAAACCTAACAGTTTTACTCGTTCATAAAATGTTAAACCTGGAGCAAAATGCTTGATCGCTCTACAGAGGGTCGGAGAGGAATTTTCAGATTTTTCCCCTTCTCAACTGGGGTTTTCATCTGTTTTTTGCCTCTCCCAGGTTTAATATATGTTGGTTTTATTCAAATTTGATACAGGTATGATAACTGTTCGAGGTCAACCATTACACTGGTGATATCATTGTAATAATCTGCCCATGTGATAATTACATTAATACACACACAAATTAAATATCCATTGTTAAACTGGAATTGTTATTAAGTTGAATCAATCTGTATTTTTACTTGACCTACTTACCAAATAAACCATTTTGGAACTTGTTCATATATCATTGTTAATTGCTATTGCAAACAAATTGCTTTCTTGATCTTTCTTTTCGAACAATAGACTGATCCAGAGGCATTTACACCTCGCTCTAACCAATCATTTTGAAGGACAATGGTGATCCATGTGGTCTTTTGCTGACCCAAACAATCTGATTGTGTGCACTCTAAGTTGCTCGATGCATTTTTATTTGAGCGGGACCTACTGGACCGGTCTATTCGTTTATTCATCTGGCAAACATTGGCCAAAGTCTTTTGTGCTGATTCCCTGGCCATTCCACTGTCATCTTTCTTCATTTTGTGCTTGTTCCCTGGCCATACCTCCAAGACAGGGAGGTGATTTGCTGACATTTGCATTCTGGCTCCACTGCGATGGTGTCTTGGCCTGTTGACAAATTTGTAAAATGATTAGTTGTATCACAATAATGTTTAAAATAAATACTATGAAATAATTTTAAAAAGCAGAACACAGATTGCAGTCAAACGTTGTCAACATTTTCATAATTCTACAGAGAGCTGCAGAGAGTAGTATTTTTCAAGACTCCTTCCCCACCCCCCCCCCCCCCCCCCCCCCCCCTCCCCCCTCCCCCCGAATCAACATTTTGTTGTCACTACCATGAAATGTCAACAATAGACCTTTATCACGGTGCGTCCATCTTTGTCTTGTTCCCCATAGTACGTGTCGGGCATGATCAGTGCGTCTGCGTGACCACGCGATAGTGCGTGTAATCTTCTGTCTACGCTGCACACTCTCTTAACCGCGCGCGCAACGCCCGTGCCACAATAAAACATTTCAAAACGGGACCAAACTATTTTTTTCCGCAAGCCTCGCTTTGGTTACGTTCATATTAATAGGAGAAAAGGGAAGATGGCCGCACCGTGATTAAGGTCTATGTAAACTCTTACACGGCCCTCGACCTCCCACCTCCCCCCTTCCTACACTTTGTAGAATCATGAAAATGTTGACAACTTTGGACGGCCCCTTATTAAAGTCTTACCTGAATTGACAGAGCATGAACTGGTCCTTCTAGCTCCTCCTTGAGCGCGTCATTGACAAGACGATGTCTCTTGATCAAACTCTCCTTGTCAAAACGTTCAGAGACAACCACCACCTTGAAATGTGTCTCAGAGCCACGTGGGACGTTGTGCATAGAGCTTTCATTGATGACATCTAGGTGAACTGGCTAAAAGAATAGAAACAAAAAGTATATTACAATCGGACATTGGTAATAAGAGTGTTACGCCCCAACATTTTGCTAATGCTTTCCCATCAATAAGTTGGGACTGTCTCAACAATAGTTGGGCCAGCTCCAACATATTGTGGAGAAAGCCTTAAAGGCAGATAACATTTTAAAAATAGGAACAGCATTACAGAACTATGGAACAATACTACCTTGTAGAAATATCATCCTCATAGATGCAGTAATATTTCAGAAAACCTGAAAAATGCATACATCGTTTTTGTGTTGAATTGATGTTGAAAGAAATTGTCTGCAGACAATTTTTTAAGGCACCTTCAAGTTGGCAATTACTCCCACAGAGGTACCATTTAAACCAGGGGGAAAAAATAATGGTGTTTAGTACCATTGCTATCAACATTTTTAACACAAAGTAATTTTGGGTCACTGCAAATGTTGTTTTAGGGATTTAAATAAGGCAAAATTATTAGAGGGCCCCAAATAAATCTACAAACCTGAAAACTCTCAGTCAGCTTCCGCCTTATGCTTGCTTCAACTGGCCAGTCTGTCGCCATGGTAATGAAGCGTACCAGGCTTCCTTGGCTACTCAAAGGTGTCTTGGCAGTAACTCTTGCAAGTGCTTTCAGAGAAGTAAAGAGTTAAATTAAATGGAAGTGCGCTTGGCAAAAGTCCCTTTAAATTTATTTATATTTTTTTAGATTTGAAACATCTGTTAATTTTGACATTTCTGTTAAAGGGCCCCTGAAATGCTCAATAACTTTAATGCATAGTTTTTGCTGCATATGAAGGATTACTTGTGTAGAAAGACAATACTACTGTTCATTTTGATGCCCCGTGACATTTTTCAACTTTGAATATTTCTTAACATAAACTCACAGAAAGAGGGCGCTGTTTGGGGCATGTCACTTTAGGAAAAGCAAAGAAAAAACATAAGACTTCAAACTGGAATTGTGGAAAAATGCTGCAGTTTCCAGCATTAGTTTTTTTCATGGTTTGCAACAGGCAACATGTAAAACAAACCTAAACTGTCATGGGTTACAAAAGTTTCAGCAAGTTGGAGAAAATTGTGGAAACTTTTGTGCACAGTTGAATGAGATTTTCCTAATGTGACATCACCACTTTGCTCATGCATATGTAAATTTTCATTAGCATAAAAATCAGAAACTTTGATTTTAACCCCCAAACAACTTTCAAGTAGGGTTTTTACGATTGTAAATTAATGGACTAGTTCCATAGCACAGATTTCATTGATAAAAACACCATTTCAGGGGCCTTTTAAGTGCACTTTGCCACCCACACAGCGCAGCTGCAATGAACACAAGTTTCTCTTTTTTTATGCCATCTTACTGGGGGAGTAGCAGAATGCGCATGATTCTGTTTGGTAGAATATTTTTGCATAGTAAGATCAGTATTTTCTTCGTGTACATTGAAGTTAACAAAGATTTGAAGGAAATTTCCTCCTGGAATCAACAGAAAGTCTAATTTTAAGATATAGGCTACTTCCCACTTGCACTTATCACAAATGTTGCTTTTCTGTAGAAAAATCACATTTTCTCCTGCAAAAATTGCATTCAGTTAGTTCACAAGATAACCATTCACGCGCGCACGCAGCGCCCCCTGTTGTTGCGCTTACGCATGGACCGCTCTCGCCGTAATTTACTTTTATGCGGTAATTTTATCATTTATTTCTCTGAAATACAACATTTCCAACAGAGTGCAAGTGGGAAGTAGGGCCTATCTTAGAATTGGATGAATTGGATGATCTGTTGATTCCAGGAGGTAATTTCATTCAAATGTATAAGAACAAAATACCGTAAGATCACTGTACATTTGTTTATTACAATCCACGCACGCACCATGCATGTTCTTTTTGCTCCCTGAGCAAGATGGCGTCGATAATGTTACTCATCAATATGCATGCATGCCTTTACTGGGCTAGGGCAAAAGCTAGGGATAACTACCCTAGCCCTGAGCATGAGAGTAGTACTAGGCCTACTAGAAGTAGGGCTACAGCTAGGCTAGGGCTAGTCTTGTCACAAGACCGTATTTTGGTTCCCCCCATCCACGCCCCGCCTACGCGCTACCCACTACCGATAGAGGGCGCCATTCACACTCCGAGGTCGAAGTGTGAATGGCGGCCTCTATCGGTAGTGGGTAGCGCGTAGGCGGGGCGTGGAAGGGGGGAACCAAAATACGGTCTTGTGACAAGACTAGGCTAGGGCTTGCCCTAGACTGGTTCCCGTCCACATATTCCACCCAGGAGAATATAAGGACAGGTAAAGGGCGCTTCATCTTGATCTGTAATTGGTCGTCTTTGCGCGTGTGCATTGTGTTTTTTATATTTAAAAATTGGCCAAGCCCTTTGCTTTAGGCAATGTACTTTATTTACACAATTGGATATGTTCGACATGCACGGCCAAGTTACTAATGTCACTGCAAAATAATAATAACCACGTGACGGGCAGAATTCTGCCCGTCATGGCTGCCCTTTACCATAGAGGAACTCCATGCCTTTACCAATCCCTATATTTTCGCAATAAGCAAACCAATCTATAGGGATCGGGAACCAATCTATAGGGATCGGGAACCAATCTAGGGCTTGCCCTAGCACATGTCTTATTTAGACTGGTTCCCGTCCACATATTCCACACAGGAGAATATTATAAGGACAGGTAAAGGGCGCTTCATCTTGATATGTAATTGGTCGTCTTTGCGCGTGCGCATTTTATTTTTTATATTTAAAAATTGGCCAAGCCCTTTGCTTTAGGCAATGTACTTTATTTACATAATTGGATATGTTCAACACGCACGGCCAAGTTACAAATGTCAATGCAAAATCTGCGCACTTACAATAAAAATAAAAATAATAATAACCACGTGACGGGCAGAATTCTGCCCGTCATGGCCGCCCTTTACCGATCCCTATATTTTCGCAATAAGCGAACCAATCTATAGGGATCGGGAACCAATCTAATGTCTTATTGAGAGTGCGCCCTCAACGTCAACTCGTTATTACCAAAGTTCGCGAGAAAACTCGAATGAAATCGCGACTCTCGGAGAAGTGCCTATTTCCCAATACTGCTCAAGACCTCTTTTTTTTCTTCAAATCGCTAACCTTGAAACATATGAAGTCTCCTTAGGCCAACTGGCCGCCAATTTGTCGTGACTAATCGACAAGTTCTGACCTGAATTTTAGCCACTTTCGACGACAACCCTATTTTTGTGCGGTTTCCAGTCTCTTTCTGCCTAATTCGGTTATATGCATACGATTTTCAGGAGGGTATCTGACTGGGGTGATACTATATACCGGAAAACACCGGAAAACACCGGAAAATACCGGAAAACACCGGAAAACTCACCGGAAAACACCGGAAAACACCGGAAAACATACTAAATACCGGAAAACACTAAATACCGGAAAACACCGGAAAACACCGGAAAACATACTAAATACCGGAAACACACTAAATACCGGAAAACACCGGAAAACACACTAAATACCGGAAAACACCGGAAAACATACTAAATACCGGAAAACACACTAAATACCGGAAAACACCCGAAAGCACTTAATAACACCACCCCCACTACCTGCAGAAAACACCATAAAATACTGTTTTCCGGTGTTTTCCGGTATTTAGTATGTTTTCCGGTATTTAGTATGTTTTCCGGTGTTTTCTGGTGTTTTCCGGTGTTTTCCGGTAAATAGTACTACCGTCTGACTGAGGGATCGGCTAGGTCAGCTTCTTATGGAGAGCAAATAATCATTCCTTCCCAAAATACTTTTCGTAAAAAAGCACAAGTTTAAATAAAATTGTGGCCAATATTTGTGCTTTATTTTCAATAAAAGAGCCAGCTAGATACATGCAGATGACGGCCACGCACGTTAAGATGTATTTATGCCGTCTGTGTAACTCGACTGCACAATTTTAGATAATCAAAAAATAAATTTTTAAAAGATTTGTTGGCGTGCCATACCTCGGAGTTAAAAAGCAATAACATAAACGGGCTGTGTTCGGTTGGTCGTCGCGTCCGTATCGTGTAGTTTCTGTTGATCATTTTAGCAACATTTTGTGCAGTTCTTTTCTCCCGAAACCACTTATTTTATTGCAAGATCCTTTAGCTAGCATCTCAGTGAATTAAAATGTCGGGTCGTGGGGGTAAAAAAAGGGGAAAGTCGCTGTCTAAATCCGCCAGGGCTGGGGTTCTTTTTCCAGTCAGTCGGATTGGTCGTTATCTTCGTCTGGGCACGCACCATCAACGCATTGGGGCTGGGGCTCCCGTGTATCTGGCGGCTGTAATCGAATATCTCACAGGTAAAAACAATAAAGCATGGAAGAAAGAAATGTTTCGGTATAAATTCCCTACACGTTCGCCACTAATTCTTCCTAAAATGACTTGATCCCCAGAAGTTTAAATTTGGTGAGGAAATGTGGATTTAGCAGTGTGAGAAAATCCAAAGTTTTTGTTTGAAAACATTTGGAATTTTTATGCCATGTTCTATACTCTTATAGAGACTTTATCGCAATTACCACATTGGTGCGTTTCCAAAAGCAGAACTGTATTGTGGGAAGGTTGCTGGGGCAGACTTTGCCCTCCGTGTTCCTTTACACAATGCAGTAATGCTTTTGTGCAAAAATCGCCCAAGCGGTACCGCGGTATTACTATTTGCGATGAGGTCTGTAAAGAAAGGAAACAGTGCATGAAATCTCAACTGGTAAACGTGTAACCACAAACAAACATTTTGAAGAAAAAAACTTTAAAATTAAAGGAGTGTGACCAAATTTTTCCAAAGAATGGATTTTGTTCTAAAACTTGTATAAAATACCTCCTTAAAAACACTATCCATGAGAAGAAAATGGGAAATTTGCAATCCCCAATTTGGATGTGGAGCCAAAAGGATTGGTACAATTATTGCACTGCTTTATGGAACCACATAAATTAGTTTACAAAATATCTGTGGTTTTTTACGATATCCCTGGAAATATACGGTTTAATAATAATAGTAAGAAATATCAGAAATGGTAATGAGAAAAATATGACAAATGATATGGTATCAAAATCTCCTCACCCATGGGAAAAATGGGGGTTCAAAAATGTGATCTGGTCACGCTTCTTTAAGCTGAGAATTAAGAGGCTTAGCATAAATTTTTTTTTTTAATTATCAAGCATCAGAAGGTGCAGATTTGATAGAAAAATCCAAATTTAGGAGTGAAAAAAAATGAAGATTTTCTTAGAAACAATTGAACATTTTTCAGCCAGTCTTATTTATTTACCTCCCCAAATATATGGTTTGGTTGTGGCATGTTGGGTAATAATAGCATTTTAAGTGTTTTTATCAATTCTTTCCAAACGTAGCTGAAATATTGGAGTTGGCAGGTAACGCTGCACATGACAACAAGCGAGGACGCATCACTCCTCGTCACATCCTTCTTGCCATTGCCAATGACGAGGAACTTCACCATCTTCTACGTCATGTGACCATTGCCAGCGGTGGCGTGATACCAAAGATTCATCCCGAGTTACTGGCCAAGAAGAAAGGAGCAAAGTAAGGCTCCCCCACCCGGCCGAGCAATGCATATGTCCCAAGATAAACACTAAGTTATTTGGATCTGCATTTAGTGCTAGGATATACAGGGTGTTCCAGAAAAACAGTTAGGAAAATCGTAATTGTGGGAAAACCAAATATCACAACCATGTAAAATTGGTTTTGCTAGATGTGCCAGAGCATTTAAGCTTCATTTTCATACCAATTTCATAACAATTATTGCCGCATGTTTCAATGATATTTTTGATAATTCCTGAGAATGGTACTTTTTGAAGGGACACGGCGACCAGGGTAACGAAGGGCAAAAGCAATTCTGACTGCTGCAAGGCTTCCAAGTCGTGCATATTAAGTCACCACAAATGACCTTTGCTGATGAGTTAACTGCACCATGTTGTGAAATGACCAGCAGAGAGCACATGGCAAATTTTGTATGCCCGTGCTTACATGTAATCAGTCAAAAAGCCCATTCTGCAGAGGATTATGCAATGAAATTCACAATCAGAAAACATGCGGCAATTGTCATTTCACTGCACCTCAATTAAACAATGATTGTGCAGCCATCCGGAACTGGATTAACTTGCAATTGGTATGAAGTTATAGCTTATGCTCTGGTGCATATGGCTATGGTATTTGTTTTCCCCACAATCACGATTTTTGTAACTGTTCCGTTTTTTCTGGGACACCCTGTATAATCCCAAATACTTATAAAGATTATAAAGATCCACAGGTTAGGCCAAGAAAAAAAAGTGTTTCCTATTACATCAAAAAATTATTCAGAGTGGCTAGGTGGGAAATATCTTTTTATTTTGCTTCAAATTATTTTACCCAAAAATATTAGGGTGGGATGATGGTCAGAAGCTTGAGAGTAAACTGGAAGAAGCAATTCATTGATAGCACTTGACGTTTGTAATCCATTTATTACAGGTCTAAGCTGTTGTTTGATACTCCACGCTCCCCTCCGTCAATCAAGAAACCCCCTGTTAAGACTGCTGCTCAGAAGAAAGAAGCACCCCCAACCTCCAAGAAGTCTGCTGCTGCTGCTAAAACGCCAGTCAAAAAGGCCACTGGCAAAACACCAGCAAAGGGAAAGGGAAAGGTACGATTATATTCTTGTTAAGAGTTGTGTTACAGTATTTACCTCACAGCTGTTTTTTTTTTTTTATGATTACTATACAGTCAAACTTATGTATCGTGGCCACCCAAATGACCATCAAAAAGTGGCCAGAATAAACAGTGGCCCTTGTATAGAGCTTTAGCAGGCACATGTATAGATATGAGTCTTTTCACGGTAAAAGGGGCATTTTGGCAACACAGACCATATTTTCCAGAAAATATCTTTGTCTGGTCTCAAAATAAAAGAAATAAGTTTCAGTTGTTCTGAAGAGATAACTTAGGCCCAAAAAGGGTTACAAATAGTGTGACAACATGCCTTTCTAAAAACCCTGTATTTGTATGTGTACAAATTTCCAATAACGCTCGTAACCGGGACGGCCTAAAAAGTAACACAAGTGTCCGTCCCGGTTACGAGCGGATATTGGAAACTTGTACACAGGGTTTTTAGAAAGGCATGTTGTCACACTTTTCAAAACAAGTTATCTCTTCAAAACAACTTAAACTGATTTCTTTTATTTTGAGACCAGACCAAGGTATTTCCTCGAAAATGTGGTCAGTGTTGCCAAAATGCCCCCTTTACTGTGGAAAGACCCATATACAAACATCCTAAAACATGCCACAATGCACATCACCTAAGTCAGGTGGCCTATTTTTAAAGGTGACCTTAATAGCTGGTTGGACTGTATATAGGCTTTGTTACTTAGCCCGGTTGTGCACCAATGCAACACCAAGAGAAATATTAGGTTCGTAGAGAAGGCATACCATTGTGCCTTGCAGCTCAGCTGTTAGATATCTTCCCTAAGAGTCGGAGGGTTCTGGTTCGAATCTCGATGAAGACCATATGATTTTTCTCTCGTCCAATGACGATTGTTTTCAGTATTTCTCCTCATAAAGCTGTGATATTACATTATTTATCTTGTAAACATTTCATTTCTTTTACTAACAGGGCTCAGGAAAAACTGTGCTATCCGAGAAGAGGTTGTTTCTAGGCCAGAAGGTTAGTGGACATTAAAATAAAATTTGTATAGGCAGAGGGATGGTCATTGAGTTTTAGATACTGGTGTGAAATATGACCTTGATGAGAATTTTGTATGATGATGGTTTTTGCATCTTGACTTTCATAGATTAGACAAACTGACGCATCTTTCTTGTTTTGTGCCCAATCACAGTTGACGGTCGTCCAATCAAACATTGCTGAAATAAATGCAGATGCTGTTGTGCACCCTACCAATAGCAGTTTCTACATGGGTGGTGAAGTAGGTATGTAAACCACGACTGTTACAGAATGTCTTTTTCCAGGATGAGTCAAACAGGTGCCATACAGTTGGGCTCTTCTGGTAAAAGTCCCCACCAGCCCAAGGCCTCTAGGCTCAAATGGGCTCAGATGTTCTGTTTCTTGCATGTTTAAAGATGTTCTGTTTCTTGCATGTTTGCGCGACAGACAAATTCATGCCACGAATTTCACCGCGCTCCATACTTTGCATGCCCTGGCAATCGCTTTTACGGTCCCAGAAGGTGTAGGGCCATGGTGCAGGGCATGCAAATTAGGGGTCCAAAAGTGTGACATGCTTTTTAATTTTTCCAAGTGTTTTTAATGATTGAAAGTGGTTTCCCAGTAAAAAATAATTATTTTCATTTGAACAAATGCCACTCAAATTTAATGTTTGTGTGTAGATATGGCACCAAGGTTAATGCAAACTCATTCTACAGCCAATTTTCATTGGCGTAGGTAACACAGGACACCAAACTCCTATTCAATACCATGGAACAAATTATAAGCCTTTATGGTCTTTTGTTTTGAATATTTTTCAGGAATCGGAAAACAAAATATTGAAGAAAATTATGCTGTCCCTTATAATCACAGGCCACAGTCCATTACTGAGAATTTGTGGTCATAAGTGGTGATTTTTGAAGCAGAGAGTGTCGTACGTAACTGGGACACCAAACATTTTGGACCCCTAATTTTGGGAATTACCCATATGGGAACTCTTTGGTACAAACGACATACAACAACCATTTCCTTCCTTCATGCAACAACACACACAACTAAGTGCACGTGCGTGATTCAATTAATAGCTTAGCAACGCATAAACACACTGTGACGAGCTCGCATAAATAATAAGCCTCCACCCTCCGGGATTAAGCAGCTACCCTACTCAGGCAAGGTATGTAGTGCGGTGAAATTCGTTGCACGAATTTGTTAGAGTTGTTTTGACGAGCCTGCGTCTTTAATTGTAGTGGTTAATTTGATTTCTGTGCTGATTGGACAACAGACTAAATATTGCCTTCATTGCTATGGTCTGTTGTGCATCCATGCAATACATAGAGAAAATCTATGGGAGTATCCCACTCTGCCTCTGCTTTGTGTGTCATAGGTCTTGGGTTTGAATCCCATGTGTGTAATCTCTCATTTGGAAATGCTTAATCTTTCATTAGGAAACGCTTTGGACAGCGCCGGTGGCAAGGAGTTTAGAGATGAATTGAATAAACTCAAATCTTCTCACGGCAACCTCGAAGTGGCAGGAGGTAAAATATCAACATGTTTAAATCTCACTCTTACTATAGACCGTATCAAATGGCTGCCATCTTGTAGGGCAACTTTTGTCATTGAAAATGGTCAACAAAATGTCTGACCATGCATGTCCCCAGGAACAAAGAGACTGGCCCTACAAGATGGCAACTGTTCGATAGTCTTTCACCTCCCCTTGTCCTCGTCTTTCACCTCTGTGGCCCTGGTTTAAGTCGCATCAGTCGCATGTTTGTGTATGTGTGGCTTTTCTCCCATCCCTAAAACTGGGTATTTCTTTTGTTTCTCTCACTTCGTAGCTGTGCTGAAGAACCTCCTAAATAGGTGTCAACAAGGCAACAATTTACATTGGCTGATCTAACCAACTTCATTATAAACTCATCAAAAAAAGTTTGGAAAGTCAAGTTTGACTGACAATTTCTGTCTTGTTGCAAAATAACTTTCCTTGAATTTTATATCATTGGAAAGCCCTGTTATTCCTCTTTACGATGATGTTGTCATTTGTTATGATTAAGCAATTGGGGGATGTGCAGCACAGCTGAATACGGGGGCGGGTGTAAAGTGAAATGTCACAAAATGCATTGCTATTGTCAAAAAGTGCATTGACACATTCCCATCCTCCAAGCAAAAGGGGATGCACTGCATGACAATAGCAGTGAATTTTGTGACATTTTACTTTCCACCCACCCCTGTATTCCGCTATACTGCACATCCCCCAATTGATTAATCATTTTATTTATTTATTTATTTATTTTATTTATTCACCATATCCAACAGCGGAGGGACCGCCAATTACAGGAATGGGAGCAAGTGTGATTAAGTGCCTTGCTCAAGGGCACAGGTGCCACAACCCATCGCGACCTGGAATCGAACCTACATTCTAGTACTAGCATAGGAACTTAAGTTCGACGCACTAGACCGCTCGGCCATACCACCCCACTAACAAATGACACATCACAACAAATGACACATCACTGTAAAGAGGAATAACGGGGCTTTCCAATGATACCAAATTCAAGGGAGATGATTTAGTAACAAGAGATAAATCGTCAGTCGAACTTGACTTTCCGAACTTTTTTTGAGGAGTTTATAAGGGAATCATACAAAAGGCCATGTCGTGTCTAATCCATCTCCCCCCCAAAAATAGAAATTTCAGGAAAATTGTAGGTAAAACTTAAGGCTATGCATGGTGGAAATCAACGTGTGTATGGGTTTACGGTAGCACCATGTGAATCTCATTTGTATATGTGTGGTTCTGAAAAGAACCGGTGAGTGTGAACTCAACGTTTCGAACAGCGTGCTCTGTTCGTCTTCAGGAGTAATGCCAGACTCGTGATGATGCAGGGCTATAAGTACTGGTTGAGGGGGTTTCAGTGTACAATGTGTGCACTGAAGCGGCTTGGCTTGGCTTGGGTGGAGGAGGCGTGGTTGTGCTAGGATCCTAATATTGTGGTTGGCACCAGTGTGCTCACTGGTGCATGACACTGTGGCAGTGGCTGTCGCGGGTGGAGGACCTAGGGTATAGGTGACCCATCGGTCTGGTTGGATAATAGGGAGTGCCAGATATTGCTGATGTTGAAGCCAATGTCTTGGGGTACTGTGTTGTGCTTGTGTATTTCGATGGCTTCCCTGATGCGTCTTGGGTGCCATCTGTCGATGGGCGCTATCAGTTGTGCTGCTTCCCAGTCGATGATGTGTTCCTCGCTGTGGGAGTGCTTGACAATGGATGATTTGTTATAGTCTCCTCTTTGAGTCTGGTGGGTAAGTCCCTCCCCGTCTCGCCGATGTACACTTCCCACATTCGCAGGGGATCCTATAGACTCCGGCCTTGTGGTCTTGTTTATCCTTGTGGGTTTGTATGGTTCCTTGGAGTTTCCTGGTTGAAGACTGGTATACTTTGATCTTGGCTTGGTGGAGAATCCGTTGGATCTTGTGGGATGCATTCCCTATGTAAGGGAGGCAGACTGTGGCCTTATAGGTGGTGGGTTGACTTTGGGTATAGGTGACCCGACGGTCAGCGGTCTTGGGATCTTGGGTCTTGACTTGGTTTTTCTTGTAACCGTTGCGTTGAAGTGCTGTGGATACGTGGTGGAGTTCTTCTTGGAGATGTTCTTGGTCGCAGATGGTGTACGCGCGTTGTACCAGGGCACGGGTGACCGAGGATTTGATCCTCGGGTGATGGAATGAAGAGCTGTGGAGATACCGGTCTGTGTGAGTGGGCTTGCGGTAGACGGCATGCCCAAGGGTACCGTCTAGACGTCGAGAAATCTTGACATCCAGAAAGGAGATAGAATTATCTAGTTCTTGTTCTATCGTGAACTTAATGCTAGGGTGCATGTTGTTCAAATGGTCTAAGAACCCCTTGAGTTCGTGCGGTCCATGTGGCCAGATGATGAAGGTGTCATCCACGTAGCGAAGCTGGTACTTGGGCGGTGGTCTGCTGTAAGGAGAGCAGTAATTTCAAACTGGAAAATTGTATTTGAATCTTTAAAAATAATTGTCTGCAGACAACCTTTTAACCATCCATTCATACACAAAAACCAAGCATATTGTTTTTTTTTAGGTTTTCTGAAGTATTACTGCATCTGTGTGGCTGAAATTTCCAACATTATTCTTTAGTTATGTAATGCTGTTGTTCCTGCTTTTAAATGTTTTCCAATCATGTAATCTGTCTTTATTTTTCGTCCATTGCCCTTATATAGCCGCTATGTGTCCAGGACACAACCTGCCAAGCAAGTACGTCATCAGCTGCCACAGCCCTTCTTGGGGTGGAGCAAATGCCATTCCCAATCTTGAGAAGTGTGTCAAGAATTGCTTGACTCTTGCTGATGAGAAAAACCTGGTGTCCATTGCTCTGCCATCTATTGGAAGTGGAGGGTGAGTTGGCTGGTTTTATTGGATGTGTATCTTACAGAATTTAGTCAAATGAAATCATTGTTATGTTGCATTTCTTTTAGCATGTCTAATGACGGAAAGTAACAAATGTTAAATTATCCTAAATAGCTGTTTCATTTTTAGTTTCTAAATTACTAGGTCTTTTTGGTGTAAATTATTCTGTTTAAAAAGTTTCAGCATTAACTTCACAAATACCCGTTTGGTTCATCCATTGGTTGAAAAATTTGACAAACTGAGAAACAGATTTCCCCACAGATTTTTCATTTTATATTTTTTATTTTATTGAATGTTTTTTAATTTTCATTTTCCCCCCCAACCTGTAAGTGCTGTTTCTCTGGTGTAAAATACGATGGTGTGATTGTAATGTATACCAAATGCATAGTTCCGAGTTTGCCTAGTTAGCTCCGCCCCCTTGGATATTGTTGCTATGGCTCACACGCTATCGTCAAAATGGCGAAGCACAAAGCAATGGGACTTTCAACGGAAAGCACAGATTCATTGGAGAAAACTCAAAGGTATTCATGTTTCAGGGTCGACAGTTATCTTAGAACACACCGAGTAAAGGCCAGTAATACAGGGATGTCATATCATGACATACGTGCTTTCGTACCTTTGAACAACGAAACGACCGTCCTTGAAACAAAAAATTCACCCGGATCATCGCATACAACACTGTACAAATTGTATGGGGCATGGCAGAACATCGCGCGATACTGTTGTAACAGTGCACTTTAACCTATATGGGTGATGTCTGCTAGTTCTGTTGTGATTGGTCGGTGGATTGACAGGTCGGAACTATGCATTGAGAAAGAAATCCCCCATCCCCCTGCTGAGCGATGTAGGCACTCGCACGGACTGGCAAAATTCTTTGGTACTCCACTGGCGCCCTCCCACAGTAACGTCCAGCTCCCCCAGTCATCCCCTATGGAAAAAACCCGGGCTACGCTGCTGGATGTACAGTGTACCGATTGAAAAGTGTCATGCGTTAAAGCCACTGAATATTTGTATTAAAACAAAGTCAAATACATTTTTCGGTTGAACTGAAGTTTTTGGTTGACCTAAAATTTAACCGCTTTTAATTGCGGTATCTAAGCAATGCATTTAATTTGCCGACTGAACAATTTGCATTGGCATCTGAATCATTATACTTATTTTCCGGTTCTTTCCAGCAACGGATTTCCCAAACAAACCGCTGCTGAAACCATCCTACAGACCATCAGCAAGTACTTCGTCACCGTCATGTCATCCTCTCTCAAGCAGGTGTTTTTTGTTCTCTATGATCAAGACAGTATCGATGTGTACACCAGGGAGCTGTCTCGATTGGAAGTAGATCAGAATTAAGAATGTAAATAAGGACGAGGGGTTCTCAATGCCTCGATCAGTCCTCGTGTTGTTAACATTCGTTATGAGAATTTAGCACTTTGGTTCAGTCTCTTTTAGAAAGTATATTTGGTGCACGGCATTACCACTACTTATACCCCAAAATTAGCATATTGAAATAGGCTTAGCATTTTGCATAGAATGAAGTTTGTAAGGAATCGTGACCGATGCCATATAAATTGTAGCGCTAATGATTTTCCATGATCCTGCAAAAAAGACTCCTGAAATGAAATCCATAATCCAACAAGGAATGAGTTACTTTCCAATTTACTTTCTCAAGCAGCTGATGATTGCTGTTGACTAGCATCAGTGCAGGAATTTTTTTCAGACACTTTGAGCAATGACTGTTGGATATTGTTTTTAAATAAGTAATGTCTTGCAGCAAAAAGACAACTTGTGCAAATATTTTTTCTGCTTCTTAGTGGGACCATTAACAAATTAAGAAGGTAAATAAAGACGAGGGGTTCTCAATGCCTCTATCAGTCCTGAATTCTGAACGGAATTCAGAATTTTTGAAAGAGAATTTTCTTTTGTCTGAAGCGGGAAATCGTTGGCTCTAAGATTTAGCTAAGGCTCGTCAATACACCACGAACAAATTCCTGCCACGAATTTCACCGCGCTCCGCCATACCTTGCCCGAGTAGAGAAGCTGCTTTTACAATCCCAGAGGGTGGAGTCTATTTATGCGAGCTCGCCACAGTGTGTTTATGCGTTGCTAGGCTAATCGAATCACACGTGCGCACTTAGTTGTGTCATGTGTTGTATGTTGTTTGTACCAATGAGTTCCCATATACGGTCAATTCAACCATCTATATGACACCTTGAAGTAAATGTGACCATATCTGTAACATAATGTGAATATGGCTGAAACTAAATGTCGTGAATTTACCAAGGGTGTGGTTTTCTGTGATATATATTTGATTTCGAAAAGATACACACCCTATTTGCAGAATGGACGAGGCTATCAGCCTGCACCATGGCCTTACAGGGCGAGGTATGGACGAGCGCGGTGAAATTCGTGGCACGAATTTGTCTGTCGCGCTTTGACGAGCCTGCGTCTTTATACAGTGTTTAGAAAGCAATAGTTTAGTCAGCTTTACGTCTTGGATGCTTGCAGTTTAAATGCACTTGTCATAGATTTTACAGATATGTATCTTTCAAAATGGATTTGAAATTTTATTTGTGTTTGTTTGTTGATAAAAAAAGCATGGATTATTTAATTTGAATGCAAATTAGTCTGGGGATTTCAAATCACACAATCGTACAGATTGAGGTGTCATGGAATACAAGGTGCACCAAAAGCAGAGAGTGTCGTTTTAAAAAGGGAGGGTGTTTTTATTCCATGATTTTCCACAGTTTTTAGACCAATAAGAGTTTTTTTCATACAAGTTATGAAATCTCGCCATGAAATTCTAACGGCAGATTTTTATTTTCTAAAATTCTTTTTAAATAGATGAGTATTTTTATGTGAATTGTGCAGAGTCTGTTAACAAAAATCATGAATGGTTTTATTGGATTTTAGTGCAGTTAGGGCAATGTGTTTCCTTATTGTTTTAGAGTAGAAAATATACATATATAATCACTGACGACGATCAACTCGTTAATGTCCATAAAATGGAGTTGTAATTATAGAAAAGTCCCACAGTGTGTATTAAAATTATTTAAATAGATTTTTACCTACTATAATACAGTTTATTTAGAAACGTGCAAAAATATGTTTTGCAAATAGATATGATTTCAAAAATTCAAAAAAGTTTGAATGCCGAGTCGTATTTTAATGAAACTTTCGTGAAGAAGGGAAGACTTGTTTCTGTAAATAGTTCAAACTTGTGATTTCACTTTTTAAAACGGGGACTACTTGGCCGAGAACAGTATAAACTGATTTAGCATTAACCGATTGACCTTGCTATAGATCTGTATAACTTCTGCTATAAATAAGATTCTTGACTTTGTTGATACCAAGGCCCTTTTCCAAATCTCGACTCCGTCTTCAGGCTCCAGCTTCATGCGGCTCCGGCTCCAACCGCCTCCGGCTTCACTTCAGCAAAGCCAAACCAAAAACCGTTTGGAACACTAGTCAGGCCTAGTAGGCCTACCACTCTTTTTCACCTGCTTTTTTGAAGCGCTAGCAGACGAGTTTTGTCGGCGGCAAAGTTTAGCAAACCTGCAAAAGTTCACAAAGTTTTTGTTGCTGTCACGTGATTTTCCAGTTCATGACGTCACGAAGCCGGCCGAAGTCACCTCTTTAGTTGACTTCGTTTTGGAGCCTCATTTGGGCCAAAACGAAGCCTCAAATTGAAGCCTGAAGCCGAGCCAAAGTTTGGTATGCGGCTTCAAGATGGCGGAACGGAGACGAAGCCGAGATTTGGAAAAAGGCCCAAGAATTCAGTGTCGAACCTCAATAATAAAGGCATTGTTATTCAACAAAATGATGGGTCCCAACCTTTTTTTGTTTTCGTTCCTGATAATACAAGGTTCCTGTTATAACAAGATAATCTGGACATCATATTAAAGGTCAACTGTATTCCCATTGCACTTTTCACTTTATTAAGTATCCACTTGACCAGACTAAATTTTTCTTCCTATGTGGTGTACGTGGCTGGTGTGAAGTACAGAATCAATAGACTGAATTGAATATCCGCCATTTTGTGGGGCAGTTTCTTCATTCCTTGAGGACATGCATGGTTACACGTGCTTCCCTTGTTGAACGGTTTAAGTAACGAAAGGTGCCCCATGAAATGGCGGCTATTCGATACAGTCTATACCGTGTTCACTGTTGGAGAGAATGGCATAAGGCAACCAGACTGTTGGTTGTTGGGCAATGGTGGCACCATGTAACGGCGTAGTATGAGTTTATTGACTGCACCTCCATTTGAAAGTGAAAAACATTTTGTCATGCACATGCGCTTGAATTAAGATGATAAAGTGAAACTTGTAAATAGTGGCCAGAATAAACAGGAGGCCCCTATATGGAATACGAGGTTCGGGAACCAGTCTACGCGTTTACCAAATCAGACTAGCTACCAGTCCGTCTTTTATACTGTAAAATAGTTTTGAGCATCGAGCTACCCAGGCTCAGGCACAAAACGTATACAAACTACGCACAGTGCTGAACCAACGAACGCGGGTGAGATGAAATTTGTCAAAGTTTTGCTCTCGTAATATGTGACCGTACGCGAGTGTCATTGTTATGGTTATGTTGAATTCTGAAGGAATATTTTTCAAATAATATTTAGTGTTCTGATCTGTTTTAGCTGGCGTTTTTGTGATTGAAACTGAATGAACCCGGAAGTGGCTGGCAGTCATGCATGCAGAATGACCGCTTGAACGGGCCGCACGGCTGTTGATGATGGAAACATAAATACCACACAATACAAGCGTTTGGTCCCAGAACTTGCTTGGTAAGTGGAGCATTGGAGGAAAAAGGACCATATTCTAAAACTTAGTAGATTTGAGAAAAAGTGGTGTGTAAGGAATTTGGAGTAAAATAAGGCACTAAAAATCACAGAATTTTTTTAAGTTTGAGCGGAAAGTGTTTATTCTGTGCTTTTCAGTGCATCTTTTCACTCCAAATTCCTTCCGCACCACTTTTTCCTGAAGGTGAAGTGTGAAGTGTGTCACATTTACATGCGAAAAAGCCCAGTGTGAATTCACGGAAAGATTATCATGCACGGACACCCATATGCGCTAAACCTATGCTATAGGACAACTCTCAAAATTTATAAGTTTTTCCATAGTAATTTCATATGGCACTTTCCCCTCCTAATTTTGCATTTTTATCTTCAATCTAACATTTTTACACGGTTTATATGTCATAACAAGGAAAATCTTGGGTATCCGTAATGAACTCGAATTCACCCTTGGGCTGGTTTCAGATGTTGTGTTTGCGTATCAAACTCAAATAATTTCAGGTTTTTTGTATTAGACACGGCACAAGCACAAATACGTGAGGTCACTGACTCGCAATCACAGGTGAAAACTTGGGGTTGCAGGTTTGAAACCTGCCCCGGCTGAGGTACCTGTGCCTTTGAGCAAGGCACTTAATCACACTTGTTCCATCCTTCGGAAGGGATGTAAAGCTTGTGGTCCAGTGTGTTGGATATCGGTAATGGACTTTAAAGATCCCGGAGCATTTGTGAAGAGCAAGGGGATTCCCCGGTGTCTCTGGCCATTTCTAATTCATCGTGGGTTTCCTCATGCTTGCGAGCGACAGTGCAATGGGTGCTTTTGAGGAATCCTTGGTTTCCGTATCAATAATAACTTCTAAAACCAATTTAGTTAGCCCACTTTCTGGCTCAACAGAAGTATTTTGCAGGCTTGGCAGAAGCTTTACTGGGTCTGCCGTGCTTCTGTCAAGCTGATATAATTAAGCACGCTTAATTCAATTTGGTTTGACACTGCATATAAGCATGATGTCTGAAACAGGCCTTCATGACCAAAATTACTCTTCTTATAAAGTGATTTGAAGATAGGCAGAATTGTATAGGAAAATGGTAGTTTTTGGGGAAGGCAAGGTGTTCAAGCAATGATTATAATGTACCTAATCCTTCAGTGGTTTTCAAATAGTAAATCATTGTTCATAAAATTAAAAGCGTGACTAATCCAGTAAAATGGACAAAATAAGTAATGAAGCAAATGAATCATGCTATTGATCACAATGTTATCACTGATTCTATTCGAATTTGTTTGCCACATCGTGGTAAATATGCAATACATGTACGTATTGGAGGGGATGTTTACTTTATCACAGAACACTCCTTGATGTACAAAGTTCAGTGGAAATGGCTTATAAAAATTGTTTCTTTCACATCTATAGACTAATCCGACAAAAGAAAACTGCGGTGTATCTCCAAGGTATTTACATGACGTCACAATAGAAATACACCACAGTAACAATGGAATAATCAGAAGAGGGCGGGCTCACTAAATGTTGCTCGAAGTTACACTATAGGAGGCCTAATTTTATTTAGTATTGTTTTGGGGGGCGGGGGGGTGGGGGAGGGGGAGGGGGGGCGGGTGTGCAAGTACTTGTCAATTTCTGAACAGCCGACCTCGATAATATGAGCACTGTTGAGACAACATTCTGCTTTAAGTTTAAATAACAAGGAAAAATTTAAAGGGCTATCATTTGTTTTTCATTGTTTTAATTTCTGATAATAGTAAGGTTTCTGTTATAACAAGGTAATCTTTCACAAATTTATGCGAAATGGAAGGATTGATAAATACAAATTCCATAAAATGAATATTTAATAGTGCATGTAAAAATAAATGACAGGAAGTAAAAACTAGTACAATCGCAATACATGTATGTTTAATAAATACTTTCCAAGGAACATAATTAGGCATGGAAAGAGAAACAAAACAAAGGAACGCCTGGCATCAGTACTACTACTACTACTACTGTTACGCACGACGTGCACATGCACTTGGCGCCCTAGTTTTTCACACAATCTTTCTCCACTCAACTCTGTCGTATGTTAGTTCGCTGGCTCCCTCTATTGCTAGGTTCAGTGACTCAAGGTAATTTTCCAGTACTTTTTCACGTTTCTCCGAGCTTCGCGAAGAGCGATTTTTGTGGGTGTTTCATCATGTAGCCTTATTGCATGCCCAAACCATTTGAGTCTTCTGGTTCTGATATTTGTACTCCACTTTTCTTGTTTTGTTTTCTCGTACAGGTCATTGCATGAGATTTTCTTGGGCCATTTGATGTTGATTGCTTTTCTCAGTAGTCTCCTTTGATATGAGTCAATCTTTTTTCCAGTGGATTTTTTTCCTGTGGATTTTGTTACATCACACACACAATGAAGCCAGTGCAGTGTACACTGAAAAATTAATCTGTTCTTTACAACTCTTACCTGAGGGGTTTGGGCAGGAAGTGGTTTTCTCAACAGAAAAAGTATGATACTAGAAACTAGCAACATTGAAAGTTCTATAGAAACAAATGTACCAGTAGTCATTATCAGTTTATTGTGCCTTTTGCTAACAATAGAGAGAATTGTAATTTTTTAAGGGGCCACTGTCTGAAATAATAACTAATTATAGGATGAGAGAAAAGTTGTTAATTTAGTCCTTATCAGGAGTCGAACTTGAGACATCTGACATACTGGGCAGATGTTCTGCCACCTGACTATCTTATAATAGACTACATGTACTAAAGTGTGACGTCAGTTACCATGGTAATTGGGTATAAACAATCGCTGGTAATCTGCAATGTCCATTGCTAAAGCACAGGGAAACAGGTCACTGGTTTTAGTGTAGACCCAGTAACCTTGGCAACACACAAAGGATGACGTTTTCACTTTAGGGGTCTATTCAGCTTATGGAACACCTGCTCAGTGTGCCAGAGGTCTCGGGTTCATATCTTGATCATGACGGGAAGTGAGGACCGCATAATTTTTTGTCTTGTCCCTAATTTGGCAATTTCAATTCTGTGGTGATTATAGGCACAATACCAAACGTGTTGGTGGTGTTCTTTTGAAAGAAAAAAGAAAGACAAAAAACAAAACAATTCAACATCTAAAAGGAAATAAATGAGACAGTTTATACTCATTTTGTTACACGTTACACATGTTCTCCAGTTGTGTAAACTCTCGGGCATATATTATTTTAACTGGTCAGCTGATTTCCTCTGTTTTGTTTCCTCATTTGTGCCTTGGTAGTTTTGAGGGAAAAAAATGTACTTCATTTTCTGGAATGACACAAGTGTGTTGTCTACTGTTTCTGTCCAGATGGAAATGTTTGCATCTTTCTCTTCTTGAGCTAACATCAAACCACAGCCAAGATGTTGCAGCAGATTATCCGAGACATGTACGTCGATCCTGAGATTCTCGCTGAACTCTCAGAGGAGCAGAAGGAAATACTCTTCTGTAAGATGCGAGAGGAACAGATTCGACAGTGGAGGATCAACGAAGCCGAGTATGACAAGAAGATGAAGAAGAACAAAAAGAAGAAAAAAACGGGTCAGTTGATTGTCGTACAATGTTCATAGGCTGTTTAAGCCCTTGGTAGACCTACATGTAGTGAAATTGCACGCTTCATATTATACACTCGGCAAAAGAAGTTCTTGGACACTTGTAAAAGTTCAAATAATTTTTAAAAATAATTCATAAAAAGCACATTATTGTATATCAATATGACCACACAATAGTTCTCTACCAGCATGATATGGAGTTAACGCGTGAGCAATCATGCATGGCTGGTTACACGCATTAAACAATAGCAAGTACAGTAACAGAAAATTGCAAGAAATGGAGCATTCAGTTATTCAATTGTGAAACAGTTTATGTGGCATAATGATCCATTGAAAGAAAAAAGCAGTATGTTTCTTTGCTGGGGGTTCATTATTGAACAAATCCCGTGCACATTGTCAAGTCAAAATTAAATGCCATTTTGAAAAGAAGAGGAAATTATCCATCTTGGATGCATCATTATTCCACTGGAATTGTTAACAAAATTTAGGCCTGCAGGATGGACATGATTATTAGCATTTGAATGCTCCATTTCTTGCAATTTTCTGTTACTGTACTTGCTATTGTTCAATGCGTGTAACCAGCCATGCATGATTGCTCACGCGTTAACTCCATATCATGCTGGTAGAGAACTATTGTGTGGTCATATTGATATACAATAATGTGCTTTTTATGAATTATTTTTAAAAATTATTTGAACTTTTACCAGTGTCCAAGAACTTTTTTTGCCGAGTGTAGTACACCTTGATTATTCAGTACTGTCCATTGCTGCCCACTTCCGGTTTTGTGTAATAATCACATTTTGTATCAAAGTGCAAATCCTGTATCAACAAAAATCAAACTTTGATACCGATATAAGTATTGGTGGTGTTAGAAGACGCTTCTGTAATAGTAATGTGGATTTCATTACAGCGCCAGGTATGTCTTGTGCTGCCCCATACTTTGAGTGGTATTGGTATGAATTCCATTCACTGGTCGTCACTGAGACGCCATGTGTTAAGTCTATGGAACAGGGCAGAAAAAGAAAGTATTTTCAAGGAGATTTTTAAATGTTTTTCACTCCTAAAAACCACTTCCCTTTAAAACATTAACACGTTTTGGTGGTTGCTAAGTCATTATAAGGAGAATAAGTGGCGACCAGTAAATGGAATTCTTTCTGTGGTATTGACCTTGCTTGGTTCAAATTTGCATAAACAAAATACCCCGGTACAAACATTCCCTAATGTAAATTTGGCTCCTCAGAGAGTATACAGCCCCAGTTAATGGTTAAACTCTCACAGACTTAAAGGTAGTATACATGATTGGTAAACTGTTACAAATAGTTTTATCCCCCTGTGTCATGTGTGATTGAAGGTATGCATGATTAAAACCAACCTGAGCAAAAACCAGCTCCGTACTTCGTCTAACGTTTGAGAAAACAGTAAAAAAAAAATGGTTTACAGTCACTTCGCCCCAAAACAACTTCGTGCATAGGCCGTAGTTCAGGACGAAGTGGCATTTGGGCGAGGTAGTGTTTGGACGAAGTGGTTTTGGGGCGAAATGGCCTTTGGGTGAAGTGCTTCAAGGCAAAATGGTCCAGGGCGAGGTGGTTTTGGGGCGAAATGAATTTACAAGACGAAAAATAATTGTTTTGCTCATTTCTTAAAGACTATAGCACATCAATCAAAACTATTTCAGGGGAAGTTTTTTTAGTGTCATAGTGTTTATATTGTAGTACGGTAAGTTATGTGTATATCTGTGAACATTTCTGATTCCTCGAGATACCAATCATGTATTCTACCTTTACCAGACACAACTCCTTCACAACCCTCACTCATACCTATTTACTGGGTGGAGAGAGGCAATGTACGGCAAAGTGCCTTACTCGAGGACTCATGTACCATGCATTCTGTCTGGAATGGACCCCATAACCTTAAAAATCAAATCAATGTGTTGGATACTTCAGACTGCTTGGACATGGGGTTAAGAGATAAAACATCTTCAACATGTCTTTTAGGAGGCTTTAAGATTGTGATTTCTTCTTCCGTTATCTGTACAGGTGGGAAGAAGGTGGGATGGCTGCTGGGCAAAGATAACAAGGAGTGGGTTTGGGTGATGGGAGACCACCCCTCGGATAAGACAATTGAAAACATTATTGAGAAGGAAAGACTTGTGAGGGCAAAGCAGTTGGCCGAGCAGGAGGCAGAGGCTGCCAGGTCAGTCCGAAATAGCTCACAAAAATGTCAAGATTGAGCAAAGAATTTGATAAGGATACAATACTGGTACAATAACTTGTTTTAATTATCCACTACACAAAAAAATTAAACGCACATGTTTGTAACTGCCAATATTTTAGAAATTTGCCACCACAGAACTCAGAAATTTCACACCGTTTTAATGTGAAGCATTGTACATTTCATCTGCACCAATTGTCTAGGCGTGTGACCTTGTTGGGTTTGCCAGACATGTGTTATGTAACTTTTACGAATATCTCATAAAATTGTATATGACGGGTATGTTTCTTTTTTTGCTTGGTTTCAACAAATGGTTTGTGTTCTACTAAGGGTGGATTCACACTAGTTATTTTGCACGTAATATTGACGCGCATTACTTTGAGAAAAAGCAGTGTGGATGGAATTTGGAGCGAAACAATGCACGTCGAAATTATGCGCGAAAAAGAGCAGTGTGAAACCACCATACATGTTAGTGACATTTAAAAGAAAAAAAAGCCATGTGTAGAAATGTAAAGCAGACATTTTCTTATTTTATGAAGAATTAAGGAGGAGGAAGCCCTTAGGGAAAAAGAAGAGGAAGAACGGAAACTCAGAGAAGAACAAGGAAGACTTGCCAAGGAGAAGGCAGAACTTGAGAGGAAGGCCCAAAAAGAAGAAGAGATATTACGGAAGGAACAAGAGGAACTTAAAGAGAAACTAGCCAAGGAACAGGCAGAGGAGGAGGAAAGGAGGAGAGAAGCTGAAGAAACTGAGAAGAGATTGCTGAAGATGAGAGCCAAGTGGCAAAAAACGGCAGTCGAGGAGAAAGAACGACTCGCTAAGGAGGAGGAAGCAAGAAGGAAGGAGGAAGAAAGACTGCGTCTTGAAGAGAAAAAGAGACAAGAGGAGCTTGAGAGGAGACGGGCAGAGCAGGCGAAACTACGGGCCTCGATGGAGGAGGCTAAAAGGAAGAAAGAACAACTGGAAAGGGAGAAACGGGAGAAAGAGAAAAAGGCTCGGGAACTCAAGGAGAAAGCAGAGAAACTCAGGCAACAAGCGGTAGGTTTGGATAAGGGATTAGGGCCTATCCAAAGTTGTCAACATTTCCCACGGGTCTACAGAGCATATGAAGGGGGAGGGGGGTTGAGGGCCGTGTAGGACTTTACATGCACTGTAAAATGTTGAAATTTCATTGTATTTCGGGGGGTGGGGGGTAGGTGGTCTTCAAAAATACTACGCTCTGACACTTTATAGAACTGATTCAGGGGACACAATTACCATCCTTGCACGTTAATAGGGTTCATTGTACTCGTTCCTGCTGCTTGAAAATTGATTGTGACTGAGACCCCATTCTGACAAGAGAAATTGCTTCGTTCAACGAAGATTAGTTAATCATCGTTGGTTAATGAAGCATGCGTTCATATATCACTTAACGAAGATCGAATGAAGCCGTGCATCGCGCATCAAGTGCTGAGCTTTAAGCGTCTAGACGCACTGTGCGGTTTTCCAGCGACGTATCAAAAACAACTCTTGCTAGGAGCTCTAAGCACAACACGCTTGTGCAACCATGCCTGCCAAATCGCTTCGTCGAACGAAGGGAGCCGTTTACATTGCAAATTTGCTTCGTCGAATGAAGCGATCTCTACGTCGAATGAAACTATTTCAATCTTCGAATGAAGCGTTTCTAATCGTCATCGTATGAAGAGGCGTGCGTTCACATCAGGAAATCTCTTCGTCGAATCATCGTCGGACGAAGTGATTTCTCTAGTGAGAACGGGGTCTATGATGGCTGCCTGTGTAAAACTTCTATATATATACAGTATACTTTATGCATAAAATTTGTAAGAGCAATAAGTATTGTTTCTGTACTTACTCCCTCTGCAGGAGATGGAGAGGAAGGCACATGAACAGAGGGAGAAACATTCCAAACAGGAATTGCAGCACAGGACGGAGGAACTGTACAACAGTCTCAAGAAAACTGACGAGGATCAAATGAAGATGGAGGAGAAAGATCGGGCAAATATTGAAGACATGTGGAAAGTTCAGTGTAAGTACCCTGCTGAGTTGGCAGTTGTTATGCAAATTATGTGTAAAATAGAAAGAATTAAATCTGTTGGGATGCGAGGAATTTGTGATTTTCAAAACACGACTGATAATTACAAAATTGGTTTTTGGTTTTGGTTGGCCTATTTCACACATGGGTCTTTCCACGGTAAAGGGGGATTTATGTAACACAGACCATATTTTCGAGGAAATACCTTTGTCTGGTCTCAAAATAAAAGAAATAAGTTTAAGTTGTTCTGAAGAGATAACTTAGGCCCAAAAAGTGTTACAAATAGTGTGACAACATGCCTTTCTAAAAACCCTGTGTACAAATTTCCAATATACGCTCATAACTGGGACGGACACTTGCATTTTAGACCATCCCGGTTACGAGCGTATATTAGAAATTTGTACACAGGGTTTTTAGAAAGGCATGTTGTCACATTATTTGTAACCCTTTTTGGGCCAAAGTTATCTCTTCAGAACAACTGAAACTTATTTCTTTTATTTTGAGACCAGACAAAGGTGTTTCCTCAAAAATGTGGTCTGTGTTGCCAAAATGCCCCCTTTACCGTAGAAAGTACACCTTTACGGTTTCCCTTTAATGGTTAATAATGTTTCAATCATGCATGTTTTATAATAATTCTGCATATTTAAACAGGCACATTGAGTTTATACAGTATCTCAACATTTTACTACGTGTACATGTATGCTGAAAACATTGCTAGCAAATACAAATTATGCAGTATATTTCAGATTTCAGATTTTGTTAACTTCCTTGTATGGTTCATGCCAAGCCGAAGTACATGTACGATCAGATACGGTATCGTTACAATTACATGTACCTGTTGGAGAGCGATACTGCAAATATTAATTTTGTTTCTGTACTTTACGAAATGCCATTTCCTTTTTTCTGGTAAATGGATGTCATGTACAAATACAGGTAGGAACAGGTAGATACTAGGCTTGTGGGCGACTCCAGCATTAAATATACTGATCGTGTTTAATAGGTAGATGTGCGCGTTTCTATTATGTAAGGTCATGCGTGTACATTGCAATAAGTACTTATTGTGCCGACGAGAACCCAATTATTGGCAACGAGAGGTACTAAACATCAATTAATGATGTTGGCCTGTAACACTCACATTTTCTTAACATTGCGGAAATGATCAGAGGCTGAATATTCTTGCAGAAGTTGGCGTTTTGGCCTTTTGAATGGCCCGGCAATTTCTGGAAACGGCAAGTTATCACTGGGAATCGAATGTCAATGAAAGGCAATAATTTTTTTAGTGGGAATCGATTCCTCAAAAATCTGGAATCGCGATTCCGATTCCCGAAGTGGAATCGATTCTACTCGATTCCGGCATGGAATCACCCAAGCCTAGTAGACATGTCTGGTCCCTGCAGTGTGTTGTTGCTATCCATCCAAAGAAAGTTGGTAAAAACACATGCATAAATGCCCAATGAAGGGGAAAGTTGGGTTCAGTATTAGGGAGGGGTATTATGGTGCAACCCCTGTTTTTACTGCAGAAATTTCGTGAAAACGTCGGGAAAAGTTAAATTATCATATACTTTCAAAATAAACAGAAAAAGATGACTTTCGGAATCTTTTACAAATATTTTCTATTTTTGATTATTTATATAATTACTTTTGTTTTACACGTAATTTTATCCCCTACTTTCGTAAGTTAAAGTAGTATTTTAAAACAACCTTCCTAGATAGAAAAGTAATATAAGTTGGGTTCAGAAAGTTATATGCAATCTAATACAAACTGGCTTTAGAAAGAATTACAACTAGGATCCCAACTTGTGAATAATAAGTTAATGTACACCACAGCAGGGTCAAAGGTCGAGAAGGTTTACTTAAACTCGTACTGGGATTTCATTTCCTGCTTTTCTTTGATTTTGTCGCACACAGGAAAAGGAAGGCAAAGGTTCTATATTTCAGGTGCAGACATGTTTGTTTAACTCGCTTGGTTAATTTACACTTCAGGACAAAATGTGCAAGATAATAAGGAAACTAAAATAATAAATTTTCCTGATTTATGTTTGTTTTTGTAAAGGGAAATACAGGATACATTTTATTTGTTTCTCTCTATATTTTGCCCTTCTAAAGGCGGATACACACTATCGCGGAAAAATCACACTTTCGCGCTGCGCTCACCACATTGCATGAGCTCCCAATCGCCGATCTTTCCAAAATAGAAAATTCCAGTTCTGGTATCTTGGGGCTTCTCTGATACCTCATTGGCTGCGCGTTGGAAAGGTCAGCGCACCGCGGTCAAAGTTCAACAAATTTGAACTTTGACCAAGCTCAAAACGTTTTGCGCGTCGCGATAGGCCGCGCACAAGCGGCAAACCAGTTTGTGTACAAACCAATGGAACAGTGTGATTTTTCCGCGATAGTGTGAACTCACTTAACTCAATATTTTTCATTTTTTTTCTACTATTATTCTTCTAAACCAAAGTTTTTGGGTGGGAAAATATAGGCTTCATCGGGATTCGAACCAGAGACCTGTAGCTCCCTAGGCAGATGCTTCACCATTTGAGCTATAAGGGCACTGGTATACACCCTCAGGTTTTCCCTATGGACCTAATTTTTCTCTCGGTGTTGCATGGGTGCGCAACTGGCCAAAGTAGCAAACCGTGGATTATTAGGACCTAACTTGTGTGAATTGTACATTTTAATTTCATTTTCCTTTCAGTAAGACGGTCAAAACGAGCCGATAATGAGCGAAGTCAGAGAGCGCGATGGGCACGTGAAGAGATCCGACGCTCAAGACTGAGTGGAAACTTTGAAAATCTGACTCTAGATGAGATTTATAAACAGGCTCTAACTCCTCAGGAACAGCCAATTATAAGGTACTGCTGCTTCAAGTCTTCTTGCCAAGACATCTTTGAGATTAAAGGAAACACTTGTGGAATGTTACTTAACCTTAACACTCTTCAATCTTCCAAAATCAATATGATTTTGCATATATCCTAGGGAGTTTGGGTTAGTTGTCCAAAATATCACCAGCATAGCAAAGTTTGCTGTGAAAAGTGGCACATGACAGCTTAGTTTTTAAAAACCAGATCCCTTCCGAACATATGAAAAATCAGTTTTAATTTGAATCTAAATATGCTTTATGTAAGTCGCCATATTTTGAAGTTCGATGCTCAGACTTGAGAGGGCGTGAGTCAGGTCACACCAAAACTTGTTTGTTCTTCAAAGAGAGTCGGAAGACGGGTTCAATCATGACATCATCCATGCAACTGTTACTTGGTTGACATGAAGTTTAATGGTAGAACACATGATTGGTAAACCGTTACAAATAGTTTTACCTCCCTGTGTGATTGAAGATATGCATGATTAAAACCAACCTGAGTAAAAGTCAGCTCCGTACGGTCAAAAAAAGCTTTACAGTCACTTCGCCCAAAAGCCACTTCACCTGAATCACTTCGCCCTGAATCACGGCTTGTGTACGAAGTGGCTTTTGTGTGAAGTGGCTTTTGGGCGGAGTGGTTCAGGGCGAAGTAGTTTTGGGGCGAAGTAAATTTGTCTCATGAAACGAAAATTAATTGTTTTACTAATTTCTCAAAGACTATAGCACTTCAGACAAAGCCATTTCAGGGGAAGTTTTCTACCGTCATCATGTTTATTGTGTAAGTTATGTGTAAATCTGTGAACATTTCTGATTTTAGAGATACCAATCATGCGTTCTACCAATCATGTGTTCTACCTTTAAATATGGTGCATATGATGAGAATGATGCTCTTGATAATGAATATAAAGCGTGGTAACACAGCATCTAAATTGCTGGTTTTTTCTTTTTCCAATTTAATGTATTCTCTTTCAACTTTCAGGCCTGCAAGTGGTATGCCCAGACCAACTCAACCTGTTAATAGAGCTGATGTGATAAGCTGGTACAAAGAAAACCAACAACTCAAGCAAGCTGGAATTAGTGTGGATATAAACGGTAGAAGACCGGCCAAGTGGTTTCATGGTGTGTTCTGGTTTGGTTTCTTCTCTCCAGGTCTTAAGGGCCGTCCACAGTTGTTAACACTGCACAGTTCTACAGAGCGTAGGAAGAGGGGGGGGGGGGGGGGGGGGGGGAGGGTGATCAGTGATTTAGGGCTGCATAGAGCTTCACATGCATTGTTAAATGTTGACATTTCATGGTAGTGACAAAATGTTGATAAGTAGTATTTCGGGGGAGGGAGGGGAGTCTTGAAAAATACTACTCTCTGTAGAACTGTGAAAATATTGACAACTTTGGACGGCCCCTTAAATAAAGCCCTTTACAGGAATGCAGTTATCGGATTTTAACTAGAAATTATTTTTGTCTCAAATGGTCAGTGACAGAAAATGTTCAGGGAAAAACACAAACAAATCAGCTTTTAATAGCCCTTATGGAAACCAGTTCAAGCTATTTCACATGACATTTTCAAAAAGATTCAGGGCTGGAAATTCACGGAGGCCATTGCCTCCGTTGCCCCTGGACTTGGCCTAGGTGCCCTTTTTCATCCTCCCATAGACTTTTTCATTTTGCAATGGAAGTGCCCTTTGCAAGCACCAAAAGACCCCTCCCAAATACACAAATGGCAGTGCCCTTTCAACAACGAATTTCCTGCCCTGAGATTACATAATAATTTTATTCTAAGACTGTTTTGTTGTTTAATAGACCATGTCAAATAGCTGCCATCTTGTAGGGCAGTTTGTTTGTTTGTTACGTGAGGACATACATGGTTGCTCATTTTGTGCTTACATTGTTGACAAATTTAAATATCAAAACTTGCTCTACAAGATAGCAACTATATGGTCTTTTGTACATTTCTTGCCATTTCTCAAGGTATCATCTCCCGTGATAAAGCCAATGAGATCCTTGAAACTAAGAAGCCAGGATCGTTTCTGGTCCGTGTCAGTGAGAAAGTCTGGGGTTACGTCTTGTCATACCGAGGTCAGGAGAAGGTGAAACATTTCTTGATTGACGCTTCGGGAGAGACGTATCAGTTCTTTGGAGCTGATCCAACTAAGCAACACTCCACCCATAACAGGCTGGGTGATCTTATCACTTATCACAAGGTAAAGTCGGATTCACACAGACTTTTAGTGCATAAATTTGATGCGCGTCAGTTTCAGAAAAAGCGGTTTGGAAGGAATTTGGAGTAAATTGAGGCACTATAAATCACAGAATAAACTTGGGCGGAAAGCAATTTGGGGATTCTGTGGTTTTCGGTGTGTTTTACTCTGAATTCACTCTACACCGCTTTTTATCAAAGTGACGCGCGTTGCATTTACGCACGAAAAGGCTCAGTATGAATCCACCCCAACACTTAAATGTCTTCAGGTTTTAACCCCTTGGTGGCGAGATATTTCATTTCATGTCCTGATTCCTTAGGGAGATTTAGATGCACGTATTTTGCTAGCATGACTGTACAGTGACATGTGACATTGCAGATAAACGCCATTCTTTGCCCAATTTTCAGACAAAATGGCGTCACCCTTATTACAAGGCATCCCTGCAATTGCCATTTTTTCTCTCGTGAAGTTCATATATGCTTTTCAGTGGGTGATGTCATATTTGTTCTCCGTTTGAGAATAATGTATACAGGGGTGTAGGCTGTTTGTCAACTTGGGTGATCGGTGAAAAGATGCTCAGGTAGGGGAAGGGGGGTGGGGGGTGTGCTGGTTGCCGTCTTTCATCCCGACCACCTCTCCAAATTCTCTTCACCCCCGCACTCCGCCCCCCACCCCCCCGCACCACCCCCGCACCCTCCCCCTCCCCCGCAGCCCCCCCCTCCCCCCTCCCCTCTTGCCGCCAGGCAACGCCCCTTGTATATGAGCTGCACTCGTTTAGCACAGTGTCTCTTGTTTCTTGTGTATACATGTACTTCTTCAATAAATAATTGTTTCTTTATCTGCTTCGACTGATTTTTATTTTCCTGCCCAAACAGGTGATACCGATATCTGAACTGGGCAGGGAAATACTGAGGGAACCATGCGGGCAGGAGGGTACAGAGCCAGACTACTTGGAGCTTGTTGGTGATTTAAAGAAAAATGAGTCAACGTCATTATAAGGTTGGGTACCAGATGCACATTGGTGGAACAACAGGTGTAAGAACTTGCTTGAAGATGTTGTTTGCAGTTTGTTTTCAGACTGCTTTTTGTCACTTGCAATGTCAAAGAAAGCCTGGGTGTCACCGTCTAGGCATGCGCACGCGCGCGCTGCGATACGTTCAAATATTGAGCAGGTGCTCAATTTGTAACAGCAAAAGTGGTTTTTTAAAACTTTATTTATGGATATAGCCTTAAGAAAAACATTTTATTTTTCAACACAATTAAGGTAAGTGCAACCAATATGCTTTTCTCATTTGGGTCATGATTGCTCAATGACAATCAAAATGGCGGAAATCAGTTTATAGTCAGGCCTATTGCTAAGATGGGGTCGAGGGGGGAGGGGACAACAAAAAAGTCCTCTCTGGAGTTGATTAGAATTGCGATTCCATCTTTTGGTAGAATTACTACCCGCTATCTTGGCAATTCCACCTTCCAGTAGGTACTAGCAATAGGGCGTTTGCACGGGCGGCCATGACACTGTCGACATGTCATGCATGAGTAGGCACTTTGTGGATCATTTAAATGTGAAAACCTACCCCATGTCATGGATGTTGGTGCAAAGGGTCTATGTTGAATATTATTGGATGTAAACATTTCAAATTTCCAGGGAATTTGGTAGTGTTTTGCATCGGGTTTTTCAAAGTTTGGTAGTGAGTGACCACAGTACTCCGTCTGTGTGCTTCCTGAAATGCCACTGTAAAACCCTCCACAAAGTTGGATACGCAGAGTTGCCAACCCTCCTGGTTTTTACAACATATTTTCTGGAAAATGACTGATCTTGTGAATCCAAAAACAGATAAAAAAACCTCAACAACCTCAGAGATTTTCAGATGTGTCTCACTGAAATCGGGAGATCAACCTATTGTCCGAGTGTCTTCTCCAAAACCAGGGAAACTTGGCAGCTCCGAGCATGTCATGTCCAGGGGCGGATCCAGGGGGGTGGCGTGGGGGGCGCACGCTCCCCCCTTTTTAAATTTTAAATAATTTAAAAAATTCACTTTTTGTGCACACTTTTCCTGCTTAAAGTGGTTAAATATTGCCCCAGATCGCACCACAGAGCATCTAGAATCCATCTAGAAGCCGTTAGGGCTACGCGCTATGCACTCGCTATTTCATTGTCATCAGCATTTCATGCTTAAAAATTTCACGCTCCCCCCATTTCAAAATCCTGGATCCGCCCCTGATGTCCTGTAGTATTTTGTCCCCTATGCAAATCTTACATTGATTACCTCTTGGTCATGGTTGTTCCCAAAAGTTTATTGAATTAATATTTGTTTTTGTACATTATCAACCTGTAAATGTGTGCTGGAACAGCAGATCATTCTGCTCCTTATTTCATATCAATTTAGAATGCTTTTTTCATTTCACAGGAAACCAGTTCAGTGCGGAATATTTTATAAATCCCAATATATTTTCTTTGGTATTTGGCATAACTGCGTTTAGAGTTCTAATTTTTTTGTAATCTATCGGTACTAAAATAACAGTAACAAATAATATATTATATTTGCATCATCGTATCTATTCCAGGTTCATTCATGGTACTAGTATATAGTCTGCCTTATGTAAACACAATCAAGTGCTTGGAATATTGTTGAACAATATCAAAGAAGTGACCTTTTATTTACTGTATTTAAATATTTTGTAGAAAGAACATTATGGTTCACAAATGCATGTACGTGAGTCTTTCCACGGTAAAGGGGGCATTTTGGCAACACAGACCATATTTTTCGAGGAAATACCTTTGTCTGGTCTCAAAATAAAAGAAATAGGTTTCAGTACTTCTGAAGAGATAACTTAGGCCCAAAAAGGGTTACAAATAGTGTGACAACATGCCTTTCTACAAATTTCCAATATACGCTCGAAACCGGGACGGACACTTGTGTTACATTTTAGGCCGTTCTAGTTACGAGCATATAATTGAAAATTTGTACACAGGGTTTTTAGAAAGGCATGTTGTCACACTATTTGTAATCCTTTTTGGGCCTAAGTTATCTCTTCAGAACAACTTAAACTTATTTCTTTTATTTTGAGACCAGACAAAGGTATTTCCTCGAAAATATGGTCCGTGTTGCCAAAATGCCCCCTTTACTGTGGAAAGACCCACCTGTATATATCCAAACATACTAATCCTATGCAGCCTTAGCGTGAAATACAGTACGTATCAATAGCTTTATATATGTCTGTTTTCAATACTGGAGAGACTTTTTCACCAGGATCATAACTCTGTGCAAAGCTAGTTATCTTCTCTCAAAACAAAAGAAATGTCTTAAGACAGATCTAAGAAGATAACTTTAGCAACAAATAGTGCGACAAAATACCTTTCTGAAAACCCTTCCTATTAACGTATGTAACATAGAACACATACTTTGTGACATTTGTTTGTGTCCTTGTTACATAGGGTATATTGGAAATTTGCACACAGGGGTTTCAGGAAGGTATGTTATGGCACTATTCGTTGCAGTTCTTTTGCTGAAGTTATCTACTTAGATCTATCTTAAGATATTTCTTTTGTTTTGAGAGAAGATGTATGACATTGTAGGAAAAGGTCTGTAGGAAAACAGACACATATGTTAGGTTTCCTAAATATTCAGAAAGTCTGTACGGTGAGTGAATGATAGCGTTTTTATAAATGCCAAAAGAACAGTACTTTGATAGTACTATTATTATTGGAGTATATAATACAAATAAGATGATCAAGATGTAGTCCTACTTACACTTCAAATTTAAAAAGTGTAGAAATGAACTAATTTTATATCCTGTAGAATGTAGATTCAAGCCTATAGACCTTTATCACGGTGCGGCTATCTTCCATTTCCCCCTATTAAAATGAATGTAACCAAAGCGAGGTTTGCAGAAAAAATAAACTCCTCAAAAAAAGTTTGGAAAGTCAAGTTTGACTGACGATTTCTCTCTTGTTACTAAATCATTTCCCTTGAATTTGGTATCATTGGAAAGCCCTGTTATTCCTCTTTACAGTGATGTGTCATTTGTTATGATTAATCAATTGGGGGGTGTGCAGTATAGCGGAATACAGGGGTGGGTGGAAAGTGAAATGTCACAAAATTCACTGCTATTGTCATGCATTCCCCCCTTTTGCTTGGAGGATGGGAATGTGTCAATGCACTTTTTGACAATAGCAATGCATTTTGTGACATTTCACTTTACACCCGCCCCCGTATTCAGCTGTGCTGCACATCCCCCATTGCTTAATCATAACAAATGACACATCATCGTAAAGAGGAATAACGGGGCTTTCCAATGATATAAAATTCAAGGAAAATTATTTTGCAACTAGAGAGAAATCGTCAGTCAAATCTGACTTTCCGAACTTTTTTTGAGGAGTTTAGTTTGGTCCAGTGTTAAAAATGTTCATTGTGTGCATCACAATGACATGTGCACAGACGGTGATTCTCTCAAAACAACGGGAGATTACACGCGTTGTGCATGGGGAACAAGACAAATAATGGATGCACCGTGATAATTAAAGGTCTATTAGCTTGTGTGAAAATCCTTGTATTTCAAGAGTGTGTAGCAGCACATATACTAACAGTGTTTACCATTTTTTTTATGTAAGCATTGTCTGTACATTTTTCCTAAAGGAATCGGGTTGCTGAGATATGCTTATGGAGGATGTGAAACTGACATGATTGAGGCACAAAATGGTTGTCTTTTTTTTTTTTTTATTTATACCACCGATAAATTCTATAGACACTATAATACAATTTGCAATACTTAAAATAAAAGGAAATGTCCAAGTTATAAGATAACGACCGTCGATAAAAAAAAAAGGGCATTAGCAATAGATCATTGAAATTAGAGCACCAGGGTTTTATTTACCCTGGGTCATAATTCCTAAAAATAATCACTTAGTTATACTTACTAATTGGAGCAAGCCGGGCAGGGGTGGTTATCTCATTGAAGGGTTTATCCCGCTGTAGGGCTTGCTAAGCTCACGTGATCCCAATCAGTGAGGAACAACCGCGCTACCGTGATTCGAGACCACCAGTTGGCTTCATAGCTCAATAGGTAGGGCGTCTGCACGTTAAGCAGAAAGTCCGTCCGCGATTCGAATCTCGGTGGAGCCAAGTTGCTTTTCACTGCATCCAGATTTCCCAAGCTCGTGGACATTTGTATCGAATTTATTCACCCTGGCGGTTCCTGGGTCATAATCCCTAAAAATAATCACTTATTTACACCAGGGTGTTATCGTTTGACTCGCGATGAAAAATTAAGCCGGCGCTAAGCAAAAACAGTTGCCCTAAAGTACCGCAATAAACTTTGTCAATGCCCACAGACATCTACTGATTAAGCAAAACGTATTTACAGCCCTGTTCCCTTTTATTTTGTGTAATAAATCTGTGGTTTTTCTTCGTACTCACGTCGCGATTCCAAACTGTCCACCATGTTTTACTGCTCACGGTTACTAGGTGACGTCATTACACCGAGTTTACACCACAGACCCGCTCGCGAGCAGTGGCTGCTACCGGGGCAGACTCGTGTAACACGTGATGGCTAAAAGAACGCTCCGGTGTAAGCATCTCGAACGCCCCTAGTTGTGTGTGTCAGGAAACCTGGCCATATGAAGACAGCACTGTCTTTCTCTGTGATCTACATGTACCTATACCATCCCCCATGCATCCACTACTGAATGTATGGCTAAAAGTTGATGCTGTGTAATTTCAGAGACATAACAAGCATTGTGTCTTATTACTCCTCAGAGCTTTTTGGTAATGTTCCTTGTCGAGGTTGATAACCAGTTATCCAATAGTAGCCACCCTTACTGAACACAA
The DNA here is from genome assembly GCA_037783545.1 of Henricia sp. BOLD:AAB3569. Taxonomy (NCBI): domain Eukaryota; kingdom Metazoa; phylum Echinodermata; class Asteroidea; order Spinulosida; family Echinasteridae; genus Henricia; species Henricia sp. BOLD:AAB3569. The sequence goes on from JBBELK010000620.1 coordinate 1,738,186, forward strand.
GATTTGAAGGAGGATGAGTCCAGCTACGAGTACATGCAAGTTATTTTACCTGGGGCAGATGTCACAAAGTGCTAAGACGTGTCTTAGGAAGGGTCACTCTTCTTATCTTGGGACGTTGGTATGGGAATTAGGATGCATTTAACTCTGTTAACTTTTGTGAAATCGATCCCAGGTCTCGATGGCTAGTTAACAATTTGTACTAACTGGCGAGACCTGTATTACTTGATTTAAATGCCTTACCAGGTGTCGATGTCACAAAGTGCCAAGACGCATTTTAGGAAGGGTCACTTTTATCTTGGAACGTGAATTAGGACGCATTGAACTCTGTTAACTTTTGTGAAATAGATTCCGGACCTCTTAATTGTTGTTGTATGGCTGGACATTACACTACTTATCCATGAATAATCATTCATGTCATTTCCAAAAATCTAAATGTACAACTCACTTGAAATTGATTTATGCCAAAGTTGAGAATCCTGTTACTAGATGTTTAACTTATGGCTGCATGGTTTGTAACCACAAACAAAGGTGCCTTTGTCTTAGGGACATTATGTACATATTTTATACTCTCTGTGATAGGTCAGTACTAATCATGTATGGATAAAATTAAAGTACTATTTGTGAACAGTTCTGGGTATCAAATTTCCCTTTTGGTAAAAATAACAAAAGGCTTACATGTACATAGAAATATCATTTGTGTATTTTGTTTTATTCGTTGCGTTTTGCAAATCATTACTTCTACATAAGCAGACATTAAACTGGTTAACAAACACATGTAGTAACAACTGTAATTTGTGGATAAGAGAAAATGCAAAATAAATATTACAAGTACCTGGAACTGCAGTCAAAATTTACAACGCAAACACAATGGAACAATCTTGAGTGTCCGCTAATATTTTTTTAAAAACGTTAAACAGTAAAATCTTTCAAATACAAATGTGCCAATATAAGTATCTTTATACATATTTCTATTTACAATAACGTAATTATAACAAGTGGTGTTCCTTGCGTATGCATCTGAGCTACTTTTCTTTCATTCTTTCTTGATGTACAGGGAATGACTTTTGAACACAACATCTGGTGCCTAATCACAAATGAAATAACCAAACTTGGGGTGAGAGAAAAATCGTAAGGGCCTTATCGGGATTCGAACCCGAGACCTCTGACTCACCGGGAACCAAGTACATGTACCTGTTTGTCAGTTCTGTATACGAAGTGTTTATAAAGCACAGTGAAATCTCGTAGCATTTGGATTGACAGAATTTGTTTTCTTCCAGTAAAACTGTTTTTGTTCTAGCCACTTCCACGTAATGCATAATTCCCGCCGACCAATCACAACAGACATCGCCCACATAGGTCAAAGTGCATTGCCTCACAACAACATACAGTGTTGAATGCGGTGATCCGGGTGAATTTTTCGTTTCAAGGCCGGACGATTCACTGTTCAAAGGTAAGAAAGCATGTATTTCATGATGATATGACATCCCTGTATTACTGGCCCTTTACTCAGTGTGTTCTAAGATTGACCTTGAAACATGAATACCTGTGAGTTTTCTCCAATGAATCTGTGTTTCCCGTTGAAAGTCCCATTGGTTTGTGCAGTGTGTGTGGACATTTTGAGGGATGGCAACAATATCCAAGGGGCGGAGTTAACTGGGCAAACTTGGGCAACATCCCGAAATGCCTGAACGTTGACATAGGACTGGGGGGAATGCAGGGTATCAGGTAGTGTCAAGACCGGGAAATTTTGCTGAAATACTTGGTTAAACATGTCAAGAGAATAGTGTTTTCGTTACTGCCATTTTTTGTGTTTCGAAAGAGCATAAGAAAATCTGTTGGAGGATTGCAAAAGGGCATTGAGGCGAAGACCAGGGGCTTTTTACGGCCTCCGTAAAATTCGCACACTGCAAATAATTAGGGAAGACGGCCAAAAATGTAACAAGTGTCCGTCCCGGTTACGAGCAAATATTGGCAATTTGTACACAGGGTTTTTAAAAAGGCATGTTGTCACACTATTTGTAACCCTTTTTGGGCCTAAGTTATCTCTTCAGAACAACTGAAACATTTCTTTTATTTTGAGACCAGACAAAGGTATTCCTCTGTGTTGCCAAAATTCCCCCTTTACCCACGAGATGGTTGTAACTGTGTACCGTGGTCGAGTGGTTTGGATCATGGATGAAAACTTGGGGCTGCGGTACCTGTGCCCTTGGGCAAGGCACTCAACCACACTTGCTCCATCCTTCGGAAGGGATGTAAAACCATTGGTCCAGTGTGTTAGGTAATGGTAACGCACTCTAAACATCCAAGAGCAAGGGGATATTCTCCGGTGTCTCTGGTCATTTCTAATTCGAAATCTTCACGGGGTATTTTTTTGCTTGCGAGTGACAGTGCAATGAGCACTATTGATGAATCCCTGGTATGAATACCAGAAAGAAATAATAATAATAATAAGAGACCTTAAAGTTTATTTGCTAATCACAACAAAAGGAGAAAACATCAGCACCGTCGAGGTAGTTATTACAAATTTAAAGATGACAAACAATGTAAACAAAACCATGTTGCACACAGGTTCATGGGATTGTTTGGAGCACTCTAATGAAATGGCTTATAGCGTTGGTCCGTGAATTCGACGTCGTAGGCGCTTCGCAAAAGTAACATTTTGTTACCAAAAAGACTCCAGAGACTCTTTGGAGGAGGCTAACAGCATCCCACTCGGTTAAAGAGCACGAATAAAACCACAGTGAGTTTGACGTACTCAACACAAACACAATGAGCGGCGGTTTGGCCAGTATTCCATTTAATCCCATCATGCTTTGCACAGAGAGGTATTGTTACGTCATTTCGCTTGCGGGCTATTTACACCCGAGTGACTACAGACAGCACATATTGGTAGATATCGGCTCCATGTTTCCTCCTGTGCTATACAGCAGGTAGGTTGTGTTCTCTGAAATCATCTGATGACGTTGATTGGTTAAGATTGGAGCTGCCGTGACCGCCGCCGTCTGCGTGGTGACCGATGTGGGGCATGAGGGTGTGTTGGCTCTTCTTCAACTTAGGTTTCTTGTCAGATTTCTTGTTGGAATCAGCTAGTTTAAAAACACAAAAAATATTGTTTTACAATATCGGCTACTACTTATATTCGGTCGACAGGCTTTTGAGCCACAGTGTTTTTTAATACTTTTGTCGGCCCTGGCCAGCTTGAAATGGGTAGTTTTCAGGGGCGGATCCAGGATTTTAAAAAGGGGGTGCGTGAAATTTTTAAGCATTCAATGCTGATGACAATGAAATAGCGAGCGCGTAGCGCGAAGCCCTAACAGCTTCTAGATGGATTCTAGATGCTCTGTGGTGTGATATTTAACCACTTTAAGCAGGAAAAGTGTGCACAAAAAGTTTTTAAAAAAAATTAAAAAAAAGGGGATGCGTGCGCCCCCCTGTATGTTTGTTTGCACGTTGTAAAATTTGTTGAATGGCTGAATAAATAATAATAGCCTATTTCTAGTCTTCCGACAACTGAATGTGCTTTACAACTGTACAATCTGCCTAAGCATCGAGATACCAGTATATAGGTTGGCAGTTCCTTAGACACCAAAAGAAAATGCCCTTCTCTTTGCAAACAAATGCACCAGGATCTTTTACGTGCATTACCAGATACCTTTGCACCTATGTATTTACATCCCGTCCAAAGGATAAAGCAATTGGCGTTAAATGCCTTGCTCAAGGGAGAAAGTTCCTTGAGTGATTTTGAACCCACAACCTCAGGGTGCTTCCACCTGCAGTTTGCCAGTGAATCAAATGACCATCATTTGGGATGGATGTATATAACTGTTTGTATTACCACTTGCACGGTCGTGTTGAAAAGGAGGCTTTCATGGCATACGTTATAGCAACTGACATGGTAATGACGCGAGTGAGCCATTGTTCATGCAAGGAAAGCCTCGCTGTTTTGCCAATATGGCGGTTCTGTGCAAGTGGTGAATTACAGACTATTTGATTTTTTTGTTCTAACAGAGAAGCCCCTTGAGGGAGGAAGGAAGGCAAATGTGCAATGGTCAACTTTTTTCTTATCCTGTAAGATATCCCACCACCCCCAACATCGCCCTTTGTCGCGCCACTCCTGTGTCTTTCCCTTGCCTAAACCCACCTCCCCCCCCCCCCCCCCCCCTCCACATGTCACTGAGTCTAAATTTCACAAGTTGTTTAACACTGCTAACTCACCCTCCACACCAGCCAAGTTGGGTAAGTGCGTAATCTCTCTCTCCAGCCTCGGTGACGACGTCCCTTTCCCCTTGCGCTGACTCGCCGTCAGCATGTCAAACTGTACCGTCCTCTCATGTAGCATAGTCTTCTCTGATTGGACGGGCGTTGGCATGCTACTGCTGTGATGTGCCGGGGGTGCCTGGGTGGGCTTCTTGTAGTATGTGTTGGTTGTTCCTTTCTTGACTTTCTCGGCTGCCCTGCTGACCAAGTGACATACATTTGTAACATAAGTCCCAGCCATTACTCTCTTCATTGTGTACGCATTGATTGTGTTCTCTGGACAGAAGGCACACATTAAATTTTGTTGAAGAGTTTACTGTAAATTCCATTCCATTACTAGAAAACTGAGTCATATCTTTGATAAATAGGAAAGATTACCATGCGCGGACACCCACCGTGACCCCACGAGACAACTGAAAAATATGTACATGTATTACTAAGTTTTTATCATCAGACTAACATTTTTACAGGCAACTCCTGGGTGTCCGTACCTAACCCAACTGAACCCAATAAATACCTTTAATTTTATTTATTGCTAGTGATAATGCATAGTTCCGACCTGTCAATCAAGCCGAACCCGCCGACCAATCACAACAGAGCTATAGCAGACATCGCCCACATAGTTCAAAGTGCATTGCATCACAACAACACAACAACATACAGTTTGTACAGTGTTGTATGCGGTGATCCGGGTGAATTTTTGGTTTCAAGGCCGGACGATTTGCTGTTCAAAGGTAAGAAAGCATGTATTTCATGATGATATGACATCCCTGTATATATTACTGGCCCTTTACTCAGTGTGTTCTAAGATAACTGTTGACCCTGAAACATGAATACCTTTGAGTTTTCTCCAATGAATCTGTGTTTTCCGTTGAAAGTCCCATTGGTTTGCGCACTGTGTGTGGACATTTTGAGGGATAGCGTGTGAGGCATAGCAACAATATCCAAGGGGGCGGAGTTAACTGGGCAAACTCAGAACTATGCATTCACAGAAGGCTTAAACTAATACATAATAGTAGGACTTGAGTCAGATTAATTTTTTTGCGCAAGACGACCCATCATGTTCAACTCGACCTCAGAACCATTCAAAATGTGCCAATTACAAAGTGGATAATTTTTGAAACATATATCAGGCATACAAATTAATATGGATTTTGTTTTAAAGAAAGTCTTCATACCTGAGTGGGGGAGGCCCACTTGTATTAATTGGTGTGTAGCTCCCCTTAGAATTAGAAGCAGCCATTGACCCCATGGTTATGGTGCTGATTGGCGCCTGGGCACTCTGACCCCCCTGTAGCTGCGATGGAGTGGTCGATGATCCATTATGAATGGATGAGACAGTGGAAGGTAGCATTTTGCCAGTAGGGGTGATAGCGGGGACAGGTGATCCTGATGAGCCTGTTTTGTTGGATGTCTTTTTGTGGTGAGTTTCTGTTGAGTCCGAGAACTGGAAAAGTGGAAAAGACAAGAAACAAGCTGTGAGATGAGAGAATGTAATTTTGCTTACGTCGGGGAGAATGAATATCAATTAGGGTTGCTGTATATAATCTGTTTTAAGCGATTCTGCAAATAAAACCATTATAAATCAAAAGAAAGACATTAACAAACTCATGCGAAGAAATTTCAGCTTTGTCAAATGTACCACGTTTTAAAAAAAACATGAAAATCCATATGCGTTTTCCTGGTCTTAGCGGGGTGTTTCAGATATTCGTTCTCAGTTGATCGGGTACTATGTGGCTTGCGTCATGCCCCTTACGAAAAAGTCCTGTGGTATTACCACAAAAAAATACCACAGGACATTACCACAGGACATTACCACAGGAATATTCCTGTGGTATTTTGGGACATATACCACAGGACATTATTACCACAGGAAGTTCCTGTGGTAAATTTCCTGTGGTAAAATTCCTGTGGTAAATTTCCTGTGGTAAAATTCCTGTGGTAACATTCCCGTGGTGATATTCCTGTGATAACAATCAAGTCAATCGAAATCTTACCAATTTTTTGTTTGGTTTGTCCAACTTAAAGCTGCCAAACCAGACTATAAGGACAGTTCAGCAGTGGTTCGGGGTTGAACCAGTGTTGTTAATTCTGTGCCCACAAGAACCACTGCAAAGAGCATTAACTTGCGTCGGAATGTTTAGTGCTTAAGACTTAAATGTTTACCAGGCCATTGGCCAAATGCAGCTGTCTATCCATGGTTGGTCACGGGTAAAAACAAACATAAAACAACAAAGAGGCCATTATGCTTTAAGTATGGCATTATGCAAAATGTATTGATGCATATTTCTATTTGATAAATGAGTACAATTTCAATTCAGAACATAATACATTATGTATACATGGCATCCGACAATGTGCATTACAGTAAATTGGTACATTGTGTTTCCGATTTGCATATTCATGTCCACTTGTTCCTGTGGTTCTTGTTGTGGTAAATTTCGTGTGGTAATTCGGTTCCTGTGGTACTCTGGTTCATGTGGTACGCGTCTCTGTGGTACTCTGGTTCCTGTGGTACGCGTCCCTGTGGTACTCGTTCGTGTGGTAATCGGTTCCTGTGGTACTCTGCTGTGGTACGCGTCCCTGTGGTACTCGTTCGTGTGGTAATCGGTTCCTGTGGTACTCTGGTTCCTGTGGTACGCGTCCCTGTGGTACTCGTTCGTGTGGTAATCGGTTCCCGTGGGACTCTGGTTCCTGTGGTACGCGTCCCTGTGGTACTCGTTCATGTGGTAATCGGTTCCTGTGGTACTCTGGTTCCTGTGGTACGCGTCCCTGTGGTACTCGTTCGTGTGGTAATCGGTTCCTGTAGGACTCTGGTTCCTGTGGTACGCGTCCCTGTGGTACTCGTTCATGTGGTAATCGGTTCCTGTGGTAATCGGTTCCTGTGGTACTCTGGTTCCTGTGGTACGCGTCCCTGTGGTACTCGTTCGTGTGGTAATCGGTTCCTGTGGGACTCTGGTTCCTGTGGTACGCGTCCCTGTGGTAATCGGTTCCTGTGGTACTCTGGTTCCTGTGGTACGCGTCCCTGTGGTACTCGGTTCGTGTGGTAATCGGTTCCTGTGGTACGCATCCCTATATTTTTCTTGTGGTAATTGCTGTGGTATTTAGGACCAGGATATTTGGCATTGACATTACTACACAAACCTGTGTGGTACTCTTGTGATAATGTTTTTTTCCTGTGGTATTTCTGTGGTATCTATCTGTACCACAAGATTACCACAGGATCAGGATATCTGGCATTGGCATTACAACACAAATCTGTGTGGTACCCTGTGGTAATTACATGTACCACAGCAGTACAACAGGAATACCACAGGACATGTTCGTAAGGGTACCACATAAAATTGTGTGGTATTGATTTTCCTGTGGTAATTCCTGTGGTATCTACATGTACCACAAGAATACCAAAGGACCTGGATATCCAGCATTGGCATTACCACATAAATATGTGTGGTACTCCGGCGGTAAATACTTTTCCTGTGGTAATTTCTGTGGTATCTACATGTACCACAGGAATACCACAGGAATACCACAGGACATTTTCGTAAGGGGCACTCTGTGGCGCACATCATATACTGCGTGTGCGCGCGATCCATTAAAATGCATCGCGTTGGAACACGCACACGCAGTACACAGCGCCCATGCATTTTGGACTGCGTAGATGCGAACCAAAAATAAGTAAATCGTTTGCAAACGATCTAAATAATTTCATCTTTACGGATTATTTTCTAGTATTAATTATATCATTTTGAGCGGAAACCTTTCATTGGGTAGTTGCTATTAATTCAATCTTTACTTTCAGAACTTTTCCCCTGTAAACTCGTCGATTACTTTTTGGGGTCATTGCAAATGATACACTGGGCCTTTAACCCTACTGTGAGATGTCCGCGCCAGTTGATCATGTTAAATGTCTCAAAAATCACTGAAGCTTTTACTATGGACATTTTAATAGCTGATTAGACAATGCATGCAACTGACATCACACTTAAGGGACGTTCACATTATCGCGGAAAAATGGCTTTGCGCGCGGCTGTGCCATTGGTTTTAACAGGAGTAGGGCCCAATTTCATAAAACATGTTAGCACCCGATTTTAATTTTTTGATTAAGCAGCACTCTCTCCATTTCATAAAACTGTTTAAGCACTAGCAAACCAAACGGCATGCTAACCTACCGATTTTTTGCTAACGTGACGCCATATTTTTTCTTCGGCATTCTCGGCGAAATTCGAGATACATTTCCCAACAGATACACAACTTTCAGCTGTTGTTGAAATATTCCAGTCAGCGACAGGCAAGGGTCTTCTGTGGTAGTGATAACCATCCCAAAATGGAAACATAACCGATGATGGTATTTGAACATTTTGACATTTACTTATGAAAGTAGACGATGAACCATACCTTCCTTGGTGTCTCGGATGACACTTTGGCCTTTTTGTCGCCCGTATCTGGCGGTGTAGAGGGCGCTTTGTGCTTGTCCGCATCCGAGTGTCTCTTCTTGTATTTCTCCTTTTCTCTCTCTTTTTCAGAGTGACTATGGCTATTGTCCTGTGCAAGGAATTCATGAGACAGCCAAGTTTGAGCAGTCTGTTCTTAACACAGGAACGACAGGAACATGACCCGAGAACAGTGCACTTGGAACTGGATCACACACCACATATCCATCGAGGTCAAGTTACCCATGTCAAGAACAGACCGCACAAATGTGACACTAAAAACTGCATTCAATATCTTTCAAACATAATATGTGTATTTAATGTTTTTGATAAATAGCATGCTATTAATTTTGACAGAAATTAATTTAGTCGATACAAATGTGGACAAATATCCATGAGTTTGGGAAATATGGACGCAGTAAAAAACAACTTGGCTTTTCGAACCACAGACCTTCTGCTTAATGTGCAGACACCCGATTAATTGAATCATGAGAACATAACATTTAGCCATGTATTCCCCAAACAATGTAACTATTTCAAAGCACAATGCCAGATCTAACTGGAACACCAAACATTTTCAGACTGGCCCTTTAATCTTTTTACATCTGCTGCCAACCTTTTTACTCTTCTTGCTTTTCTTCTTCTCTTCCCCTCCCCCTTCCTTCTCCTCCCCGCTGCCGCTGGGCTTCAGCAGCGGGTTGCAATCAAACTCCTTGGCAATCTTGGCTCTTAGCTCCGACGGGAACTTCTCATCAAAACCATCTTTCTTGAAGAAGTCGTGGCTCAGGAGTTGGGAACATGTTGGCCGCTCGTCAGGGTCCAAGTGAAGACAGCTCTGATGCAATCAAACATTGAGAAGTTAGAAGTAGAGGGACATGGTTTGAACTTGCCAAGGCTTGCGGGTTCTTACAAATCCATGTTTTAGTGAAGTCATCAACAGCTACATGTGTATTTAAAGGAGCGTGACCAGATCACATTTTTGAACCCCCATTTTCCCCATAGGTTTGAGATTTTACTACCATATCATGTATCATATTTTTCTCATTACCATTCTGAAATTTTGCGCTCTCAATCCGTAGATTTTCAAGTATATCGTCAAAAAACTACCGATGTTTTGTAAACTAAATTATCTCGTTTCATAAAGCAGTACAGTAATTACACCAACTTTTTTGCTTCCTAATCTAAATTGGAAATTGCAAATTTTCTGTTTTCTTCTCATGTTTAGTACTTTTGGGAAGGTATTTCTTAGGTTAAACGAAATCAATTATCTGGAAAAATCTGAACACGCTCCTTTAAGGAATGACGTGCGTGTTCATCTTTTGTGATTTTTCCCCAGCAGAATTGTTTGTGAAAGCTTTGATTACAAAACTGATTTAGGCCCCTGATACAAATGACTAACATGCAGACATGCAAAGGTCTAGAGCCAAGTTATAATAGCTCAATGATCTAGCTTAATTGATCACTCTCAAATACGCAGTTGCATTTTTCCTACAAAGATGGCGTCTGTGAGAGTGGTCGAGAGCAGGGCTTTTCCCGTCCTTCAAGAGGGTGATCCTAATGATAATCAATTTCAAACTCATGGTAATTCTTTCACGATGGACACATAACTATGCTAACACATAACCACATAAAATAAGTTTATGTTGGGTCTTGTTTGAGACCAAAAGCAACTGACCTTCATAATCCTGACCGACAGCCCAGTCAGACTTGGAAATCGTTTCTCTAACAGCTCCACGTTTCGCACGTCAGGAAGGCGCATTCCAACAAAGAGAGGATTCTTCATGAACACCTCTTTGTGTCTTTGTATCAAGTTGCCTGCAAAGCACAGATTATACAAATTTCTTATACAAATTTCTTCGTCCAAACACCATGATCGCCCAAATGCCACTTCGCCCCAAAACCACTGCGTGCACAGGCCGTGGTTCAGGGCGAAGTGACTGTTTTCTCAAAAGTTGGACGAGGTACGGAGCTGATTTTTGCTCAAGTTGGTTTTAATCATGCATATCTTCAATCACACAGAGGGATAAAACTATTTGTAACAGTTTACCAATCATGTATACTATCTTTAAGTATGCCATTTTTTACTGTTTATTTTCATTTTTGTTTTAACGCTTCCTTTTTATCACCCTCTTCAAGTTTTTCAAAGATGATTATCCCATAACCTGTGTATATTTCCATTTTGCTATTCGTTATTTTGATTTTCAGCTAGCTCTTAATTGGCCCTAGTCCCTTTCCAGGTAATCCCTGCTTTTGAGTGGTCAAGAGGTCATCCTTACCAAAGCACTTGATGATGTGATAAAGTTGATCAATATCGCTGTCCCCAGGAAACAGAGGTTCTCCTGTACACATCTCGGCTTGAAGACAACCCAACGCCCATATATCAACAGCTCTGTGTGACAAGACGAATCAAAGGTGTCATTTTATCGGCAACACCTGTCATGTCTTGACAACATTGTGTAAATGACAGATGTCTGAGAAAATGCATGGTGTTTGAAAAACACTGTTAGTACGACATTCTGCTTATAACAAGGACAATATTATGTTAAAATGTCATGGTCTTCATACAAGGTTTCTGCAAAGTCCAATGACTTCTTATTAATGGGAATCAACTGTACACTGACAGACATTTCTTACTTCTTCAATTGTGAAGGAGCACACATGGACATCATGAAAACAAGTAACATGTGAATATGGTCTTGTTTTGTCTGAATCTGCACTGGGACTGTGGTGTATTTGCGCGGGTACTTGGGGGAATTTATGTAGACACTGCGACACTTGGAGCTGCCATATTACCAAGGTATTTTATTGTTGTTTACATGCATGAGGTCATCTATACAGGTCACACAATATCACTACGCGTACAGTTGTATACATGTAGTTCCAAAGGTCATTGTAGTTCCGGTTAGGTACAATACATTACACTTCCTCCTCACCATTCAAATGATCATTAAACTTCAAGAAAAATAAATGTACCTGTAAACGTATACGAGCTGGAGTGGCTAATTAATAATGTTCAAGAGATGGGCAGTTATGATAAACCAATTTGTGTATACTAGGCAATGTAAAGGATGTCCATATGCTTTAAAGCAAACTTGATAATAGCAATATTTCTTTTTGTTTTAACACAAAACTTGTCTTTAAATTTAACATGCCAATCTCTAGACTTTTAGAGTTGTGCAAATAAAACTTCAACATTAAGATTCATACATGTATGTGTGTTTTTGTAGGCAGTCACAGATTGAGTTTGTCAGGGGATTTGCGATTGCGAGTTGGGTAGCGGCGTTCCACTATTTTAGGGCTTGCTTGTGGCGGCGACTCTGCTGAAGTAGGTGTTTCGCTACTAGGCACTGTCTGCTCTGGCTTAGCAGGTAGTGGTGCTGAAACAACTGGGTCTGGTGGAAGAATGTCTGGAATTGCCATGTGTGGCGTGTTCAAATCGGGTGGTTTTCCAGTATCTGAGTCGATGAGTTGGTCAACATGTCGGCGCCAAATCATATTTGGCCCAACACGAACTTCATAGGAGAGTGGACCAGATCGGGCATGTATGACTCCAGGAATCCACTTACGTTTACCGCGATAGTCGCGAACGGAGACCATCTGACCAATATGAAATTCTCGACTCAAACCTGCAAACTTGCGTGATCTTCCCTGATCTACTTGTTTACCACGAACATGCTTGTGGATGTCGTGTTTCAATAAGTCCAGTCGCGAACGAAGGCTGCGTCCCATGAATAGTGTAGCAGGGGATTGCCCTGTAGTAGCATGTGGAGCATTTCTGTAAGCCAACAAGAAACTAGCAAGTTTGGCCGATGTTGTTCCCTTCTCCCCCGTCATGGATCGCATGGCTCGTTTGAAAGTCTGCACGAACCGTTCCGCGAGACCGTTCGTAGCCGGATGGTAGGGTGCCGATGTTATGTGTTTCACACCATTGCGCTTCAGAAACATCTGAAATTCATCAGACGTAAACTGCGGAGCGTTATCACTCACGAGCTGCTCTGGAACACCGTTTCTTGCAAAGATGGCCCTGAGAATGTCAATGGTGTGAGACGAGTCGGACGAATTGGTGCTTACCACTTCAGGCCATTTGGAGTGTGCATCCACTACGATCAAAAACATTTGACCGAGGAATGGTCCTGCGTAATCAATGTGAATGCGTTGCCATGGAGACGTAGGCCATTCCCATGTGTGAAGTGGTGCTGACTTTGGGTTGTTTTGGACTAGCTGGCATCCAGAACAACCTTTGGCAAGTTTTTCAATGTCACTATCAATGCCAGGCCACCAAGTGTAACCACGAGCGAGGGTTTTCATCTTGACAACCCCCACGTGACCTTCGTGTAATTCATGGAGAACCTTGTCGCGTAGCTTGGCTGGCACTACAATGCGTAATCCCCACATGAGGCATCCATTAAGCGCGGAAAGTTCATGTCGGCGTGCATGGAATGGATTCAACTCCGAGTCATGCGAATGTGGCCAGCCCTGCATAGTGTACTCGTAAGCTTTCGCGAGTATCAAGTCGCGAGTAGTTTCCTTGCGTATTTGGGCACTGGTGACAGGCAACGTGTCAAATTGCGACAGGTGCAGAAGATCATCCGGGTCAGCGAATTTAGGTGTGACCTCAGGAATTGGCAGTCGCGAAAGTCCATCCGCATTGCAGTGCTTAGTAGTGTTCTTGTACTCTATTTCGTAGTCGTAGCTGGCAAGGAATACAGCATAGCGAACCATACGAGAAGCTGTCGTTGCAGGAATGCTCTTGGCAGGGTGAAATATCGAAGTGAGCGGTTGGTGATCGGTCACCAATGTGAACCTTCGCCCACACAGATAGTTGTTAAATTTCTTAACACCCCACACGAGTGCCAGAGCTTCCTTGTCGATCTGCGAGTAGTTTCGCTCGGCGGATGATAATGTTCGCGAAGCGTATGCGATTGGTCGCTCAGTGTTGTCAGGCATTACGTGAGACATGACGGCGCCCAATCCGTATGGTGATGCATCGCATGCCAACTTTACCGGCAGCTGCGGATCATAGTGGGTCAAGACTTCCTCAGATGTGATCAGAGTTTTTGCCTGTTCGAATGCTGTCTCACATTGTGTCGACCACACCCACTTGCGATCTTTCTGCAACAGCTGGTTGAGTGGGTGTAGCACAGTGGAGAGGTTGGGCAAGAACTTGTGATAGTAGTTGATAAGCCCGAGGAACGAACGAACATGTCCCACATTTGTAGGTCGGGGCGCGTTCTTGACCGCGTTTATTTTGTCCTGCGTCTTGTGGAGTCCCTGGGCATCAATTTCGTGACCACAGAAGACTACCTTGCTCTTGAAGAACTCGCACTTGGATTTGTTGAGACGCAGACCACGATCACGCAATACAGACAAAACTCTCTCCAGATTGCGAAGATGTTCTGTGTCGTCATGACCCGTAATTAGCATATCATCTAGGATGCATTGCACCCCTGGAATTCCCTGGATTATTTGCTCCATTGTCCGTTGCCATATAGCGGGAGCCGAAGCTACTCCGAAGGCAAGCCGGTTCATGCGAAAAAGTCCCTTGTGCGTATTGAGCGTCAGAAGTTTACTCGACTCTTCGTCCATTAACATATGGAGATATGCTTGTCTGAGGTCAAGCTTGCTAAAGCGCTCGCCGCCAGCCAGTGTGGCAAACACATCATCAACCTTTGGTAGTGGGTAATGATCAATATGTAAGTTCGCGTTTACTGTGACCTTAAAGTCACCGCAGATTCTTACTCCACCGTTTTTCTTGGGGACAGGTACTATGGGAGTTGCCCATTCACTTGTCTCCACTGGCACTATAATGTTATCCTGCTGAAGCCTGGCAAGTTCGGCTTCGACTTTTGGTCTTATCGCGTATGGAACTTGTCGTGCCTTGAGAAATACTGGTCGGGCGTTATCCTTAAGGGTCAACTTGGCTTTTATGCCCTTGAGTTCCCCAATTTCATCCTTGAAGAGTTCAGGATACGAGTTCAATAAGGCTTCCAACTTAGCCTCAGTGTTGAACGATGGACGTTCCGACGAAATGGCAAAAATGCCTGACCAGTCCAGTTTGAAGTGGGTAAGCCAATCACGACCAAACAATGCTGGCCCACCACGTTCTACAACATACAGCAATCCGGTGTGCTGTTGTGCCTGGTAACAAATGTCCACTTGCAGACAACCAACTGGGGATATCTTTTCACCAGTGTAGGTTTGTAATTTTACTCTTGTTGGCTGTAATTTCAAATGCGCGAAATGTCGCTGGTAATCTGCCTTGGCGATTACAGATACGGCCGAACCTGTGTCAAGTTCCATGCGAATATCCGTGCCATCGATAGACGGTGTCAACCAAACTGTGTTATCTTTGCGTTGATCCAAATTATTGACTCTGAGTCGACCAACGTACGTGATGTCGTCATCACTATAGATTTCCTCCACGGATTTCATAGGTTTCGCTTTTACTTTCACTTTTCCTCCCTGCTGTCGAGCTTTGCGAGGGGTATATGAGCCACTGGTCTGCTGTGATTTGGTAGAACTCGAGCGACAAACTGGTTTGATATGACCCTCTTTGCCACATCCGTGACACGTCGCATTTTTGAAGTGACACTGGTTTGGCGAGTGTCCCGATTTTCCACAGCGATAACATGTCGATGTCGGAAGTTTGGGTTTGGCTGCGAATTTGTGGACAGCAGACTCTGGTTTTAGCTGTTGTTGGAATTCAACAGCATCTTTAGCGGCAGCCTCCATAGCTGTTGCGATCTCAACCGCTTTCTTAAGTGTAAGATGAGCTTCCGCGAGTAGACGTTTTGTGATGTTTCCAGCCCGCAGGCCACAAACGAGACGATCGCGAAGTGCATCATTGAGATAGTTCCCAAATTCACAATATTCAGTCAATCGCCTAAGTTCTGCGATATATGTAGTAACTGATTCTCCGTCACGCTGATCGCGCTTATGAAAACGGAATCGTTCTGCTATGACGAGCGGTTTAGGAGCGAGGTGTTTCCTCAGTACATCAACTAATTCCGCATACGACTTGGTGCTTGGCTTTTCCGGAGCAGTCAGATTTTTCAACAATCCGTAAGTTTTGGGGCCCATTAAACTGATAAATGCAGGCACTTTCCGGTCTGTACTGATTGCATTTACAGCAAAATACTGATCTAGTCTTTCTATATAAGTCGGCCAGTCCTCCTCTGTACGATCAAAGGGGTCAATTCTGCCTATAAGAGACTGTCCAGCGGCCATTTTGCAGCGAGTTGTGCGGTAGTGAATGTACGCTACACGAATAGGCAAACAACAGTGAAGTCTATGTGTATATGTACGTACCGTACGTCGCGAAAATTAGCCGAAAATCCGTCGCGAAAACTGCTCAAATTCACCGATTTTTAGCTCTCCCCAGCAATAAATTCCACAATTCGCTAATAGCAGACAAGTCCTTGTTGCTGACTATGCACATTAAAAGCCATCCTCGTCGCCAGTTGTGGTGTATTTGCGCGGGTACTTGGGGGAATTTATGTAGACACTGCGACACTTGGAGCTGCCATATTACCAAGGTATTTTATTGTTGTTTACATGCATGAGGTCATCTATACAGGTCACACAATATCACTACGCGTACAGTTGTATACATGTAGTTCCAAAGGTCATTGTAGTTCCGGTTAGGTACAATACATTACAGGGACCAACTTTCTTTAAAATGTCTGCTTGTTATTAAGGTATGCAACTATGTAATTTAAGAGGATAGGGCATGATGGCCAAGTTGTTCCAAGCTTAAGCAAGGGCCTATTTCATCAAGCTTGTTGTTCTAAGCGTGCGAAGAGAGTGCGCGCGCAGCAATGTCGTCTGTTTTGTTCTAACGCGTTCGTCGTCTGCTTTACTTGTGTCAACGTCAACATTTTGAAGTACTGTCAACAGTATAATGTTACTATTTTTTAATGATTATCACTACCACAGAAAACCGTTGCCTGTCGCTGACTGAAATATTTCAACAACAGCTGAAATTTGTCTATCGAAATCGGTAGTTTAGCATGCGGTTTGGTTTGCTAGTGCAGTTTTATGAAATGGAAAGAGGGCTGCTTAATCACAAATTGGGTGCTAACATGTTTTATGAAATTGGCCCCTGTATAGAGCATGGAAAAGGAAAAGTTAATCCAAAATACAAAGCTATGAATTTAAAGAAATTGAAATGACTGACGTACTTTCCATACTTGGTATCACCGACAAGTAGCTCTGGCGCTCTATACCACCGTGTGGCCACATAATCTGTGTAAAGTTCCCCTGGCCCGGCTATCGTCCTTGCAAAGCCAAAATCACACAGCTTGACGATGCCGGATTTGGAAACTAAGATGTTCTCAGGTTTAATGTCTCGGTGAATAATCTGTTGGTAGAAAGAGATTCTTAAAGGTTTGGTGTGGATAGCACAGGCAGGCCTTATACAAGTCTCCAGATATTTTAATGGGAGAGTTTAATGGGTCATTCCATAAATTTGGGGTCCAATATTTCTGTCCCAAAATAGCCCAACAAAGCCGGTGTGTCCCTTTAAATACATTTCTTAAGGGCACAGGTGCCACAACCAGGCGTCCAACTCGCAAGCACCAAGTTTTCTCCTGAACGTTGTGAGTCAAGGACCCAAACCACTGATTATTTAATGCTTACATTGTGATTGTGGCAGAAATCGATTCCTTTGAGAACCTGCCACAAGCACTTCCGTACGACATTCTCCTCCAGACCGTTAGGGTATCGCTCCAGCTCATCAAGAATGGTGTGATCAACAAACTCAAAGACCAGGTAAAGACGCTTCTTACGACGAAAGACTTCAATAAGATTGACCAGATTCTCATGCCGTAGTTGCTGAAAGGAAAAAAAGGAGGTCATTGGTCAATAAACAAATGGTTCTGGAATATATTAATGTTGATAATATTGACTCTACAAATCATTGCTAATATCCACTTTATGCCCATCTGGCAGCTACCAAATTAAATGATGGAAATTAGTGTTTCCACGGTAAAGGGGGCATTCTGGCAACACAGACCATATTTTCCAGAAAATACCTTTGTCTGGTCTCAAAATAAAAGAAATAAGTTTCAGTTGTTCTGAAGAGATAACTTAGGCCCAAAAAGGGTTACAAATTGTGTGACAACATGCCTTTCTAAAAACCCTGTATACAAATTTCCAATTAATACGCTTGTAACCAGGACGGGCTAAAATGTAACAAGTGTCTGTCCCGGTTATGAGCGTATATTGGAAATTTGTACACAGGGTTTTTAGAAAGGCATGTTGTCACACTATTTATAACCCTTTTTGGGCCTAAGTTATATCTTCAGAACAACTTCAACTTATTTCTTTTATTTTGAGACCAGACAAAGGTATTTGCTCGAAAATATGGTCTGTGTTGCCAAAATGCCCCCTTTACTGTGGAAAGACCCAATTAGCCATGGTTTTGGTAAATCTTTCACTGAACAATTGGATCCTCTTCTGGTTTACTATCTGTACATGTACATGTATTTGGGTTCCTCCAAATATCATGTTATATAAAATAAAGAGTTTAGGAAATGTTCTTTGTATAATGAATCCATTGATAATGAAATTATAGCACCTTCCTTTTAAAATCAGGATTTAGAAGTGTCTGCGTTGGACCAAAGTTTACTCATAATCTTGCATCACAAATGGACCTCTCACCTCCGTATCAGAGCACACAAAACACACAATAACGACCCGACATCAATTAGTCTTAACTGACTGGTGTATAGGCACTCGTTCATTATCATACGACCTTTGACATGATACCTACTTCAGCAATCCCAACGATGTGTAAATTTCGGCACAAGGAGGTGTCACAAATAGTTTATCTGTGTTAATTCCCCTTAATGAGCCTTTGTGTTGAGCATGTCCAAATGTCATTTTTTCCATCAGTGTTTGTGAAATAATGGAGTTTGTACCTCTCATGATCCACTAAATTCGAAAACATCTCGGACAACCTGTGTTTTAATGAGCAATTTTATCCCAAATGGTTAAGGCCATTGGCCCCAGACACATCAAAGGCAAATCAAAAAGTCTGTATAAACATGGAGTAGGGTCTAAAGAGCTTTTGCACAAATCTAGACTAGTGTTCCTCAAATTTAAACATTTCTTTGGATATTTCCCTGGTCATCAACAACAGAATAAAACTTTACAATTTCTCTCCTGTATAGATACAATTTGTAACGTTTGGGATACATTTAGTTTTATTTATTTCACCCATTTTTCAAATTGTCAAAATTTAGCCTTATTGTTTGTTTTTACTGACAATTTGTTTGCTTGTATATAATTCAAATTACTGAATATTTATTAATTTCATATTTCATTTTTAATGTACATAGCCTACTTTAATTCCTTTTTTTTCATATTTATGTTTTATGTCATATACTTTATATGTTAAATAACTACTTTTCCCGTATTAGGACGACCGTTTTGGGAAGAGTGCTCTGGGGAACCACTAAAACGGCAAATTTGTCGGCAAGAAACTCTGCTGTTGACACCCATTTTTTCGACTTAAAGTTCTCATAAAAATGTTTTTCAACCTAGACGAAAATGGTTACAAACCTAATAAAAATGGTGAGAAACCTAATAAAAATGGTGAGAAACCTAATAAAAATGGTTTTTGACCTAATAAAGATGGTTTTTGAAGCACTTGGCGTTAGGACGACCGGCTATCGGTCGCCCTAATGCGGTCGGTCGTCCTAATACGCCTTTTTTACCCATAACCGGTCGCCCTAATACGGGAAAGGCAGGTTGTTAAATAACTACTTTTCCCGTATTAGGACGACCTTTTCGGGTAGAGTGCTTACAGAGACCACTAAAACCACAAAATTGTCGGAAAGAAACTCATGAATTGACACCCATTTTCTCGACCTAATTCTCTGAAAAAAAATGGTTTGTGACCTAATAAAAATGGTTAAGAACCTAATAAAAATGGTTTTTGAAGCACTTGGCGTTAGGACGACCGGCTATCGGTCGCCCTAATGCGGTCGGTCGTCCTAATGCGCCCTTTTTACCCATAACCGGTCGACCTAAACGCGAAAGAGTAAGTCGTACCTTTCCTGTAAATGGCGATTTATTCGCTGTTGGATTTGGTTAAATAAATAAAATAAAATAAAATAAATCACCAACATAATGAATGAGAACTTTCAAAACAAGATAGTTAAATTGGAATGTAGTGTCTGATGGCATGAAACACAGTTTGGCATAAAACACGTACGGTTTGTTTGGGACTTGAAATTTTTCCCCCAGAGGAATTATGAATATGTGCAATTAGAAACCCAGTGATTTCCACAGAGAGTTATCTAATAATGGTGACATCTTATATAGCGCACATATCTATCCTGCGGGGATACTCATGGCGCTTTATACCATTTATCATTAGGCACAACTCCCTGGGGAGTATGCAGCCCTGGCAGCCTGACACGAGCACTCAAAGGCTGCAACCCTTGCAGGTACCCATTTACTCCTGGGTGGAGAGAGGCAACTTATGGCAAAGTGCCTTGCCCAAGAGCACACGCACCATGGTCGCGGCCGGGAATCGAACCCACAACCATGGAATTATACATGCTCTTGAGTTCAATGCACCACCAAACCGCTTGGCCAGTATGCTTATAAAATAAGTTCATCAACATGATGTTTATGCGTAAAATGGCACTCCACTGAAACCCTAAGAAGCATCTCCGGTTTCTTTCTATTCACATTGTCTAGTCTACCATAATCCTCAACATGTGTTAAGCGCATTGTACAGGCACTCACAAGCCACTTGTACTATGGACAACCATCTATAAAGGCCGGTAATTAGCACCATTGTTTTGCCCATCTATGGTAGAAAACGCTTTAGAAATGCAGATGTATACATGTATTGCAATGCTGAGACAACATCCGATTCTCTCGTTAGGGAATTAACGACAGGGCATGTAATCATAGATGATTTGTCACAGGCTGGTGTGGCACTTATTGAAAAGTGATTTAGGACCAAGAAAACTAATTCTGCTAATTGCTTCGGAGATGAATTGCAGCAATAAGTTCTGGAATGGTTTCAATATATTCCAAAAATATAATAATGCAATTTCAACGAATTTACAGTTTTTAATAATAGCTAGTACTCGGGGGTTTGAAATACAGTCAAACCTAGCATCTGTGTAAAGACCAGTCTAAAAGAGAGATGAGAAAAGTGGTCTTTATAGACAGGTGGTCTTTCTGGACAGGTTTATTAACGGCAACTTTGAATTTTTAAGCCTTTGACCTGCGTGTCTGCTTCATGTTATATATAAATGAGGATTTGGCCCTAGTTAATTTGTGAAGCCTTTTTAGCATGATGTACGTGTTGCATTTAAAAGCCCTGAATACCACTTTTGTTCATTACCAATATGGGTCTGTCCACATTAAATTTCTGTAACATTCAAGATCTTAGGTCCCAGTTCACTTCAAATGTCTTAATTTTATCTTTAAATTATCAAGCTAAACTGAGCAAATAACTTTTTCACCAAGGAGCAAGAAAAATAGTCCTACAACATACATTGGTGAAAACCTCGTGCACAATTTTTCCTATTACGTATGTAACAAAGACGGAAAAAAATGTCACAAAATTGTCTGTCCACGTTACATGCGTAATAGGAAAATTTGTGCACTTGCTTTTCAAAAATTTATGTTGTGGCAGCAATTTGTTACTTTTTTGGGCAAATGTTATCTCCTGAGAATAAAACAAGGACATTTCTTTAATTCTGAGATAAACTAAAGACATCTGAAAGGAATTATTGACTTATTTTTCAAATGTACCCCATTACTGTGGACAGACCCACATGTCTAATTATAACATCTCTGAGCACTGGGTGTGAGAAAATTTAGCCACTATATACACAGTGTGAGATGGGCCATGGGAGACAAAATGAGAGTGGCTGTTGGTCACATTAAGCAGGTGGTCTTTCTGTACAGGTTTAATAATGCATGATTTTTCATGGGGGAATTTTAAGTTTTCTTTATGGACAGGTGGTCTTTCTGTGCAGGTGGTCGCTAAGACAGGTTTAACTGTACTGTCTGCACTGCTAGACGTAGTCCAGTAATTCATTCATTCACATGGTTTATTAATACATCAAGACCAACGTACAAGTTTAAAGACTAACAATATGTTTGATTTATGTTTGATTTACACAATAATACTGGAGATAAAAAAAACACGCACAGTACTAAACTTGATACTAAACAGTACTATAACTTTCTGTACAGCACATGACCAATAGTGCTCTTTGCATTTGTTTTCTTCCCCAATTTAAACAGCAAATGTATAGTTTTTGGGCTGTAGTCTTGTAAAACATCTTTTACCTCGTAAAACCTTTCATTGCTAACTCACTGGTCTTGTAGATTTTTACCCAAAATACAAATTTTCTCATGCCTTTCCTGTGCCTAACTCTCCCACCCCTTGCATGCTCCCCCCACACCACCCCCCCACAAAAAAAGAAAGAGGAAAATGAAAACACTGGTAACCCGATTCCTAGACTCAATTGACTGGTGTACCGTAACCCCCGTCTCGCCCCATGGGCAGTATACACTGACATTCAAGCTGACATCAATATTGTAGTGTCTGTTACAGGCATTTTATTCAATCAAAAGACACTCCCGATTTCGACGGCTATTTTTTGTGACCGTTCCAGTGGCTGAATGCCAATGAGCAAATTACGTGTGCGAAGACTGCAGGTGATACTGTTTGCTTTCATACACCTTTAATACTTGACTGTCATTATCGCTATAACGAGTACTGCTCGCTGATTCCAAGTAGGAAGTATCGGCATAAAATCAAACGGCCAAGGGCAACATTTGAAAAAAAAGCACTCGGCACTTAATCATATGAATTGCAATACAATGGTATGCATGCAATTTTGTAATATTATTAACGGTCCGTTCTAAAATGCTGCCTGTCGCAATATTTGCTAGACCATAATTACAGCCAAATGCAGTTTACAGTATAAATTGAACTTGGGATGAGAGAAAAATCATATGCCTGTTAAGGGGCACCATGGCCGACTGGTGTAGCGTGTTGAATCCAAGACTATGGTAAATCCACAGGTCGTGGGTTCGAATCCCATCCGGGTTGTCCATGGTGCGTGTGCTCTTGGGCAAGGCACTTTGCCATGAATTGCCTCTCTCCACCCAGGAGGAAATGGGTACCTGTGAGGGTAGAGAAAGCTAATGTGTTTGATTAGTCCCTGTGCGCATAAGCAGCACGGGACTGTATACTCCCCAGGGAGCTGAGAAGGATTAAGGAATGATATTACTGAGCCCAATGACCAGGGGTAATAATGCAGAAAGCGCTAGAGAGATCCGTCGGATCTGTAATGCGCTATATAAGAACTGTCTATTATTATCGGGATTCAAACCCGAGACATCTGACTCACTGGGCAGGTGCTTTAACAGCTGAGCTATAAGGGACAGTGGTATACTTCCTCAGAATTTTCCTACGAACCCAATTTTTCTCTTGTTTGGTGTTGCATGGGAGCGCAACTGGGCAAAGTAACGAACGCATTATTTGGCTATTCACCTTTTTGGATTAGAGAGAAATCATATGGGCCTCTCGGGATCATCCTGAGATCTCAGGGAATTTCCACTCTGCGAAGCGACATTACAATACTCTCAGGAAATCCACGCAAATCTGTGGAGTAACACTGTTGCGTCTAGCAAACACATGCCCGAGGCATTTTGATGTAATTTAATTAATTTGGTCATGTTATGCCGAAAACAAACAATTGCTATACTTTCCAGAAATTGTATTGAGTTCTGTTCTTTACGACTGTCCCATTCCTACCAAAATTCCTGGCGACTATCTTATTTACTCCGCAGCTTTTCAAATAAAAAACAGGGATGCATGCTGACGAATTGAATAGAACGGATTCCCCAGTATGCTTTAAATAGCAGCCAATCGCCGACGCAGACAACGGCCAGCATTACCGAGTACATGTAGCGCACTGCATGCACGGTACTTACAATCTGCGCGCGTTACATTTGAATGCCTGCAATGCACTGCCAAGCGTCCTGATTGGTCCAGAGAGGCGACAAGATTTCTGTCACTTGTACCCCAGCGAAATGGGGCCGGTTTCAACAGGGCCTCGGTACGCACGATCGGGGAGTGCGTTAAAGGGGCACTGTTTTAAGAGGATGCATCAGGATTCGAACCCGAGGCCTCTTACTCACCGAGCATAAATTAGGCACCAAAAGCACAATCTGTGACTTGCTCCTGCGATCAATTTCAGTCCTACCTTGAGCATGCGGACCTCCCGTAGCGCTATCTTCTTAACCATCTTATCATCCTCCGACTCAATAAACTTCTTGATCGCTACTGTTTGATTAGTCTCCTTGTGTCGACACTTCATGACCATGCCGTAGCTGCCTTCGCCGACCAATCCCAGGTTCTCGTACTTCTCCATCGCTGTGTGGGTCCTCATGGGCGCCGCATATAGGAAGATTTCACTGGAGAACAAAAACACCAAAAAGCTCAAAAGTGATAATACATGTACATAAAGTATGTACAATATATCAGCTCTACAATAATCAAACTACTTGGATGAGAGAAAAATTGTAAGGGCTGTTTTTTTTCTCTCATCCCAAGTTTGGTTGTTTCGTTTCAATGGTGATTAGGCACCATACCAGATATTGTGTTCAGCTCTACAATAGCAACTTTACAAAATATTAAATCTGCTGAGACTTAAAAATGTTCCAACATTATGAAAATAAAGGGGTTAGTCACTTTTGTCTGAATTTCAAATGGCACTGAGGACAACTGGAGGGACACCATGGCCAACTTTGTTCCAAATGTGTATAGGTTATGAGTATAAGTAAGCCTCTTGAAATATAAGAGCATGATGGCCAAGTTGGCCTCAGAGAGTACATCTTGAAGAGGCATCAGGGCCAACTCAGCATAGCACAATTAAGGCGAATAGCCTTGATGGCTTCGGTTAACATCAAGAAGGCCTGCTAAAAGCACAAGCCTTCTTCAAACAAATAATTAGTATTTTTGTCTGGAATTAATAATAAATTGCAGTAATAAAACGTGCAGACCTTAGCCCACGCATACAGTTTTACAAAAGGTTTTTGTGGAGAAATTAATCAATTCTGTCCATACTCTTAGTCAGTCAACCTTCAGTGAGCACAAACGTACGTTGCTCATTATTCAATGATAAATTCATTTTTCAAAAGAAAATTTCACAAATGACAGACAAGGACAGTTTGACCTTCAGTGAATACTTGAAGAGAACTGAGAAATGATAAATTGAATGAAACCATGCATAAACAGCATATGCAGCCAAGATATGCATTATAACTGATATTACATACAAGTTTATCTTCAAGCAAACTTGAATCCGTGGTTCTGATTAGTGGATCCATGGCAACAACAGTGTGACATTATCCTATGTCCCGTCTTCCGATTTTATGTCGCACTCTGCGTGATGCGCCCTAGTATTCCAAATGCGTGCGTCTCCTACATACACGGAGCTGCACACTACAATCTAGCTATCTGATGCGGCTTGTTATGTGCGCGATTCTCTGCACTGCGTCCCGCGCGTGTATTGCAGACTGCTCGATTGCAGAGTGTGCGCGTTATTAGTGCGTCAAGTTTGCTTGAAGATAAATTCGTTATCCCACTTGCGCTCGTGGAATACGGCATGATGTAGTGCGTCTGCGTCACATATCCCACTCGGCCTTCGGCCTCGTGGGATATGGGACGCAAACGCACTACATGATGCCGTATCCCACTCGCGCTCGTGGGATAACTAATAATGTATGCAGTACTGAGGATATGCGATCTTAGTTGATCCATGTAAAATGAAATAGCTGGTTAAGTATTTTGAAATAAAGAGTACGTGCATCTCAGAGAAGTCACATTTAAAGTTTAAAAAGACTTTTTTCTTTTTTTTACATTATCACAAAATATATCAATTTCATTTAATAAACCTGCCTGAAGGTTTATTACCAGTGCAGCTTACGTACAATGTAATTACAAAAACTAATCAATCCCAGTGCCTACTATGTTTCTTTACTCTCAGGATCTGAGAACCAAAATACTTGAGCAAGATAACAACTTTCATTTCATTCTTCCTCTAAGAAGGATGTATCCTTGGCGATTCAAAGGCACTAATAATTGAATTCCTACTACAAACCTCCTGTTAATATACGCCATGAGTCCCCTGCTTCTTGTGATTTTCAAGTTAATTTCCTGCCTTCTGCAAAATTAATGCTCCGGCCTCGAACTTAGGAAAAAATCAATGTGCAGGTGATGTGTGCTAGAAGAGTGTTTAATAGACAAGTTGCTACTGTACTGTGGGGCAGGTGTCCTGTACCAATATACCACACACACACACACACAGCACAAGCATTGTATAATTACTCAAATTCTGCATGTCATATTTGTTCTATGATTATAGTGTTGATATAAAAAGCTATAATTAGAAGAGTACAAAAAGCAAAATCAATGTGGGGAAAAAGTGCAATAAAATCAATTCAGATAAGTTAATGATCATGCTGTGATTTGTACGGTAAGTGCGCATTTAAAATGATATTTCACAATCCTAATTTATGGAATGTCACATCATTTTTTTCCAGATATATGCTCTGTATTCAGATTGATAAAGTGAGTCAGATAATTGTTTACAAACAGCAGACTTTAACAATCAAGATGCCTCCACAGAAAAATTTGTAATCCATGTAAAATTTGTCTTTGGAATGTGTTTACTTAACCCTAACACTCCTCAATCCTCCAAAATACACCCTAGGGAGTTAGGGTTAATTAACCTTCAAGTTAGAAGTCCACACCCACAAATGTCCCAGAAAGCTAAAGGTGTGAACTGCACGTAATCCTTCATGGACTTTGCCTCTTTTAGTGATACTGGTACAAAGTGGTGGTTTAATGGCGCCTTTACAAGAAAAGTCAATTTCAGGGCTCTCCAGATGATCTGCATTATTCCTGCTTTTGTTGAATGCATTTACAAACATGATGAATAAATGAGCTGACTTAGTGACTTGTGTTTATATGTAAATGTGGTCATATAATGCAAATCAGCATGTCTAAAGTTTTAAAACGGTTAAAATACAAACAGCAAACAAAGAGTGGATCCCCAAAAATATGTTAATAAATAATGGTAAGAGGCTTGTCGGATGAGATGTAGGCCTACAGTAACAGTCAAAAGTTTGAGTACACCCATGGAGGAATCCTTCCTCCATGGTACACCTGATGAAAACCTGATGTCACAAAATGACAAAGTTTTCCTTGTATCTTCAAATTTTTGTAAAGTAAAAATAAAACTTTTGACCAAGGTCTGTCTCCATACTGTTGTACTGCAAGGAGCAAAAACTGTTCTGTTCTGTTTTAAGTTATTTACAAAGTTAGTAAAAAAAATTGGGGTGGGAGGAACCAAACTTCAAAGGTCTTGGAGCCAATCTTGACTACATTAAAACGTTCACAAGAAAAAACAACCTAAAAAATTGACTTTTAAGTGCACTTAAAAAGAGAGTAAATAAGACAAACACTACCCTTGCTTGTTTTATAAGGCCAATAAAAAGAATTACTATGTTTAGTGTACCAGTAAATTAAAGTCTCCCAAAATGATGCGGTGATGTGGCTTTTTGTTTGTTTTGTTTGGTTTTTTCGGTTAGTGGATTCCAAGCAATAAAGTCAAGTTGACATGAAGCCAACAGGTATGTTTTTAATGGTAACACAAAAAAAAAAAAAAACCTTTGACGCGCTGGGTTGAAAGTGACGCGCGCGCTGAGCTAAATATCATCAGACAGTTAAGTGGTGCAAAAATGAAAGAGTTGTGCACTTTGACACTGCCTGAAGTACATACATGTACTGTACACTAGGGAAAGAAACATTTGGTTCCTAAACTGCACACTGTACTGCCATGCATGTTACGACTCCAAATGATTTACAAGTCTTCTGAGACACTTGAATGTAGCTTAAGGTCAAGACGGTTGAAACTAAACTGGCACAATTAATATGACCCTTCATTCCGTTTCTTTTACATATTTCTGTATCTTTTCTTTTACATATTTTTGAATATGTGTAATGAATGCAACATCTGGTATGGTGTAAGCTTGTGCCTGTATTGAAATTTATCACCGCGATATATCACCTGAAAAATATCGCGGTATTTAATATGGCATTATTTAAACAAAAATACCATAATATAAGCCGCCTGGTAAAGAGGTACATCACTGCCGTAAAAAGTCTCACCAGGACATTATTTTCCATCAAGAAGAGAAACCAACCGCGAATGACAAAAGCAACTCGCACTTCACGCTGGTTTCTACGGCTGGAAATGAAACTAACTACAAGACCACGTGACTTTCTGGAACCGAAATCTGGTACCAAAAAATCACGTGACCTTGTTTTTTTTAACAAATGCTAAAAAACGGCCAAATTTTCAGGATCTATTTGGTTTATTTCTGAAAGACTTTTAGAATCTTGTATCATGGGTAAATTTTGAGCCCAAAATACCCCAACAAAGCCGGTGTGTCCCTTTAAACAAGAAAACCAAGAGACATCACAATGTACTTCTTTAAATACCGGTAGCTAGAGCTCATATTCATGAGCAACTTCACACAGGCAGGCCAAGACATTATCCAAGTTTAAATTGTTTTAAGTTTGTTATTGAGCTCTTGCCAATGACGTCATTTTGGGAGTAAAACAATGCCGCGTCGTTGTGGAAGCAATGTGCGTGCGCGTTGTGTGTGTCCATAGCGCGCGTAACGCGCTATGCTGAGGCTCCCATTGGTGAACTAAACCGCGTTGCGCCCACCAGAGAGACACACAACGCGCACGCACATCGGTTCCACAATGACTCAGCATTATTTGACTCCCAAAATGGCATATTCGCACGTGTTCGAAAGGGGTCAATACTGTCGTATGTTTTGTTAACCGTTCTTTGGATTATTTTACTCTGATTCCCGGTTTCATCTTTCCCCCTTTTAGACTTTCGTTGTATACTTGGTTGTTTCTATCCTAATTAATATGTTTTTATTTCTTACTAGATTTTATTGGTTTATTTTTATGTTATTCTAGGAATGTACATGTCTCATTTTTATCTTTTAACTTTTTATTATTGATAATATCAGTGTTATATTTTGTTTTAATATTCAATTTTAGCATCCAGGGCCCTTAAGAAAAGCAGTTCTTTTTATAACTGAGAAGGCTACCCTGGTTAAATAAAACAGATAATAATAATGATATGCAATTACACAACTCATATTACTAGGAATATGCACTACAGCCATATACCGGTAGCAAACAATACAACTTCAATATACTCACTGTAGCACAATGTAACCAATTCATTAAAAGCAAGCAAAGCCGAAACGCCTCTGTGATGAAATTGCGTTAGATTCAAATGGCCTTGAAGATGGCACAATCCAGTGTGTGGCGGTCTGTGATAAAACAAATTTAACAAGTTCTGCTGCACTGCTTGCCAGTCTGTAAATTGATAAGAGCCACTCTGATGTTGTCCATTTTGATTTCCGAGCGATGCGAATGAGTTGATAAGGTCAGGAATTCTATGGTTGAAAAAGGAAAACAAAAATATTTAAGCAACACAAATATACTGTTCGGAAAGAACAACAAACCCATAAACTGACAGGGACTTGTGCACACAATTAACCCATGGAGACAAGTTTAAAGGCACAGGCTCGTCAGCAATGCGCCCACGCCAAATTCGTGCCACGAAATATGCAGAGCCTGTGCCTTTAAATAGAAATGCATCTAAGTTCTAAGTTTGTTTATATCTTGCTAAGGTTAAAGGAGCGTGACCAGATCACATCATATTTTTCTCATTACCTTTCTGAAATTTCATGCTCTCAATCCGTATATTTCCACGAATATCGTCAAAAAACCACTGAAGTTTAGTAAACTAATTTATACGGTTACATAAAGCAGTGCAGTAATTTACACCAACCTTTTTTCTTCTACGTTTGCACATTTCCCGATTTCTATACCCATGGATAGTATTTTGGGAAGGTATTTCATACGATTCTTTGGTTATTCGAAGTAAATTAAATTTTATTTTATTTTTTTTTTTTTTACAATCTGGTCATGCTCCTAAAATTGTAAAATTTCCCCTTTAAATGTTGTTTTTTTATTTTATCATAAAATTTAAGGCTGTGCCTAACAAATCTAATTTTCGAATATTCGGTCGTCCATCGAATATTCGAATAGCATTTTACCAAATCGAATATTCGGTATGTGCTTTTACCACTCCAAACCAAACATGTCTTTCAGCAAGGAAGAAGTAAAAAACCTGTTTCCTTTGCCGAAACGGCTGCTTTGATGTCATATTTGCATCCAACCACGAGTCCAGTGTACAAGGACCCAATGATAAATTTCTGCAAAAACTGGGAGAGAGACTGCTTGGCAAGTTACAACATGAAGACTATAATTTGAGCACAGATTATTTTTTGAGGCGGCTAGTTCGGCAATAAAAAGGCTGCTGTATTCCTGTGAGCTGTGAGTTTGGATGTGCCAAAATCAATTTATTTCACAGCAAACTTTTTTGTCAAAATCTTAGAAAAAATTCACACATCGAATAGGCCTATTGAATATTCGATCAAAAATTAAACCGATTTTTCGAATTGACCACTCTCACAGACACCATCTTCGTAGGAAAAATGCTACTGCGTATTAAACGCCATCAAGTACGCGCACGCACACCCCTGGAAAATGTTCCAAACACGCACGCGTGTTGCTCGAAATTTGTTAGAAATACGGCGCAACCGATGAGCGTCACAAAAAATTACGCTCAAAATCCTGATGCACGTGACAATTTGTAGGAAGTGACGTCATTTGAACCTGATCAATAGTAAATTATTCGAAAGGCCCCTAATAAAAATACCATTTTTACATGGTTTATCATGTGACCTATAAATTAATATAAATCATAACATTAACAAGACAAATTTCCAGTGTCTGTATAGTAATCTTACCTGGTAAAGTGGTATTACAATAACATTTTTAAATCGCAAAATGTTTGTTTTTACACCAGACCATTTCCTTCCTCCATGACCAGACTAGCAAGTAGCATGCTTCACAATCGCATACTTGAGACACAGCACATACAGAGTGCAGTGACAACGAACGAACTTCGTAATCGTACGCTTACCAAAAAGTTACTTACCATAAACATCGACCATCAAAATGTTCCGAAAAAACGATGTTCCCTCAACCGTAATGGATCTAAGCACAAACCAGACGAATCTACTGAGTTCCAACTACATCGTGCCTTTGTGAATTTCGTGCTTACTAACACTAAATTTGTCTTTTTGTCAGTTATTTGGTAGTTTGTTGACTCAAACGTGTCCTACATGATCTCCCATCACGGTACGTACAAATACACACGTACAACGTGCAGTATATATAGTTCGTGTGCGATCATTCATACACTGTACACATTACAATCAGACAAAAAGGGTCCCATACACACGTTGCTAGGGGTAACGTGTGGCAATAAGTGGTACACGATGACAGGTAGCTAGCTACGCCTCCAAGCTAGCTTGCACAAAACTTTTTACAAATTGACAAAAAAAGTTAAAATCCCAACCAAAACTGTCAAATTAGTGTCTGAACTCTCATCCGCGTGATTTTTGTCTGGTTTCCAAGTGCTCCTCGAGAGAAATGATGTCTGAAATTGAACGGTCCTAAAATTGACACAATTTTTAAAGTGGCACTTCATTCACGCTTGAGTGCCACTTACACGCAACCATAACGGCTAACATCCAGATTCTGTTTAGATTCAAAAACTGATAATCGCGCCTGAAATTATCATTACATGTAACAACTCTCAAAAATGTCCTCTCGATATTGATTGTCTAAGCACGATGTAGAAAAACAGGGTGCACTCTCAGTAATTCACTGGGTGGATGGATGATCCGTGATTTTGCGAGGTAATTGTCATTCAGGGCGGGGCCGGGGGTTTCTTCTTTGTTTTGTCAGGATGTATTGTGTATAGACCTTATCAAATAGCTGCCATCTTGTAGGGCAGTTTCTTTATTGGAACAATGAGGACATGCATGGTTGCACATTTCGTGCTTACATTAAAATGTCAAAATTTAAAGGCACAGACTCGTCAGCAATGCGCGCGCCAAATTCGTGCCACGAAATACGCAGCTCCGTGTAGCAATGGCATGGACTGCGTATTTCGTCGCACGAATTTGGCGCGCGCGCATTGCTGACGAGCCTGTAAATGTCAAAAGTTGCACCTACAAGATGGTAGCTATTCACTACGGTCTATATTCGCAACGCATTGAACATAACTTCATTTCATATCTAAATGATGAAGGGCTGTATTTGGAATATTGTTGATGTCCCCCAACATGGCGCGGCCCCTAACGTGGCGGGCTTTACTTTCCGTTCTTTCTTGGCGCAATAAACAATCTGTTGCACTTGGCATTCAATGGAAATAAAGTTCTCAAGTACCTTCATAAATTCCAAAACTAAAATACGGAGAAGAATCATTCAGTTACTAGAAATTCACCGGAATGTGAAGGCATCGCCGTTCGCTTCAGGTTGTCATGACACCATACACGGAAGCCTGTAATAGGCATTTCACCTGAATAAAACCAAGCATACTGGCGTTGTGTACAGTGTCACAGTGTGTGCGTGCAAGTGGTCTTTGTGGGCCATCGTAGTAAGGCATCAAACCGTTTCAGCCAATCAGCGACGCGCTCCACGTTAGGGGACAGTCCGGGCGATTTCGGGAAAAAAGTGTTCATTGTTTTGTCCCGATTGTTTGTGTTATTCTGTACTTGTTGATGAGTCAAAATATTAAAGTATTACTTTTTCTTGGAGCCTATGAATTATACTACAAGGTGTGTAAGTTTCAACTAATTCTGCTAGGGGGTTTTGCTATAAGGTGAGCGGATTTCCAGTGAGTTGTCGAAGTGCGCCAAGTTAGGGGACATCACTATATATGAAACGGAAAGTAGTCTAAACATAAAGTACGCTATGACTATATAAAAATATGACCAGATCCAATTTACAGAGATCAGAGACTGTTGGTAGTTGAGTTTGCTGCCCTCTATTGACCGATAACTTACAAAAGCAACATGAGGGGCGTGGCTCAATCAGTTTTCTGTGAAGGATTATCGCATACTTATGGATACCTCACTAATTTGTCGGTCTTACTTGACCCTGCATATATCATTTACTATTTTTTTTTTTTAAATTGAGTTTTGAGGTCGTGTTTAGAGATAAAGGGTGAAGTATTTAAACAAAGTTATGACAGCAACTCAAATAACCAAGAGAGAAAAACAATCCATAAGAACAAGAGAAAAATTTATTTACCATCCATAAAAATTGCAAGACAGTTTAATATGCGACTGTAAATATGTTTGTACAACCAAATAAGCGAAACTAACCAAAGTCTTATTAAAGTTTTAATGATTTTTACTGTTAAATTCACTTGATTTATAAGCAAAAAAGCTCTACATGTAATTAAATAAAGCACAGCAAATTAATCAATTTATACCCAACGTAAAGAGTTTGCGAAGTATTGACACATTTACATTATTCACACACAAATGCAAAACTCGCACACACATAAGTGCACATTTTAATGCTTAATTTGCCCTGGGGGGAATGCTTATTTATGAATAAAGGTTTGATTCTTTTAGCTTCAGTGCCAAGTTGAAACATTTTCAATGTCAACATTCTCTCCCACAAATTTTTCTTTTCTGCTACATGTACTTGTTAATAAAAATGTATACCTAGCACAATGTATGACAGAGGGACGATTTTAGGCTCAATGGAGGAACAATGGAGGGGGAGGCACCCTCTGCCACATATCGTACACCTATCAAAATGCGTTGCATTTAAGTGTCAAAACAAATCAAAAGCAAGTGCACAAATAATGTCTAACTGTGGTAAAAACTAGGCAGCACCAGCACCTTTTTTGGGGGGAGGGGGAGGGAGGGGGAGGAAGGGAGAGGGTGCATGGTTGGGGATAGGGAGCAAATGGGAGGGAGGGAGAAAATGGGAGGGAGGGGGCAAGGTAGAGAAATTACCAGTGATTCTTGCCAGGTTTTAAGCCAAAACTTGTTAATTTCCAATTACGGTAAACTTCAGTTTCCTTTTTTTCCAGCTTTCTTCTTAAGGTACTGCTACTGAATATGGACAAAGTAATATGTACAGTAAATAAACTCTCGTTATAACGCCCCCTGATATAAAGCTCCTTTTATTGTTATTCTGTTCATTGTGTATGCATTGGTTATAGTGCTCTCTGGATATAAAGCTCTAATTAGTTTGGTCCCTTTGAAGAGCGCTATAATGAGAGTTTACTGTACATCTAGGTAATCATCAAGCATATTCTGGATCCTGGAAGAATGAAGCATCACCACGATAGATGCCGTGGTCTCGAAGCACCTTGGATTTGTTGTTATGGTCTCGTAAGGCATCGGCTTTAAGATGTTCTTGCTCCTCACGCTCCATCTGCTGTATCATCTCATTATGCCATCGCTGCTCCTGCAGAAGCTGATGTAATTGTCTGCACACAATGCAATCCAAACAATCGTGAAAACAAAAAACTCTTCAAATATTTTTATCAGATAACACAAGAAAATTTAATTGAACAAAAAGTTTAAAACAAGAGTTACATCTTTTTCATTCAAACCTGGACAATACTGTTAACACAACATTCTGCTTATAACAAGCAAAATATTACATCTAAATTATTTGTTCTTCATCGTTTTCATTCCTGATAATACAAGGTTCCTGTTATAGCAAGGTAATCTGCAAAATAACCTCTTACATGTATTAAAGGCACAGGCTCGTCAGCAATGCGCGGGTGCCAAATTCGTGCCACGGAATACGCAGCTCCATGCCTTTGCTATGGAGCTGTGTATTTCGTGGCACGAATTTGGCGCGAGCGCATTGCCGACGAGCCTGTGCCTTTAACAATGTTCGAATGTATAAAAGACCCACATGTGCTTGGAGTTAGTTATGCCATGTTAGTACGGATTTTAAAGGGATGCGCTATGAAATGTGCAAGACATGAAGAAAATGTAGCAGATGAAAAGCAGACAATCCAGTGGGAAAACTGTGACAAAAATAGGAAAGGATAGAACTCAGAAGAGGTTGGTGATTGTGATTCTTAGCGGACTGGTTGGTGTTATTTTGACATTAGCAATAAAGCGTTAGTTTGCTCCCGTTTGCTAGTTTGTTTTCTTTAGCAATCTTTATTTTGATGTAGTAAAATTTCACAGTATAAAAATAACTTTGTGATAATTACAAAATGAATATTATTAATCAACCAATCAACATCTGAGTTATTAATGACAATTTTAATATTCTTAAAAACACTTTCTTTTCTTGATAAAATACCTCCCAAGTCCCCATTCATGGCAGATTTTAAGCACATCATAATTGTCAGGTAAAGCCTCTGCATATTAAACTTTAATAACAAGGTAGTGTTTTAATTGTAAAACTCTTGATAACTTATCTCCTGTACTGCATGTATTTACAAATCTATTTACAAATAAATTTGTGTTTATAAATTGTACTGGAAAACAAATTCAAAAATCCCACACCCTTCATCTAATCAGTAGCTATATTGAGAGAATATCTTTGGGAATGCATGTATTTCGCCCTCATTATGTCTCTATAGCTGTTATAATTGATTGGACGATGTCTTCTTAACGAGTCATCTCCACAGTAAGTGATTTGTTGCCATGCTGGTAGTGGTATGTCTGTTTAGTTGGTGAGGACCTATGTATAAATAAAAGAGAAACAGATAGGGAGAACAAGGAGGAAATGTGTCACTCTGGGGAGTGCTTATTGGAGTTGGTTTATGGGGTAGTGGGGAGGGGGAGGTGGGGAAGGGTTTGAAGAATAACTAATGTTTGACACTGATTGTTTAGACTTAAAAGCCTATCATGTATCATTCACAAGATACAACTTTTTGCAGATTCGTGGAATAAGAGTGTAAAATATCTAAGGAAGAATGTTGGTAAACTAGCCTGAAGACATTTTAGCTACATAGATGCATCAGTGCTTCAGAAAACCTTGAAAATCTATATGAATTTGGTGTACAAGTGAATGATAAAAAAAATCCAGTGCACTGGACTTTTTAGAAACCCATCTTCGGTTGTCAATTTCCAACATGAAATACCATTTTTGACGGAAATAAATTCATGTGGTGTTTGTTACCATTGCTATCAACACTTTGAGTAAGGTTTTTCTTGTCAACTCATGAAAAACAAAATTGGGTCATTGCAAATGATACAACGGCCTTTAATTCCTCAATAGATGTGTACTTGCCCCAAGTTGGAATTTGAAAAACTTTAAATTCTTCACTTTAACCCAAATTGGCATGAAGGGAGTGTGGAGGCATGGAGCATGTTAGAAGCAAACTAAAACAAAAGCAGGGGAGGGGAGGAGAAGAGTTCGGAGTGGAATGATTGCTTCAGCCTTTGGCCTACATATGAAAGCAAATGGTGAATAGTAACTCTGATTGAAAAAAAAAGAATGATGACAGGTCGATGAAAGGTGTTAGCTTTAGTACAATCAGGCATTTGCATTTTTTAAATTGATAAATTATTGTCAAAATAACAATATTATCACTTTCAGTTAGCAAGTGAAAAACCCTTAAAACTCACTTTTCCCGCTCTCTGTAAGACTTTTTGAGGGTGGATGTGTCTCTGGTTTGAATCTGTTTTTGAACGACTGCTTTGCGAGATTCCTCGTCTTGTCGTTTCTTATGGGCTTGGCGAGCTGCCAATTCACATTTAGCTTTCTCCTCTGCAGCCTAAGGGTAAGAAATTATAGGAGAAAAAAACTATTTAACGTTAGGCCTAGGCGATAAAGTTTGGGATCGTTTGACATGACACCATGTGCCATAGCACAGTATGCATGATTGTCAGTTATACACTTTTCAATTGCACCTCCCCCCCCCCCCCCCCCCCCCCCCCCCCCCCCCCCCCCCCCACTCGTGCTGTCCCACCCCTATAGATAGGGGTTTGGTCAAGTTTTTCATGCCCCAGGGTGGGGATTTTGACACACAAAAATCAATGTCAGCACAATATGGGACTGAGCAAACCTGAGCAAACGTATGTTTTTCACCCTGGCCTTGGTGTTGTGTGGGATTTTAATTTGACACATAAATTTTGCCCCAGGAGTGCCGGGTGGGGGTTTTGTCACTTGAAGATTGAAAATCCCCTCCTCTAGTCTTGCTTAGGTGTGGTAGCCAGGGGAGGGGGAGGGAGGGGAGAGAGGCCAGTGGCCGGGAGGGAGGGGATTGCACTCCCTATGTTTTGTGCACAACCCGAACTCTCTATGTGGGTGTGCAGTAAGGCAGAAAATCCACAGAGTAACCAAAAAAGTGGTTACTGTGTGGATTGTGCAATTTACACCGCTCACTATGTCAGTGTATGTGGAATACGCTCACTATGTGGATCGGTGACTGTGTGGATCGCCAGTTGGGGGGGCCGTCTCGTTGATAATTTTCGAAATTTCAGAGGGTTAGGGAGTTCTGTTTTGTGTCGAAATAGGAAAAAAAGAGAGGCACAATAAAAAGAACTCCCTAACCCAGTAATAAAGGGTTCAAACCCATGAGTGGCTGTTCCGCACCCTAATCCACATAGTAACCAGAAATGCCGGGGAGGGGGATGGGGAATGAGGAGGGAGGGGAGTGGGGAAGGGAGTAACGTTCGGTTTTCACAATGGTTTTATTTCGTATCCATGGTATCTTGTACTTTTTTTGTAGAAATTGTTACCTCTTTCTCCGCCAAGCGTCGCGTTGCTGCAAACGTCTTATCAACTTGATGCTGCCTGAATCTGGCCTCCCAGTGGTGGGCCGTAGAACTCATTTGGACAACGTTTTATTGGAAATTATTGGTGACAAAATAGAAAAGAAAATCCTTGCGGCTGCACAGTGCATGCAGCTTCCGCGTTGTGTAGTACAGGCGCAGGCCGCAGCGCGGCGACCTTCTCCATGGTAACACCACTTATCAGTTTCAACATACAGTTCATTCTAAGTACAAATGGGGTGGGCGTGTCGGAGGAAGCGGCGCTGTTGTAAAATAACGTCGACATAAAATTATACACGTCAAGTATAATGCAATGAATAACGCTAACTTAAAAGTATCAACAATTAACAACAAAAATGAAACGCATTCATCATGTGAACTAGTGCGGTAAGTACATTTTAACTTGGTGATAAGTCTGCACCACCTACACGTGAAAAATAAATAACTTGCACAATAGAGGGCGCCCTTCATTTCGGCAATGGAAGACTGTGTCCAGAATATATTTTTGACACACTCATTTTTTCCATGGGTGTTGGGATTTTGATGCCATATCAATTGTCATATTTTTCTCATTACCATTCTGAAATTTCGTGTTTTCAATCCGTATATTTTCAAGATTATCGTCGAAAAATCACCAATGTTTTGTAAACCAATTTATCCAGGGTTCCATAAAGCAGACGTAGGCCTACATCGATCTTTTTACTTCCATATAAAAACTGGAGATTTTCCTGTTTTCTTTCCATGGATAATATTTGGGAGGCATTTTATACACGAATCCAATAACTAAAAACTCCTTCCCTGGCCCTGCGCTTCCGCCATAAATGCAGGCCATCCAGTGCCATTGTTGTTAAAAGTGAATAATGCACAACGCGCCCTCTTTGTGTGCACAAGTTTCAGAATGCGCAAATTGTTCGAAGTGACAACATAATGTAACGTACAGAACCGTTCTTGGCACTGGATGGTCCCCAGTACAGAGCACATGTCCTCGGCTCTCGGATTGGTGTATGAGTGTAGGTTAAAACCATATCCCTTTTTATGAACATGCTTCTTTAACTACAGGTGTCCCAGGTAAATATGTCATGTCCCTGGTATAAGTAAAACTGTCCGGTGTGGAAGTGTTCAACTCGCGTGTCCCATAAGTGTCATAATTATGACTTGGCGAAATTATACATAAGGTGCATGGTGCAGGCCTACTTTATTATCTGTATCTTTTCTCGATGTTTCTTTTTCTACAAATAAAACTACAACTGATGCGTCTCTTGTTATGCAATCGATCAGTAGGCTTCGGATCATTGAACAATAATGCCCCTGCTGCATTCTGACACGGCTTCAAATGAATTACGTCACCAAATCGGACACAGCTATTGGTGAATAAATTAGTGAAGGGGTGCGTTTTTGCTGCCGATCGATCCGTTTGATTAAGCTGAGCTAGCTAGTAGCTGACTGGTTGCTTTGTTCAAAGCTAGCAATACATGTACAATAGAAGATGCATCTCCTAATAAAATAGACCAGGACCTCCTTTTGTCTTTAGCACAAAACACATAAAATAAAATACACATTTCATTTGTTTTGAAGGCTATTTGGGGAGGTTTTTATTAAATATATAGAAATTATTGTACGGAATGCCATTCATTGTCTTTGGGTCCTAAAAAAAAGTTTGCGGTCAGATTATCTTTCAATAGAGGGCGTTGTAGAAAGACGGGTTTCCCAAACTTTGGGGAAGGAGCATAACTGCGCAGAACGTATCGCAAATTGTTTGACATTGAGCATCGATGCATGTCATGCATTTTATGTGCATATCACATACATGTGCACGCGGGATTCCCATAGCTCGACCGAAGAAGAACGATTTTTTTACTTCATTTTTGATACGTGCGCTTGTAATTTGCTGATGAATTTTTAAAAGGGTAGGGGAAAAGTACCTGATTTACTTGTGCAAGGTAAGTTTTCATGATCTGTCAAGATTCACTATTTTTTGTTCACTTTTTCAGTCGTTTTTTTTTTAACAGCGATTTGTGCTAAGATCGCAACTGCGCAACGTATTGACTTCCTATTGTATCGAATTTTCTAAGAAATATTCCACCCATTGTATATTGGGAAAATGTGTTAAAATGTCTCCGATCACCTTTATAATGTTTCGATGCATGATTTTGTACATTATTCTAACTGGCTTTTGTTGACGTTTTTATTAAAAAGCCAAGATTTTGCCGCATAAACATTGAAGGAACATCGCATGATTGTCATCATTGTGTGATGGTGATGCCAGTGCGCGCGCGCGAGTCACCCAACCATGCCGGCCGCCGGGCGCTAACCGGTTGACCCATAATTTACACAAAGCACGTCCTCCATGTTGGTTTTGTTTTTCTTAACATAAACTACAAAATGGTTTTGTAATGTTTTTGATCTAATGTAACTTGTATTAATTATGGGTGTATGTGATCCCTCTCAACTGACTTTGTTTAATATGGCAGAGTCTGGCTAATTTGCCACTCGGCCACTGAATAGAGGGGGCACTGCCATATTGGGAAGGGCATTTTGAAAATGTTTGCAAAAGAGACCGTTTTATTTTTTTATTTTTCATTGACGGTCACACATCCTGGCACTTTTGTGACCAGGTGTCATATGCCTTTGTGACGCTGTGACACGTGAATGCAAATTCGTTCATGCTTAGAAAAGTTAGATACGTGTACGTGTTGTGTAGACAACGGCTTTGTTTCTTCCATTGTCACCATGAGCACACCGTTGTTTTCACTCCAGCCCTAACGGAAGTGACGTTGCGGCGACCGACAGAATACATTAAACCATGGAGGACGGAAACAAAGAATTAAAGGAAATCAACACTATTGTGTTTATTTTTAAGATACACTTCTAAAATACACTTCTCACTTGCACATTTGTCAACAATGTTGGTTTGCTTTAACGTTCGTTAAAAATCATATTTTTGTTTCGCAAATTTGTGCAGTTTTTTGTAAAAAAAAATTTAGATGGCAATTTCTCCCACAAAAGTACTATTTTACACGAACAAAAAAAAATCATGTGGTGTTTGTTACCATTGCTAATCGACAATTTTCTTCAGGTTGTTCCTTGACAATTCTATGAAGTACATCCTGGCACTTTTGTGACCCGCAGTCATATGCTTTTGTATACGGACATAGCGATGCGACTGGAGTGAAAACAAAATTCGTTCATGTTTAGATACATACTTGTTGCATGGACAATGGCTTCGTGCCTTTGTTCCTTCGCTTGTCACCGTGGTCACACAGGTAGTTTCACTCCAGTCCTACTGGATGTGATGTGGCACCATCCGATAGAATTGAGCGTATAGAGTAACATCTTATTGACTTATTCCTTTTTTATTTCAACATAGTAATTGTTTGTTTGTAGTTGGACAGTCATGGTAATGGCCACCCACCCTCAGCCTGCGCCTTCAGCTGCGCCCGCTGCCGGTGTGCAGAGAACTGCGGCGCCAAACACATCAGATGCTACATGTAGTGCTGCAGGAAACAATGCCGTGGTCAGTCCCGAGTCCGTCGGCCGTGAGTTTGTGCGCCAGTATTATACGTTGATGAACCGAGGACCCGAGCACTTGCATAGGTAAGCAGTGGACGCCTAAAAATATATCCAGAAGATGCTAGTTTACGGTATAAATACCGTCCACGTTCGCCACTAATTCTTCCTAATATAACATGATAATGCCCCAGAAAGTGTAAATTTTGTCAGAAAACATGATTTTAGCAATGAAAACACTTAGGAATTTTATGTCATGCTCCATAAACCTAGTGCATGGAGTCTTAACTGGCGAACGTGTATGGTAGTTTTTTTTTACATTTATTTCCATGCATGCATGATGGGAACATTTTGCCGAGGGCACTTCTATTACATGTAGTTGAATGAGTTTATGGAAACTTAGTAAATGACCCACAAGGCATACTTTATAATAAGCAAAATTGTGGCATGTGAACGTGAAGGAAGTTTGATTTCAATACATGTATTTAATTTCAAGTGATGCATGCAGCTCCATTTTGTTTGGCCTTTTAATCACCTGTTTTGTAGCTTCCTATCCTCTGGTTAATTTGCATATTCAATAGAAATTTGCATATTCAATATTCAGTAGACCGTCTATCACTTTCATAGAGCAGTTCATGTAGATTGAGATTCCCTTATTACTGTGATTCAAACCTTATCTGTCGGGCCATATTACAAGTTAAGACGGGATCAATACGTCCCAATTCCAATAGCAACGTTCCGAGACTTTGTTTTATTGCTACATGGAATCGCAGAATCCAATGTTAATCAACTTTAATGGCTACAACATGTTGCTCTTTCAACCAAGGTCTAAAAACACCACCACGGACAAATAATTTATTATTGCAGGTCCGCGACTCTGCAACAATCTACCATACCACATTAGGTCACAAGTTACCCTTCAGCTTTCAAAAAATACCTGAAATCGTACTGTTTCCAAATTCATGACTTCTTACCCGAGCGCCATGATCTTGATGGAAATGGCGCTATATAAATCTCGTTCATTATTATTATTATTATTAAGAAGAGTGACCATTCCTAAGACACGTCTTAGCGCTTTGTGAAATCAAAGTTACAAAAAAAATGTCCTGGAAATGTCTAAATATTGCACAAGTCCTTCATTTGTGAATTTATAAGTCTGTTGAATGTAATTTACTCTACCTGTTGAATTCTTTCAAAACTAAAAGGCACCATTGTTTTGATGTTCTGATGTAGGTTTTACTTGAACGACTCGTCGTTTGTGCATGGAGGCGTGGATCCAGACGGCATGCCTGAGGAGCCTGTCTATGGTCAAATGGTAAATTAGCTAATAATAATAAGTTCTTATGTAGCGCATATTACAAAATGTCTCTGTGCGCTGATGGATGAGAACTGGAAAGTTTTGTTTTATCTTGGACTGTAGGACAT
Organism: Henricia sp. BOLD:AAB3569; assembly: GCA_037783545.1. Taxonomy (NCBI): domain Eukaryota; kingdom Metazoa; phylum Echinodermata; class Asteroidea; order Spinulosida; family Echinasteridae; genus Henricia; species Henricia sp. BOLD:AAB3569. Next base: position 1,780,581 of record JBBELK010000620.1, read on the forward strand.
GATTTGATTTGATTTGATTTGACTACCTTTGCTGTCCTATTGGGGCATAGTAATCACATGAAATATTGGGTATTTGGTATATTTCTAAGTAAACATTCAATCTAAATTTAAGTTTTCTTTAATTTTTTCTCCAGGGGATTAATGAGAAGATCTTGTCTCTGAAATTCTGTGACTGCCATGCCAAGATCAGACAGGTTGATAGCCATGCGACCCTTGGAGATGGTGTGGTTGTGCAGGTAAGGACTGGAATTAAAAAATTTTTAGAACCTGCTGAGGGCTTTAAGGGCACTTTAAACACTTTGAGGGTAGTCAAGGGTGTCTTAACTTAGGCAACCCTGAAATTCCAGTAACGTATAGAATGTATCGAATCATCTTGTATGGCAATTTTTGTTGTTTAAATTGGTCAACAATGTAAGCAAAAATGTGACCTGGCACGGCAAAATGAGGAATGTTCCCTAAATATTAAAACCACGTAATCGGCGCCTGAAGTTAAAAATACGTGAATAATTTGTCCATAATCAATTTTGGGGTTTTTGCATATTTGCATAACATAAGTATTCTAGATTCATCGTAGCGTAGTTGGTTTTGTCAAAATATTTAATACACTGTTAAAAAGGAGATTTTCTGATTTTCGTCTGCATCAGCTGTGTAACACAAGTTTTTCTCAAGAAATATTTCTGGTAACAACGGCGCGCTGAGTCATCTTTGTTGTGTCATATGTCCAAAATGCATTAAGTTACAGAAATAAATTTGGTGTCATTGGAAAGCTGAAGAAATTGTCTCTTCTCAAAAAGTCAAATTTGGGGGACATTCCTCATTATGCCGTGGCAGGTCACAAATGTGCAACAATATTTGTCCTCAAGTAACAAAGAAACTGTCCTACAAGATGGCAGCTATTCAATACAGTCTATTTAATTTGTTAACATTTTGCATGGAATTGATCAGCCTGTGGTGGTTTTGACTGATTTGACTTCAGGTGACCGGTGAGCTGTCTAATAATGGAGAGCCCATGCGCCGTTTCATGCAAACCTTTGTGCTGGCGCCTCAGGCTGCCAAGAAGTACTACGTACGCAACGACATCTTCCGTTACCAGGATGAAGTGTTTAATGACACCGACTCGGAACCGGAGAATGACGGCTGCGGAAGCGGTGAGTTGCACAACTTTCAACTTCTATTGAAATATTTTACAAGACTCTGTTTTTGTGAACTTAATTTTAAGTACATTTGATTAGAACATTTGATTAGGTTACTCTAGTCAGTCTGCTGTTAAAGGAGGTTGTTCAGATTTTTCTAGAAAATTGATTTCGTTCTAACGTAACAATCGTGTAAAATATATTTCCAAATTACTATCCATGGGAAAAAAACAGGAAATTTGCAATCTCAAATTCGAATGTAGAAGCAAAACGTTGGTGTGATCAATGCAATGTCTTATGGAACGGATAAATTAGTACACAAAACATCTGTGATTTTTTACTGTACTGTAACTGACCTTACAATATGAAATGTTTGGCGTTTGATTTATTTTTTAGTTTCCGACGGGGAGGAGGCTGCCCCTGATCAGCCCATGGCGTCTGAAATCACGGTTCAAAGCCCAACGGTCACCTCTTACTATGAGCCTCATACACCTGTTGTTAGGTTAGTAAATTCTTAAATGGGTTTGGATCATTGGCCTGGGATCAATTTCACAAAAGTTAAGACGAGTTCAATGCGTCTTGACCCTTCCTAAGATGCGTCTTGCAGACCTGCCAACTAGTACGATTTGGCCGTATTTCGTACGGGAAATTGTTGAAAATACGACCGTACGTTTTTCCCTACAAAAATACGGGTTTTGACCATCTTGACACGCCTTAAAAAAATCCTGGTTTAAGCACGCAGTAGCGAGTGTAAACTAGGCTTGATAGTAAAAATGGCTGCGAGTCAAGACTATGCAGGACATGACGTCACGAGGCTTGACACTACATCGCGCTCTCATAAGCTTGGATGTCCGTAATTGGTGCACGGGGTGTACAATACTGCTGTAGGATCGGGCGTATTAGCCAATCGTAGCGTTGCATACAAAAGCACTAGGCATTAGGATAGATGAATGGCGGTCTATACGCAGACCGTGCTGTCCATACTGCTGGCAATAATTTTGTGATCTTTGCTTGAGCGTGAAGTGAATATTTAAATATGGCTTCGACCTCCAAAAAAGACAACAAGAAGCAATCGTACAAAGCAGAATACTCGGAGAAATGGGACTTCATACATCCAGTGGTTCGGATTTTAGCATCGCGCACAGTTTAACTAGCAGGATCTACTGGCAAGCAGCAGGAATTCCTTGCCATCGACGTGCACTGAATAACGAACTTCTCCAGAAGTGCAAGAAGGCGACTGCCCTGTGTAATACGTGATGTACACAGCCTGTAACTAATAAAGTTGGAGCATTGCAGCAATGTTCAATCTTTGTTTGTAAGCTCATCTATGCATATTTTTGAAAAATACAGTTTTCTTATGAAGAATACAACTTTTGGAGTTTCAGAATACAATTTTGTGATTCCAAAGGTTGGCAGGTCCACAAGATGGGAGATCAACCTGTCATTTTCAGTGTTTCTCCTAAAGAATTGTTAAAACGTAATGGCTAAAGGCATACAGGATGAGATGTAAATTGTGTCTGTTCACAATACTGTGGTATTGCCATGATACAAACGGGGAATTTTTGTGGAGTTTCTTGTACAATTATCAATTTTATTGCTCTTTTGTATCAATTTTATTGCTCTTTTGTATCAATTTTATTGCTCTTTTGTATCAATTTTATTGCTCTTTTGTATCAATTTTATTGTTCGAGTGCTCAAAAGGGAATGTGAACGGGTAGTGGTTTTAGCTAAAGAGTGCTGGCCATTTTATAAAAGGCCAGTGGCACCATATTGATTGCTTTCCGGTGACGTCGCCCCTTCCATCCACCATTTTGGTTGGCATTTTTCATGACGCACGTGGCTCGAGTGATAACCGGCAAAAAAGAGCAAGAAAAGCAATTTGGTTGCACTTACCTCCGTTGCTTAACCTTTCTTTTTGTTGTTGCGCCATGGCTGTTGTATCAATAAACATAAAAATGTATTTCTTCAGGCTAACTTACGCGATCAAGTAGAAGCACTTTCTTGTTTGCAAGCTGACTGTATGCTCAATATTCTGAACGTATCGCAATGAAAATACGCTGGTGAGTATTTTTTTTTCGCGTGTTCATGTGCGTCTATTGGCGCGCGCGTGTACGCGCGTGATTGTTGACCACCGAACATTCCCGGATGTTCTACGTCACGGAAAGCAATCGATAGGAGAAACCCTATTTTCAGGGCAGACTTGGGGAACAACTTGATACAGTTGCTATTGGGTTGAGCTGCATATTCATGTAGGCAACTGTCGAGCATCACATGCGGCATATATTAATATTTGTTTCTGAATCTATGAACAGCAATGGCACTGCTCATTTGGAATCGCCTGAAATGACTCCAACCAAAGCCCCTGAAATGTCTGAGGTCGGCATGGAGATCACCCAAGAGTCCCCGCCCACGATATGTGATGAGCCAACTCCGCTCCCTCCTGCACCGGTCATGGAGAATCATGAAGCCGAGCCGGAGGAGGAGGAACTAGCGGAACCGGAGGAACTTATGGACAAAAGTGAGTTGGAAACGAACCAAACATAACCATTTTTTTAGAAACAGATTTCAGGGATGAGCTTGTGCAGACCACTGCACACGTGCGCAAACTGTCATTCTGGGAGTCTAAATTAAGGCGTCTTGTTGGTCTTTTGCTGTGCGTCTGCGTTTCAAAAGGCGCAACACACGCTTACTGTGAAATTATTAATGAAAATGTTGTGTATGTACCTTAATGTGATGTTTCTATTTTCTATCTGTCGTAGGTCCCAAGGTCCCATCATGGGCTGACCGTGCCCGGAGTGTCCCCTCGGCTGGGCCTACTGCTCAGACCACTAGCTATGGCCAAGGCCAGGTAAGCCCAGTCACCTTCGCTTATGACCTTTAGGGTCCAGTAGAACCATTGATATTTGTGTCCTAACCCTTGGCTATTCTCAATGCATCTTCCGATATTACATTATTTGTATCTCGATGTTTAGGTGGAAGACACTTGGCTTCATAAAGAATGTGTGCTGTAGAAAAGTAATAATTTTTCTTTCGGGATTAGGACCCAGGTTTTGATTTTAATGGAGTGGCGTAATCGAGCAGTTTAAGTCACTGACTTGCAAACTGCACGTCAAAACACCGTAAGCTTGTGGGTTCGAAATCACTTGAAGTACTTGAAGTACTTTTGCCCTTAACTGTTTGCACCCTGAATTAGTTTCATCATGTGTAAAAGGCGCTGCTTTGGGACCCCAATATGGCTGATTGCTGAAGAGTAGTGGCCAATTGTGAAAGGGTAGTGGTTCCACTACTAGTATAACGCTTTTGGGGGAAACCCTGTAAAGAATTAAGCAAATGTGTAATCCTAGTTGCTCCATCCTTCAGATGGGATGTAAGGCCATAGATCTAGTTTGTTGTGTAATGCACTTAGAATGTCCAAGAGCATTTATTCACCAAAATAATTCTTCCCGGTGTTTCTGGCTTGACTGCCAAAGGCACTACCTGCCTAAGTATGTTCAGGCAGGTCCTGGTAGTTGTAAAGTACATTGAGTATTTAATTATGTTGTAACATTTTCCATTAGTTGGTTGCCTGCAAAACATAATACAGGGTGAGAATATGCTCTTCAAAACAGCTAGCTATAACCCGCACGCGAAACAGCGTAATTATACCCCTCAACGCGAAGCATGATGGAAATAAATGGAGTACTCGTCGAACTGCTGCTCGTAGTGTTTGTGTTACGTATGTTAAATTCTCTGTCGTTTACATCGTGCTCTCCAACTGATTGGGATGCAGTTAGCTCCTGGGGCCAGGAGCTAACTGTAAAGTTGTGCTAACGTTAAGGCTATTTCACGGGGCTTGAAGACCCCCATTGATGCGTCACTATCTTAAGCAAAATTTGGCTCTGCGGTTAAGGCAGGTTTTTAGTTGCTTACTGTTAATGATGTCTATGAAATAGCCTGACACTCGGTTAACAGAAAATAGGCTGTTAAACAGCTCTATGAAATCGGGCCCTGGTACTAAAGCCACCTCCGAAGAGTATAGTATTTTTTACGGTAGCAAAGTGCCAACCACGTTGAATTCACGAAATGCTGTTCTACATAGGCCATTTTATTAGAGTACTCCAAACAAACCCATGAACCCCTGCGCGACATGGTTTGTTTACATTGTTGACGTCATCTCATTCGGTCTATTATTATGAACACTTTTAGCAGGTTACGATGAAACATGAAAATGTGACCACCCCTACTGGAGGCCCATCACGTGGTGGCCCCGTGGACCCGCTGCCCCAGCGCGAACCGAGGAGAGACCGAGAACGTGAACGGGATCGTGATCAGCGTGAACCACCACGAGGGCGCCCTATCGGTGGCAGGAAACCTTTCGATGGCCCTGACATGAACCGGCCGCGTCCCTCGCAGATCCCCGATAATCATCAACTCTTCGTGGGTAATTTGCCGCAAGACGTCAGTGATGATGAGCTCAAGGAGTTCTTCTCAGGTAAAAAACACCCACCTGATTCAAGCAGTATGTAATTTACCCTTGAAACACTAACTTGGAGAAATTTCAGCTACATAGATGCTGCAATGCTTCAGTAAACCGTTAACCCCTTGTGGACGGGTTTATCTTACCGGAAATAGACCGATCCAGTAAGCTCCGCCCATTTTGGAATTTACCAATCACAACCTCAGGTTAAGGTAGCCAAAAAGTAGATCGCCATTTTGGCTACCTGATTCCTCAATTTTGTGCACAGAGCTACGGCGAAATGCAGCACGAGTGACGCAAAAACACCATAAACATCATTTTTATCAGCGCAGAGGACCCTAGCCGGTTTAACCCTTTGCTTACCGCATTGTTTATTGCCACATGTTTATTGTGTACCACACGTATGGGCAAACGTGTGAAAACCTATGAGGTCAGTGGTCAAGTAAACTCGACATTGGTAAGCAAAGGGTTAAAAAAGATTGTATAAGACTATCCTAACCTATCTTTAATCCCTTCATAAATGTGTTTTTGTATAAACCGGAAAAACTCACCAAAATTAGCTTGTCGTTTTGCTATGTTGTGCATTCACTACGTTCTAGATGTGTGTCGAGATGTTTTTGTTGGATCGCGTGCGTTACGTGCATGCACACGACCGGATACTTAAGTGCACATTTTGCTTTCGAGCGTGCAGTTTCTGTGTGCGTATTTCAATACGCGCTGACGCACGGCCCGGCCACGTTACTCTACTGCAAACGTGCCTCACATGTGTGGCATGTTGCTAGGCAATTTGTAAATGGGCGGAGCTTACTGGATCGGTCTATTGGTCCAACCAGGTCCAACACACGGTGTTCTATAGGCAAGGTCAAGTGCAAGGCCACGGCTATAGTGTCATCCGGTGGCAAGGGGTTAAAATACCTGCCAGGATTTTCATGAGAGAATGCTAAAAATTAGGGATTAAAAGTGGGTTTGGCCAGTCTTAAACATACATTTAAAACCGGCTAGGGGCCTGGACGCTGATGATGTCTGAGCCGCCAGGCGAGGGTCATTATCAGCGTCCAAGACCCTAGCCGGTTTTAAACAGGCTGTTTAAGACTGGCCAAACCCACTTTTAATCCTCTTCATAAATACCTTTTTGTGTAAATCGGTAAAACTCACCAAAATTAGCCCGTCGTTTTGCCATGTTTTGCATTTACTTTTTCCTTCATCGCGTTGTTCATTTAAACTGCTAGCTTTGCATCGAGATGTTTTTTCGATCACTTTATGCGTAATGCCGGCGTGTTGTACACGCACGCACACGACCGGGTAGATTTTGTCACTTTCGGGGATGTGCAGTTTGTGTGCGTGTGCTTGTTCCATACGTGCTGACCAGGACACGGGCACAAACGCGAGCCAGCCGGCCGGTCTTTATCGTCCGTTTAAAACTGGCCACATGCTCTCAGCCAATAGGAACGCGTAAACTGTATTTATGAATGGGTGTTCATAGTTATTTTTAAACCACCTTCAATTCTTAATTTTTTACAGAAAGGTAAAATTTTGGCCTAATATATTCATGTGGTGTTTGTGTGTCTTTTCATAAATTAGGGGTCCAAAAGTGACATTTTGACGTCCCCTGTAACACCCTGATATGTGCCATTTGCCATACAAGTATCATTAAAATGGCCTTTAAACCATCATTAAAATGGCCTTTAAACCATCATTAAAATGGCCTTCAAATCATTCTCTATGAATTGTACTTTAATTCTCACTCTTTGAGATAGAAGGCATTTAAAGAATGTGTCCTGAATTTCAAAATAAATACAAGATGCCAGATGTTACGAGAGACACAAACAATTTGACCCCTAATTTTAAAAAAGACCTTTGTCGTCAATGCTATCAACACTTTAAGTAAATTGTTTACTTGTCAGCTCAAGAATTAAGGTTTTGGATCGTTGCGGATGATAGAGTGGGCCTTTATAAAAATAATTAATTGATGTGCAAGAGAGATAACCTTAAAACCGTACCATTTCTTGACCCTGTTAGCTTTTGGCAGCGTAGTTGAGATGCGGATCAACAGGAACACTGGCCCCAAGCTCCTGCCGTACTTTGGTTTCGTCGTCTTCACAGACCCCTCACCGGTCCAGAAGATTCTGGCTCAGAAGAAGAAAGGGGTAAGTCTCAAGTCTTATTGCATCTTAGGGAAGTTGCTTCATTTGACAAAGTTATTTAAGGAAGTGATTTCCAAACGTAAACACATACCTCTTAATAGGTGTCAAGTCTTACTCATTTTTATTCAACCCTAGATACTGGTTTTATTGTCAAGCAAATGCGAAGTTTAATTGAAAGTTTAATTGAAATGTGAAAATAAGTTGATATGGAACTAGTCACATAACAGCTTTGTTGTGCATGATTGTAAAAAGGTTCCGTGTGCTGAAAATTCCTACTCCCATCGTAGGATACTAACTCGGTAGAGCAACTCAAATTTACACTGTAAGGTCACATCTAGGGTCGTCTATAGATCGTGAACCCAGACGTCTCGTGTATTCTCCTCCATGTTTGTCCACCAGCGTGAACTGCGGTACCCACCCACGGGTAGGGCCATTCTTTTACCGCTTTTTGAACTCGGCCCATATTGCCGTGGAGGGGAGAAAAGTCCACATTATGTCTTAAATATCTAAGAAATCTTAACCCTTAAATGGTTAAAGGAATTATTTTCAGAAGCAGTAAGGGAAAGTCCCTCTTTTACTAACTGCTGATTTCTTGTAACTTTCTCGTCTTCAGCCCATCTTGCTCCGTGGTGAGCTCCGCTTGAATGTTGAAGAGAAAAAGGCTAAAAATACCGAGATGCGCCCACGCAGTGCCAGGCCAGGGAGTGGGGGTCCTCCAAGGGGCGGACCTTCAGGCAGAGGGGGAACTGGCAGAGGGGGTATGGGAGGCGGACTCAATAGAGGTGGAGGACCTGGACGCGGTTACAACCCCCAGCGCTAAGAAACGAGAAAGGTGTCGACTGTAAACCAGGTTGGAGGAATTAAGACAGTGGCGCTCTTTTATAGAAAAGTATTTGGGTTTCTGTTTTAGGCTTACATAATCTGGACTTGGGTTGTGAAATCAGAAATGTCTTGTTTTCTCAGAGGGGAGGGAAGGGGATTGGGGTGGAATAACGTGTATTACCAGATTTCATGTGAGTTAAAGAGTGCTATTTTTCTATTTGGTCTGTGTCTTTGCAGGCAGTTTTGGGAAAACGAAATTGTTACATATTGACTTCTTTGAGTAGCTGATCCGGGTGATAATTTTATGCCTACTGAACGAAACTTACATGTAGTTACCGTTAAGCCGATTTGATAAAGCGCAAATCACCGTCCGTTACCAACCATGGTTTTTATACCAAAATAAACTAAAACCAAGATTACTAATCGTTTCTGACACTAGGCCAGTTGGTTGTATGCAATTCTGAAAACGGACCTTTTTTTATTTTTTTTTATTTAGTGAAATAAAGCCGTGTCTTGCAAAACAAAAACCACATTTATAATTTGTTTCTTGATTGTTCTTCATGGGAAAATGTTGGATCTACTTAAATTATGACACTTTAAAAAGGGTTCCTAGTTCGTGAAGCCAATTCCTTAACACTGCATGTCCTATTATGACCTGTAGGTTATTAGTGTATAAACAGTGCCTTCATTTACCTTTGGAATGTCGCCAATAACGTCTCGCTATAGTGAAAGGCGTGCATTCGGCACAATGAACAAGTCAACCGGCTGTTATGTGCACATGTAACCTCCCAATTAAGAATTGCGTTGAAAATTGCACAATTTTAAAGCTGGAGGTAATTTCAAAGTGCATGTTTTAATACTATAAATGAAACACACACAAAAACTGATCACCATCTGTTCTACGTAAAAATTGATTAAACATTCATTTCCAAGTTTAGGTTTAGAGTGAAAAAGTGAAATACTCGAGAGTACCTTGGTTAAATCTTGTCCGTGTTGCGTGACTGTATGTACTCTTAGGCAAGGCATAATTGAGCCCAATTTACCAGGGGTAACAATTTAAAGCACCTACGATAGACAAGAATCGTGCACTGCATAAAACAAATTTACATTATTTTAAAAGATGTCACCTCGACCAGTGTGTGATTATTCTCGTAGTCGCTTTTGCTATTAATTTTAGGGTCACTGTTTAAAAATGCGTTTTATGATATTGCAGTCTTTTCTTTACAAAAATTGCTGGGAACGTTAAAACAAATCTGTAAGCCATTTTCAAGAGACGTGTGCATGTATCGCACTGTCACACATTCACTTTTTCGTGGCTAGGTTGCATTAATTTTACCTTAAGCTCCCCAAAATTTAGCTAGTGTTATCGGTGGACCCCTTGAACGCAGATTCTTGTCTGTAATTTGTTGAAATTAATGGTTTATTGGAACAGATGTTTTGTACGTTAAAATCAGAAAATATAATTGAGTAATGACAAAGGCATGCAAATTGCAAAAGCACTTTTCTGCAATAGTCTTTTACAATTTGTCGATAAACGTCTGCTATAGACCAATCCGGTAACTAAGGTCTCCTTCCCTGTATATCTGTCATAGCTGGAGGGCGTCCAGTGCATGGACTGTGCATTTTGTGTTGCTGTTGGAATGAAAAGCGCGCACCATTGGCATTACATGCACGTGACGCGTCCCCTTTGCGTACCCAATCTTACAAAGACATGCAACTTGTTCGAAGAGCGTCTTTGTAGGATTTTATACGCAAAGGGGGCGCGTCGTGTGTATGTAATGGTTGTACGCTTTTCGTTCTAACAGCAACATATAACGCACTGGAAGCCCCCCAGCTATGGCGGATATACAGGGAAGGAGACCTTAGTTAGTGGATTGTCTATACTTGCTTAATGGAAATTGTTTAAGCATGTCTTTGTTGTTACTGAATTTTATTTTTTAATCAATTTTTTTTCTAAAGTAAAATTTTCGGATGACTACATATCTTGGTGCTTAGCATTCTGCTTAGTAACCTGATGTTTGCATTATGTTGAAGTAAAGATGGAATAGCACCCTCAATGTTCCATCTTTGCTTCTTGTGTTTTTTTGGGGGGTGGGGGTGGGGTGGGTGCGGAGGGGGGTGGGTGCGGTAGGAGGCGGTAGGAGAGAACTTGGAGAGGGGTGGGTTAGGTATTTGTTGGGTTGGATTTGGGGGACAACAATAACTGATGGTGGGTATGATGGGTTGGGGGGTGCGAGGTGTGGGAGGGGTTTCAATGTTGGGTCTTGGGGGGAGGGGGGTGGGGGCGGGGAGAAGGGGAAGCTATGGTTGCAAAATTATGGGCAACATTCAAGTGTGATCCACAAGACTTGGCAGTTAAAAGTGGAAAACGATGCCAAAATCTTGTGTTACTTTTGAAACTTTACTTTTATAGGTAAATCGCTTTGCATCGGGGAAGGGTTAGTTTTAAGGGTGTGGGTTTTACTTGAGGGGTGGGACTAACGATGACTGGTAAACATGACATTTTGTATTGTTGACAATGGTCAATATTGATCCAAATGGAAGTCTGCAAAGACGAAACTATGGCAAGGACTGACGGAGAAATCAAACTTTAATTATTCCAGGGAATCATTTCTGTTTGTCTGTTGCGTACACTTTTGAGTCTCGTGTGCATCTGTGAATACATCTTGAAGACATACTGATTAGGGTCAGAAAGATTTAAAAGAAAACTAAATTTTGTAAAAAGAAAGAAAGAAAAAAGTAATTTTCACTGTAGGTAAATGTCTGTTCACGTGAAGGAATGATGGTGTTTTGTGGTCGTTTGTGAGAAGTTTTGTTGCAAGAGATACTGGTTTTTATTTATACGATACCGTAGTTGCACTTCCAGTCCTCTGTCTAGTTTGTTTATACGTCTTGCTCATGTTCAGTTGTTTCGGTGTTTTTTGGGGGGAGGGGGGAGAATTTGCCGAGCCATTCAAGTAGGTTTGGAAATTTACTTGGAGTTTTCTGGTGCATTTTGTAGCTATGGACAGTGGCCACAATTACATGAGAACAGTAAAAGAAATATTAATTTAGACATGTACATTGTTTCCACCAGTTCCAGGCACTGTTGCAAACAGACTTGTTTTATGTTCTGGTTTATACAAAAAATCTTAATTAACAAAGACAGATTTTTTTAAATTGGATGCATCGTTACACAAAATTCATCTTTGACGTAGACGTTAAATATAATTGAGTAATCTGTGAAAGTTTTTTTCTTCAGGGCTGCAAGCCAATTGAAGGGTTAGAATTATTTTGACATCGCCTGACATAAAATGGGGAGGTTGGCTTAAAAACGTCTGTTACTTTGGTGTAGTGTAAGCACTGGGACAATTTAACTGAATTCATGGCGAAATATCGGCCATGACCCCAATGTTCCCTGACGTCATGTAAAACAGTATGTGATTGGCTAGTGCATGTGAGTTTAAGCCAATTGAAATCACTGTATCATCAGTGGCAGATGGTGCATCCAAAAGTGAATCTCATTGGTTGAGTTGCTGACAGATTTAACCAATCAGCTGACTGGTCAAATGAAAGTGATTTTGATTGGCTTATGTTAGCTTCACGTTGGAACGCTAGCCAATGCTGGTGGACGTGGTCGGAATTTTTGCCGTGTTTTCAAGATGTTATGTGATACCCCAGTTGATGTTTAATGTTTTTGCTCAAAGTTCCGATTGAGCAATGTCTGTTTAGCTGTTGTTAGTAAGAAAATTAGGACGAGAGGATAATTACTTGCACAGTAACAGTTAGCCCTAATGCCTCTGGCTGCATACATCTTATGTGTGACGGCCAGGAGCCAATTTCATAGTTGCTTAAGCATGAAAAACTTTGAAACAGTCATCTAACACTGTCATACACTATTTGTATCGCATGAGGATTTCACTGGTAACATTCTCTACTGAGCAAGAGTTGTTTGTGCTTAAGCAAAAATGTGTGTTTAAACACCTATGAAATTGGCCCCTGAGCGGTAGACCTTTCCCAGCGGCCGGACTTTTTTGGGCGCTTAGTATTGGGCGCGCTACGCGACCAATGCAATTACAACACGCCCAGAAGGCCGCCGCCATTTTTGAAACGGAAATGTAGGAACGATATTTCTGGAACTTGCAGAATGATCGTTGCCTCTTGGCCATATGGATGAAGATTTCTGGATAAGGGAACGTGTTTTGGAAAAGGTATGAGTTCCTCTGTGTGTAGGTACCCTAACTTTGGAAATCTCTGTCCTGGGTGTGAGGAAAATCTTGCTTAAAATATGTAGCAAATTCGCTACAAAAAAATCCGGCCGCCGGGGAAGGTATACCGCTCTGGCTGTCACACATAAGATGTGTGCGGCCGGCTAAGTTAAAGTCTAAAGCACGGAATACTTCTTGTTGGAGATCTTCTTTTGTGATCACAGCAGAAACACTTGTGTCAACATTTTACAATATTTAATAATTGTACATTTCTTTAAAAGAAAAATTATAAGAGAGAAAGTAATGACAAAACAGAAAAAAAATAAGTTGGCAGCAGTTGAGATGCTAAAGGTCACACGATTTTTGGCCACGACATTCCGTGCTTATCTCGAAGTTGTATAAACTTTACAGACCAAGCATTATTCGACTTAACATTTTGTTATTCTTAACCAAACCTAAATGCTGATTATTTTGTTCTGTTAAGATATGCCTAATTGTGATCGTTTTTTCCTAGTAGTATGTTATCCCAGATCAGAGAGTTGTCGTGTTTTAAAAAAAATAATACTCGGCAACTGATCTCGCAAAAGCAGTAAAAGTTTTGTTGTTACAAGCACTCCAGTTATTTTGCATATACGGTTACAGACACGAAACATTAATTTTTGAAGACTACTAAGACCATTTGCAAACGGGCCACGGGTTTAGAAAAAAAGCTATTCCATTGCATTTCTGTTTATTTCACATGAAATATGACACCGCATGTGCTTTATCCTTCATTAATTCGCGATAGTTAATAAACCAGGTTCTGTAGACATCTCTAGCTCTAAATGTGTTACGAGTTTTGTTTGCATCAAAAATAGTATTTTATAATACTTTGAGTTCAGAAATACATGTGTAGGACATCTATTCGATCGTTCCCACTCTGCGGTGGGAACGAGCGAAAGGAGATCGAGTGATTGGATCGGAAACCAGTCGCACAGGAACTGCAAATGGCGCCACCTACGGCACAGATTAACTAAAGTAGACTGACTCCTAGTCCTCGTAACTAAATGTACATGAATAAACGCTGTACATGTACAGTGAAACTTGTATATAGTGGCCACCAAAGGGACCGACAAAATGTGGCCAGAATATGCAGTGGCCCTTATATAGAGGTTTAGCGTACACATGCAGGAATATCCAAACACCATAAAACATACTAATTCTAAAACATTTATAATTCTAATTCTTCATGGGTTTCCTCACGCTTACGAGTGACAGTGCAATGAGCACTATTGATGAATCTTTGGTATGAATACCAGAAAGAAATAATAATAATAATAGTAATAATAATAATAATAATACCACAGTGCATGTCTATAGTTGAGAAACAGCTAAAAGTGAAGTGTATGAAAGGTTTCCTCATAAAGTTGAAATTTGTTTTGTTTTTAACAATTTTTTTAAAGCTCATTAAATTTCCCAGAGTAGCTTGATTCATTGAGGCAATTCACTGTGTTTGGCCAGATTATCCAGGTTCAACTGCCTTAGGATTGTGCATACAGAAATCCTAGTGCCCTGGCCACTGGCCGCGTTAGAGAGGGGCCCTAATATCAAGGTTCCGCCTCCATATGTTTGTGTACAAACTGGTTTTGGACCGAACAAATGTGGCCACTTTAGACAGGTGGCCTCTTTATAGAGGTGGTCTTAAGAGCAGGTTTCACTGTACTACTGAATTCCTTCGCTGAAAAGAGATTTACGTCATTAATAAACATTTCCTGAAGAAAATACGAATTAATTTCCTATTAGATTAATTTTAATATTTTTTCATTGTATGACGCACGTTTTTCGTTATTCAGATAGACTGGTATGTGTCATTCTATAGGCCAGTGGATTGGGAAGAATTAATGTTCAGGCAAATCTAAGGGACGCAATATCAGGTATGGTGTCTAATCACCATTGAAATGGAACAACCAAACTTGGGATGAGAAATAAATCGTAAAGGGTCTTGTCGGGATGCGAACCCGAGACCTCTGAATCACCGGGCAGACCCTCTACCAGCTGAGCTATATATGTAAAATCCAGTGAAATATTGTGATGTTAGCTTTGTATTGGGTCTATCGGCAACAGCCGGCCAATTTCCTTGTTTTTGATGCAAAGAATCAAAACACTGGTCATTTTTACAACTGACTCGCAACTCGAACTTTTCTTGCAGTGCCGAGGAAAACGTGATTATTTCGCAGGTTGTTGTGTGCGAGTATGTACTGCATCTCCTTGTATATATATTTTTTCAATCGGTACAGCCAGCAATGCTATGACGGGTGTGTGCGAATTTCGCTTGCTCCTGGTCACGTGACCGCCTTGTTGACGTCATTTATACATCTCGTTCGGTCGAGGGAGATCATCACCCGAGCGTGAGTTTGCGAGGGCCGGAGTCTGTGCGAAGTTGATTTGATTTATCCAGCACTGCTCCCCAGTCTACCCTCAGAAGCAAGCGCGGTCATGCGTACCGGTTGCATGCACTTGACATTTTCTAAATATTCGCCCACTCTCCACAACAGTCTATGATTACACCCATTCCTTCTGCGTTATCTGCCATCTGATTATAAAGCAATAGAAAGAGTTTTCAGTATACTGCTGGTGGATACACGATTAACGTTCTACAATGCAGCACGACTATCTTCTTTATACATGTATTGAAATTAGATACAGTGTAGCACTTTAAAGACTAGGAACAAATTATGCATGAGCTGTCGTAGCAACAACTACATCAGACTAACAGTACAGTTTATTTCATTGTTCTTTACATTGTATTGTTTCCAACGTTAATCGTGTGATAATTTAAAAAGGCTACCTCGTAAAAATGATGACGTACTTGTAATGGAACGCCATCTACGCAACTGTGACACCCAACACGATTCAAGCGCCACTACCCGCAATTTTTAGGAAAAATTAATTGCTGAGTTTGGAATGTTAGAAAACCAGCAACTTGCCATTTGATCCTTGACTGCTAGGAATAAAACTCTGTGCACTTTGCAGGTTTTTCTTGTTGGTACGACGAACACCTTTTCTCCAGCGCACCTGCGCACTTCAATGACAGTGGCCATTTTTATAAAGCTGTTTAGCAGAGAAAAAAATGCTTGATCAAAAAAATGGGTCCATGGTCAAAATTGTATGTCAAATTGTTTTCTTAGCAAGAATAGCAGAACACCTGTCAATTGCACTACACAAGAATTTGACTGAAAACCCATTCTTATAAAGCAAACTTTGGATTAAGCAACTTTTTCCTGCTAAACAGCTTTATGAAATTGGCCCCTGTCAAATCAACAGCCCGCGCGCGCGCCATGCATTATACACGCACACATTACGGCAGATGGTTTGTTTAAAACACAGAAAACAACTTGCGGCAGTCACTAGGCCATTTCTCATGCTGTGCAGCGCGTCCATGCACGCTGAGGGCCAGACTACTCGCCAAATACCCGGGAATTTTTCTACGAGAAAGTTCGTCTGCAAGACCTCTCCTGTTGTTCTGCACATCCTCGGAGCAAAAAGCAGACGGTAATTCGACTTGTGGACGTTTTCGGGTGTTTAAAATAGCCCGGAATTGTCTTCGACACTGTTCGGTGCAAGCTTGTTGCAGTCTGGAGACATTTTGGTGTGGTTTATGTTGGATTTGAATTGCGACTTTTGCGTGCGGAGGAAACTGCAACGTGTCGGGTGGTATCACCGGCGACTGTACGTGGTTTGATGGTGAGATACTGTGGTTAACGGCGGTTTTAACAACGATAAAGGTAAGCAAAGTACTGCTTTTAAATGTAACAATGCACAAACTGTTGTTTGTTAGTTGTATACTATATAGATATATATAAATAGAGGAATGATGTTAGATAGCGTTCGTCGTGTATTTTTTAGCTTGGCCATATTTCCTCCATGGTTGTGGTAGGCCTACATTTTCAGTCCAAGAATCTAAGAGTGACATACTACGTATTTAATAGTAGGGACCTCTGTTGTGCTGAGTGCCCCATTGTCTTTCTTTGCAATTATGTAACACAGGTGTTATTTCTTTGTGGGTGTATAAAACGGAAATGGAGGCCAGGGTATACCTAATTACTGTACACATATTACGCAACAACATGCAGTGTGACCACAACTGTTGTGGAGTTTGTGGTCATATGGATGTTGCAATTGTTGCATTACCAAATTCAGTGTGGCATACTTTTGGGACGAACCGTGAGACAACATCCTGTAAACGAAATATATTTGGGTGTTTGTAGTCTGTTGTATTTTCCCTGCCCATTAAAGATGTCATGATTTATCTTTATGGTTTAAAGCACATTTTCATCAAATCATGTGAAGTATAGTTGCTAACAAATTTAATTATGTTATGTGCATGTATTTTAAACGAGCTCCACGCACAACGGACCTGCATTACGCAATGTATGAAATGTTCGTGGCAGTACCCTACCGCGATGTGGCCGCCATGACGCGCAGGCCTGTACAGCAAGCTTGCAATGACAGGGGGCCAATTGTATGGCGCTGCTAAGCACAAACCTTTGCTTAGTACATAATTCATTTGCTTTGTAAAATGAGTTACCAGTAAAAATTGTATGTCAAATCGTGTTCTTAAAAAACAGTAGCAGAATATAGCAGTAAATACACATCACATACTATTTTGACTGGTACGGTATTACCACCCATTTCACGAAATAAAGCAAAGAAATTCTGTGTTATTTAAGCAAATATTTGTGCTGAGCAGTGCATTAAATTGGCCCCAGTCGTAACTGGTTAAGTTCCAATATCAATGTTATATAGGAAAAGTTCCAAAGAGGCCATTGCATCACTTGTAAGATTGGGAAGTTGATAAGATTAGGACAGAAATTAGGCGGCATGAAATAGGATTTTTATTACATTGCACAGGGGGCAACGTAAGAAGAAATTCCTGATATCAGGTACGGGGGCGGATTGTGTCGTTGTAGACTTATTTCAAGTCTGAGGTCGCACATACTTCACAATTGTATGAGAAGTATACCTTATACATAATTGATGATACGCGACATCAGACTTGAAATAAGCCTAAAATTGCACAACTGCCCCCATACCTGATATCAAGATTTTTGTCTTACGCTGCCCCCTGCATTGCATCATAAAACGCAAAAATGCATGCAGAACCTTCTAACACCTTTACAACTTCAGTGAAATTTTAGTTCATAATCCCACCGGATTGTTTATTCAACTTTCCAAAGCAAATACATTAGACACATCACGCATTCCCGTTTGTTTGGTGTAAATGAACCCAATTTGGGGTACAAATGTACTTTCTACCCAAATATGGGTAGAAACGATCTAAAATTTGGGCAGTTGCAGATTTCACCCTATCCGTAGGTTAATATAACCCAGGCAGTTTTTCAATGTAGCGAAATATTTATAATGTCCATGTTACCTTTTACCATACCGATATGTAGCAATTCCGTTTGGTGTTGTCCTTAACCATGCATGTAAAATACCAATCGATCTAACCAAGGGCTTCATGCCCCATGGCTAAACAATACACTAAATGAAGCGTATACCAGATTGGTATTGAATCTACGAGAACTAAATGAGTTATGTATTGACTTTTAATAGACGAGCATTTACGTCTCAAGGCACAATATCTGATGGCGTAGATAGGCAGGCAATTTTCAGAATCCTTGGTCATTCCATTCTAAGTTATCTAAGCAGAGTACTGTGATAATGATATTGGGTTTCATGGTAAAATACGCTGGAATTTTAAAATAGTGACGCAACAGTATCGTTCACCATGTTACATAGCTCCAAGGTTGTGAATTACGCTTTAGGTTTTTGCAATTTTCAGTTGTTGTCCTCATTAGTTTGTCCCAGAAGGTAGATATTTTTTTAAATGTGTTATCGTAAAACGGAGCTGGAATTCGTTCTGTACACACTGCACAGCAAGGATGGAACTTGTAGGTTTAATCGGGGCATGTGACGCTGCTTGACCCCAGTGGCCCCTTATCCCCCAGGGGGTACCCATTAGGGGCCATGCCGGTGACCGGGTCACTTAAAGTACACAGGTCACTCACATTTTAGACCTCAGTCGAGGTTTCTTTCTAGAGATGAGTTTTCAAGATGTGTGTCTTTTGTGTTACGAAATACAGACGTTCAGTCACTTCAGTGTGGTGAGAAAATCTTACTAAGCCTCTGTTTTCCTATTTTGACGTACGTGTTATATTGTCTTGAATTCGTGTTTGCTTGAAGAAAGAGCAGAATATGTGCATATTGACTCTAATTATCAACTTGTAGTTATCCAGGCCTTTGTTTTCACTTTGATAATAAATGGAAGTTAGCTAAAGCAGAACACGGCTTTATAACACGCAATTTTGGCCCTCTCGAAGGCGTTTTTTCAGCCTAGATTTCAATCTTTTGACGGGCCTTGAAGGTTTCAGTCGTTTCACCAATTATCGGCAAAATTTCTACGCAATTTGTTCCTTAAACTGTCGATGCTTGCCTCAGCAAGGTTGTTCAAATCACACCATTGTCTTTAATTCGTTTAGCTCGTGCGAGGGACTTCTTTGCAAGATTTTTCCAATGCCGGGAGTGATAATGGTCATGATATAGTTGAAAAAATTCCGTGGAGAATAAAATTGGCCTTAGTCGGTTGTCACAACAGGTGGGACGCTTGTCATGACGAATTGACTAAACGACAGATTAAATTCAGACAAATGTGATGGCACTCGAGGGAAAAAATTGAAAGTCCCCATTGGAAAATAAAATGGCGAAGAATTTGGGTGGCAAATAATTGTGTCTCTAGCCCAGTTGTTGGTGGGGTCAAAGGCCGAGCAGTTCCCGATGCAGTGGGACCCTCATGACCCCTGGGCAGGCTGTGGTGGGGATGGGACCAATTTAGATGCCTTCTTTCGACTTCCCGTCTTCCCGAATTAGTGTAGGGCTGAGATGGAATTTCATTTTCTGGTTTGTGACCAGGTTGGCCTTGTGACATGTACTGCAGTCCCATCAGGTATAATGGTTCTTAATCTTTGGCAAGCGAGTTGTGTAACCATAGTCTTGACGATATCCTTGATGTTAGCAGGTCAGTGTCTTTATTGCCCTTCGAGGGAACCAGGCTATTTATAACTTAGACGCATCAAACCATAACATAAGCTACTGGGCACAGATTATTTTTCTTTGGTATAAACAACAGACCTGGTCGCGATACTCTAAGCGGAGATATATCGAGGGAGCGGAGCAGTAATTGCTTCTATGAACTAACACCTCCAGTGCCAATATAACCTCTTCCAGAGTCTTGTGTACAAAACGAGGGGCTTCGCTCCACAAAATATGAACCATCTTTTGCTCTGTTCGACAGAAATAGGTCAGTAGTCGCGAAGTGAATAGTCCCCATGCCCAGATTTCATTGTGTGATCCGTCTTCCGTGTGCACTGTCAATGAAGCTGCAGTTTATGATGTTTTCAAAATTTAGATGCATGCAGATTTATATTACTTTAAAATGCTGCCATACCAAGATACCCAACGTAGAAGAAGGTGAGGACCTTTTAATTTGTGTAACTTTTAAAATGATTTAGTGCTTGTGGGAAGGGCCTGGGGATGAGAAACTGATGATTTATGCACAGTGACGAAGTTGGCTTTGACTTGCAGTCCTGGTCTGCAAATCTTTGGTAGAAATCGCATGCATATCTATCACTTTATTTTCCAACTCATAAGAAGTCGACAATTCGTTGGTAGCTGTTAGATGTGTCCAAGGTGTATCCATGTTAACTTCTGTATCCATATGATCGTTTTAAAACCTCAAAGAGTTGCTACAATCCCCACTGGCGGGTTGGGAGTCTGTGTGACTGTGAATTACGTTCACCAGCACCACAACGACCAACTAAATAAACCCTCCCAATTTAATTACTTGGCCATTTCTTTTTGAGCCGAAAAGGTCGCTATAATGAATCTAATATATATCCAAACCAACCACAGCACGCAGACTTGACTTGTATAATATATGCTGACACATAAAAGGTATAGCTCCATGCTGACACTAACTTCTACTTATACGCCCGAGAAGGATATGCCATAAAGAGATGGTCGGACTTTCTTTTTGATGACTACCTGCCCCTCTCCCCCCCCCCTTTCCCCGCCCCCCAAATGTTTATCCTTTGAACGGTGAAAATCGCATGTTTGGTCAAATATTATTCAGTTATTTGCACTTTAAAGCAAAATGAGGGTCACTATCGTCGTATACGGGACATGGTAGATGCGTGAAGTGCTTGATTGTTCAATGCTGGTAAGTTCTTTCAAAAAGGGTTGTTTGTTCCACATTTTTGTCTGGTTGATAAACCTTTAAATGTCCTTTTTGTGGTTCTCCTATAAGGCCGGTAGTGTTTTCTGCTCTCCCGGGTTTTGTAAAATAGTGCATGCTTTTGAATGTGATTCTATTACGGTTACGGTCTGAATATCATTGGTGACGTTGTTTTATTCTCGACTGCTGTAAGAAAATCCCACTACAAATCCTTGATGGAGCTTTCAAGGTTGATGTCGTGAGACGATATGTCAACGTAAGCCTGGTGGCTGTCAATGTACAACAAAATTGAATTAAATTTACTCGTGGGAGGCCCGTTGTGGCATGGAAATCTTCAAGGTTATCTTTGATGTCGTGCTTTATGCGATCTTTGGTCTGTAGAAGGACAAATTACAATTCAATTATGAAGAAATAAAACATGTTTTATTAATCCTGCATGATTGTCTTGTCTTCAGAGCGATGGTCGTTTAATGGAACGCAGAAGAACCCAGAGGTCTTCCCATGCAATAAAATAGGCATCTGTTTACCGAATCAATGTCTCGTAGGGTACGGTAGAGCAACTCAAATTGATACTGTAAGGTCACATCTAGAGTCGTCTGTAGATCGTGAAATTAGACGTCTCGTGTATTCTCCTCCATGTTTGTCCAGCGTGCACTGCGGTACCCACCCACACGGGTAAAGTGCCATTCTTTTACATCTTTTTGAACCCAGCCCATGTGGCCGTGGATAGAAAATTTGCAGTCGAAGGAAAATTGAAAAGGCTGTGACGCAGAGTTGCAGTCTTCAAAACCATGGGGTAAACTAGTAAACGTTCCTCGACCTCCTTGTTTAACCATTAGAAGATTGCATGCAGGCTTCTCATTTAGATGTCACTTCACCTTCTTAAAAGTACTCTCTTCAATTGTTTCCACTGACTAATT
Source organism: Henricia sp. BOLD:AAB3569 (assembly GCA_037783545.1). Lineage (NCBI taxonomy): Eukaryota > Metazoa > Echinodermata > Asteroidea > Spinulosida > Echinasteridae > Henricia > Henricia sp. BOLD:AAB3569. The sequence continues at coordinate 1,802,515 of JBBELK010000620.1, forward strand.
GTGTTTTCTTTAATATTCGACCTTGGTACTGTATTTTACCTCCCTGAAATTTTAAGCAACCATCTGTTTTTATCATTCTGTGAAAGTCGGTGTAGGCCTATTGACTAAAACCATGGATTCATGCCATGGACTTTAAAGAATTATAAAAGCGAAGTGCATTGACTTGTCATACCCCGAGGAATTCCGCGATTTGGCTTCTTAAATCCTCTCGTTAAGGTCCAAAAGTTTCCTTTGGTTTACGTAAAAAGTGCAGATGACTCAGTGGGTAGATTAAAAAAGTGCACGTAACACGGCAGCTCGAAAAGCGTTTCCTTACTGGACGGGAATTTCAAAAACGAAAACAGATGTGCAGGCAATTTGTACAATGCGATCACCAGCTCGTGCTCAGTTAGTGTAACGGACGCAAGCTTGTTTAATTCAGTAGCGCTTCATTGGACCCATTCTTAGTAAATGTTAATCCATTCAACATGTGACATATTGTTTTAAAAGTACGTTGCAGCTCTGCGCATGCTAAAAAGGAGTCTGCTGCCACCAAGCGTCCAATAGTTGACAGTCTGCCGATTTTGAAGTGACGCTCAAACTGCAGCACTGCACACAGCGAAGGGAAAAGCGAACAATGATAAGGCAATCTTTTTATTATTTTTATTCGCAATGAAAGTGGCCCCTCTACAAAGTAAACTTCCGAGCTCAAAGTGAATTTTTTTTTAATTAATAGAAGAAAATCCATTGCCGTGTGTGACAGCTGCTCTTGGCGAGTTGAACTTCGGCCCACAAATCAAATGGGAATTTGAAGTTCAGTGAAATGGAACGACAATGACCTCCTAGATGTGGTTGTGTATTTTATTATATTTTGTGTACATAACTATTTTGGAACTATCGCATTGCCTTTTGGAAATGGCAAAAACTTGTGATTACGGTGGTGGCTTGGTTTTGGACAAAATTGTGATCAGGGGCCTGTTTTCGCGACCACAACCAGAAACATGTTTGTGACGTAATACATAATTCAACCAATGGCCAACCTTGGTCGTCGGCAACCAAAGCCGTTCATTGGTTGAACTAGTAATGACAGAAACATGTTTGTGACGTAATACATAATTCAACCAATGGCCAACCTTGGTCGTCGGCAACCAAAGCCGTTCATTGGTTGAACTAGTAATGACAGAAACATGTTTGTGACGTAATACATAATAATAATAATAATAAAACAGTATTTATATAGCGCAATATGAATTGGCATTCCTCAATTCAACCAATGGCCAGCCTTGGTCGTCGGCAACCAAAGCCGTTCATTGGTTGAACTATATGACAGAAACATGTTTCTGGTTATGGTCGCGAAAACAGCCCCCAGGGAAGCTCTTTGAAGCCGTCGGCAAGGCACTGGGGCCGGGCTTATCCGACTTGTAGAGACACTCTGTCAACTCGGTAGCAACTGCATGCACATCCATGGACGGCTTGGCTGGGAACGTGCCGCAAACCTGGAAATGCCTGGATTTAGACCCAAATGAGTCTACTGTGTACAAATTGAAAGGTATCGGGCCACTGCAGTTGCTTGACCCTATAATCGGCTGCTAAACCCCAGCCGCCGCGGCCTCCCCGAGTCTCAACATCACATTTGTTTCAAGAAGCTGTACTTTCCGCGAACCCAGTTTACCTTGGCATTCAATCTGACACGTGGGTATACTCGTGGTATACAGGACAAACTGTTCTCTTTCCAAACAAACTAGTTACCAAGTCACTTTTGTTTATTGATCTTGGGAAAATGGCCGTCTACGCAAGAATGGGTTGGGTCAACGTCTTTGTTGTTATAAAATTATAAACTTGTTTCTCTTTGAAGACTGCAAAATACTTGTTGAAAGTATTTCTTTGAAAACGTTTTCATCGTAAAATACGCGTGTACGGGGCAAGACTCTGTCTATTACGTGTTTTTGATTGTGTCATCGCATCCTATGTAATGCGGGCAGATGTTCCATATTTCCGTTGATAACTTTTTCCCGCCAAAAAGTGTCAACCACTTTCCGCTCATTTGTGTAGCTAGTAGTCTGGTTCCCCTTGCTAATTGAAGTAGTCTACGTGAAGTATACCGCATAGTTACAACCATGACAGCAAATTAATGAAGACATTGGGCGTTTTAACATTTAGAAGAACCAACCAAATTGTGCATCTGAGAATATTGAATGTCTGAAACTTATATGAAGTTTTGGCCTATATAATTATTCTCTGGAAAAGGAAATGTAATTTCCCTGCGTATCGCATCGAAAGGCTATGATACTTTAAATTGTGCCTGCCGGAAGGGTTTCCGTACAGATCTAACTGTAACCTATAGTTAAGTTACATGCACATTATCTGCCACCGGATTGGGAAATAATTACAAATTGGGGAATTAAGCAGCTCAATTAACAGTAATGCAAGAATGGAGTACTTTCTGAGGGACCTTTAACCACGATTCACCTATATCGCTTAGAAACAAGACTCCACTAGGAGTTTGCAGGTATTACTTTAAAGGAGCGGCCGGTTATCCAAGAGCACATCGGTGTATAGTTACTTAAACTGATCAATTTCAAATTATTTTTCAATCGAAAAAGCATCGTTTGGTAACTTTAGAAGTCCTAGATTAGTTACTCAGACTGCAGGAATTTATGGACTAAATTCTGATTTGGTATAACTCAGCAGGCGGCCTTGTATTGTCTTCGCGCTATTTCAGTTTACTCTAGGGTGTTGATAAAATACCAAAAGAAAATGTTAAAATAATAATCATCATCATCATACAAATATTAGACAGCAACGTGAACTAAGATTTAATATGTCATTTTCAGTGCATTGGTCTAAATTTCTCCGTTGTTTCGATATCATTTATTTGGGTTATTGCATAATAAAGGTCCGTTATCGCGAATTGTTTTTCTTCCCATGCCGATAAAATCGCACGTCCTGGCACGTGATAAGAGAGGTCATTGCGCAATAGGAGAAGATATACGGACGACCTATTGTACCCTCCCGCTCCACCAAATTATCAATTCGATTCGCCATTTTAAAACATCTTTGACTTTTGTTTTACCTGTCGGGCATCAAGCATTAGTTTGGTATCGTGTGCGACAGGTCACCTCTCAGGGCCTACAACGGGTGTTGCGGCAAAGCTCTGGCATATACCGGGGGTTTACACGTTGCACTCGAAGGACCTAATACACATTTCATCGACTTGAGCTTTGGCGGATCTGAACTACCCCTCTTCGGATGTTGACATTAATTTGAAAGGGCGATGGTCTTGGCATTAGGTAGGCTTAGGCGCGCTGGCCACCATGGTGTCACGACCAACATTTGCGCGGGAACTTCTTTGTTGTTTTTGCGTGGCCAATAAGAAGCGCTTTGTGAAAGTGATTCAAAGTTTATTGTACAGTAAACATTATGCTAATTGTCACCACGCTTATTATAATCTGTAAACCATTCACATATGCTGTTCAATGCCAGTAGTTAATTTTAGACATAAAGCAAGGTTGGTTTAAAGGAGGGTGTCCAAATCACATTTTTGAGGCCCCCGTTTTTCCCATGGGAGTTGAGATTTTGATACCATATCATTTGTCATATTTTTCTCATCACAATTCTGAAATTTCGCGCTCTCAATCCGTATAATTTCAAGGATATCGTCAAAAATCCACCGATGTTTGGTAAACTAATTCATCCGGTTCCAAAAAGCAGTGCAGTGATTACACCAACATCTTTGCTTCCATTATTTCCATAGCCAAGTTGGAGATTGCAAATTTCTTGTTTTCTTCTGAGGGATAGTATTTTGGGGAGGTATTTTATATGATTGTTAGGTTAAAACAAAATCCTGTTTTTGGAAAAATTTGAACAAGCTGCTTGAAATGGTAGGCTTAACTTTTACAAGATACGCTATAGTTAGACCACAGAACTAGTTACCCAAGTATATAGGGAACTTAGGACCAAAGATCTGTGTCATATCAAACCTTCCACCGTGGTACAATGTGATACCAATTTGTGGGTGTTTTAGCTGAGATAACCGTACGAAGGCCAGGTGGAGATTACATATTGATCCTACACTCTTGGGTATTTCCTCGTGAACAAATTAGTGTGTGACCAAACAATTTTGCAAGAGTCTATCAGAACATTTTCCAGGAGCGTGATAAAACCTAAGATATCCCATATATGACCATGAACCTGCATGCATGGCTCACCCACATACCCGGCCGGAAGTGGTGCCACCCCTTGGGGAGAGGGGCTGGGCGGGAGGCATACAGAAACAGTCTCTTCCCTTTTCCTTATACTGCTATAATGTCATAACCCTGGTGTCCACTCCAAAGTCGTGAAAGGTTTCTACTAAAACAGTTTCAGCATGTTCTGTCATGTCACGAGGCATAAACTTGTTTTTAGACGACTGTCGCTATCAGTCACCCTGAACCAGATGCTAACCTCATTTAGGTGAAGTCGACGACCTCTCACACGTCCCCTCGACAGTCTTCGTGTAAAGCTCTCTAAGCTGGGTCTAATGAATGTCCTTGGGACGGAAGATAAAGAGTCATTTAAACGCGTCCGCATTTTCCACCGACACAGTGAGCTAACGGCCAAACCAGGGTCCTTGTACTTTTTACACACCAGCCGTTCAAGTTATGGGCTTCTGACGTCATGTTATCGTGGTGATGGTTCCAAGCATTCGCAAGTCGGCAGAAGACGTAGACTTTACTGCATCCTTCCTCCACGATTGCATTGAAACGGTTGAGTGATATTTATGTGGAGCTACCACCTCGACAACCCACGCGTTTATACTAGTTCTCTATATCTCGTGTGGATTTTTGACGGTGTCTGAATCAGACCATGATCAGACTATCAACGTTTTGAGGCAGTTTTGAGTCTCCGAGCAGATCAAAATTCGGCTCTTCACTCTTTCTCTGTCCAATCCTATGTCATTCACCTTGGCAGATGTCTTATAGTATCGTTCCATATAACAGCCCAAGGTGTCCTTTATGTGAACATACGTATACCACAGCATTTAATTGCACTCAAAGAAAATGTCATTGGAAAGAAACAGCAGGAGGTTCTGAATTTGAAGACATTATAACAACAGGTGACCTAGCTCAATCTTCTTGGAAGGTGTTACTATATAAGTCTGATTTTCTCCAACCATGTCATAGTTCTCAATTGCTAAACGTAGGCTGAAAAACGTTCCCATTTTAAGCCTCCACAAACAATGCATTCCATTCTTGTTCTAGAAAATTCAATTGAAGTGTAATGGGTACATGGATTTTAGCGTGAAACATGATTCTCCATTAGTTCTTATATACCCTTGTCACGCCTAGATATAACACAAAGAGTTCTGACAGCAGTTTCCTCTCACTTATACCGTATCCATTTAGAACTCTGTACCCAATGCAACCTTACCTTTTACTTTTCAAAGAAAGCACCAACGATTATCTTTAGCACCACTGGCTTTTTGTTTTTCCTTTCCATGATTTCGTCTTTCTTTATCCCCATACCTCGAGTGGCTTTGGCCTTGTTTGATGGAATTTTGCATTTCAAAATATTGAAAACGGCTTTTCAAGTATCCGGTAGAATTGACGGGATCTTTTCTTTTGCCAATAAACTATTTTTATTCACGCTTTGTGTCGTTGCCCTTCTTTTTAAAGGGCCTTTGGAGCACATCCGCTGCTAAAGTCGCCGCGGTCGGAAGATGACTTTTTCCCTACTTCAATCAAGGGCTCTTCTACATCAAATACATGAAATGCCCTCTGGCAAATCGCGCGCTTTTCCTTTTTTTTCTCCCGCCAAAAATCTGGGCTAATGAACTGTCGCCTGCTCGCTTCGAGTCGCCACGGCGCACGAGGGTGAGCTCGTGTGAGGAGACGATTCAGTGACTGAGGCTAAGACTGATTAGTCCTGACTTGTTTTTTAAGTCTCTGGGGTGGTTGATTGACCCCGTCCAATGTGAATCTTCAGTTCGTTTTATCTTCAGTTTTTACCTCATAACGAGGCAGTTCAACGACCCCTTTAAGATAAGTGTATCTGTCCTTTTGTCACCTTTTATCCTCTACTATGATATTTATAGCGGTATTTTTGGTGCATACAATTTTACTTCTGATTTTTTGGTACATCAACAGAAAAGATCTTGGATTTTAACGGACAATTTTTATTTGCAATTTTAATTGTTGTTCAAAGACCATGTTAATTGAAACTGTATGCTTCATAGTCGAGTGAAGAGCGGGGGACATGGATCGTTTGTGTCATCGGCTGATATAGTACAGATGTCTGGTTTTGAATATCAGTTATCTAATGCTCCATCTTCAAGGTTTCATTATGACAATACTTGTTTTTCTCGTCAACGGAACTTGTCTAGGTTGTTTATAATTTATTTGCATCTTGGTAAAATCGAATTGAAATCGAACTATGTAGCGATAGTAAATTTTATAGACCATATATCGAATAGCTGCATGCCATCTTGTCAGGCAGTTTCTTTGTTCCTTGAGGAGATGGTTGCACATTATTTTTGTGCTTACATTGTCAACTAATTTAAATGACAAAAGTTGCCCTATACAAGATGACAGCTATTCGATACGGTCACATTGAAGTGAATAATTAATTTGTTCTTGATAGACATCGCGTCATCGCAGCAATACGATTAACTGATTAATCCCTTTTCCGTGTCACTCTTGTCATGAAGGGAAAGCAGGTTAACCGCGATGTGTAACCCTAACCCCCCAAATTGACCCCTTACATGCCTTGATGGGGGTCAAGGGGAACGAACGCGTAAGTGACCCGTATAGGGTGACATGCGATATGTCCATCTGCCATGCGCACATGCATGCACCTGACACCATACCACTCTCAAACTTCATTCAACTTTCTGCAAGTCAGCACACAGCACGTTGCTTGGAGTACTTGATGAAATTACACATCTAAAGAGGCTGATATTAAACGGAACATACTCATGTGTTGTAGAAGTACTAGGAGACATCACCATTGCCACTTTATGTACATAATTCTTAAAGGGCAATCGCTGAATTGATTTTGTTTTGCTGTCGAACGAAACCTCTTGCTCGAGGATAAACTGACGGTACACCGTATATGAATCACAGAAGAGACGGCCGGCATTGTGTAACCGTAAGTCGTGATTCATTTTTAACAATAGGCCTAATTCTTTTAAGAAGCCATTTTTTTTAGGGCAATGTTATTCGTATCTCATATTTGCATTTTTTTGTTGTGCCAAATGCTCTCTCTGTTCAAATGTATGGTCGCCCGGGCCTATATAGATGTTAGTTCGGAGTCTCGGTTGACGGCGAAGTAGTAGCCAGTTTTTCTGTATTGAAAAGTGTTTTTACCTCATCCGTTGTATGCCTTTAATGGAAATGTATATTGTAATTTTGTGCTTTGAATCTAGTAATATGGATCAGGAATTCGTCACCATACATCATTGTCTACATCGAGGTATATAATATGTGACCCGCTCTGCAAAAAAGGGTATTAAAGTCGCGCTGGCTAGTATTCTTTTTGCGACCATAAAAAGAAATCCGCGGCAAATCCACGCTCAATAAAATACCAAAACACAATGGAAATTCGCGGTGCCCAGATACCGCCTGGAATGTCTGTGTTCCCCCTGGAATGTCTGCGTTACGCCTGGAATTTCTTTTGTGTTTAGGTATTTTAATGAGCGTAGAAATGCCACAGATTTCTTGTTATGGTCGCAAAAAGAATACCAGCCAGCGCGACTTAATACCCCTTTTTGCAGAGCGGGTCACATATAGGCCTACACGTGAATACATAAAGGCCTGGGGTGGATTGCAATAAACAAAGTTAAGATGTCTTAACTCCTAAGAAGTCTTAACTAAGACGACATCGGGTAGTGTTGTCTTGCAGTAAACATTTATGTATCATAACTTGTATCTGCAGACATATAAAATTTAAGACACCTAAATTTAGTTAGGACACATGATGTGTCTCAGACTGAGGACGTTCTTATTGCAATCCACCCCAGCAGCCGATTTCACGAAACTTACGCAGTTGCGTAAGCCCATGCACTTGCGCAACATTTTATTGCGTAAGTTGCGCAACATTCTTCCGAAGATAACACGCAAGCTATGGGGCTTGCGCCATTTGTCAAAAGTTGCGCAAGCTGCGCAGTGTTTCGTGAAATCGTGCAGGACTCAATGATTTCGTCTCTTCTGATATTCAAGTTGATGTCGACGCCAAAATGACGTTAGGGCGTCCGCATTAGGCCGTCAGACGAAGTGGAGATGTGATTCTTTTTAGCTATATCATAATTTTATTACGAATATCGTTCAGGGATTTGGAGTAAATTATGCTCCCCAGGGACGCTGAAAATAATTGTCCCCATAAAACGTATTAGGAAATGTAATAAACACGCCAGTTTGCGATATGATTATATTAGCCAGAAGGAAACTGCCACTGCGAAGATATGGTGGCTGGATTATTATTCAAGCTTCCATTTTAAACTGGTCAATCTCAACTCGTCAATCTCGATCAATCTCAAGGTCTACCTCAGGAAAACGGTCGTGTGAAATGTCGGCTAAAGTCCACATGCTTGTTCCTTTAAACTACATGAAGATATTGGATATTTGGCTTCGTAGTTCGTCCATAGACCATCAAGTCAATTGTGTTGAGACACCAGGAATCAAATATTTACCTCTATGGCCCCTGTCTTGGTCTTGGTGCCTTTTTGCAGTCTTCTCACAGACGTTGTATTATTTTAATGAAAGCGCCCTTTGTAATAATCACAAATACCTATATAGGAATGTACGATTTGTCATGCCTTTTCACTTGCCAGATTTGAGGCATGGAACGGGTTTCTCATACTTCCCATATTTTAACCGAAAGGATAATTTTCAGCTAGCCTTGTTTCGGTAGGAATGGCTCGTTTCTCTGCTTGAGTTTGCCAGATTTACGTCATATTCCATCTCCTAATGTTACCAACTGATAAAGTCATGAGGCTGTGGAGAGACAGAACATTGACCCATTTACATTGGAAGGCGTGACACAAGTTTAGGTAAAAAGTACACAGTGACCTCTATTCATGTCGCATCACGAAGGCGGGCCCGAGCCTGAGGGGAAAGACACCTGCCAATTGGAAGGGGCCCACGTCCCCCTATCGTCGTTTCCTGCACCCAATTATTCTGGGGGTCATGCCGTTCAAGAGCAGTAGTCTTTTCCTACCTCCATGGTTTGACCAAGCATGGATTGAAGCCATTTCCGATCTGCGTTTGGAGATCTGTGTGGACTTTAGGATAATAATTAATATTATTTATGTTCCGAATGCACTTACAAAGTACAATGTATAGGCCCTGCATTGCGTGTATCGAAAACTGCGCATAAGAGTTATATCCGTGGATGAATTTCTCTGTATTTTTATTGAATGGTAAATCAAACTTCAACTTTCCAAATGCTGTCACTGAGCATAATCACATTAAAATTGGGATAATTTAAAAGGATGAATCTACGTCCTTTTATTCAGCTAGCACGGACGTCATTAGATCTATATCCTGTCCAGTTTCGCTTTGGTTTCAAGTTAACAGCTTGGATTGCCCTGCGAATCGTCAAGAAAAATAGAAAATAAACACAAATCAATCGACTGAAATGTTTTGAAGGATGCTTTTAATAACAATCCATTATTGCTATCACTGTTATGAGAACGTTTGAAACTGCAAACATTATGTCGTCTGTAGCGTCTTAAGAACAGCAAGTCGGAAACTGGCAACCGCAGCCATATTTCTCTGTCACAAGTCACCATTCGCATTCTTAGAGTGATTTAACGGAGACCATTTTCTTTCGTTTGTAAACACTGAGAGCGTGTGCCCGTTTGTGCGTTTTACGCTGCCTGTTCTGACGTCACGTTTTGTCTGCACACGTCACAGGTTTATAAAACCAAGCTAGTAAAATCGTGGCTGCTGACGTACACTCGACCAGAAAAGTCTTCAATTTTTTATATTTTCACGCGACATCTCGAGGAAAAGACGCACTGTCCATGTCATCAAAACTTTGTGCGCAAAGGACCTTTTGACACATAGGCACACTTCAGTCCCACATTTGCCTTTCCATTAGAGGATGACCTTTTAGGAAACTTTAGACCAATCAGGTCATCATCCGGACGTGCGCATATGGAGGGCAGAAGGTTAAAAACACATGGCTGAATATTGCGAGAATTGAAATAACTATAGCTGCGTTGTTTGCCATAAAACCAAAGTGAACTTTTGCTATAATATAAGAATGTGAAGAAAACAGTCTTTAAACTCGTGAAAAGCATCTTTTGCATTTAGTGGTGAAAACGTTTTCAAGGTGACATCGTTGACACGTTAGCATATAGTGTTTTGCTGTTTGAGTGAGCAGGTTTACAGCCCATGTTCGTTTCCCTAATTTTGTGTGCCGTGCAGTCAGTGATGCGCCATGCAGCTTGTGCGTGTTGATTGACGCGTGGGATCGGCGCGGCGGGACCCCTCTCTCTCTACCTAGAGCTAATCCCGTCGGCAATTTCACGTGACTCACTCACTGTCCAACTTTTCCCGAGTTCAGCGGTTACTTTTCCTGGCCAACCGCTGCCCAGGAAAATTGATCAGGCTTTTTTTTCATTTTACCATCGTCTCGGTAAAATCTGCCGAAAAACAAGTCAAATGTGGACACGGGTTTAAATTTGGTATGACATGTGACTATAGACTAGGCCTGTCCGCATTTGACTTTTTGGGGGAAAACTTACCGAGACAACTTGACAAAATTCATAATGGCAAAGAAAAAGAATACGTGCACTCGCGCTGAAAATTAAAACTTGGAATTGAAGTTATAGAGCTCCGAGGAAGAAACACAAATGCAACATGACATGGCCTAGGCCTATAGGTTTTAAATTGCTGCTTATAGATGCATTTTGATACTCAGCAGTGAGATCTTATAAAGGACGCATGAAATATGATTTTTATTACATCAAATAATAGTAGAGGGTGTGTTTTACACATTTCAATCAAATTCAGATAATTTAATTGTTGCGTTTTGGTGTAATTGCAAGTTTTCTATTTTATGCTAATGAATGTTCATATATTCATGAGCAAAGCTGTGATGTCATCTCAGGACAACAGTGGAATTCTCCACTTGTTGGTGTCATTTTCAGTGGCTTCTTAATGTCATGAACTGTATCAGTTTATGAGTTTGTTTAGTAAAAAGCCAAACATAAACAAAAAAATCGTTAACTGAAATTAACATTCCATTCCTATCAAAGGAATGCAACATATTTATTCAAATTAAACTTGTGAACATTCGCAGCAGAGCGATCCCAAATTCGTTGCCCTATATCGCTGTGTATTTAATCAAGCGTGGTCAAGTCAGGTCGTACATGTACGTGCTTCCCCAAATTGCAGTGTTTAAAAACAAATTAGAATGCGTTATGGATAACGGTATACCCAAAGGCATGAGCACCGCAGGGACATAGCATTCATTCTATTCCTTCCTCACGTGGCAATATCTGTCATAACAGGAACGCTTTGTAATCACTCTACATCCATGTTAAAACATGAGAAACACCTGTCGTGTGCCTTGAAACGCGGTCGGGTTAGGGCTCGCCCGATAATAAGGTACAAAATGGCAGCCCGGCACGGTATATAACAAGGGTTGGAACATAGATCAAGGAACAGCTCTATAATTGGAACAACCTGTAATTATGGACTGCTAATTTTACAAGCCATCTGCATGGAAGGCAACGAATGCACTAAATACCACTGGCACAAGCTCGGCACTATAAATATCACTGGAATTACGGGATATTTTGTGAAAAAGTAAGATGGAACTATATAGCAAAAAACACCACCGACAGCCATCAAAACGTTGGTGTTATATTATTACTAGCATGGACAGGTACAACTGTCTGTCGGCTAGAGATTGATATTTTGTTCTAGGTTTCGACCCTGTCAAACGAATTATGTTTTTAAACCGGAATTTGTTCATGTCAAAAGTGCAAAGAACTGTAAAGATTGGGTCTTTCATCAGATCGACGTGTGATACATGACCAAGACGTGTGGCGGCCAATGTCTTGGCTCATCATCATGAGATGCAGCGCGCCAAGCACGAAGCCAGTGTAGCTTCGGAAGTTGTTTCTAGGACCTAAATCCTATGCAGAAATCCCGGCTTATTGCGGGGCTGAGGTGGCATTAACTATTGAGCAGAAAAGTCCTTGTATTGCTACGCGTTACCACATTATGCACTGAGCAGAAATCAGATGTTGTTTAGTACTGTACATATTGTAATCGACTATGGTGCAGTGAAACCTGCTATTATGGCCACCTTGATAAAGAGTCCACCTGTTTATAGCGGCCACTCATCTTTGGTCTTGAATGCCATGTGTATGTTTGCTCATGCAACATTATAACAAAAAGGGGCCAGTTATTTATACATAGGCTAGGTGGCCAGTTTTGTTGTACTAGTCCCGAGGGTGGCCACTATATTCTGTATAGCAAGGGTTCCCTTGCCGTTGTTTCATTTTTAATACAAATTCCCTTTGTCATCATCTCTTGACTGTAATCCCATATGCATACAAATTATGACAGGAGCAGGTGGGCAAATCATGTGATTTATGTTTGACCGCCATTTTTCGTTTTCACAGCCGACGTCAACTGACCATGCCCATGTTAATAACACGAATTGACGTCGTAAATTATAAGCCTTATATCGAACTGAATACAAAGTTTCAAATTTACCTTTTTCCATCCTCTTGCAACAGTGCCCCTTTAAAGCACTCCCTAACTCCTGCGTACAGTGGCCCTGTTGAAAAAGGCCCCATTTGGCGGTGGGACTAGCGACAGAAATCTTGTCGCCTCTGCTGGACCAATCAGGACGCTTGCAGTGCATTGCAGCACGATTGCAGGCATTCAAATGTAACGCGCGCAGATTGTAAACACAGTGCATGCATGTGATACATGTACTCGGTAATGCTGGCCGTTGTCCGCGTTGGCGATTGGCTGCTATTTAAAGCATACTGGGGAATCCGTTCCATTACATTCGTCAGCATGCATCCCTGTTATTAATTTGAAAAACTGCGGAGTAAATAAGGTTCGTCGTTTGAAAGTTTGGTAGGAATGGGACAGTCATAAGGAACGGAACCCAATACAATTTCTGGAAAGTATAGAAATTGTTTCTTTTCGGCATAACATGACCGAATTGATTAAATTACATCAAAATGACTCGGGCGTGAGTTGGCTCAAGACAACAGCCGGCTCGCTCCACAGATTTGCGTGTATTTCCTCAGGGTATTGTCACGTCGCTTTGCAGAGTGGAAATTCCCTGAGATCTCAGAATGCCTTTTTCGGGCGGAAACCAATCGTGTCCCCAAATTGGTCCTATATGGCTACAATCGGAAAGGTGCATGACAAACTAATGTGCGTTCCAGGCCTCGTTACGAAGTCTGCCCGCCGATTCAAAATGGCAACAGGTGCCTTACCCATTCAAGTTCTTGTATCCTAACACCGCCCCGCACCCCTAACATTCATAATTCATAAAAACGAAAATTTCTGTATGTGCGCATGTACAGGACACCACGCGCTCAATTTTGTCACGTTGGCGCCACATACCGCAGCAGGTGGGTGTCCTTATGAATTTATCAAAGTACCACGCACTTTTAAAGAAAAATCAAAATAGTACAAGGTCCATACATCCCGTTTTCCTGTTTTCGTTCACAAAGTACAAGTGTACTTATATAATTATAAGGCCAAACGTTTTCTTGTTTTCGGTGTGTACTGCCGTTTCAATACTCACCCCCTCACCCCTGTATGATGGCTAAACACGTGAACTTTGCGTGCACTTACTCCGAAGAATTCGTTATCATGTGAAGGTCAGTCTATCCTAAAATAAACAGATTAACTTTAATTTACTAAACTGAAAAATAGCAAGCGAATTTTACGAAGATATCCTTAAAAACGTAATTAACACCTTTTTGGTTTTTTTTTTACGGCATGCATTAGTTACGGTTTAACTAACCCGTTTTACATTCAAATCACATTACAAAATTCAGGATACCTTTACAAAATGGTTGGAACGAAAAAGAAATTTGAAACGGTTTGTTTAATATTTTAATCGCTCAATCAAACGTCAGGTAAATAATTTAGAAGTCATCCACGAAACTACTGAATTTGGATGCTAAAAGTTTCATCACTCCAGACAGCTGCGGCAAGATTCTGACCTCATCCCACCCTAGTTGAATGGTTCATTAACCTCTGCGACCCCAGCATGGGGTATGAGAGCCAGCTTAATTTACAGGACAGTTTATGCTATAAAATATGCTAAGTAACTAAAAACATTAAATACAAAAGTAAAAGAAGAACAATTGAGCAAATTAGCACAATGGGTGAATTAGGTTTAAACAAAGGCTTTAGTATATACTAAATACAAATCAACTCGCAGATTTAAAATGTATTATGTGTTTACGGGAGCTTAGACAATATAATCTTAATAAATTTGGCAAGGTTACAGAGTTGTCTAGAGCTGCATACATTGAATAGCAACCCCAATTTATCCACATTTGGTCTTTGCCAGTAAAATGTCTTAATCAAGCTATGTCTGCCAGCACTTAAGTAAATAATGGAATTCATCACAGAGATCCGTCTTATCACATAAACGGACATAAGTATTACATGTATATACAGGTGAATCAGTTGGTAAATAGCGAAATTCAGACACATGTATAGGCGGTGATTTCCGCTACAGAAGCGGGCTAATACTGTTCTACAAGAGTTATTAAGCTTAACAAGATAACTTTCAAAATTTACATCAAATTTAATCGTTTTATAAAAAGTGCACATTCTGTTATTACAAATATTATACTTTCCAGATTCTGTAAGGCATTATCTGTCTTCCATCAAAATCTTTAGGTAGTCCCTTTATAAAGTGCACATCTAGATTAGTTTCGTTCCAGATGCATGGAATAGCCAGTGTCAACAAAGATTCCATGCAACCAATGTTATTTATCAATTTCGAGTTTACAAGATCCAAGTCAAATAAACTCCTCATCAAGCGATAAACAGTATCGGAGAGACTTGTATAAACATTTTAAATAAACGGTGTACTTTAGTTCTATTCTGCCTAGTTCGCTGTATGCAATACAATTAGCAGTTTTTTAGGAACCTCTTATGGAAGCTCTCAATAAGTTCAAGGTTTGAAAAACCCCAAACTTCACATCCATATAAAAGCACTGGGGAAACAATCTGATCGAAAAGTTGGCATTGAATATCAACATGCAAATTTAGTGACTTTGGTCTTCGGGCTGAACAGAGCTCTTCTGGCTTGATTTACCTGTTAGTTAATTGCTTTAATAGATAAACCGTTGTAATTGAACTGAACCCCCAAGTACAGTGTAATCATGGTGTAATCTCCGACAACTTCTAGTATCGGACTCAGGAGGCCGTTGGCATAGTGACGAGGGGCCGATTTCATAGAGGTGTTTAATCACAAATATTTGCTTAAGCACAAAAAACTCTTGCTTAGTAGGGAGGTTACCAGTGAAATCCTCATGTGATAGAAACAGTGTATGACCAGTGTTAGAGGACCGTTTCATTACCATGACAATCACATGAAATTTTTGGTGGTAACCTCATTTTACCAGGGCTTGAAATTCGTCACTGAAAGGGCACTGCCATTTCTGTTTTTGGAGTCGTTTTTTTAGTTTAAAAAGGGCGCTTCCATTGGAAAATGAAAAAGTCTATGAGAGAATTGCAGAAGGGCACCAAGGCCAAGAGCAGGGGCAACAGAGGCAATGGCCTCCGTGGCTCCGTGGCCTCCGTTAATTTCAAGCCCTGTTTTACCAAGTTTTGTCATGCTTAAGCAGCTCTATGAAATTGGCCCCAGGTGTTATATGGTTCACTATACCTGCTTATGATACTGTGATGAGCCATAAGCGTCACACATGACGTCACATAGGCTAAGATAGCTGTTTGGTCATGTCGCGAAGTAGACCTATACTAACCAAATCGGAACTTCTCTTGATAATCCCGTCATATAGGCCTACGTAGCTATAATGCATGCGTCTTATATGGTGTAGTTTTTAGTACAGTTTCATATACACACAACTTTCAGCAAATAGTGATTTGCGATTTTATTGCTCCTACATTGTAACAATTAAGACAGGATTCTTTTCTGAGAAACAATCGCTAAGCACAAGGCCACGACCTATGAACACAACGGGTGGTCTGATATAAACCGTCCGTTGAGTCTACATAACCTTACAGCCGATGATTTAGTTTTGAATTCAGGGACGACCCGCACAAATGTAGTGGCTTTCTTGTATAAATCCCCCTTTAATCCTAATTTATTAAGACAGAACAGGCCATGTGCATTCCCGTTTTGACACACAGTTCTGTTAAAGGTGTACATCAATTCTCAATTTGATCTTCGTAAATATGCGGTGATTTTAAAGAATCGAATGAATTCAGTTCGTAAATTGATTTCGGTGTTAAATTTAAGATAGTGTGTCTCAGAAATGTTCTATAGATGGTTATGCTACGTCGTGACGTCACGTTATGACGTCATTTTAAACCTAATTGTTCCTTTTTGTTCTTATTTGTTGCAAACTCTATGGTTACAGTCCTTAATGCTGGCGCTCTATTCACTTGCAGTGTCTTTTGGCGCGAACCCTAATTTGATTTTCTGGCTGAGAATTTGATTCCAGGGCCCGCCTGCCAAACACTCATTATGCCCTGCAATTTAATCAGGCGTAAATGATGAAATTATGGCGGCCGATATTTGTGCGATCCAGTTACAACATAAAACCGCTGATAATTCGTGTCGGGGTTTACTTGAACGAGCTATAGCTCGACCAATATGGCGGGCCCGTGCAAAGAGCGAAATAGCCAACTTATATGCGGTGGACTCGTCAACAGTTTTGGGGTTTATTCTTTCAGTTTTATCCCAAGATTGATGCCTTATGGGATCGCACATTTCCTGCACTTTTTAGTAACTTACCCTAGAAAAACAGCCCGAGGGTCCAGATTGGTCTGGATTAGAAACGTCCTGTTTGCGGACAGGTTAGTTTCAAGACGTTTGTGACCTCAACGTGTACTTTCAATGGCGTTCCGCTCCCTTTCCCTATCGCTTATTACCAATTAAGACTTACAGTAACATTTCGAGTGACTAAGAGTATATGGACTTTACTTCAGTCATCATGTATAGAGGTGGGGACCTCAGTCCAACAGGTTCCTTCCTGCACAATCTCGACTATGGCGTAATCATGAGCTGTCCAATGAGTGTACTTTCCCCAGAGAACACGTGGTTAACTAAAGCAAATTAAGAATGTTTGAGTGATTCAAAGGTCTCGTCCTTCGATGGTTTCTGTTGTTATTCAATGCCCTGCACACAGTGAGCTAAACGTCCGAGCCAATTGTATAGGCATGCACGTATAGAGAGTGTGTATGTAAAACACATTATAATATCGTCGTGGACAGCTGTCTCCTCTTTTCAAGCGGAGAAATTTCATTAAGTTCCCATTAGTCGGAGAGAGCTGATGTACCGAGGGGAGGGAGAGTCTTTAACGTGTTGTTGCGAGGAGCACGCTCGAGCCCCAAACACGCCGTCTCTCGCGGCTATGTCCGGGCTGGCGCGCCGTCGGGTCGCGCTCGCCTGGTGCTGTACGTGAGCCACCGTGTTGTTACTAACATCAAAACCTCCCCAAGAAGTGGGCATAAAAACAAGGCCCCGTAGCTACCCTTTCAGCTAACATCCTCCTAAATAGCAAAGTGCATTGCCAAGTCCCAGCCACATTAATGATCGCAGACTCATGATCGCTTCCCAATTCTTCTCTCTTTCTCTCATTACAGGAGTATCAAGTGACGGCATTTTGTCCTTTCTCCATCCTTTAGCGTCCTAATTTCTGCGCATTGATTTGAAGCCCCGAGGCAATACGAGCGCCGCATCTGCAAAGCTGTGGTCTCCCTATAGCTGATGTGTTATAGACTCCGCTATTTTTTGGAGTTACCTGTGTACTACACATCACCAGACAGTATAGATGCTCGTGGATTTATTAAACGTAGAGACTCGCGACGCCTCATGGATTGTACTCCCTGACACTCGCCGAACGTTGAGCCATCGTAACAGCCAGCTCATCTGAGCTCCGTCCCTTTCTTATACGGTAAGTGCAAACTTCCTTGTGATATCATAGAATAATGTCTTATAAGACATGTGGCTTATCCATAAGGGAAATTATAACTCCAGCATATCGTTTTCTATTGATTGGACAGGTTTGAACAAGTCAAAACCGTTGACTTTGTACAAAATACATTATTAAAAACGACGATGCGGAAGATGTTACGTGTTTAACCATGGAGGAAGGCTTCCTTTATGGTTTAACCAAACTCCATTCTGCTTCAATCCGAAGATGCTAAATTTATTGTTGGTATTTAAGCACTTAACGTGGACTCACTAAACCTGCTTGTATACTTGCAAGTGGAATTGCACCATGTTTATGGTTCTCACCATGGTTTGACAGACAGACAGCCCGGGGTTGCTCCTGCTGTACTCCTGCATAGCTCCTCAATTCCCTGCAGTAAACCCCGGGTGTTCTCAATTTGTCACTTGTCAGTTATCTGAGGTCATTGCCCTCCGGCGTAATACAGGTTTCTTCCATTTACCATTTCCGTATGGGCTCTCGCATTCCTTTTTGTCACGGCAGAATGTCCCACAATTGACCTTGTGTGTGCAGTTACTCGTGATACATCAAGACATGTTTGGTATTTCAATGATCTTGCTCAGAATCAGAAAGATCACTTTCTGATATTACAACAGTGATAATATCTGCAAAATTCAATGCGAATATAATTGGTTTATTTTAGTCGGAATATAAATATAACCTTTGTGTAATTTGGCCACATTTCTAATGTACATAATAATAACATGCTCTTCGG
The DNA here is from genome assembly GCA_037783545.1 of Henricia sp. BOLD:AAB3569. Taxonomy (NCBI): domain Eukaryota; kingdom Metazoa; phylum Echinodermata; class Asteroidea; order Spinulosida; family Echinasteridae; genus Henricia; species Henricia sp. BOLD:AAB3569. The sequence goes on from JBBELK010000620.1 coordinate 1,821,390, forward strand.
TTTACGCTGGGAGAAGATCCGAGAAAGTGCACCAAACCCCACCTCCCCATCTTTTACAAGATATGCATTCGGTACCCGATCCATTTCGACCGAAATAGCAATACATTATTATCCAATAACTAGCTTATTACCGGCAACAGGATATTACCAATACCGGAGATTGATTAAAAACTCCTTGATCAGAGACCACGATGGGTTGAATGCACTGTCTTTGCAGACCTTGGACAAGTAAAGCAAGACTGCTTGCAAAGGTCAGGTTTCTTCAAGACATCGAGCTGAAATGTCTCATATAACTCGGAAATGTTCTAATCAAAATGTTTGCAGTTTTGTAATGTTTTGCTTCCATTTTTGGATTGACCCCCTTCCTTCTTATTTTGCATCTATCGTTGTATAAGAGCGCTCCCAATTGGCTACCCCCGCGAGACTTCCTGCACGTCGTATCCAATCAGATATGTTGTTTGTCACAATGAAAAACGTAATGGTCGTAATTACAACCAGCCTTATGCGGGTCACGGCTTGTCACTTAGCCGCTGCACCGTCAGTACGTGACATATTTTACGATCTACCTAAATGCAATACATGTACCTGCATGCAGCACGTTATGTACTTGTCCAGGAGCTTGTACCTTTCACTAAATTAAAACCACAAGAAGCATTAATAGAACGACTGTAAACGATATATTTTGTAATTCGGATAATTTAGTCTATAAAAAGGAGTAACAATTTGGGCGTAGTTTCAAATTTAGATTGTGGATTCATTTTTTAAGTTAAAGAAAGGGAGGTTTTAGAAAGGTGTGTTATCAGACTATATTTGTTTCCTTTTTGGAGCTTAAGTTATCTTCTTATTATAGAACAAGCTAAAGTTATTTCTTGAATCTTGAGAGAAGATAGGCCCTAAAGCATTTGTTGGAAATTATTATCTTGGATCACCAAAAGGGGGCTCTATAGAGCCGATAAAGAGCCAAATGCTTTTTTTGTTTTTTTAAATTTGAAATTTTCTAGAACGTTAATACTTCTCTATTTGACGTCATCATTTCCTGATGACGTCAAGCAAGATTACATCTATAGCATTAACCTGCTAAAATTTATTTTTGTAAATGCGCATAACAAGTCTAGGCTATGTTGGATACAGGCATGAAGGCGTCATCTTTTTGCATATACATTTAATTATTGACTTGGAAGATGTGCTATGAATGGTCCGTAACCTTTCTCTGGGTGCCAAGAGCTGTTTTGGACGTCCATCTTGGCTCCTGTAGTTTCATGATATTGGTTTTGGTAATACTTTGTTCTATATCATTTGGTCTTGCTTCGGTATTCCAGCTTTCATTGTGGTTTTGGCTGTAGTTTGGACTTTGCTTGTGGCTTTGGCTACAGCTCTGGCTGCGGTCTTCATCCCGAGGTCTGGCTTCGATCTTTGCTTTGGTTTTGGAAAGGCGGGTACCTGTTGTTGGCGAACGTTGCAAACGTTTGCAACGTTCGCGTATTTGGAACGCAGCCCTGGTCACGCATTTAAATGAAACTAGAGGTATGTCTGTTGATAACAGAGCATATGGCTTTCCGCTTTTCTTCTTTTATATGTTTGTATGCATGTAAAACTGCATGCTGTATAATACTACATGTACACTTTGTACAATATAAACACATACCGTACATATACATGTACAGTATGCACAGTGACAAGATTCAAAAATTCATAATAAATCAACAAATCATGCATGTAATACTAATGTAACTTGGTATGTTACATGTTAATGACCAGGTCCAGGCACCTGATAGTTTTCAAGGTCATACGACCAATGGAGAAAGTAAACGACCTTGGTTAATGTATACTTGAGGAACTCTTATTTGATTACGTCATCGTGACGTCACAATATTTAGCTGATAATATACATTTGACCAAGTCAAAATACGTTTTGGTCTTTTTTCAACTCGTCACTAGAGGGCGCTGTTTCGTGTGACGACTTAACTTTTTGTATTTTTTGAATGCCCAAGGGGTCCCGAGACTAACAACGTTGACACGATCTCGGCATCGCTTACCAGTTTTAAATGACAAGGCAGCCTCGTTTTCGACCAATAGGAAACAAGATTCAAGGTCAATGTCTCTGCATGAAATTTAGACCTTGGATAGTCATGACCAGTGCCGAAAGAATAAAGATTGTATCTCAAACGGTTGAATTGTTACAGATTTTTCAATTTGTAAGGCATTAAATTTTAGACACATGTAATCTGACACCTGGTGACGTCATCAAGATCTAACCTCTTTGGTATAGTACTTTACTGTGGGTTCCTTATTGTGACTAAGTTTGATGATGATCCAAGCTTTGCAAGCGACTCTTCTAGCACCGAGACAGACTGTGTGCTTTGTCTATGGGATAGTGCAGATGTATGCATATTGTACATGCTTATGTACACTCGTATATACTGCACTGTGTGTATGCTGTGGTATAGGTTGCCAGATTCAAAAATTCATAACAAATCAACAAATGACGTCACACTAATGTAACTTGGTATGTGATATGTTAATGACCAAGTCTACGTCCCTGCTCGGTTTCAAGGTCATACGACCATTAGAGGAAGTGAACGACCTTGGCTAATGTATGCTGTACAAACGGGCTTATTTCATGACGTCATCGTTACGCCACCAAATTTTGCTGCTAATATGCGTTAGACCAAGTCACAACAAAACTGAAACAAAATATTTGACCTTAATCGGCCGTTTCATTCTCTAGATATAACTGTTAAAAGGATGCACGTTCAAGCGAGTGTAATTTGACACCTGGTGACGTCATCAAACTTTTAAAAGTATGGGCATATTCACTGACCCTCAGTGAACATATGCACCAATTTTGGGCCATTTTGCAAAAACTTCGCCACAGACATCTCTTCAAAATGCGTTTTGGCCATTTTGCAACTTGCCGCTAGAGGGCGCTGTTTCGTGTGACGACTTAACTTTTGGTATTTTTGTAATGCCCAAGGGGTCCCGAGACTAACAACGTTGACCCAATCTCGGTATCTGCTACCAGTTTTAAATGACAGGGCAGCCTCGTTTTCGACCAATAGGAAGCAAGATTCAAGGTCAATGTCTGTGTATGAAATTTAGACCTTGGATAGTCATGACCATTGCCGAAAGAATAAAGTTTGTATCTCAAACGGTTGAATTTTTACAGATTTTTGAATATGTAAGGCATTAAATTTAAAACGCTTGTAATTGGACACCTGATGACGTCATCAAGATGTAACCTCTTTGGTATAGTACTTTACTATGGGTTCCTTATTGTGACAAAGTTTGAAGATGATCCAAGCTTTGCAAGCCACCCTTCTACCAGTGAGACAGACTAAGTGCTTTGTCTATGGGATATGGCGTAGTGCAGATGTATGCATATTGTACATGCATATAATATACTGCACAGTGTGTATGCTGTAGTATAGGTTGCCAGATTAAAAAAATCATAACAAATCAACAAATGCCGTCACACTAATGTAACTTGGTGTGTTACATGTCAATGACCAAGTCTACGTCCCTGCTAGGTTTCAAGGTCATATGCCCATTAGAGGAATTGAACGACCTTGGCTAATGTATGCTGCACAAACGGGCTTATTTGATGACGTCATCGTTACGCCACCAAATTTTGCTGCTAATATGCATTAGACCAAGTCACAACAAACCTAAAACACAAAATTTGACCTCCATCGGCCTTTTCGTTCTCTAGATATAACCGTTAGAAGAACACATGTTCAACTGAGTGTAATTTGACACCTGGTGACGTCATCAAACTTTTGAAGGTATGGGCGTGTTCACTGACCCTCAGTGAACATATGCACCAATTTTGGGCCAATTTGCAAAAACTTCGCCACAGACATCTCTTCAAAATAGGTTTTGGCCATTTTTCAACTTACCGCTAGAGGGCGCTCTTTCGTGTCACGACTTAACTTTTGGTATTTTTGGAATGCCCAAGAGGTCTTGAGACTAACACTTTTGACCCGATCTCTGTATCTGCTACCAGTTTTAAATGACAGGGCAGCCTCGTTTTCGACCAATAGGAAGCAAGATTCAAGGTCAATGTCTGTGTATGAAATTTAGACCTTGGATAGTCATGACCATTGCCGAAGAAATAAAGTTTGTATCTCAAACGGTTGAATTTTTACAGAAGTTTCAATATTGAAGGCCATATATTTCAAACGCTTGTAATCTGACACCTGATGACGTCATCAAAATGTAAACACATTTGTGCAGTACTTCATTATGAGGTGATTGTTGTGACCAAGTTTGATGATGATCCGAGTTTTGCAAGTGGCCATTTTGCCAGGTAGAAAGACCATGCGCTTTGTCTATGGGGTTTTGGGAGAAGAATAAAAAAAGCTAAAAAAAAAAAAAAAAAAAAAAAAAAAATCAGAACAGTTTCAAAGGCTTTCCGCAGGAGTGCGGAAAGCCAATAACAGGTTTCGTGAGTTAGTAGGCCTACATAACCACTGAGACCTGGCATGTCCGCGTGTTTGGAACGCAGCCCTTCAATTCAGCTCTTCTTACAACGGATTTCATTAATTTTAATCAAAGCTGATGTTCTGTACTGTGTCATTTTCCTGGTAGGAAAATCCCAAATATAATCTTATACTCGATGGGGTATGCCGCAAAATGCTTATACAATCATTGTGTAAAAGGTGATGCATTTCATTGATGTGGTAAAAGATGTCTTTTTGTCAAGACAGTCACTAAACCCACAGTACTATCGTAGTATCTGGTATGGTGCCTAATCACCATTCAAATAAAACAACCACACTTGAGATGAGAGAAAAATTGGGTCCATAGGGAAAACCTGAGGGAGTAGGCTATACCAACTGTGCCTTATAGCTCAGCTGGTAGAGCATCTTCCCGGTGAGTCAGAGGTCTCGGGTTCGAATCCCGACAAGGCCCTTACGATTTGTCTCTCATCTAAAGATTGGTTTATCTTAAGCAGGCCTCCCACTGTGCGATTTTGGCCACGAATTTTGTACGATTAGCTACGATTGGGTACGATTGTGTGTAGAGTCTATAGGCAGTCTCCGATAATCGTACCAATTCGTAGGAAATTCGTGGCAAAAATCGCACAGTGGGAGGCCCGCTTTAGATGCTGGTCATTCAATATATCCTGCGATCTGACGTCGTTACACAGGGAATGCGTCTCGCACATTTTCCGGCGATCAATTATATCTTCATACTTTTTTGACGTTATTGGTACTTGAACTTCAGAAACAGAATTACTTGAACCGACATTTGAACAGCCCTCGAATTCACTTAAGAATAACACATTGGGCATCGATAACGGATTTATGTTGGCAGCCGCGATATTAAATCATCCTCATAGACAGATAGTATCATAGCAAGAGTGATGATATATTTTGACATTTTGAGAGATTTTGAAACTTCGTTGTTTGTATCGTTGGCCGCGATGGTACAGCGCTTTGGACGATCAGAGTTTGTTATCCAATTGCGGTAGTACATTTTGCTTGTCGGGTCGCGAACGCTTGTGAGTTGTTTCCATTTTACCGACTGAAAGAAAGGAAAAGTGACCTTAATCGAACATTTTCTAGCTACTTAATGTTAAACCATGGTTAAATGACATCTTACTGGATATCATTTTACCTATCAGACATGATTTTCTATAGGTCGTATCTGTTTTTACTCAAAATTTGCCCTTTATTATGTGTCCAGCTATGGTGTGAAAATTGAACAGGCTCATAAAATGACGCCCAGCCCAACACGCCATTTTTCTTCTATAGGAGACTAGGGATATAGCGACAGTTAACCGGGATTCCTGACCCTAGTCTCAATAACTCTCGCCAAGAGGCAACGACAAGTCTGCCCCTAGTCCGCTGTTTATTTGTTGATGTAAGACTGAGGCGGTTGCGTTCGTGGCCCTTCCCTTAAAGTAAGCACGGCACTCAGTAAAAACATACAGAGGAAGTCCAGCTATACACTTGGAGGCTTATACACACAGGCTACGTGTTTCACAGGATAGTCGTTTCAATTTGAGCCGAGTCCAAGTATTATTGAATCCTGAGACTGCGGTAAATGTTCAAGGCTTTCTTCCTCGCTTTGGACTCTGAAACATTTCTGTTCTCACACGTCAGTATACGACGACTGCACTCAATTGACATCGTGTATTTATCAAGGACAGTGCTGTGTTCTGCTAGTTTGATGGAATATTAAATCATGCAGTGTACTGCGTGTAGCAGCATTAAAGCAGCACCTCTAAAGTCTCTCATCTGCAGTCTGAATGTGGTATGAATTAAGCCTTTACTCCAAGTCTGAATTCCCCTTGTGGATGATTAATATATCTTGAAGCAGTTGGTGTTTGGACGACAAGACGAGGAGGCGAAGCTAAACGTCTTCGTGTGAAAACGGTAAGACAGTTTGGTCGTTAACGGAAGCCATTTAATATGTCTCTGGTGTGCATGATGTTATGCAAAATGTGCAATGATGCTCCAGTGTTTAAGGTATTTGTCCATTTGAAATCGTTTGGTATGGCCATGGGGAAAAAAAGTATGGCGTTTAGGCAAGGCCCACGTGTTTCGAATGAGACGTAATTCTATTCAGTGATTAAAATTAATGATCCTTTTGCATGTCAGATTGTAGAACAAATGGAATGCAGTAAATGTCAGAGTGTAACCTTTTTTCATAGAATTCTTGGGAAAATACAGAGATACAGACGGAATGCATGTCATGGCCATGTTATATTCTAGGACCATCCACATCCTCGCCTTTCATTTGTTATTTCAATCCGAAGTACACATTGCTTTGTATTAATTCCAAGAACATTTATCTTCTACAATTCCTCACTTGCCATCCCAGCCTTTGGCTTGTCAGTCTTTCTCATACCCGGTAGACTTTACACCTGTCGTGAACCTGTTTACGGAAGCCTCGCATCTGTGCATATTCAGTGCTAATCAAGGTTCAAGGGCGTGCTGTTATAATATAAATGCATGGTGTATGAAGTCGTCTTGCCATCCAAGTATAGATGGTCGTTCTCCGCATCAGTAACAATTTCGAGACAACCATTCTTCTGCATTTCTGTTTGCTGTATGACCCATTTATATCGGCCGAGGTTATATTAAAACCAAAACACAGCTGGAAGATATAGCTCGGAAGGGTTGATCCATCTTATTAACGATGTTACCCACGGGACATAGTGTTAAGTTCATGGGGTATTCTAGTTCAGGGAAAATATATTATTTAGCAGTAACGACAAACATATTAACTGGCATGTTAACATGAACTCTCCATGGAATACATTAATAGACTTTCAGAGAATTTCCCGCTTAAATTTCACCGCTTTGATGCATGTGGTTTTATCCATCGCTTTTGTGCCCTTGTACTTCCCTTGGACCATGCTCGACCCAAGAGATTGTTCCGCGTGTCAACGGTTAATTCATGAATATTTTGGCCTCCATACCATACTTTTTCCAACCATCCCAAGGTGTTAATCCGCATCACGTGATGCAGCCGGGAACCATCACTAAATAAACAATGATTAGTGTTCTGTAACACAGTTCACACACTGATAGGAAAACCAGGCTTGCAGAGGAATTTCAAATTGTCATCTCGGTGCTTTCTTTTGTGATAAAATTTGCAAAAGAAAAGACGCGTAACGTAATACAATGGCTCAGCATCTGAAACGAGGCTGCCTATGGTGCTAATTTGAAAGTTGTCATCAGATAAACCATTTAAGAGCATGTAGATATTGAGTGCATTAGCCATTCTACTCCAATTATGCTTCACTGCAGGGGTTTTGCGATATACTACAATTCAGTTGGCTATTCTATAGGCTCGAACGTATTTTGCGATTGGTTGCAAGGCGCTCCGTCGACTTCACATTCCGCGATCAAATTATCTACAGTTTATTTGGAGATCAGAGGGTTTACTGGTTTCTATGCGATTTCGACAAGTGCAGTAAATTCGCGAGTGTTTGAATCGGGGTTGAGCCATTGAGTTCCCCATGGAGGGATATAGACATCGGTAGTTCTTACATTAGGAATTTCTGCACGCTTTGGCATTGGCTTTGGTGAATTTGTGACATTTTATGGACCTCTGTAAAGAACATTTTATTACTCCATCGCGACAGCTCATCCACCCGTCGTTTTCACTTTTACTTGGTAAACATAGAATGATTTTAGCCTTGCCAGTTTTTACCCCCGCCAGTTTTTACCCCGTTTCCGCCATCGGCCTGATAAACTGCACACGGCATGGTTGCTCATGGGGTTAATGCCATTGTGCTATCGAGTGTCGAGTTGAGTTGTGGGTGTCACTGTGCGTTGTGTGAAGGTGACAGTTTATGTAAACTATCACACCTTAATACCAAACATCATTGACCACATTCTAGCGTGCCTGTTGCAGGTGCAACATGATTTCGGTGCCGGTCCATAACCCACCCACAGGTGCATTCCTCGCTTCTGATTTATGAGCTGTTTATACTCGTCTGGCCCATTAACCCAGGCCGCAAGATATACCGTGACACGATTGACATTATATAATGGGAACTGTCGACACGTCAGTTTGTGCCACCCTACCTAGCCTACATGTTATATACCTTGCCCGTGCATGCAATGGTTGCCAATACAATAGCAAAATACTGCTGTCTTGGCAGATCCAGTGGGCATCAACCGAACAGATTTGAAGTTTTAAACATTTGCTAAGTGCTATGTTGTAATTTCGTACTCGCTCTTTTCCACATTCAGTGATTTTTGTGGCACTGCAATTCAACAAAAGCAATGGGAAACTTTTGAGACGCTTGGTGGCAGCAAACAAACCTGTCCTTTTCCGTTGTCTACGTCATATTGAGCATGCGCACTTCAGTCTCCTATTGCACTTGTACGGGAAGCGCAAGGAAGCAGGACGGCACCGACGCAACCAGGGAGGCTTTATTATAATACAATTTTCCCCTATGAAAATATAATTGTAATAAAGGATATTGCTCTTATTAATTGTACATCCCGCATCCCATTGAAATATCCAGCCCCGGCCCTCCTCCCGGAGGATAGATATGTGCACTATACATTATCATTATCATATCATTATCCAACACACACAGAAAGAATCCTGGCTAGGCCGCTAAGTCATAGCCGAATAGATGTGCTGAAATTACATGCTGCTGTAAGGACGTACTTTCTGTTTTCCTATAATAATGCCAAGACCTTGGAAAATTAACCGCAAAAATGATCTCGAAAATAGGCACGATAGAAACTGGTCCAGGTGATTGAATGGGATTCCCTTTTCCGGGACGTTGCGAATGACTGGCGGCGTAAAACCGCAAACATAGAATGCGGTCATGGTTGCAACATGTTGTTTCCGACGATACATCTGCACTTCATGTCAATGAACAAGGCCTCTGCAGAGGTTGATTACTAGTTGGTTCCGTCACATGTCGATCATTGGTCGTCTGTTGATGTGATTCGCGCGTCAACTGTGCGCACAATCTTTTTGCGCAGCTCTTTCCGGAACGTGCGCCAAGTGTTCCTTTTATAAGCGAGGTGACGTCATGTTGAACATGCAAATAGGTACATGTGGTAGTGTTGCCGTATTAATTTAGCAGTCACATGGAAACTTCCCATTGGTGCAACGACGCGCATGCGCGTTGTGCCTGCTATGACACGCGCAACTCAACTTTTGCACCAATGATGTGCCTTGGCTTGATTCCCAGTAACCTTTTCACACTACCTATACACTTCTAAATCGGGTAACCCTTTTCCCGGAAAGGACCTTGGAATCGAAATCAGTTTATGGTAAACATGAAAATCAGACTTCATTTTAAACTTGATCTAGGCCTATAGGCTTCAATTTTTAAAGCAGAATTTAAGTTTCTGTGCAATACAAAATTGTTTTGTTTATTGGTTTCCGGTCCATATATTCCAAAACGTGGGGCTGTTAAAGGTTTCGGTGTTTACGTTTGAACGTGCTTATCAGAAAACTTGCTCATTATCTGCAACGCCAGAAAAGTTAGCAGCAATTTCCATCTAGACGGAGCTGACGGACTAATCGGGGTTAGAAATGGGAATCGGAACTGTCTCCTAATTCCCGAGGCACTTACACATTTGCGAGAGATGCTTAAATCAAAATTTGGTTTCCTTTCGTGTCTTCTTGTGAGTAGGCATGCCATTAGAGCACGCGCGTAATTTGCTGTTGAAAAATTGGCGCGCAAGGTGTAACCAGAAACGAATAAGGCCCCTGAATGGAGTGGATTTTCGAGAGGTTGGTTGTAAATTACGACCGGTTTAATAAGTACGGCCTGTCTTTGCCAGTCTTGGCCGGCGTAAATTTCACACCGGATTTCCGTGTGTTTACAGGTGATGTCGTTTGCCATATAAATTTGTGCTGGTTGCTTTCAGGGATGCCGGTGGCTCTGCGAAATTACAAACAAGGTTAGGTGTAGGCCTACTTGATATATACCATTGCTGCGGTTGGATTTCGAAAGTCTGTCAATAGGATGTCGAGTGGGAATGTCTTCATGTGGTCTTCATAAAGATGCGAAATTAATTTCATGGATTAGAGTTTTCTTATCAGATGTACAATAAACACCTTCAGCTCAATGAGCAAGCCACGTACTCGTTGGGCGTCAGTCACCCATTGTTAGCCTGGGGTGCAGGTTTCCGAGGCGACACCGAGACGTTGGCACTCGGTCTGGCGGGCTCAGAGCGCCGTCCCCCTGGCGGGGAAAATATGGCTGGACACGCTGATCTCAACCGGTCAAGTCGTGCAGCCGGACACTGAAACCGGCCGCTGGAAACTCGGACTTGATTTTGTGGTAATGTTGATCAGTGTCTGCTACAGCTAGACTTTTATCGATGTATAAGAGTTGAGGTTGCGATTTAAATAGGTCTCCTTACCAATTGGATTTTAGCTTCAATCTTAGAAGGGGCATTAGGGACAATGCTAAACCGTCGTTATGTTCCTATTAATATGATTGTGACATTTAGCAATACACGTGCTGACATGTCTTGATATTTGACGAACTTCAGTCAAGTAGGTTCCTTGCTGCGTGACAGTCCACGCCGCACATGGTTGATCAGTGGGGGATGTCAGACCAGTGGGTTTCACGGAAGCCATTTAGCGGGTCCCTGGCCTGATAGCCGCCCGTGACTGCACGGCAGAGAGTTCGGTATAGCCATCGTGTCTACCACACATTTCCGCTTCAATTTCGTATCCCCTCCTGGTAACTTAAAGGAGGGTGCTCTGGTCTCCTTGCCTCCTGGTGACCAGCTTGGGAACGTCGTCTGTGAGACTCGCTCGCCCGGATGTTCCTAGACGGGATGCCATGTATGTTACGGGGCGATGTCCCTCCGGAAGTGGTTTACTAAAGGCATTCCCCCTGCGTGCTATATGTACTCTGCCTAGCTGGGCCTAGCCCCTCAAGCTGAACGCAACGTGTCACCCTCGACTTCACCAGCTCAGAGTAAATAGCCATCGGCTACTGAGGCTGCATGCCATTTGCGATTCTGACGCTATGATCGTGAGATCAGAGTCTGGATATCCCACCACATCACTTGCATTGCTTTTGCGTTTCGTATTGTGTGATCTTTCCCTGGGTATAGTCAGTGTAAGCATGGATACCTCTATGGTGTAAGCTACCACTACGTTTGGTGTGACACCTAATTAGGCCTACATACTTCAGCCAAAGAGTGGCCGTTGTTGGATGTCGTCAGCAACGCAGTTTTGTACTTGGCAGCTCTAAACGCAATCTTCGTGTCACCCTACCTCCATGGTGTCACGTAAAAAGGTCCTCGGGTGTCGTTATACGTGTTACACAATCTCTCGACACAATCTCTGTTCTTCGTCATCCTCCTCCCCGCTTGCACGGCATCTCGATACTTTATTAGCTGTCTGACCCGCAAAATCGGCCCTGAAATGTAAGTAAACTGATTTTTAAGCTGTGGGATTGTTCAGCGGAGCTGTGGGAATTTTCGCATGTTTATTGCAGTCCCTGTGGAGAATTTAAATTGTTCGTTTAGATTGTGTTGTTTTCATTTCTTTACAGCCTTGCAGTACATCAATGCTTTGGGGTTGCAATTCTTTGATCAAACCTTTCTTGCCGAACTAATCTGGAGTGTGTTCGTTTAGAACACACTTCGGTTTTCTGGTGATAGAGTCGCCGAAATATTGTCGAAGCAATGATATTCTATATGGTTTTAAACGTCAACACGTTCATGTTGTACATGATCGGTTATATATGAACACCTTGGTACAACGAATTTCACAATACCCATAATTTGTCCGTCCATAATATGTTTTCATAAGCAATGTACATTTAGCGTATCACTAATTGATAGAATGGCAGAAAGGCACGTGTTAATATGGATTTAGAAACGCATTTTGGTTGTGTATGGTTAAATAATTTATTGTTGTGTGTTGAATGGCATATAAAGTTTACAGATATGAAAATCCAATTTTCCACGTTCGCCAAAACAAATTGCAGATCAGTGCTTTTAGACTTGAGAAGGTCCATGACCCTATGCTATACCAAATGTGCATGCCTTATTGTTGTCAATTAGCTGGTACTAACGAGGTCGTGTTCCCATCTCGTCTTGTTATTATGACAAGGATGTCAAGGCGAGCAATCTGGTCACCACGTGTGCAATCGATTGACGTATAGTCTGGTGCATCGATGTACTTGACATTGCGTCTATATCTGTGTGGGAATGTGGAAAACAGAAGTGTCAGGGGTTTTTCCCAGTTGCACTCTTTATCAATCGCTTTTGCAGGCGGGGTCGGATTGGGTGTGATCCAAACTCTGGGATCTTCCCTGCCTGTGTAACCATCGACCATAAATGATGTTGCTTTTTTTTGTACCTGTCCTTCGTAGATGTACAGTTGAAGTCAGAAGTATAAATACATGTACACCACTAGCATCATCACCCAAAATGGTAAACATGACTACCCGAACCATTGCAAGGTGTACAAGCCATGTTTTTAAGTACTGCATGCACTTGAGGAATTCCACAAAATCAAGACTTTAGTAACACTTGGTTGCATACAGTTGCATTTATACTTCTGACTTCAACTGTATATATCACGCTGATTGGTTGTTTATTCCATAGACCCCGCATTGGGTGGTCAATTATTTGGAAATTCATCATTCAGATTTTCAGACAAATCTTGTTTATTTCATTAACAGATAGTATTCATCACACACTCGCACCATGAAACCTCACGTCACGCCCTCCACCGTCACTATGGCATTTCTCGCACAGTTCCTGTTAGTCTTCGTCTCAAGACTAACATTCGGTCAGCAGCTCCCAACGAGAGATGAGGATATATTTCAGCATCAGATGGCCAACCCAGAAACAGTTGCATACACCAAGGTGTTACCGGATGGTGCTGAGGCGAGAGACTACATTTTCAATGACTCACAAAAATTGTAAGTTACCCCAGGCCATGTCGATCGTCTTTCTAATTGCCGTTTATGTGTGTTTTTCATTTTAAAAAATACATGACCGGTCACAACGTATATCCCTTTAATAAGAGGTGAAGTCTGACGCCAGTTTGCATGGTAATTATGAGCAGATGGCGTCGAAGCAAAGGGACACGTTTCAGTGATCTTTGTACAGAGCCACAACGTGGCAAGTGACAAAAGGTGACGTCGAAAGTCGGAAGTCCCTGCCCATTTTGCCGAGAAGATGACCCCACGGTATAAAGTTCGATTCCCACCTTTCACCTGTGCAAGGCGCCGCCTTTAGTGGGCCCGAGATAAAACAAATATTTTCAGTGGAGCAGCCTGACATTCGAACTATGTTCAAATCCCCGGAGGTATCCGTGAAAATATTGTCTTTAACCCCGCCTTGACCCGCCCGCGGGCAGGATTGGAGTGGGCAAAGTGACCCGGGCGTCGAGCTGGGTATTCCGCTGAAAGAAGACCGCTAAACTTGACGCTCACGCCAAAAACTTAGATAACACATTTATACCATAAATTTGCGACACGTTGTGTGTCAAGGGAGACATTTTGGTTTGGATATGGGTCTGTCCACAGTAATGGGGTACATTTCTGTAACATTCAAGATCTTAGGTCCCAGTTCACTTCAAATGTCTTAATTTTATCTTTAAATTATCAAGCTAAACTGGGGAAATAACTTTTTCACCAAGGAGTAAGAAAAATAGTCCTACAACATACATTTGTGAAAACCTCGTGCACAGATTTTCCTATTACGCATGTAACAAAGACGGGAAAAAATGTCACAAAATTGTTTGTCCACGTTACATGCGTAATAGGAAAATTTGTACACTTGCTTTTCAAAAATGTATGTTGTGGCAGCAATTTCTTACCTTTTTGGGCAAAAGTTATCTCCTGAGAACAAAACAAGGACATTTCTCTAATTCTGAGATAAACTAAAGACATCTGAAAAGGAATTATTGACTTAGTTTTCAAATGTACCCCATTACTGTGGACAGACCCATATGTGACTACCCTACTTTCTAGAAATACCAACTTCACGGTTTTAGAATGCCAGGCCGAAAGCTAAGTTTGAGTACATGTATAGGCTATGTTGTCTATTATGTAAGAGGTCGTGGGTTCGAGTCCCACCCGAACAGGCTGTGAAGTTTTTTTCATAGTGTCTATAAAGTGCTAATCATGATACGTCGAGTAGGGCAAACCAACCTTAAGTAACATTCATTCCCCCGACGCAAGCTGTATCACCTTCCCTTACATTGTCCAAGTTTCTTAATATTTCTACTGCGCAGTGCCTTCACTGCTCTATCCCATCATGCATTCAATAATGTAAATGCAGGAGTTGAGATGGCCAACATAACATTGTCCAAATAAACTTTCGTCAAGCTCGTTGGGCGTGAACTGTGAAAACAAACCCGAGCTTCTGTCGATCTATAGCGCGGCTATAGGCTGGCTGTATGCTTCATAAATGCGATCTGTTTAGGGGCTATCTTGTAATCGCTCGGGATTCAAGCAACTAAATTGTGGCTTCAAACTCGCAAAACCGAACACAATTAAGCGATTAACTTATGTAAGACGCCATAACATTAACAAAGGCAGAAAAGAAACGCATTGATTTGAGAGTCGTATAGCAGTGTGTAGCAACGTTTGACGACATCATTTTGTCGACTCTTTGTTCGTAACTTCTTAAAGTCAAGACCGGTAACATGACCTTGTAAAAAGTTCCGGTGGAATCTGACTCGACCTGATGGGGTCGCTACGTGATGAACTTGAAGTTGTCAGTTTCTCGTGGACATTATGCTCAACAAGTCAGTTTGTAAACAGTGATTCATGCTCAGGTCTCCCGTGCTGGGCTTGTCCCCAGCTCAATAACGCATGCGTGCATGCTGATGTTTCGTGCTCTGATTGGACATACTCTATTGACGCATGCTCTTTGAGTCTTTGATGAAACACAGCACGGTACAGCCGCCATGCGCAGAGTTATAGAGAGGCCCGACACACAGCAGACTGTGCCATCGTGCCAGCTCTAGCCATCTTTCTCGCCTCCCGCTGGGAAACTACTCGATATAATCACGCGAGCTATTTGTTCGCCGCAGGGAGGAGGGTCACGGCGCTTCTTGTACTTTCCCTGTGTTAGTTTCCTCCATAGTCGGCCGTCAGTGGCGATATTGTTTGACGACCAATTTGTCCGAATTTGTCGTGCCAACACGCTAATGACTATCGTGTATCGCACAGCCGAGAAGGCATGGCTAGTGTGTTTACATGCATAAGGCATATATCCCTTGAAGACGTTTGAGTTGAAAACGTACTGGTCATGTATTTATTTTAAAGGAAGGGGCAACACTTGTTTGAAGATATCGGCGAATTTCATCAAAAATATTACCGATGTATTGCCCAGTGCATAAACCTTCATGAGAATCAGAGAATATTGTTTTCAACGTCGGCAACCCAATCAATTTTGATGATAAACTCTGCAACTAATGCAACTATGTGCTGTGCCATATTTGAAATTTTTGAACGGAAATGACTGCATGGATGACGTCGAGATTGTTGCCTTGTTTCCCGACTCCCACACGACGTGAAGTGTGTAAAATATGTTGTGTCCTGACTCACGCCCTCTCAAGTCCGAGCGCTGAACTGCAAAAGATAGCGACTTACATGAAGCGTACAAAGTTAGGCAACCCTTTGCAAGTGTTGTCCCTTCCTTTAAATCAAGTACATGTATAACAGGTCTCACCAGTTAGTACAAATTATCAAACCACTGAGACCTGGTCATGCATTTATATCAAGTAACATGTCTCGCCAGATAGTATAAAAATTATCAACTAACCATTGAGGCCTGATCATGTATTAAAATCAAGTAACAGGTCTCACCAGTTAGTACAAATTATCAACTAACCACTGAGACACGGGATCGATTTCACAAAAGTTAAGAGGAGTTCTGTGCGTCCTAATTCCCATACCAACGTCCCAAGACTGCATTTGTCTCTCTTGGCATTAAGTTTTATTCCCGCCACATTCCCAGTTTAAATAAAAAGCCATGAAAGCCATGGTTGTACAGGGTGTTCCAGAAAAAAAACGAAACCGAGATTTATCGATGTTTAATCATACTTTAATCTCAATCTTGAATAATAAATGACACATATTTGGAAAGCTTAGTTCCTCATCTTTCATTTGATACCACTCATATGATACATACTTCACGCATGAATGAATAAAGACAATATGAAGCAGGGCTACCAAAAAGTCGTTTGAACAACGATACCTGAATTTCAAAGAAATAATCACATTTCTAAAATGTTCATTTCCTGCCCTTTCGTATGATACCTCAGTCAGGAAAAATGAGCCAGGGATGACAGAGATATCCTGCATTTAAATATGGATTGAATTTCCATGTTTTTTTTAAATCATTTGTTTTTTTCACACCTGACCAATTTTTCGCATGAATGGATTCGGAGATGGTCACTTGTGCATTAAAAACGTGCGTGCTGAAACCCCTGAAATTCAGGTATCGTTGTGCAAACGACTTTTTGGTAGCCCTGCTTCATATTGTATTTATTCATTCATGCGTGAATTATGTATCATATGAGTGGTATCAAATGAAAGATGAGGAACTAAGCTTTCCAAATATGTGTCATTTATTATTCAAGATTGAGATTAAAGTATGATTAAACATCGATAAATCTCGGTTTCGTTTTTTTCTGGGACACCCTGTATACTATCTGTCACCGGATTGAATTTGGTGTATCGACTCTTTGTCGAAAGTAAGAAGCTGTTGATAGTTTTGTTTTTCATATTACATCTTATATCTTTCATATTACAGTTTTTATTTCGTGGTGGAGGAGGACAGTGCACCGGTCTCCATAACAGTCACGCCGTGTTCAGCCCAAATAGACTGGACCCTGTCCCTCATGGATTTACCAGAAGACGGCAGCGGCTCAAGTAAGTTGTTGGTGCTTCTTTGTAAACATCGGATAAGGTCATATTGTATCGTGTATAGAGCGTATATTCACTTGACCCGAGGTCACTATTGCTTGTCCTCCAGAATGGGAAACAACAGTAGAGCACGTGCTTTTTTGCTGGCAGCCACGTGCGTTTCTCCACATGGCTATATTCATGCTCTATTGTTATCTCCCTATCTGGAGGACAAGCAAACAGTGAGCCGTGACCTTTTGAACTATGTGAATGCGCCCAATAGAGAAATATGGTTGATTGGATTAATATGAATAGAGCTGGGGATGGACATTGATTGTTATGCCCCTTTTTCTTAGTTTTGGAGCTCGCTCTCGTTGCTCATTTTATGCCTTTTTTGGCAACAAATTTCCTTTATGCCATCATACTGGATTGGCCTAAACTTTACTTTATAATTATTTGCAACTTTAGCTGGATTTCTTTTAGAAAGGAAATCGCCACTGAAGGTACAATAAGGGATAAGATACTTTACAAAGATGGATTTACAATGTAGAAAGATATTTGTTGATGTTGCCCTTAAACTAGGATAAATATAGATACAGGAAAACATGATTCAGATAAAGATCCAGAGTGCAGCCGTACGAGAATAGATAACTAGATGAGTATCTCAGTATGTGCTTTAGGGATAGTGACCATATGTTAATGTATATGGGTCTGTCCACAGTAATAGGGTACATTTCTGTAACATTCAAGATCTTAGGTCCGTGTTCACTTCAAATGTCTTAATTTTATCTTTAAATTATCAAGCTAAACTGAGGAAATAACTTTTTCACCAAGGAGTAAGAAAAATAGTCCTACAACATACATTTCTGAAAACCCCGTGCACAAATTTTCCTATTACGCGTGTAACAAAGACGGAAAAAAATGTCACAAAATGGTCTGTCCACGTTACCTACGTAATAGGAAAATTTGTACACAAGCTTTTCAAAAATGTATGTTGTGGCAGAAATTTTTTACCTTTTTGGGCAAAAGTTATCTCCTGAGAACAAAACAAGGACATTTCTTTAATTCTGAGATAAACTAAAGACATCTGAAAGGATTTATTGACTTACTTTTCAAATGTACCCCATTACTGTGGACAGACCCATATGTAAGCAGAAAAACTGAGCTACAGTCTCTCTAATTAAAAGTTAGCTGAATGGCGCTGGATTCTATCAAGCATATAGGAAGATAGCATAGGAGCTCCAGCCCAGATGTGACATTATTCCATTATAGCAGGAAGAAGATAACATTCTCGCATGATATAGACCTATAGACCTATAGGCGCCAAGAGGCCATTTAAACAACACCACGTTTGATGAAGCTTTACAAGTATAGGAGGAAAAGCCAACGTTAACGTCCGGCCAAAACCCACGCGTTTAAGTATGGACTGAAATCCCAATACATATGTCTAGAAAGTGATCCAGGACGTCAGGGGTTAGTCTTTGTTTCAAATTAAAGTGCGGTGTGCATTGTTCAGCTCGGTATTGTCTCTAAGGCTAGGTTCGCCTTTAAAGACATGCCACCATCAAATTAATCCTTGAATTTTCCTTTTAATCGCCCCTTTACGAAAAACGTCAGTAGTACATTTTGAGTAAATCATCTTAATTTGTGCTGTTCTGCAGGTGACGATCAGTTGAGTGAACAGCGCCCTCGCCAGCGCCCAGGTTCAAAAGGCGGCACCGTAGTAAAAACGTACGTGGGGTATGACGTCAGCAGATACGTCACGTACAACTCTCCAGCTGGGATCTACTCCCTGAAGATACGGAGCCCAGAGAAGAGCACGAGTGTGCGGATATACGCAACGACCACACCAGATTCTGATCACGTGTTCCCTGAACTACCGACTGATCCCCGACTCGACATCACGTCTTTTAGGAAGAATAAAGTATCGTTAGCCTGGAAACCAAGCCCGTCTGACGTCATCTATCGGCAGCCAATCGTTTACTGCGTGACGCTGAACCCAAGCCAGAACTATCACACGTGGTGCAGCGTACAGTCGGCTTTGCATGGCGATCAACCACCACCGCTGCCGCCAGATAGCGGGTTCGGATTTGAGCACGAACAGGAAGAAAGACAACGTCTCCGTGAAGAACGGAAGCAAAGGAAACTGACCCGGCGAGAAAGACAAGCTCAGGAGATGATCGTGGAATGCGTTGGCACGAAAACTCAACACACCTTCACTAATCTGGAACCAGCTAAGCGATATTACTTTGACCTGTTTGCTGTGGATCAAACAACCAACCGAAGTGTTGCTTACATCGGCACGTCCATCATCACGCGATCTGGGCCCTCAACCAGGAAGCAAATCCCCTTAAAGGATGGCAACCTTCGCACATCGTCCGTCCGTAAGTCTTCCCCGATCAAGACGTTTAACTTCACCGTGGGTGCCGTGGGGCAGGACGTCCTAGTGGCCGTCCATCCGTGCATTCAGTCCGTATCTGTCGAGGTTTGGTGGGAAGGCGCAAAAATCCGCAGTGCTACAATCAGAGACTTGAAGGATTTTCACATACACGACGTAACAGGGGATCTTGAGATCAAAGTGAAAAGCTTACACACGGGCTCAACGCACTTCAGAATCTTCGCGACCACAAGACCCAACAAGTACCCCTTCCCGCGTCTGCCCGCAGACAAGAGGATAAAAGATTTCAAGAATCTGAAGGAGTGTAATTCGGTCACGTTGGCTTGGCTGAGCACGAAAGAGGTGGCACAGTACTGCCTGTACAAACGGGAAGACACGCAGAGAAGCCGGCACAGTGAGGATTCTCACAGTGGGCATGCGCAGTGCTTAGAGCCGGACATGAGAAAGAGAACTGAGAAGGTCATCTGTCGGTCCATCAGTGGTCCGGACTTAAACCAAGATGTCCTGACGGAAACAGTAAGCGGACTAACGCCCGGTATGGCGTACGAGTTCGATGTTTACGTCAGCAGTTTCGGTAAGCAAACGCTGGCGTACAGGAGCGTTCGGGTAACGACAAAGAAAGTGTGCTGATTGTGGGCGCGTGGTGGCGTGCTTCACTAGAACAGTCATGGTCGCGACACGTGACACAGTGCCTTCTGCATTGTGCACGCCGTGGAAATGGAGAAGCGCTCTGAAAAAAAATGTATGACCAATACTGAATGACTGGGGAGTGCTTTTTCCACTGCTGGCTTTGATGATCGATAAAAAGAGACACACGATCTTCGACTGGTGTGTGTTACACCATGTTTTGACGGCAGAGGGCGCTCTAAACAAGAATCGACCAATGCCACTGGTATTAACCAGTGGATTCGACGCAGAGTTGTACCAGATAATTGACTGGCATTTTATCAGCTCGACAAAATACTTGTTTTTATTTTGACAAGGGGCACAAAGATGAGAAACAGTTGGACTTTACAAGAACTGATTCACTTGTTAGGTCAGTGCTAAAATAATAGTATTCGTGCTTTGTACTATATTTCAGACTTTTTAAAAGTGAAACATTTATTTCGATCTCTGTAATTTATGGTATTGTAAATTGTAATGAATTTTCTGAGAACGAACGACCGTTTGGACGTGGTCATGATTTGGGTGTATATAATTGTTTTATGCAAAGGATTTTAACATGCCTGGGAGTGGAGTGGGACGGGGTTGCCTTGGTGTGGTAAAAAACCGCGCACATTGTGTAAATTCTACATCATCACTGCCTAAACTAAAGTATAAATCATAGTTATGTATAAAGTGTTTACATGGATACTTTAAACTATCTCTGTACAAAGTATAAATAGCATTCAGTGGAGACGGTATTGCTCAGTGCACGCCCACCATGAGGTGGCAACATCATGACGTCACATCGGGGACACCGGACCGTAACTAAGTTCACGCTCGTGTCCATTGTGTTTGTATAATATTGTATTCTGTTTTATTCTTTTCGAAGAAATCTTCCAAAACTAATTTTATCAGGATGGCAGTACAAATACCGATGCTTTATCCTGACGTATTTTGTGACGATTCAAGAGAAAAATGCTTCTAAATTCCCCCCCCCCCCCCCCCCTTCAAACCCTCCCCCCTTCAAACCCTCCCCCGTGCCTTCTGTGTTAAATACGTGGACAAACTCGTTGCCAGGGAATTGGCAATCCACCCACCCCCGCTGCGCCACCAAGTTAGGTGGGCACTCTTTTCATGTCCCAGGGTGCTGGTGGGTGACTTTGACACAGAGGTAAGTTGTTCTCGATGGATAGGTGGTGTGTGATCCTCTTCCGAGCGCAGTTTTCTCGGGTTGTGTTTACGTGTTCGGGCGCAAGAACATTGTATAAGCGTGTCAAGAATAGACCGCCACTTGGCAAGCTCGACCTAGGTGGTGTGTGATCGTGTTCCAAGTGCAGTGTTCTCGTGTCGTGTTCCCATCGTTCGGGCACAAGAACGAGTTAACCCGTGTCACAAACAGACCGCCCGAACTCAACCAAAAATCAGATTGTCGGCGAATATAGGAGCATACTGGCATATTTTCTACCCTTGGGTGGAGATTCTGTCACAATTTTGTTTTGTTACTGAAAAAGTAACAATCCCCACCTCTTAAAGTTGCACTGCCCGTGTTTGGGCCGATTTGGGCGTCAAATTTGTTTTTTAAAGTTAAATAGGTATTTTTCTAGAATAGAAAAAGTTATCAGCTTTCATTTGGTACCACGAACGTAAAAATCCGTCAAGGATTAATGCCAGTCGATTAAAAACAAGAAATGATTAAAAGGCTGGCAGGTCAATTAATCGACAGGGTTATGACGTAAATGTACATGTGCGCGTACATGTGTACATTGTACACATACTATGTACATATGAGCATACGCGCACATGTACAACATATGAAGCACGTTTCAAGAAAAAGGCTTGTATCTCCAATTCCCGACGTCGGAAATTTAAGTTTTTGATATTTTTCGTTACAGAGACACGTAAGCTTTCTAAATTCGTTTGCTTGTGTAAATTAATTTTTTTAATCCTTTCACCGAAACACGGGCAATGCAACTTTAAGCGGGCCTCCCACTGTGCGATATTTGCCACGAATGTCCAACGATTAGCTACGATTTGGTACGATTGTGTATAGAGTCTCTAGACAGTCTCTGGTAATCTCATCAGTTCGTGGCAAAAATCGCACAGTGGGAGGCCCGCTTTAGGTGGGGTAGCCAGGGGGAACAATTGATATGTGCACTGTGTACACTCGGGGGTGGTCACCACTGACGGCCACTCGCCCCCACATGACACTTGAGTGTAGTATTAACAATATTATTTTACCTTACCGGCTTTGCATTCATTTTTACTGTGAATAGCTCATTCATCAACGATATTTTGGTATCGAATACTCGATAATTGGTTTAAGGATAACTTATTGAATTGTATCGTTTGGTTTTTGACTTTGTAGCTGTACATGTAGCTATGCCTACATATAATTTTGTCACATTTTGTATTGTTTCGTAATCTATTTTTATTGGCGGGGAATTATGTACTCTGGTATCAAGTAATGCCATTAGCCTCTGTCATACACTCAAGCGTGACCTACTAAAGCGGACAATTGTCAACATGGCGGCCGAACACAAACGCTAAACCCTTTGTTCCATTCGCCATATTGACATTTGTCCGCTCTCGGTCCTCAATGCGCAAGCGCACTGGTCACGCTTGAGTGATATGACATAGGCTAATGGACCTTTATCGTGGTGCGACCATCTTTTCTTTCCCCTATGTAAATTATTCATTGTGTGCATTACAATGACATGCGCGCAGCGCGATCAAGAAAACGCGCAGCGCGGACAGTAATTCTCTCAAAACAACAACGGTAGATTACACGCGCTATCGTGCAGACGCGCAGACGCTCTGATCGTGTCTGACACGTACTAGATACTATGGGCACTATGGGGAACAAGACAAAGATGAACGTACAGCCCGCCGCACACGAGAGATATGTGCTGAGCCAAAATTCATTCGTGGCCGATGGCGTAAGGAGATAGCTCTCGTGTGCGGGCAACTTTCGTGAGCATTTGGTCACTCGTGCCACTTGAGACAAATATCTAACGTGTTTGATAATTTTGGCCTCGCGTGGCCAAAATCTCACGTGTGCGGGGGTGATGAGCCAAGTGCTGAGCTAAAATAAATGTAGCTGGCCAATCAAAACCACGCGCGCGATACGAAAACAGCGCGCGCACGCGAACCTCGCCAAGGTCAACACACTTTAGCAAAAGTTTGGTGACCTCAGCGGTGCCCGCGCGCACTGTATTCATATCACGTGAATATGGGGATGGTTTTTAATTGGCCAGCTACATTTATTTTAGCTCAGCACTTGGCTCATCACCCCCGCACACGTGAGATTTTGGCCACGCGAGGCCAAAATTATCAAACACGTTAGATATTTGTCTCAAGTGGCACGAGTGACCAAATGCTCACGTAAGTTGCCCGCACACGAGAGCTATCTCCTTACGCCATCGGCCACGAATGAATTTTGGCTCAGCACATAGCTCTCGTGTGCGGCGGGCTTACCGTGATAAGGTCAATGCATAGTTCCGAGATTGCCCAGTTAACCCCGCCCCTTAGATATTGTTGCTATGTGCTCACAAGCCATCGCAAAAAATGGCGACAACGTACAAAGCAACGGGACTCGGCATGGAAAGCACAGATTCATTGGAGAAAACTCAAAGGTATTTATGTTTTAGGGTCGACAGTTACCGTAGCACACACTGAGCGAAAGGCTAGTAATGCAGGGATGACATATATTCATAAAAAAATGCGCTTTCCTACCTTTGAACAGCGAATCGCCCGACATTGAAACCAAAATTCACCCGGTCACTGGCGCATACAACATACAAACTGTATGGGCAGAAAATCGCGTAATTGTGTAATGATTGCATCACTTTGACCTATGTGGGCGCCGTCTGCTAGCTCTGTTGTGATTGGTCGGCGGGTTCGGCTTGATTGACAGGTCGGAACTATGCATTGAATGAAGTACACGCAGGTACACGTATATATTTTAATCTTCATTTTTGTCTAACGTATTTTGTATAAACAAGTCGAGCATCGGGGGTTTTCAAAGAAACGAACACAACAATTACAAAGCTGTTTTCGCAACTAACTACCTTGCATTTTATTTATTGTGATAAAAGTATTCGATTTTTGAAAAGCAAGCAGAACATGAAACAAATGTCTATAGACCCTTAGCATCGGCGGCCATGACAGGAGGCAGGTTTTCATATTTAAATGTGTGACAATAGATCGACAAAGTGCATGATGCAGGGTGACAAAATATGACTGCCCCCAGTCAATGGCCGCTCGTGCAAAGTGATAGGACCTGGAGTACACCAAGTCTGAGAGAGCTCCTTGGCAGTAACATAGGTCAATGCTTCATAATTCACCGTTGAAAATGCAATGGCGTTCTCACTTCTTTGTATACATGTACCGTCTTTCGTTTTCAATCTTGCATGTATAGAAAACCAATTTCTTAATAAACTCGAGTCTACAACGAACTGTTATATCTTTAAGCCGTGAACTCGATGATTTTTTTTTATTCTTCAGATTTTTGTCTCGGGGTAAACACGAAACTGTCTTTAAAAACCCCTTCTTTTAGAGATATTTTCTCTGTTTTGTGGCATTTTACGATAACACAGCATCTCCACGAACATACATTAGGGGCGGTTGAGATGCTTACACCGGGTAACACCATCGTACACCGGGTAACACCATCTTACACCGGAGCGGTTTTTTTAGCCATCACCTGTTACACGAGTCTTCCCCGGTGGCAGCCACTACTGCCCGAGCTCGCTATTAAAAGGGGTCTGTGCCAGTGTAAACTAGGTGTAATGACGTCACCTAGTAACCGTGAGCAGTAAAACATGGCGGACAGTTTAGAATCGCGACGTGAGTACGAAGAAAAACACAGATTTATGACACAAAGTAAGAGGGAATAGGGCTGTAAATACATTTTGCTTAATCAGTAGATGTCTGTGGGCATTGACAAAGTTTATTGCGGTACTTTAGGGCAACTATTTTTGCGTGACGCTGGCTTAATTTTTTATCCTGAGTCGAACAATAACGGCATTAATAAAGCCCCACCCGGCAACAACCTTTGACCCGTGCTCCCAGAATTTAAAGCGAAACCCCGTGTCGTTCGTTTTGCATCTTCTGGGGGCTTCCCCCGGTGTAAACCCCCTGTTACCTGGTGTAAGCATCTCGAACGCCCCTTTAGTAGTTAACGGGTTTCCCACACTTCGTAAACTGGTTCACTGGTAGATTGGTTCCCGATCCCTATAGATTGGTTCGCTTATTGCGAAAATATAGGGATCGGTAAAGGGCAGCCATGACGGGCAGAATTCTGCCCGTCACGTGGTTATTATTATTTTTATTTTTTTAGTAAGTGCGCAGATTTTGCATTGACATTTGTAACTTGGCCGTGCGTGTCGAACATATCCAATTATGTAAATAAAGTACATTGCCTAAAGCAAAGGGCTTGGCCAATTTTTAAATATAAAAAACACAATGCGCACGCGCAAAGACGACCAATTACAGATCAAGATGAAGCGCACTTTACCTGTCCTTATATTCTCCTGTGTGGAATATGTGGACGGGAACCAGTCTAGTTCACTGGCTGTGGAGTGGGACTTGCACTAACTGAATCACAGTGCCCACGGCATAATCATGTGGACATGAAGCCAGTCGAATCAAATGACGCAGTTGTTGTAGTCGCGCCAAATTTAACTGGACAGCACACGCACGTGGCGAACTTCAGACGTTTTTATTGCTGGAAAGGTAAGCCCAATTGTGTTTTATTTTTTAAAAATGAGAATTATACGGCACACTGAAGATTCTAAAGAACTAATATAGATATAAAAGTGTCTTTATGGTTACACTGGCAGTTATTTTCTCAATATTTGTAGTGTGACTATGCGCACACAAAACCCTTAATACTAGGCTAGTTTGACGACCAAACACATCATCGAAAGCTAAATAATGCAAAATGTGGATGAGATGTGATCTGTTCTCTGTGTAGTGTTTGCATAAGTTATATTGACTACATAATTAAGCCGACATGTACACAGTATTTTCAGTGCATCGTGTGCTAGCATGATGGCACGTGACCTAAGGGGCACGTACCATGGTGGCGCTGTTTAGCAGATGCTTAGCGCACAAATTGTATTGCGCCGTTTGAATGGTACTCTGCTAGAACTTGCCAAGTCTAAAAATTGCAGAGAACTATAATGTTCTGTTAAACAGCCCCGTGTTATTAAAAGGCATATGTATCATTTGCAAAATAAAACTTTTTACAAATTCGTGGAAAAAGAGTGTAACATATCTAAGGAAGTTTAGAATGTTGGTAAACTAGCCTGAATAAATTTTAGCTACTTAGATGCATCAATGCTTCAGAAAACCTTGTGTACAAGTGAATGGTAAAAAAGTCCCGTGCACAGGACTTTTCTTTATATAGAAAACCACTTTCGGTTGTCAATTTTCAGCATGAAATATCATTTTGGACGGAAATAAATTCATGTGGTGTTTGTTACCATTGCTATCAACACTTGAGTATAAAGGTTTTTTTTGTCAACTCATGAAAAACAAACTTGGGTCATTGCAAATGATACAATGGCCTTTAAATGGAATGAATGTTTGTTTTTTGTGTAGTTTCGCAAAATAATGTTAGGCCTACATGTCGTGTTGCATGCTCAATATGATGTAGACGATGGGAAAGGACCGGTTTGTTTGCTGCCACCAAGAGTCTCCGAAGTCTCCCAATACGGGTGTACACGTATAACTAGTATAGGCATGATGTGTATTGGCGTAATTATGCGTGCGACTTTGTTCTTATATAACCGTCCACTGTCCGAAAACTGGGCTGAAATCCCCGTGAATGTTCACTTCCGTTTCTTGGATTCCATTAACTCCTCCCCCTTTGTGTCTCGAATGTTTTCATTGGTCATTGTCTGGAAAACGACGTTTCCGATTGGACAGATCTTGGCAATGATGGGTGCTGCGGCAACCAATCGGATTGGGACGTTAGTGATGTCATCTACAGCAGCCCAAAGAGCCACTATGCCATAAGCTCCCCAGTAGATGATTAGTAAAGACATGACCAGGACACAGGTCTGTAAAAAGAAGAAACAAACCGGTAAAATCATGAGAACATTAAAGGCAGAGGCTCGTCAGCAATGCACGCGCGCCAAATTCGTGCCACGAAATACGCAGCTCCACGCATTGCTATGGAGCTGCGTATTTCGTGGCACGAATTTGGAGCGCGCGCATTGCTGACGAGCCTGTGCCTTTAACATTACTAAATCAATGCAATGGAACGCCAATTTTATCTTTCGGGGTGAACTTTTCCCAAAATCATTAAGCCGGCCGTACACCTTGCGTTCCGACTCTAAGTTGCGATTGCACAGACACACCAAATTTCGAACATGCTTGAAATTCTGCGATTGCGTTGCGATGGACACGTACACAAAATCGTCACCACATCGCCATCGGAACGCATCGCAAAACCCGTACACCTTGTGATGCGACTGCACAACATGCGCTATCGTGATCGAATCACGGACGAAACGCAAGGTGTACGGCCGGCTTTAGATACACCATTTTCCTTTTATATGTTTTACATAATTTTAGGTTATCCAAAGCACAGATCCATGAAAACATGAACTTTTCCCAAGCATTTTATAACTGAAATAGATTTACTTATAAAGCCACACAGGTTCCTCTGAACCGGCCCTTTTCACCTTTTGAGGAGGGGGTGGGGCGTGACATGACCCCTTCCCCGCCAACACTACCTTTATAGCCTTTTTCCTGTCGTTTTCTGTGTTCACATCTATCCCACTTCTAAGATTCAGTAAGCACAACAGCACGATCCCCATCGGTGCGATGTAAACAACGCCTATCATAGCGGCTAAGTAGGTTAGATACGAGGCGTCATGGTTGGTGAAATCTAGCATGCACGTGGTCTTGGGTGGTTCAATGGCATAGCGCCCCCAACCGATCGGGGAGAGGGGAGTGAGGCACCACAAGAGGGCGTTCATCCAAATTAGACTCGCTACAATTTGGTAAGATGGGCTTTTGCCGGCTGAAATAAGGTAAGTGCAATTGCACATATAAATTAATGAAAAAGCATTTTTACCCAAACAGAATGAAATTATAAGTAGGTCACATGACTTGTTGGGCATAGTCATCATGGAATAGCAAATCATGAAATAACTTAAATTTGAATAGACACCGTAAACTGATACTTTAGATATAGAAAAGGCTTCGACCAATGATCGGTTTCCTTTCACCTCTGTCCCCGCCTCCTACTGAATAGGAATTATCCACTGCCATGGCAACCAGACTTGAGATACTGACGGTGCCAAAGAGCATTCCCACGCATGCGTAGAGCTGGCAGCCTGGATCGCCAAATAACCAAGTTTGGTTGAAACTTGCCGCGGCAGCAAATGGACACATCAATGCGATGCCTGTTGTGGGGAAATGAGATAGTGTTCAAGGTTTATCTGCAGAAAATGATATCGCAAACGCTAAAGATTTTTGATTGTTTGGAGACTTTCGAGCTCTGCACTTGACAAAATTGGCAATGTTAAAGGTAGCCTACATTTAATGTGCTCAGAGTAATTCTTGCAAATTTATTTATCGGTATTTGTTCTCACTAAAAAGTTCTGCAATGGTAGAGAAAACCACATCTTGTATTTTAAAACTTATATAAACTCCACGAAAATAGTTTGGAAAATCAAGTTTGACTGACGATCTCTATCTTGTTGCAAAATAATTGTCCTTGAATTTTATATCATTGGAAAGCCCTGTTATTTCCTCTTTACGATGATGTGTCATTTGTTATGATTAAGCAATTGGAGGATGTGCAGCACAGCTGAATAGAGGGCGGGTGTAAAGTGAAATGTCACAAAATGCATTGCTATTGTCAAAAAGTGCATTGACACATTCCCATCCTCCAAGCAAAAGGGGAATGCACTGCATGACAATAGCAATGCATTTTGTGACATTCCACTTTCCACCCACCCCTGTATTCCGCTATACTGCACATCCCCAAATTGATTAATCATAACAAATGACACATCACTGTAAAGAGGAATAGCAGGGCTTTCTAATGATACCAAATTCAAGGGAAATGATTTAGTAACAAGAGAGAAATCGTCAGTCAAACTTGACTTTCCAAACCTTTTTTGAGGAGTTTAGATATCATACCTGATAGACGATAACTTTGGTAAACCAATACACATGTTTAACTTACCAAAGTCACCAACGCACTGTGAGATGGCCAACAGGGACCGCGGCTTGCGGAAAATGCCTTTCCGGATAAACTTGATCAAAAGAAAGCCGTTTAACAACAATCCCAGAAAGCCTTGAAAACAGAATTGTAGAAACAAGATGGCAGTTGTTAAATATAGAAATGACGGGGAAACTGGACAAAGTAATACAACATTAATAATTAAGATGACACAGGTGTTTTAGCAATGATAGAGAACGATAAGATAATTATCATTGACGTATTACTAATGGTCTCCGTAGAATTACGGAGACATATTTAATACGTAGTTTTTGGTTAGACCTGTTTTAGTACGGTTTCTGAATCGGCTTTTTATGTTCACTGGGACTGGGGAAATAATACTGTTAATTCATTTTAAATAAACAAGAACAATACGCGTTTTACGTTATAGAACACTGCCTCTAGAATATTATTACCAAACGTGCGGTGCCGGTTGCCGATTTTATTCCTTATATTGGACTATTAACTATTTTTACATTGAATAATCTTTGGTTAATATTTTTTGTGGTTCCGTAGTAAATTTCGATGTGGCAGGACACATTAATTTCTACCATTTATACAATGGTTTGTCCTGATGAAATAGGTTTTGGTTATAATATACACAAAAATTATCACAAACAAAATAGCGTGGCAGTCATACCTTCAACAGATAGTATCATTCCCATGATGTTGTACTCATACGGGCTCAGCACCGTTTCTTCTCTCGTTGCAATGGATTCCATGCTACAGTTAAATTTTATGAATGTTCGTAGTTTGCAAATCGGAAGAAAAAAATTCAGGCAAATGTAGACAAAAATTGTGAGTCTTTCGTAGCATAGCAGTAGCTGCCGCCAGTGATTTAATTCGACATCCTCTCGCCAGTGTGTTCTTAACGCTCTGTCAAGACGTTTGCAGACGTCTTATATCATCCTTTCACATCACCTGCTCGTCTCAACAATGCTAATGACTAGCAGGTTGATGCGTTTATCTTTATGATCAGCGAACGCCGTCTATATCATGCATTAAGATAGCAACATTATGCATCAACACTTGTCCCTCAGGAAATTGAATACAACATCTGCTGTATGATGCGCTGTGTCAGATGCAAAATAAAACAGATGCTTTCTGATAAACAGAAAGCATGGCCAAATACATACGGGGATAATTTATTTGATTATGTAGTCGAACTAAAAAGAGGGAAATATGCACAAAATTTAATGTTTGCATGTGTTAATCGCATGCACTGTACATTTCCTCTGCACAATTTCATTGAGGCTCCACGTACGTACATGCTTTAATAGTCTCGTGCCCAGACGTGATCTGGGCACGAAACTAGTACCGAGTGTGATCAAAAACTGGTAAACACTGGATGAAAATTTCAAAATTCCTAAATTAATCAAAATAATACCTAAGACAGTAAAGAAATGTCCATATTTTACAATCATATTATAAAAATTTACAGAATAAATTTGGCCGGGCACACTGTGCCGTCACATTTTTAAGAAATAGTTGAAAATGCATGTAACAAATTGTAGTTTTTGTCAATTTTATTGATTGTCCGTCTCTCACGCATAAAAACAACCTCTGCATAAAACTGTAAATTCAATTTCAACATGTGATAAACTGGGTGTGTGTATTAACATCAGTAGCAGGTAAACACAGGTTCACTTTAGTTTTCATTTGTTGGAACAAAAGCACATACGCTACTGGGCAAAACTAGGGCCACTTTTAGGAGCTAAATTGTCCAAAATGTTTATAGTTGGAAGAAAAAAATACCCCACATCACGGCGATGGCCATATTCTACACAAGACCAGACTCCGAGCTCGCAACTCTCTCTAATAAAGAAGAATTTGCAGGCATACAAAATGTTCATGAGCTCGATGCACGGATCTCTGCCTATTTACTTGGGTGCACCCTTTTGAGGGTATTGAGAATTTTCTCTACTTCTGATTGGTTCAAATGAATATGAATATGAATATTCTCTATAAAGCCCTCAGGAGTTGTTAAAAAAGGAAGAAAACGAGTAGGTTTAGCGAGTTGATTGGTTGTAGTCTAGTGGTAAAACGTAGGACTATAAATCAAGAGTTGCGAGTTCGAATCTGCTCTCGTACACAATTTTTGTCATTAAAGGGCCCCTTATTTAGGATTTTTATCAATGAAATCTATGCTTTAAAACCACTTTACTCAGTTAAAGTCATAAAAATCCTATTTGGAGCTTGCTTTGGGGGTTAAAACAAAGGTTTTTAGTTTTTATGCTAATAAAAATATGCATATTCATGACCAAGGTCACGACGTCACAAGAGGCAAACACAGGAAAATCACATTGACCTGTGCACAAAAGATTCCACTTTTTTCTCAATTTTCCTGAAACTTTTGTAATCCATGGCTGTTTGAGTTTGTTTTACATATTGCCTGCTGTAAGCCATGACAAAACTGGGGGTAGAAACTGCAGCAATTTGCCACAAGTCCAACTTGAAGTCTTATGTTTTTTCTTAACTTTTCCCTTCTGTCTTCCTTATGTGATGCACTCAAAACAGCGCCCTCTGTCTGTGATTTATTGCAATGAAATCTTCAAAGTTGAAAAATGCCACCTTTTATTGATTTTACATCCAAACGAACAATAGTATGTCTTGCAGAACAAGTAATCCGTCATTATGAAGCAAAGCTTAGGCATAAAGTTGTTTAGGACGTCACAGGCCCTTTAAGCACTTTCTAACTCTCGAAACACAGCGTGGAATTGTGTTAAAGGGCCTGTGACATGCTAAACAACTTTGTGCCTAAGCTTTGCTTCATAATGACGGATTACTTGTTCAGCAAGACATACTATTGTTCGGATGTAAAATCAATAAAAGGTGGCCTTTTTCAACTTTGAAGATTTCATTGCAATAAATCACAGACAGAGGGCGCTGTTTTGAGTGCATCACATAAGGAAGACAGGGAAAAGTTAAGAAAAAACACAAGACTTCAAGTTGGACTTGTGGCAAATTGCTGCAGTTTCTACCCCAGTTTTGTTATAGCTTACAGCAGGCAACATGTAAAACAAACTCAAACAGCCATGGATTACAAAAGTTTCAGGAAAATTGAGAAAAAAGTGGAATCGGTTTAATGTGTTGGGTGAGCAGTCAAAATCAAGGATAGAGTGTCAGCTCTGGGCTCTATAACCACCTTTTCTGCAATTTTGTTTTAAGAATGAGAAGAATGAGAAGTGAATGAAAAAGAGTGCACGGTGAATTTAACACCCCAGTTTTGTTTAATGTATTGGGTGAGCAGTCAAAATCAAGGATAGAGTGTCAGCTCTGGGCTCTATAACCACGTTTTCTGCAATTTTGTTAAGAATGAGAAGAATGAGAAGTGAATGAAAAAGAGTGGTGAATTTAACACCCCAGTTTTGTTTAGTGTGTTGGGTGAGCAGTCAAAATCAAGGATAGAGTGTCAGCTCTGGGCTCTATAACCACCTTTTCTGCAATTTTGTTTTAAGAATGAGAAGAATGAGAAGTGAATGAAAAAGAGTGGTGAATTTAACACCCCAGTTTTGTTTAATGTATTGGGTGAGCAGTCAAAATCAAGGATGGAGTGTCAGCTCTGGGCTCTATAACCACGTTTTCTGCAATTTTGTTAAGAATGAGAAGAATGAGAAGTGAATGAAAATGAGTGGTGAATTTAACACCCCAGTTTTGTTTAGTGTGTTGGGTGAGCAGTCAAAATCAAGGATATAGTGTCAGCTCTGGGCTCTATAACCGCCTTTTCTGCAATTTTGTTAAGAATGAGAAGTGAATGAAAAAGAGTGGTGAATTTAACACCCCAGTTTTGTTTAATGTGTCGGGTGAGCAGTCAAAATCAAGGATATAGTGTCAGCTCTGGGCTCTATAACCACCTTTTCTGCGATTTTGTTAAGAATGAGAAGAATGAGAAGCGAATGAAAAAGAGTGGTGAATTTAACACCCCAGTTTTGTTTAATGTGTTGGGTGAGCAGTCAAAATCAAGGATAGAGTGTCAGCTCTGGGCTTAGTCTTGGCCCAAGACTAGTCGATATTGGTTTGTGTACGCGTTGGCCATTCCCAGTAGTGCGCCCTCTTGCAGCACTAACTGGCCAGCCCTTTGCTCACTAGAGTAGTCTTGGGAATCTCTAAACTGGTACCCTGTCCACATATTTACTCCTCCTTCGTCGTATATGAGGACAGGTACACGCCGCCATGTTTGGCATAAATATCCAGGAATTCCTAGAGGTTTATGCAAATTAACGGGGCTGTGTCACAGTTTGCGCAAGCGCCAAGCGCGCTTAGAATAATGTAGTGCAATTTCGAATAACGCGTTGTGTTAAATGAAATTGCACTACTTTCTTCTAAGCGCGCATGGCGCTTGCGCAAACTGTGACACAGCCCCGTTAATTTGCATAAACCTCCAGGAATTCCTGGATATTTATGCCAAACATGGCGGCGTGTACCTGTCCTCATATACGACGAAGGGGGAGTAAATATGAGGACAGGGAACCAGTCTAGGGAATCTCTCCCGGAAGTTCAGCATTGGGGGCGGTACCGTTTTATGTAAATAGCTGCAGAGGGTTTTATGATGGCACACAAGGGACATGGCATACAACAGATATCTTTGCAAATATTTGCAATGTAAACAGCAAATCTTATCAAAGTGAACTAATGTGAACTGCATTTTTTGGCATAAATTGCTATATTGTATTTGAAAACCGTATGTTGTTATCATGGACTGTTCCTGTATTTTTGGTTTGCAAATCCGTTTTCCTTCCAGTCATATTATTCACCATGCAAAATGTACAGTTGGCACCAGAAGTGCAATTAACCTAATTTTGTTGGCTACAAGATCGCTAAGCTACTGTAGCTAATAATAAAATCACGATCACACCATCGCTGGACAACATGACCTACGATGATCAAGCTCCAGTCGGTTCTTATAATGCGCGAAATTAAGCATGGGTAGAAGTTATATGGAACATTTACTCCTGAATTAACTGGGTTTAGAGGGGTGCAGGTGGGAAAATATTTTCCGTCACTTGAAGGGGTCCCACCATCGAGAGAGTATGTTCTCCCTGAAGTGTGGAGACCAGGGTGGGATAATATTTTCCGTCACTGGATGGGGTCCCATCAGTAACAAAATGTTCTCCCTGAAGTGTGGTGACCAGGGTGGGATAATATTTTCCGTCACTGGATGGGGTCCCATCAGTGAGAGAATGTTCTCCCTGAAGTGTGGAGACCAGGGTGGGATAATATTTTCCGTCACTGGATGGGGTCCCATCAGTGAGAGAATGTTCTCCCTGAAGTGTGGTGACCAGGGTGGGATAATATTTTCCGTCACTGGATGGGATCCCGTCAGTGAGAGAATGTTCTCCCTGAAGTGTGGAGACCAGGGTGGGATAACATTTTCCATCACTGGAAGGGGTCCCACCATCGAGAGAGTATGTTCTTCCTGAAGTGTGGAGACCAGGGTGGGATAATATTTTCCGTCACTGGATGGGATCCCATCAGTGAGAGAATGTTCTCCCTGAAGTGTGGAGACCAGGTTGGGATAATATTCTCCGTCACTGGATGGGGTCCCATTTTTACCAAGGGTGTTGAGATTTTGATAATATATTATTTGTCATATTTTTTTCTCATTTCACGTTCTAAATCTGTTCTAAATCTGTTTTATAAACTAATTTATCCGTTCCATAAAGCAGTGCAGCAGTAATTACACTAACCTTTTTGCTTCCACATCGAAATTGGAGATTGCAAATTTTCTCTTTTCTTCCTGTGGATAGTATTTTGGGGAAGTTTGTTTGTAGGATTGTTAGAAAGGCACAGGCTCGTCAGCAATGCGCACGCGCCAAAATCGTGCCACGAAATACGCAGCTCCATGCCTTTGCTATATGGAGCTGCGCATTGCTGACGAGCCTGTGCCTTTAAACAAAATCCATTTTTCTGAACACGCTCCTTTATTTTTTTTTCAGAATAAAAAGGTAAAATATTTGGAACTCTACTTTTAAATGTCGATGGTTGTTTTTTTGTGCGTGTTTTGTTGTTGACGTAAAGCGACATTCACAATATCGTGGAAAAGTCACCGGTTTTACAAATTCATATTTCATTCCTAGGGTGAGCAGTCGAGGTCAAATTCAAGGAATGTCATCTATGGGTTCTAAGCAACATTTCTTGCAATTTTGAAGAAAACCTGAATCATGAATTTTTTTGCCCAAAATTTAAAAAAATCATAAGGCGTTATCCAGCAGTTTTTGTCAAAATTGGCAAAAAATTGACGTTTTTGAAGATATATATAAATTTAAAAAACGACTCCTAACGACAATTATTTACCCCGAATTGGAACCTATTTCGGCAGTTTTCAGAGCTAATTTCTAAGAAAAATCGAAATTGACAAAAACATTGAAATTTTACTCAAAATGGGTGGCGGAGGGGCAATCGCTGGGTCGCAGGTGCATCTCAGATACTCATACTGTGGGCGTCTATATGCAGCCTAATATGTAGCAGAGGGTATGCCCCCACCATTGTTCCCCCATTGTGTCTCAAACATCAAAGGAATTCCTTTTAGTTTTTAGGGGAAGTTGGTGCGTTAACAAAGGGAAGAATGTGTTGAGGGATTGTATAGAGGCGTAGGGGCCTTTGCCACATATTGCGCTTGGTATTTTGGGCGTCTGCTGGGCGATTCCACACCGGAGTCGATGCTATAGAATCGATTCCACTTTGATTTATCATTTCCCGGCCGGTTTTGCCGTTAAGAAAATAAAATCGATTCTGGAATCGGATTCTTAATGCCGGAGTCGCTCAAGTCGCGTGTCCATTCTTAGGTTACGTAACCACCGCATTCCGGACGAAACAGCGAGCCGTGAAATCAGCGATTCCACACCGGAGTCGAGTAGAATCGATTCCACTTTGATTTATCGTTTCCCGGTGTCCCGCTCTCAGATGTTCCGCGTACTCAGATGTTCCGATGACCAAATATGGTAGCTTACGTCACGGAACGTCATGCGCACAGCGTATGTATTTATACCAGTTTAGGTGCAGTGCTGAGTTGATCAGCAGAATTCGCGCCATGCACGTACTTTGATGCGCGCAGATATAGGGACATTTTTGCAAGATGGCAGCCGCGGACATGGCGGAGCGTTCATGTGGTTTCGCCGTATTTAGAGAAAAAAACGAAAAGATAATTGATTACTTAAGTAAGGGGTCTTACGCAGCAGGGCTTTCTGAGAGTCAGAAGAGAGAAACACATGTACGATGAGGCCAGTAAGCACGCGGACACATTTACAAGGTGACAGTTTTACCTTTTACACCGGGACATCTGAGCACGCGGAACATCTGAGATCGTGCACGCAACGTGCTGAAATGTTCCGTGACGTCTTCGGAACATCTGAGCACGCGGAACATCTGAGACCGTGACACCGGCCTGTTTTGCCGTGAAAATAAATTCGATTCTGGAATCGCGATTTTTTTTTTGGAATCGGAGTCGACTCCGAAAATGCCGGAGTCGCTCAAGTCGCGTGTCCATTCTTAGGTTACGTAACCACCGCATTCCGGTGTCCCGATCTCAGATGTTCCGCGTGCTCAGATGTTCCGATGACCAAATATGGTAGCTTACGTCACGGAACGTCATGCGCACAGCATACGTAATTATACCAGTTTAGGTGAAGTGCTGAGTTGATCAGCAGAATTCGCGCCATGTACGTAGGCGCGCAGATGTACAGGGCTGCGTTCCACATACGCAAACGTTTCCAACGTTCGCCACTGGTTACAATGCTTGTATGCACTCGTCTATGGAAAGCCGGGTACACATTCGCAAGGGGACAGTTTTACCTTTTACACCGGGACATGTGAGCACGCGGAACATCTGAGATCGTGCACGCAACGTGCTGAACTGTTCCGTGACGTCATCGGAACATCTGAGCACGCGGAACATCTGAGACCGTGACACCGGACGAAGCAGTGAACCGTGAGAGCAGCAGGCAGATTTTGCAACGAACTGCCGACGGAAGGTCAGGATACCGGTGTGATACGGGACGTCCTCGACAATAATCTACGCTGCTCGGAATTTTTAGGTTCGTAAACATTTGTAACGCTTTTCCTATGTTTTCATGCTATGTGAGAATGGTAAACAGATTACAGTTTTTCTGGTTCTTTAACCTACTTATGTGGGGTTCAGGATTTAAGGCTTGTGGGTTGAATAAAATGGGTGAATTTGAAGGGGAAGTGGATACATGTATTGTTTTGAGATTCCTATCTTCAAGAGGGTGGGGTCTTTAGGACTCCTGGACTAGGGCTACCATCTTTCTGGATAACGGCGGCTTCTTGGAACAGGTAAATTGCAGATCCGTTAAAACTCTAGGAGGAGAAAAATACTGGCCATACACCCTCGCCAGTTGAGACTCCATGCACAAAGTCTATGGAGCTTGACATAACAATTTAGTAAGTGTTTTCAACACTTACTTGAAATTATGTATTATGAAGAATTAGCGTACGGTATAATACCCTCTGGGATTTCTCTAAAGGGATTTTTGTTGGGCATTTGAGGCAAGTGGGTTTAGTAAAATGGGGTGGATTTGAGGGGAAAACTCGGTTTGTTATTCCTTGCTTAAACATGTTAAAGGGGCTTAGGACCAACTCAAGGATCAAGTAACCGCATCCTTCTAACCCGGTTGTTCTTTTTTCTTTCAGAATGGAGTCGAGTATCGGGCGACGGCGGCTTTTAAAACAGGTAAATTGCGATCGGTTAAAACCTTTAATTCTTGAAAGATTTTACTTTAAATTATACCTGCAGTTTCAACTCGGCACATTGCAAGTCCTATGGACGTCATCTACTAATATTGTTTTTTTGGGTATAAAAGTTGAGAAGTTGATCAGAATTGTTTTCTTTAAAATGACTCGTTAAAGGCAGAGGCTCGTCAATGCGCGCATGAGGCCAAATTCGTGCCACGAACTGAAATACGCAGCTCCATAACAAAGGCATGGCACGAATTTGGCCGCACGCGCACATTGACGAGCCTCTGCCTTTAAGCATCAAGTGCAGATTTTATGGAAAAACAAAAATTTGAGTGAGAAATGTTTAAGATTTTGTGAGGAAACACTTGGATATTTTTCAGCCTGTCTCATATGGCCTGTACACAAGTTCAGAAGCCATGGGGGCAATTTCATTAAGAAGTTAAGCAAAACAATTTGCTTAATCAAATATTTTTTGCTTTATAAAAATGGGTTAATAATCAAAATTTTACGTCAACTTGTGTTTTTAGCAAGAATAGCAGATATCCTTGTGAAAAACACAAATTGACATGCAATTTCGACTATTGACTCATTTTTATAAAGCAAACAAATTTGTTTGCTTAATTGCTTCATGAAATTGCCCCAGATCAACTTCTCAATTCTTTCCGGAAGTGATTTTAGGAGTGATAAACATTTAAAAATTTCCTTGAAAATACTTTCCATGACCCGACTTGAAAACCCCAAAAGGTGCAAATTTGTTAAGGAAACATACAATTTTGAGTGGAAAATGTCATTTTCCTTGAAAACAGTTTTTGTTCTACCTAAAACCTCTGGTGGCGTCAATGTATAGAATTCTCTCATTTAATCCACATAGGAACAATAATTCAACAAAATAAGGCCATTTTGAACAATCATGGTAAGGGTTTCAGAAACCTTGCATTTATTTAATTAACGGCAATACTTTGTCTTTTCTCCTCAGGTTTTGATCACCAGCCAAGGGTCCAGTTTAAATGAAGTAAGTAACAGTCTCTATTGTAACTTTAAAGGTGTATTGTTTGTGCTGGGAGCCAATTTTACCATGAAAATCTGGGCAATTATCAGTTTTATGTTAACGATAACAATAGTACTGGAGTTTTATACATTCACTACCAAAGTAGGTACTCATTTTTCAGTGTGGAGAGAGGCAATTTATGGTAAAATGCCTTGCCCAAAGGCACATCTACAACCTTTTGAAGTAACCAAGGTATTGAGTACTTGACACTTGACATCAACATTTCACAGTAAAATTGGCTCTGTGCACGTATATTTTTAAGGAAAGAACTGACCTCCAAATTTAAATCTTGTGGCAAAAAGTAAAACTAAAACAAAATTGGAATATGTGGCCAGTGACAATATTTTTGATAATTTTAAAACTAAGTTAGGAAAATAACTAAATTATTGGCCTTTTTGCAATTTCATTGCTTGAGAAGTGTGGCAAAATCAGTGTACACGAATCAATTTACTGACAAATTTCTGGTGTCCTTTAATAATAGCGCATTTCAGGTCTCTTGACATCTCAATGCGTTTAACAACTATCAGGAACCACCTCAATATTGAAACGTCGGCGAGTGGCAGCTAAGCCAGAGACACTGGGGAAATTCCCCTTCTCTTCCAAAAGACTGGACCTATGGCTTTACATCCCATCCACAGGATGGAGCAATTGGTGTCGTGTGCCTTGCTCAAGGGCACAAATACCTCAAGTAGTCTGAAAACCACAACCTTCGAGTGTTTCCACCTGAAGTTTGTGAGTGAATGACCCAAACTGCTCAGCCATGATACTTATAACTCATTCTGCAAATTACCTGCACTATGCTAATGGAAGAAATTGCACTATTTTTATCCGTATATCATCGTGAAGACGAAATCTGTGCATATCAAGTTGAATTTGCGAAAAGGCTACATGAATAAGAACATCGTACAGACTTGACCTATACTCATCTGTGTAAATAGTCGGAAGGTTCCATGTTGTGACTGGCCGTAATTTTCGTTCATAAATGCTGGTAAATGTACTGCACATAACCCCTTATTTTTGGCATGTAACTTTGTAAGGTTAAAACAAACTTTACTTTTTGCATATGTGCCGAATTTACTTGCTGGAGTGGTTAAAATTAGAGGTCAGTTGAATTCCTTAGTTTTAACTTGTGCTACAGACATTCCATTATGCTCTTTTCAGCCAATTACAAACTGCATGTTACAACATGAACTTATGTTGGCCATTATTCCAGCAAACGCATCAACATTCACTGTCAGTATAGGTACCCATTTACTCCTGGGTGCTTTGCGCAATCATCTAAACACCATAAACAAATGTGTGCATTTTCAAAGTTTAACTAAAATAACCTTGTTTTATGACCAAAGAATTTAGTACTCAATTATCACTTAGACCTGTAGAAAACCAGAGCTGCCAACACTCCCGGATTTTGGGGAAGACAGCTGGGAAAATGGGTTCATTCCGTGACTCCAAACACATCTTAAAATCCCCAAGGTTGTTAATTGACAATCCAGGAGGGTTTTTATCCGTCAGGACTCACAAAATGTGTCATTTTCCCGAAGAATCTGTTGCAAAATCTGGGTAGTGCTTGAAATGTCCATGAGCCTAGATCCGCCACCGATTTGCAAAAACTTGACCCGGGCTGTGAAACATCCAACTCGGTTTAGGGCAAGGCAAATTTTTTTGGGTAAATTTTAGGTTTTTCCCTTATCAAATTTCTGCACCTGATGCAATTTCTGATGGTTAAAGTTTTCTTTAAGTACAAAGTGATGATTGAGTACTAAATTCCTGCCGTTTATTGTACGGAGCTCTTTTCAATTTTTTCATTAAGCCAGATATCGGTTTTAAAAAAATAATGCGTGCTGTAACATTTTACACTAAGTTTAAATAAAACTAAACAGATTTCAGTTATAAAAATTGTGGAAATTTTCTCGTCAACGCTAGTGATCACGTAAACTTGAAAATTTATTTTTTTGATAGCACATGTAAAACCAACCTATACTTGATTTCCAGCTAAAATGCACCTTTTTTGTAT
Organism: Henricia sp. BOLD:AAB3569; assembly: GCA_037783545.1. NCBI lineage: Eukaryota > Metazoa > Echinodermata > Asteroidea > Spinulosida > Echinasteridae > Henricia > Henricia sp. BOLD:AAB3569. The sequence goes on from JBBELK010000620.1 coordinate 1,862,756, forward strand.
AACAAGAGAATTTTAACAAACTTAATTTTCAGTTTTGGTGTGAAATGAAAGCCATTGTAAAATGTGTTGATTTGGCATTATTTTATTTTTCAGATATGGCAGCTCATGAGGCCGCAAGCAGTTCGGTATCAAATCTTTTCGAGAATCATGTCACGTCGTAATCGGGAAAAAAATGTTTTGTCAATTGGGTATGTAGACGGAAAACTTGAGAAAGTAAATTTTCAGCTTATCGTCATGTTGTTACTGACAATCTGTGACTTAATTGTGATTTACCAAGTTACAAATGTTGCGTTTACTGAATTTTTTTCTTGAAATTGCAGTTATCGTTTGTAATTATATTTTCTTGTTTTACAGTGGATGTTTAATCAATCATTTTAATTGCATTTCTTTGTACACCATTTTTATTAATGTTTTCTTTAACAGGTAGAGGAGGGAAACCTCCACTTCAATACGTTAGAAAATCGTACAGGGGGCAACCCCTGTTCGATTTTCAAATTATAAATTTGGACCACCGAACCCTGGATTATCTGTAAAGACAATAGCAATTAGGACCTTGCATAAATTAAGTTAATGAACATTTTACTTGAATATATTACTTGGTTTACTTATTGGAGTACAGAATAAAATAAGACATGTTTACAAATGAAACTTTTGTTGTCAGTGACTTTTATTTTGACTCTAACTATATAACACTATTTAAATAAGATTGTTTACAAACATTACTATATTTGTTAAAGTACATTTAACAATGCTACAAGAGAAATAAATACAATTGGTTGTTGCTAAATGAATACAAGAATATTAAGTACAAGTCAATGTTTACAAACTGTTAGTCATTTTTTGAGAAAATAATTTGAGCAAGTTTTGGTTTGTTTACAAACTGATAGTCATTTTTTGAGAAAATAATTTGAGCAAGTTAAGGTTTGTTTACAAACTGATAGTCATTTTTTGAGAAAATAATTTGAGCAAGTTTTGGTTTGTTTACAAACTGATAGTCATTTTTTGAGAAAATAATTTGAGCAAGTTTTGGTTTGTTTACAAACTGATAGTCATTTTTGAGCCACTGAAGAGTTGTGTGCTTAGGGATGGATAGAAAATTCAATGTTTACAAACTGTTAATCAATTTTTGGAGAGAGGCTTGAACAAATTTAGGACAGCTTGTTTGTTTACAAGCTGTTAGTCATTTTTTTGAGACATTGAAGAGTTGTGCTTAGGAACTGACTGTAGGATGGATGCTGCAACCGGAATGATTGCTGCAAGTTTTGGTTTGTTTACAAACTGATAGTCATTTTTTTGAGCCACTGAAGGATCAGTTGACTTCATTCAATGTTTACAAACTGTTTTTTGGAGAGAGACTTAAACAAATTTAGGACAGCTTTTGGATCCAGGAACTATGGTAGGTTGAGTTGAAGGAAGATTTTTAAGTGATGTTTTTTTAGGAAGTTTAATTAAATACTTGAGAACTGACCATTAAATTCAGAATCTATCTATGGTAGGTTGAGCAGAAGGTTCAGTTGACTTGATTTCTTCAACATGTCTGTAGGGGAAAAAAAGTAAACAATTTAACATTGTGGAAAATAGGGATGAGACTTTAAAGAATTTACAATAGTTTTCAGATGGTTATTTGAAATGACCTCATGAAACTGAAATTAATTTATATGAGGTCATAGTAAAATTTTGACAAGATAAAGGGTTCAATGATTGTATTGTGTACATGCAACTTGAAAGAATTGCAAACCGGTTTCTGAATTCCATGTCTGACGAGTCAGAAAATGTTCTTCCAAAGCATGATTTCCATGCTGTAAACTGCAACTCCTGAAGGCCCAATGCATTATTAATAATTGTTTCAGAGACTGGAGATACTTTATATGGTAAATGTGAGTGTATTGGGACTTACCATGGGTCAATCCTGGCCACTCTGAAGATGAAGCAGTGAGGTCTGCCAAAGTACAAACAGATCTTGAAAATATTTAGCTCCTCGTCACCTGTCACAAATGAAGAAAATATAATGTTACAAATTACTGCAAATTTAGAGGAAATTAAAAAGTGAATAGTTTCTGAATTCATATATGACTTGACAATTTTTGGAAAAAAAATACAAAAATATGCCTTATAAAAGCACCCCATGATACAGAAGGGTTCGAGTCCAACCCAAGCAATGATTGACACTAGCACACTGAGTGGGCGAGTGGTTAAGACAACAAGGTTTTAACAGAGTTCTTGGTAAAGCACTGAGCACACAGTGCTGATAAATCTGGTCAAAAAAGAGACATGGGACTGGTTGTGATACCAACTGGCCCTTTGACACCAGCGCACTGAGTAGTCGAATGATTGAGGTTCAAGTCCCAACTGCTCCATGGCATGATTTGAACCAGCTCACTGAGTGGTCAAGTCAACTGTTGTAGACTGTTGTAAAATGTAGGAGGATATGGGTTTGAGTCCCACCCAAGCACATTTTGATGTTTTTAATCGTTCTCATAAATTGTCGGAAAAGGGCAAGGGATTAGTTGTGATACCAAATGTTGCACAAATCAAACAGGTCCTTTGACACCAGCACACTGAGAGGTCAAGTTAAGGCAACTGCTCTAGAATGTAGAAGGTTGTGGGTTTGAGTCCCGCCCAAGCCCAAATTGTTGACGGGGTTCTTGGGAAAGCACTCAGCAAAGGTGCTGATAGATTATATTGGGAATGATCAAGCTATTCCTAGTTTAGAGAAGTAGTAACAAGCTGATCATTACAATACCTGAAAGCTGATCATGATGACAAATGAATTCCATCAGGAGAGAGACATGTACGTGGAGTCCAATAGTCCAGGTGAGGCCAAGCATGGGCAGCAACACAAGGGAGCTTCACAAACTGGTCCTGTTAAAAGGAAATCAAATGAAATGCATTAGTATGTAAAGTTTACTCCTTACAGGTTTGGACATTTGTTTTCAATATCTCAATTATTTGTGACCTGTTCATATCATGTGTCGTATCAACAGAACTTAGCTCATTCATTGCCTTTCATGGAAAATCAGTATTTAAAAAGAATATTTCAAGGGCATTAAAAATATTATAGAGCTTGATATCTTTCTATACCAGATGCATGTATGAAATGCAAAAATATACAGCTGAACCCTGTTAATAAGAGGTCATTAAGGCTTTGCAGATTCCCTTGTTATAACAGAAACATTGTATTATCAAGAATAAAAAAATTAACAAAGGATTGGAATCTAAACTTTTTCCTTGTTATAAGTGCAAAAGAGGGAAAATTAACATGTTGCAGTAATACAGGTATGTAAATGAGCAATGTTTTTGATTAATACTTTTATTAAGGTAAGGATAGTACACCCAGATGTGAGTAAAATTAACTCATGTCATTCAATGTGTTGGGGCATTCTGGGTAACATCATGATGAAACCATGGCCATTAGGTGACTTCTAAAAAACCAAACTGGAAGTCAGCTTCAGGGAAACACCATTCATGAATAAACATGAGCAAGTGTTGGGGCATTCTGGGTAACATCATGGTGAAACCATGGCCATTATGTGACTTATAAAAAACCAAACTGGAACTCAACTTTAGGGGAACACCATTCATGAATAAACATGAGCAAGTATTGGGGCATTCTGGGTAACATCATGATGAAACCATGGCCACTATGTGACTTCTAAAAAACCAAACTGGAATTCAGCTTCAGGGGTACACCATTCATGAATAAACATGAGCAAGTAAGATGATGTATTGGAGCAATCAGTCTGTTGGGGCATTCTGGGTAACATCATGATGAAACCATGGGCACTATGTGACTTCTAAAAAACCAAACTGGAATTCAGCTTCAGGGGGATACCATTCATGAATAAACATGAGCAAGTAAGATGATGTATTGGAGCAATCGGTCTATTGGGGCATTCTGGGTAACATCATGATGAAACTATGTGACTTCTAAAAAACCAAACTGGAATTCAGCTTCAGGGGGACACCATTCATGAATAAACATGAGCAAGTAAGATGATGTATTGGAGCAATCAGTGTATCGGGGCATTCTGGGTAACATCATGATGAAACCATGGGCATTATGTGACTTCTAAAAAGTAAAACTAGAACTCAGATTCAGGGGGACACCATTCATGAATAAACATGAGCAAGGGCAAAAGAGGCATTAGCATACTGCAGTGACATGTAAATAAGCAGCAGATTTGCATAATTTTGATTAAGGCAAGAATAGTACACCAAGATGTCAATACTAATTAATGTGCTGTAACATGTAAATGAGCAATAATTTGCATAAATATACAAAAATTGAATACTACTACATGTATACAAATTAATTTGACAAGAGATTTTGATTAGAGATAAGACACCAACATGTCGATTCACACAGCCTTTTCAAGTGTAAATTTGGAGGGAATTTGGAGTGAAAACAGAGAATCAATTTAGAAAGGAAGCGTTTTTGTGATTGTGATCCATTTTACTCCAAATTCCTCCACATCGCTTTTTCTCAAAGCTACGCGCATCAAAATTACGGGTGAAAAAGCGCAGTGTGAATTCCCCCTAAATGTGGCCAAACCTTGCACCAGCCCCAGGCGACTAAAGACATTGTGTCACTCTCAAAAATGAAACCCAGTGATATGGGTAGCGCCATAGGGCAAGATAGACTACTCTACACTGACCACTGTAGAAATTCAAGGCGCCATTTTAGTAAGCAAACTAGACGCGCCTCATGTCTGTTTGACATGCCTCTTGTGAATGCTGATTTTCTCCTATCCCAAGTTTGGTTGAACGGTTTTCATTTCAATGTGTTCGTTACTTTGCCCAGAGAAAAATTTGAGGGAGTATACCACTGTGCCTCATATCTCAGCTGGTTGAGCATCTGCCCTGTGTGTCAGACGTCTTGGGGAAAACCTGAGGGAGTATACCACTGTGCCTTATAGCTCAGCTGGTTGAGCATCTGTCCTGTGTGTCAGACGTCTTGGGTACAACCTGAGGGAGTATACCACTGTGCCTTATAGCTCAGCTGGTTGAGCATCTGCCCTGTGTGTCAGACGTCTTGGGTACAACCCGAGGGAGTATACCACTGTGCCTTATAGCTCAGCTGGTAGAGCATCTGTCCTGTGTGTCAGGGGTCTTGGGGGAAACCTGAGGGAGTATACCACTGTAGCTCATAGCTCAGCTGGTAGAGCATCTGCATGGTGTGTCAGACGTCTTGGGGGAAACCTGATGGAGTATACCACTGTGCCTCATAGCTCAGCTGGTATGTAGAGCATCTGCCCGGTGAGTCAGAGGTCTTGGGGAAAACCTGAGGGAGTATACCACTGTGCCTTATACATATAGCTCAGCTGTGGTAGAGCATCTGCCCAGTGTGTCAGACGTCTTGGGGAAAACCTGAGGGAGTATACCACTGTGCCTTATAGCTCAGCTGGTAGAGCATCTGCCTAGTGAATCAGAGGTCTTGGGTTCAAATCCCGATGAGGCCCTTACAATTTTTCTCTCATCCCAAGTGCGGATTCTGCTTTAACTATTCGCCACAACACATATTACACCACGAGAGGCATGTCAAACAGACACAAGGCGCGTCTAGTTTGCTTACTAAAATGGCGCCTTTACATACTTCACTTTATTGAATTGATTTCGCATGGGTGGGCTATCTTGCACTTTTGCTGCTATATCCAGGCGCGGATCCAGAGGGGGGGTTTTGGGGGTCAAAACCCCCACCCCTTCTCCGACACCAAAAAATATAATGTAATGCATTTTTTGCGTGTCCGCCTGTCCGAAACAAGCAGACATAAAAATCCAATGGGCAAAACCCCTCCCTGGTGGCAAAACCCCCTCCTGGAAAAATTCCTGGATCCGCCCCTTATCATCTTTGAGGAAGCACTACCCATGCATGCCTATAAACGGAAGCTAGACAAGTTTTACTACAGTGGAAAGTCACCATTAACGAGCATCGTATCTGAACCATAACAAGTGTTTGTTTTGATGGCGTTTGATGCGAACAAATGGATATACATGTAGTTGGGAGCCATGAGCGATGTTCACTGTAGCAGAATGTTCTTTATGATTATGGTGTTCATTATAGCGAATTTCCACTGTATTAAAATTGGAATGATGGCCAAAAACTTACTTTTAATAGAACCTTCTTTTTTTTCATCAAAATCGTTGCTAAAATCGGAATCTTTAAGCAAGTCTTTTTACAGGAAATTGCAATTTTTGGGTAAAATCAAAATCTCTACACATTCTACATACCGCCCTGGCCGTAATACTTTCAAAACTTGCGTACACACCTTCGTTTTCCCAAATTGACAAACTCACCTCTACCCCATGGTCTACTGCGTAGCTATACCGTAGCCTCTGGGAGGCAAACTAGTTCTTCGTATGCTGATTGGTTAACAGTAGACCATGGGGCCAAGGTCGGTGTGGCCCGTGTCAAAATCACCGCCCGAACTCGACCATTCATTGTAAATAGTGCCCCTCTTTGTCCAACTGGTGCCAGCCCATAATTCAATGCGCCAGCCATACGACAATTTTTGAAGACTGCACGTGCACGGCGAGGTGAGTTTGTCAATTTGGGAAAAACAAAGGTGTGTACGCAAGTTTGGAGAGTATTACTATCCAGGGCGGTATGTAGAACGTGTAGAGAATTTGAATTTAACCCAAAAATTGCAATTTCTTGTAAAAAGACCTGCTTTAATGATTCCGATTTTAGCAACGATTTTGATGGGAAAAAATGTTTCTATTGAAAGTAACGGCATAATAATAATAATATTTTCAATACAAACAATAAAAAAGGCCGATACTTTCAGTATTTGAAGTAGCCAAAAACTCACCTCTCCTGTGTTTTCAGTATCCATGGCAACACATCCATTGGCTCCATCTCCAAACTGTGAATTACATAAGAAACAAAAATTAGCAACTGTGACAGAAATGCAACTAATCCAGAAATAAGTCAGACATCACCTACACAGGGCGTGTTTGTTTTGGACGGATCCAGATTCAGATCTGCACAGATCCAATTCATGTGACTTGAATTCCTAGTCGAGAGCAGTTACGTTTGTTTCTGCGCGTAAAATAACTTGGGATCTGGATCCGGATCTGTCGTGAAACAAACACGCCCGTAATAAGGTCAAATCGCCCCTTAGTAAACATGCTCCCTGACACTGAAAGTCACACTCAGATCAAGTCGTCTCCTGGTAAAGAGTTGCACTGCTCATGTCTGGTCCCCAGACCTAAAGTTTCCAAATATTCGATCACCGCTACCAACTCGACCGTTTACTATTTACCAACTTGATTCGCACCAACTTGACCGCTGTGGCGGCAGTCTGTGAAAGTCGGACCCTCCGGATCTTCAGGATCTTTGTTAAAAATTGATATTTAACGAACAGAAAGTACCTAGTTTGACTTCTAAATATGCTTACATACCTTTTACCACCATGTATTGCACCAATTTGTAATCATACACCACATCGACTATCCACAAAGTCGAATTTTCGAAGAAATAGGCGTAGGAAGTGCAGGACACTAAGAAAAAAGAAATTGGTTTTTTCCACGCCGGATCTTTAAAAATAAGGCCTGTACATGGCGGTAAAAAGTATGAAAGCGTATTAAGAAGTCAAACTAGGCACTTTCTGTTCATTAAATACCCATTTTTGAAAAAGATCCGGAAGATCTGGAAGGATCCGGAGGGTCCATTTTTCACCCACACCCCGCTGTGGCTGTGCATACTCAATGCACATTGGTCGACTTGGTTCAATCATGTGTTTTCTTCCTCCATGGTTCAATGTAGCCCTAAAATTAGGGCTGTAAATTGCTCGCTTTTCAAATCTGACTTATAATACAGTCGACTGTAATAAGTCAGATTTGAAAAGCGAGCAATTTACAGCCCTAATTTTAGGGCTAGGTTCAATGGCGAGTTGGGAACCCGTCTAATAGTTTAGATGCATTAGTTCAAAAAATGTATGCGCTCGTCTTCATTGCATTTTGACTGGACGACTTGATTCGGGGACGACTTGGCCGAAGCATAGAGCAAGGAACCAAAGCTAAACTAAAGAGTAAAGTCTGGCCTGATTTTTTCTTATAAAATGTGCATTTACTGATGCTTAAAAACTCATTTTGAAGGAACAAAAAGCAATAATAAACTTCTCAAATCTTACCCGCAGCAGCTAGCCTCAGGACAGCTCGTCTGGCGACATGCATGGTCGAGACAACTTGACTCCCACACTCCGGACAAGTCGTCCGTCATGAATGTCACCGGTCACACATCCAATGTCCAAAATCGACACAAACGGTTTGCTGTGAAAACTGGTTTTTACTCTCACTTTGTTTTGCCATTGAACACGCAGTCATCAAGCAGTAGAAAGTCCGGAAATGCACATTATTCTGCTTTTTAAACCATTTATTTCGCTTTTCGTAAAAATCTCCCGTCCAACTCTTCGATCAAATATGGCGGGCTCATGACGTTGAGGGCGCTGAGATTAGACTTGAATAAGTCCTTCAAGGAGACTACAGTAAGGCTGGATCCGAATTAGGGGCTTTGGCTGTGGCTATGCTGTTGCTATGGGCGGACAATGAAAGTCCTTAGAAACAGCATAGCAACAGCCAAAGCCACTAATTCGGATCCAGCCTTACTTGCCTCCTACTTTCCCAAAATTTGAACTGAGGGGTTGCATAATTCAAAAAATGAGAAATAAAATACGAGGGAGTTTTATTTCCCTTGCAGGTTTTCTTAAATTTTGCCAATATTTTTAAGGTTTGGACATTCTTTTGAGGAAAATCCTTTTTTTAAATATCATTGCAAAACTTTGACTAACTGATTTACATTTTGAATCACTAACTACATTTTGTTAAGATCAAGAAATGGGCTCAATTCTAATAAAAAACAAGTGACATAACTTCAAGTTCATACTAGGTGATCCTTACCATTTATTTCAGTAAATAATGGATGGGAAAAATATTCAAATGTTCCTCAAACCTCATTGAGATTCGAACCGGAGACTTCTGGCAAACCTGAACTATGAGCTATGATGCACAGTGGTATACTCCCCCAGGTTTTCCCCCTAGACCTCTGACACACCAGGCAGGTGCTCTACCAGCTGAGCTATGAGGCACAGTGGTATACTCCCCCAGGTTTTCCTCCAAGACCTTTGACACACCAGGCAGGTGCTCTACCAGCTGAGCTATGAGGCACAAAGTGGTATACTCCCCCAGGTTTCCCCCTAGACCTCTGACACACCAGGAAAGTGCTCTACCGGCTGAGCTATGAGGCACAGTGGTGTACTCCCCCAGGTTTTCCTCCAAGACCTCTGACACACCAGGCAGGTGCTCTACCAGCTGAGCTATGAGGCACAGTGGTATACTCCCCCAGGTTTTCCTCCAAGACCTTTGACACACCAGGCAGGTGCTTTACCAGCTGAGCTATGAGGCACAGTGGTATACTCCCCCAGGTTTCCCCCTAGACCTCTGACACACCAGGCAGGTGCTCTACCAGCTGAGCTATGAGGCACAATGGTATACTCCCTCAGGTTCGATTCCCTGCCCCCCCAAAAAAAATCCAAAATTAATTTCACTGACGTCTCTATTTTCGCCAAAAAGGCCCTCAAATGTCTAACCATGTCTCACACATGTTCCCCAAAGGGGATTTGCACCCAAAAAAGCCTCATCTAGGACCCAATATTTCGTTTAAATTATTGGTCCAGTTTTATTTTTTGAACCGCTGGCGTCGTCTGCTAGCGACAAAACGGACTGCCGTCTGCAAATAGTCGGGCCCTTTTCTTCTTGGAACTAGACATTTCTATGCCCGTTATCTCTTCGACAGGCGTGATATCACTTTTTATAATTCACTTGTACACAAAATCCATAGATTTTCAAGGTTTTCTGAAGCATTGATGCATCTATGTAGCTAAAATTTCTTCAGGCTAGTTTACCAACATTCTTCCTTAGATATGTTACACTCTTATTCCACGAATCTGTAAAAAGTGTTATCTTGCAAACAGTACACAGGGCCTTTAAAGGCAGAGGCTCGTCAGCAATGCGCGCGTGAGGCCAAATTCGTGCCACGAAATACGCAGCTCCATGCCTTTGCTATGGAGCTGCGTATTTCGTGGCACGAATTTGGTGCGCGCGCATTGCTAACGAGCCTGTGCCTTTGTATTCATGTTGATCAATTTATTTATTTATTTACCACATCCAACAGCGGAGAGACCGCCAATTACAGGAATGGGAGCAAGTGTGGTTGAGTGCCTTGCTCAAGGGCACAGGTGCCACAACCCGTCGCGGCCCGGAATCGAACCTACATTCTAGTACTAGCACAGGAACTTAAGTTCGACGCATAGACCGCTCGGCCATAACACCCCACAAAAATTTGCCATTTTCATGGTATGATTCTGGGCGTATAGCTGGGTACACATGCAAATACATGGTCTCTGAAAGCAACATCTAAAACGTTTACATAAAACGGACATTTTAAAATGACCACTGAGGTTTTATTAAGAAATAATGGAGTCGACTACACATTACAGTGTTTTATGTACAGTATACAGACGAGTATAATTACAATGATTATTTGTATTTAGATTGATAAAAAGTCAAAATAGCCCTAAATGAAATGGATTGAATGGACACACAACTATCATGGGGTGCAGGTCAACTCCAGGGCCCATCACAAATTTCCAAGTCTTAAATTGAGGTCATAAGCTATTCAAATGAAATGCAACAAAGTCATTATTTTGTACATGCTCATCCTCTTGCTTAGTAGGGAACGTTACCAGTGAAATCCTCATGTGATATAAGTAGTGTATGACTGTTTCATTACCATGACAATCACATGAAATTTTTGCTGGTAACCTAATTTTATCAAGCAAAGTTTTCCATGCTTAAGCAATTTTTCATGCTTAAAGATAGTATACATGATTGGTAAACTGTTACAAATAGTTGTATCCCTCTGTGTGATTGAAGATATGCATGATTAAAACCAACCTGAGCAAAACCCAGCACCGTACTTCGTCTAACTTTTGAGAAAACAGTAAAAAAAGGGTTTGCAGTCATTTCGCCCCAAAACCACTTCGCCCTGAACCATTTCGCCCTGAACCTTGGCCTGTGCACGAAGTGGTTTTGGGGCGAAGTGGCATTTAGGCGATGTAGTGTTTGGACGAAGAAATTTGGGGCGAAATGGCACTCGGGCGAAGTGGTTTGGGGCGAAATGGCACTTGGGCGAAATGGTTTTGGGGCGAAATTAATTTTCGTCTCATGAGACGAAAACTAATTGTTTTACTCATTTCTCAAAGACTATAGCACTTCAGACAAAACCATTTCAGGGGAAGTTTTCTACGGTCATCATGTTTATATTGTGTAAGTTAGGCGTAAATCTGTGAACATTTCTGATTTTCGAGATTACCAATGATGTATACTGCCTTTAAGTAGCTCTATGAAATTTCCCCCTGGTCTCAGTGGTTCTTTGACAATTTGCACTAACTGGCGAGACCTGTTAATTGATTTAAATACATGACCAGGGGTCGATTTCACAAACACTTGCGACGCGTCGAAAGTACCATACCCATCGAAACTCACCGAACACTTTGTAATTTTGATACGGGTTTGGCGAGTTGGGATGGATTTGGTATTTGCGACGCGTCGTAAATCTTTGTGAAATCGAACCCTGGTCTCAGAGGTTAGTTGACAATTTGTACTAACTGGCGAGACCTGTTTTTTTTCATTTAAATGCTGTCGACTCTCCGTTTTCTTTTGTCAACAAACTGAAACAATTTTACATTTGTAGGTGGTATGTCATCGTATATTCTCATTGCATCAACTGCTGTTCCTATTGAACCCAATGCTTGACGGACAGTCGGCATTCCAATTGGTAAGTTATGAAGACGTCACTGGTTGGAATAAACATCAAAAATGTCTTCAAGATCATAACCCAACCCGAGTCTGCCTTGAATAATACACTGCTTACAGGTAAAACAAAACTCTACAGGTTGTTTTTAAAGATGTCAATGTTCTAAAGTAATAATGTCATGACATTAATGCAAGTGTTTTCAGCCTGACAAACATTCTGTTGTCATTTCAATTTATCTTCAAGCAAACTTGAATCCATGTTTGTGAATTGTGATTGGTGGATCCATGTCAACAACAGTGTCACTTGTACTATGTACCCCTTCTGATTTTTATGTCTCAATCTGCGTAATGCGTCCAATGCATAGTTCCGACCTGTCAATTAAGCCGAACCCGCCGACCAATCACAACAGAGCTAGCAGACAGCGCTCACTTAGGTCAAAGTGCATTGCCTCACAAAACAACATCACGCGATTTTCTGCCCATACGTTGTACGCGGTGTTCCGGGTGAATTTTTGGTTTCAAGGTCGGGCGATTCGCTGTTCAAAAGTAAGAAAGCGAATTGTTATGAATATATGACATCTCTGTATTACTGGCCTTTTACTAAGTGCGTGCTACGGTAACTGTCGACATGAAACATGAATACCTTTGAGTTTTCTCCAATGAATCTGTGCTTTCCGTTGGAAGTCCCATTGGTTTGTGCAGTGTGTGTAGCCATTTTGACGATAGCGTGCGAGGCATAGCAACAATATCCAAGGGGCGGGGTTAATTGGGGCAATCTCGGAACTATGCATTATATTCCAAGTGCATTCAGTATGCATGTTTCCCAGCCTGTGCGTGTTAACAGTTCGTCAAGTTTGCTTGAAGATAAATTCATTATCCCACTTGCGCTCGTGGAATACGGCATACTGTAGTGCGTCTGCGTCCCATATACCACTCGACCTCGTGGGATATGGGACGCAGACGCACTACATTATGTATTCCACTCACGCTCATGGGATAACTCATATTGTTCCACAGTTGTTTCAACTAAACTCCTCAAAAAAAGTTCGGAAAGTCAATTTTGACTGACGATTTCTCTCTTGTTGCAAAATAATTGTCCTTGAATTTTATATCATTGGAAAGCCCTGTTATTCCTCTTTACGATGATGTGTCATTTGTTATGATTAAGCAATTGTGGGATGTGCAGCACAGCTGAATACGGGGGCGGGTGTAAAGTGAAATGTCACAAAATGCATTGCTATTGTCAAAAAGTGCATTGACACATTCCCATCCTCCAAGCAAAAGGGGAATGCACTGCATGACAATAGCAGTGAATTTTGTGACATTTCACTTTCCACCCACCCCTGTATTCCGCTATACTGCACATCCCCCAATTGATTAATCATAACAAATGACACATCACTGTAAAGAGGAATAACAGGGCTTTCCAATGATACAAAATTCAAGGGAAATGATTTAGTAACAAGAGAGAAATCGTCAGTCAAACTTGACTTTCCGAACGTTTTTTGAGGAGTTTATATTATAACTTTTATAACATAATAGTACACAACATTCAGTAGTCTACAAACATAGACTCCACATTGAGACAATAAACCTATTGCTTTAAGATTTCTTTCCTTTTTAGTTACAAATTTATTAAGAAAGAGTGAATTTAGAAAACCATGATCACAAGCATCTGAAAATGTACATATTTTCTTAAGCAGGAAATTCCACGAGTCAAGTCTGGACAGGAAAGAGCGCCCTCGTTTGTCGCTATGCCAACAAAGGAATTTAGGAAGGAACACCTGCAAATAGCAACAAGTCAGTACAAGAATAAGAGTAAATAGGTAAGACTTATGGCTATGCATGGTGGGAATCAATATGTGTACGGGTTTGTGGTAGCACCATGTGAGTATCTCTTTTGACGACAGAGTACACTGTTCGAAACGTTGAGTTCACACATACAAAAGAGATATTCACATGGTGCTACCGCAAACTCATACACAAGAGTGAATACGTTTTAAAGGATGTATCATTTGCAAGATAAAACTTTTTACAGATTCGTGGAATAAGAGTGTAACATATCTGAGGAATGATGATGATGATGGCATCTTATATAGCGCACATATCTATCCTGTGGGATACTCATGCGCTTTACACATGATCACCCTGGTCATTGGGCACAACTCCCTGGGGAGTACGCAGCCCTGGCAGCCTGACACACGAGCGCTCAACGTCTGCGACCCTTGCAGGTAGAATGTTGGTAAACTAGCCTGAAGAAATTTTAGCTACTTAGATGCATCAATGCTTCAGAAAACCTTGAAAATCTATATGTGGATTTTGGAAAGAAGTGAATGGTAAAAAATGGTAAAAAGGTCCTGTGCACGGGACTTTTTTAGAAAACCACCTTCAGTTGTCAATTTCCAGCATGAAATACCATTTTGGACGGAAATAAATTCATGTGGTGTTTGTTACCATTGCTATCAACACTTTGAGTAAGGTTTTTCTTGTCAACTCATGAGAAACAAAATTGGGTGATTGCAAATGATACAATGGGCCTTTAATTCGGGAAAATAATGAAGTTTGTAATAGCAAGGTATATATGCATTTAATCTTTACCAATTTGTTGTGACTTCGTTACCTTTTGTCGTGCTTGCAGAGTAAATAACCTGTCTCAAACATTGCCCAAACTCTTCCAGAATCAGCTTCTCAGCCATCGCCTGGGTATGCCGTCTCTGCTCGGTTTGCTCGGCCTGGGCTAGGAGACACTGGCAGGTAGCCTCGGCAACGTCATTTGTGATGAAGGAAAACGGTAACCTGTGTGATGGATACCAGTCGGAGGTCAGTGCCACAAGGATGTAAATAAAGTCATTGTTCTTATTATGATTTGCTAGCTTCCAAAAAGCAAAACCTGTATTACAAAAATTGTAGCTGTGCTGAAGTAAACTACTCACAATAAGTTAAGGATATTGTGGGGTGTACGCAGTATTTTTTTTGAGGGTATGCATTCAGCTTGAATGATTTTGTATATGATTAGACAATTCGTCGCATTTTTCGCATAGTGGCGAATCAGCAAAATTCCACTTTCGAGTTATACGGCTTTTTAGTAATGCATATTCTGGTTCTTGGATTTCGTTTTCTAAAAAAATGTTATTAGCGAAGAGTTTTACTAAAATTATGTTGGGTTTTTGGCATGAGTAAGGTTAATCTCGGAGGGATATTGGTGCCACGAACTACGCGAAAAAACAACACCACGTGCGTATTATTCACCGCTCGTAACGCTATGGACTTTTTCACGATTCGTCACTATGCAAAAAATGCAAGCCGGCTGTGGTACTTATTCGCCGCGCCTATTCTTTTGCATGTGTCTGTGACAATCTGAACTGTCGCCTTCAGTTTCGTCATTGATATTATCCCATCTGGATTTCAGACAAGGCCGGTACTTACACACATGGACACGTGGTTATTTTAGCATTTGATTTATCAATTAATTCCTTCTTAAACGCTGCAAATTCCACAGTGTGTTTGATTTTTCCCCAAGTTAGGAGTGTTTGGTTCACGCAATGTCTGTTGGTTCCCGGCAGGAGGCGTTGCCTTGTAATGCGCAAGACGCCATCGGTCACCAGCGTAATGTCGGTATTTGTCACTACGCAAAAAACGCTGGGCCAATCATGAGCCTATTCGCCATTCTGCATTTTTTATAACTCAAAAACCACTCAAATTTTTGATTTAAAACCTTCACAAATGAAAATTGGCATCTTTAGAACCCTAAATATGACAAAATCTCAATTTCGGAAAAATCGCTTATTCGCCACTATGCGAAAAATGCGACGAATTGTGTGGCGGTCTGGGAAAACCCGTCGGAAGTCGCCACGTACATTTTGTAGTTATGGGCCGATTTACAAAACAAAATCACCCTGATGTCATTTTTGAGATTTTAGTTCCAAAGTGAAGTTCTGGGGTGGATTGCAATATAACCGTCTTTAGTCTGAGACACATCATGTGTCCTAACTGAGTTTATGACATCTTAGCTACGACACATTGAAAAATGCCTTGCAATATCCAAAAGTTAGTACGTCTTAGCTAAGACATAAAAGCTTGTATGTCTTTACTGTTGTGAGCGGCGTTTCAATCGCATTCGTGCGTTTGCATACCATCGCGCATGTGCACTACATTACTTGCCGGTTGTTGCTGCCGTACGTACGCGTGACAGTGGCGTGAAAAACATCGTGAAAACTTTCAGAATTAACATAGGTCCAGCTTGAATCGTAATTTCCTTTCAGTGGAAACTGAGTTTAAGAAAGATAAACTATCAACAAATAAACTTTTGATCCTAGTCACAATGCTCCTTTTGTCTAAATTTAGCAGGAAATTTAGAAAATGTTTCCAAAGACATAACTTAGGACACATATTAGGTGTCTTAAATTTTATGTGTCCTAGGACACAAGTTAGGATACATAAATGTTTATTGCAAGGCAAAATAATCTATGATGTCTTAGTGATGTCAGACTTAGGACGTCCTAGGGGTTAGGACGTCCTAACTGTCTTTATTGCAATCCACCCATGGTCTTTAAATTCCCTCTCAAAGTTTTTTTTCCTGAAAAATCAAAGTGTAAAATGTAATTTGCGTGTGTTTTAAAAACAAACACAATTAGAAATAAGTATAAAATGCCAACTTTGAAGCCTGATTTGTCCGTTTGTGGGTTTTAGAATAAACCGTCTTCGAAAGGTCATAACTTTAGTTGTGGTTTAAATGTTGAACTCATTTAAACTATTCTGAGATAAGTAAAGGGTGTATTATTTGATTAAATGCTCAACAAGAATTGTAAAATTTTGACCATCCGACGGGTTTTCCCAGACCGCCACACAATTGTATCTGCATGACAGACACACCATGTGACAGGAATAGGTGAAAACAGTCATTTGAAAAAATATAAATTGCAAAAACGCAACATACTAAAAATATCCCTAACTTATTGTGAGTAGTGTGCCTTGACTTGTCACTAAATGAGTACATTGAAACGCAAAAGAAATTTACCACCTTTTAAACCCTTAAATAGCAACAATAACACGGCGTGTAGAAATGTGTGAACTCATTTGTGAACAATAGTTTCCTCACTGTCAGACCAAACGGTGTCTGAAGGTCACTTGAACCTTCAATGGTCACTTCATGGCACAGCTGTTGAACAGCTGTGTTAACTGTCAGTGATTAGCCAAGGGGTATGGGATGATTGTAATGAGCTGCACGTGATGTCTTGATGTTGGCTTTAAAAAGGCCAGTGCAAAATGGGCATTTCAAGCAACATGCCACGATTGCAATCCATCCAAAGACTGGTAGGCAGTATGCGCCGACGATGCACTGCCTGTATCCAAATCAATGGTGGCCACACACGCTATTGAAAGGGGACTGACATTGCACCCTCTTCTGTTCTTTACTGTAGAACAAACTGATGTATCTTGGTCAAAAACTTGACATGTCATCAATAAAATGCCAATGTTTCAATTAGCAATTGTTGGTTTGTTTTATTTTGAACTGTTACAATTTCATTACATTTTAAACAAGTGGTAAGTTTCTTTTGCGTTTCAGTATATTTGAGATGACGGCTTTGGGCACATACCTCTTGCCAGAATCGTTGACAATAGCGGGCTTTGATGGGAAGTCATGCGACTGTAGTTTGGTGTTGGCATCAGTCTGTTGTTGGACTCGAACCTCGGCCGCATCGGCAAGGTGCATCAGGGTCTTACGCTCCGGACTCTCCTCAAAGTTCTTACAGCCTACACACTTGCAGTTGCCCGAGCATAAGATCTTGGCCTGGGGGGTAGATGATGAATCAATCAATTATGCTAAAGGGGCCGTCCAAAGTTGTCAACATTTTCACGGAACTACAACGCATAGGAAAGGGGGAGGGGGGTCGGGGCCATGTACGACTTTACATGCACTGTAAAATGTTGACATTTCACGGTAGTGACAATAAAATGTTAAGTAATATTTCGGGGGAGGGAGGGGGTCTTGAAAAAATACTACGCTCTGTAGAACCGGGAAAATTTGGACATCTTTGGACAGCCCTAACACAACAAGTGGATACACCTGTGCAGGTCCCTTATGCAATAGACTTTTATCACGGTGCGACCATCTTCCCTTTTCCCCTACTAAAATGAACGTAACCAAAGCGAGGCTTGCCGAAATAAAATAGTTTGGCCCCGTGTTGAAAATGTTCATTGTGTGCCTCACAATGACATGCGTGCCGCGGTGCGATCAAGAAAACGCGCAGCGCGGACATTGATTCTCTCAAAACAACAACGGAAGACTGCACGCGCTATCGCGCAGACACGCACTGATCATTCACTGACACAAACGCGTACTATGCCGTGGGGAACAAGACAAAGATGGATGCACCGTGATAAAGGTCTATATGGGTGTGGCGTAGCCCTACAAATAGGGCTGTAAATAGCTCACTTTTGAAATCTGACTTTTTACACTGTCGCTATTACAGCCCTACTTGAGGTCCGTACGACAATACCAAGTCTCAAACTGCTCAAATCTGACAAAGTTTCACTACAAATATCGTCCGAAGCACATCAGACCAGAGCACTTTCACATACACCATTGTAATCCTGAGAGTCTAGTGTTTCATAAAATAACGGTAACGCTTACGGAATCGTCAATTTGGCCATCTACGGTGTCTTGAAACATTGGACAAAATTCAGACAACGTTCTGAGCTGCATGCCCTGGGCGACGCCATTTTAGCTGATATACTGGACGATGGTGGCGCTTCTCGATCATGAGACGTCAAGGAGCCCGGCTAACTGTGCAATATTCATAATTCATATTGACGTCGCGTGTGTTTATCCCAGCTGGCAATACGTCACGCGCGCAGTGCAGTTATCGAACTGTGCGAGTGACGTACTTGCCAGCTGGGATAAACACACGGACATCAATATGAATTATGCATATTGCACAGCCGGGCTCCTTGACCGAGAAGCGCCACCACGCGTCCAGCATATCAGCTAAAATGGCGTCGCCCAGGGCATGCAGCTCAGAACGTTGTCCGAATTTTGTCCAATGTTTCAAGACACCGTAGATGGCCAAATTGACGATTCCGTAAGCGTTACCGTTATTTTATGAAACACTAGACTCTCAGGATTACAATGGTGTATGTGAAAGTGCTCTGGTCTGATGTGCTTCGGATGATATTTGTAGTGAAACTTTGTCAGATTTGAGCAGTTTGAGACTTGGTATTGTCGTACGGACCTCAAGTAGGGCTGTAATGGCGACAGTGTAAAAAGTCAGATTTCAAAAGTGAGCTATTTACAGCCCTATTTGTAGGGCTAGGTGTGGCGCTACTTACCTCATAGCATTCACAGTAATTCTTGAGACAACCCGACTTTTTGCAGTTGCAACCTTTGTTATGCTGCCGTTCCAGTTCGCCATTACGCCCTTTGCCGATCTTTGGTTTGAATGCGTTTGGGTTCCGGTCCAGGCACGCCTTGATAGCTCTGGCTCGGTCCTCTTCGTGGTCCAGATTGTTGAAACAAGTGTTGCAGTTGCAGTTGCTGCAGAACTCGCCATTGGCAAAGCAGTCACAGTACCTTGGGTACAACAACCACCATTCAACTCAGTGTCAATTCATATTGATATGTGTATGCACTTTTCCTTTCAAAATTGGCACAGTAGACCGATCCAGTAAGCTCCGCCCATTTTAAAATTGACCAATCACAGCCTCAGGTTGAGGTAACCAAAAAGTGGATCTCCATTTTGGTTACCCGAGTCTTCAAAATTTTGTGCACAGAGCTACGGCGAAATGCAGCACGAGTGACGCAAAAACACCATAAACATAATTTTTATCAGCGCAGAGGACCCAAGCCGGTTTAAAACAGATTGTATAAGACTATCCCAACCTACTTTTAATCCCTTCATAAATGTGTTTTTGTGTAAACGGGAAAGACTCACCAAAATTAGCTTGTCGTTTTGCTATGTTGTGCATTCACTGGGTTCTAGATGTGTGTCGAGATGTTTTTGTTCGATCGCTCGTGTTACGCGTATTACAGGCGTGTTGTTTGGCACGCACACGACCGGATACTTAAGTGCACATTTTGCTTTCGAGCATGCAGTTTCTGTGTGCATGTGCGTGTTTCAATACGCGCTGACCAGGGCGCGGGCGCTGACGCACGGCGCGGCCACGCGACTCTACTGCACACGTGCCTTACCTGTGTGGCATGTTGCTAGGCAATTTCTAAATGGTCGGAGCTTACTGGATCGGTCTATTCTCATACAGTTATTACAAATTCTATACGTACACTTTAACAAACAAATCGACAAATGTAAAACCTTGTCTTCTGCAATTTTGAGTCCCAAAAAGACCCAGTATCAAACGTTCAAGTACTATAAATGTTTGGTAAGATGACAACCACCATAAAAACAAACTCATCTATAATAGACCGTATCGAATAGCTGCCATCTTGAAGGGCAACTTTTGACATGTAAATTAGTCAACAATGTAAGCACAAAATGTGCAACCATGCATGCCCTCAAGGAACAATTTCAAAGAAAATGCCCCACAAGATGGCGGCTATTCGACACGGTATATTCTTGAAGCAGGTTAACTCACTCTATAACTCATGTTAAATTTGATGGTGAAAAATTTTGAAGGATCATGTGATAACTGATTATTATTATTATTATTTCTTTCTGGTATTCATACCAAGGATTCCTCAATAGTGCTCATTGCACTGTCACTCGCAAGCGTGAGGAAACCCATGAAGAATTCGAATTAGAAATGGCCAGAGACACCGGGGAATATCCCCTTGCTCTTAACGAAAGAATGCTCTGGGATCTTTAGAGTGCGTTACCATTACCTAACACACTGGACCAACGGCTTTTCATACCTTCCGAAGGATGGAGCAAGTGTGGTTGAGTGCCTTGCCCAAGGGCACAGGTACCGCAGCCGGATTCGAACCCGTAACCCCAAGTTTTTACCCATGATTGCGAGTCAATGAACCAAACCACTCGGCCACGGTACCCCACAAACTTGTCTTGGATTTGTTGGATTTGTACTTTTTTTCACCCAACATATTATAATAATTCCGAAGGTAGCACTTTAGAGACCGACTCAAATGAGTATGAGCTTTAGTAGCAACAACTACTTTATCAGATGCAATGATTCAATATTAGACTTAGTAATACTCACAATTTAAGACATTGCGACTTGGTGCAGTTGCAGGGTTTACGAGGTCGGTGATCTGGATCAACGGGTGCAGAACGTCTCCTAATATGAAAGAATTGCACATAAATAAGTTTGATTTACTCCTACAATTGGTTAGTATGGAACTCAATGGTGATTTATTTATTTATTCATTTTTTGTACAGCGCTCATGTCTACCCTACAGGGTACTCCTGACACTGTTGCCATTATTACTGCTACCTTCAGGGAATCACCAGAACCATTTCGCTTCAACTAGGTGGCTACCTGGCCAAGGCGCACAACCCTATCAGCAGTTAGATTGTGGCATTCCCCTTAACAGCTCCCCAAATATCGCTTGGGTTGACGAGGCAATTTAGATTACATGTCTTGCCCTTGGACACAAATCACATTGGCACTAGTGAGACTCGAACTCTCAACCTCTCGATCATAAGCAGGGCTGTGTACCCACTAGATCACACATGTTCTCTGGATGCACTGAAATCAGTGTTGGTAAGTTACATGCTGCTCCAGTTATGGCTCTATTGGACTATGGGATATTGATTAATTGATTAATGTAACATGAGGTTGTAATCGCAAAAAAATTAATACATTTATGATTTAAATAACTAAGCCATGTCAGTCATACTTTCACTTCACTTCCGTCATAATTTCCAAGATAAATAGGACAACAATGACTACAAAATGCAAGAAAACAAGAATTTGATTAATGTACCCGTTGACTGCTCGGCTTGGCGGCGGTGGGGAGCGTACTCGAGACTGACGGGGTTGAGGGACGGCTCCAGAGGGCGCTAGTGACACGTAATTGGTTGCGTTGGCTGGCTTAGCTTGAGAAACCACCTGTTTAAACACATCAAAAATTACGAAGGGGCTGTCCAAAGTTGTCAACATTTTTATGATTCTACAGAGTAGGAAGGGGGAGGGAGGTCGAAGGACTTTAAATGCAATGTAAAATGTTGACATTTCATGGCCCTGAGAGAAAAATGTTGATAAGTAGTATTTCGGGAGAAGGGAGGGGAGTCTTGAAAAATACTGTACTACGCTCTGTAGAACTGTGAAAATGTTGACAACGTTGGACGGCCCCTAAATGGGTTTGTGTTCATGCACACAAGTTATGGGCCTTTTTCCAAATCTCGGCTTCGTCTCCGTTTCCGGCTCCGTCTCCGTCTCCATTCCGCCACCTTGAAGCCGCATACCAAACTTCGGCTCGGCTTCATTTTGAGGCTTCGTTTTGGTCCAAGTGAGGCTCCAAAACGAAGTCAACTAAAGAGGTGACTTCGGCCGGCTTCACGACGTCATGAACTGGAAAATCACGTGACAGCAACAAAAACTGTGTGAACTTTTGCAGGTTTGCTAAACTTTGCCGTCGATAAAACTCGTCTGCTAGCGCTTAAAAAAAGCCGGTGAAAAAGAGTGGTAGGCCTACTAGGCCCGACTAGTGTTCCAAACAGTTTTTGGTTTGGCTTCGCTAAAGTGAAGCCGGAGGCGGTTGGAGCCAGAGTCGCATGAAGCTGGAGCCTGGAGCCTGAAGACGGAGTCGAGATTTGGAAAAGGGCCCTTGTCTGATACATGGGCCTTTTTCCAAATCTCGACTTGGGCTCAGGCTCCGGCTCCATGTAAACCACATGGAACCGGAGCCTGAGTCTGAGCCCAAGTCGAGATTTGGAAAAAGGCCATGGTATTAAAGGGTTTGTAGGTCTTTACAGATTACCTTGTTATAACAGGAACCTTGTATTATCAGGAATGAAAATAATGAATTGGGACCTAAAAGTTTTCTTGTTAATGGACCTGAAACATAATCATGGTACCCTGAGACCCTGAGATCGCCCCCCCCCCCCCCTCTCCCCCCATATATTTGCACGCATGTAAACAAACCAAGACATCATTATTTTTCAGGTCTATTGAATATTGCACTTTTTAAAATTGTTGTTAAGTGTATTGTTGTCACTTGTCCAATACTTAAAGATAGTATACATGATTGGTAAACTGTTACAAATAGTTTTATCCCCCTGTGTGATTGAAGGTATGCATGATTAAAACCAACCTGAGCAAAAACCAGCTCTGTACTTCGTCTAACTTTTGAGAAAACAGTAAAAAAAGGGTTTGCAGTCATTTCGCCCCAAAACCACTTCGCCCTGAACCATGGCCTGTGCACAAAGTGGTTTTGGGACGAAGTGGCATTTGGGCGATGTAGTGTTTGGACGAAGTAATTTGGGGCGAAATGGCACTCGGGTGAAGTGGTTTGGGGCGAAATGGCACTTGGGCGAAATGGTTTTGGGGCGAATTGAATTTTCGTCTCATGAGACGAAAACTAATTGTTTTGCTCATTTCTCAAAGACTATAGCACTTCAGACAAAACCATTTTAGGGGAAGTTTTCTACGGTCATCATGTTTATATTGTGTAAGTTAGGCATAAATCTGTGAACATTTCTGATTTTCGAGATTACCAATGATGTACACTGCCTTTTAAGTGTATTGTTGTCACTTGTCCAATACTTAATTATCACGTAAATTAATTTAATTTTCCGTACTATGTTTTGTTCTCATTGTAGGAATTTTGTGGGACTCACTGCGACCCATGCTTATTGTACTGTCAGGCTTGGATGACACCTAAGCATTTTTTCTTAGTCGTAACATTAACAAGTTTGTGTATTCACCTTCATGGTTTCAATGTTGCCGATACATGTACTGGCAATCATATTACAAACTTTAAAAAACAAATGGATTAAAAATGGAAACTTTCATTTAAATGTTTATTTATTTTACCACTTGGTTACAATAAACCGATCCAGTAAGCTCCGCCCATTTTGGAATTGACCAATCACAGCCTCAGGTTGAGGTAACCAAAAAGTGGATCTCCATTTTGGTTACCAGAGTCCTCAAAATTGTGTGCACAGAGCTACGGCGAAATGCAGCACGAGTGACGCAAAAACACCATAAACATCATTTTTATCAGCGCAGAGGACCCTAGCCGGTTTAAAACGGATTGTATAAGACTATCCTAACCTACTTTTAATCCCTTCATAAATGTGTTTTTGTGTAAACGGGAAAAACTCACCAAAATTAGCTTGTCGTTTTGCTATGTTGTGCATTCACTGCGTTCTAGATGTGTGTCGAGATGTTTTTGTTCGATGGCGCGTGTTACGCGTATTGCAGGTGTGTTGTACGTGCATGCACACGACCGGATACTTAAGTGCAAATTTTGCTTTCGAGCGTGCAGTTTCTGTGTGCGTGTGCGTGTTTCAATACGTGCTGACTAGGGCGCGGACGCTGACGCACGGCGCGGCCACGCGACTCTACTGCAAACGTGCCTTACATGTGTGGCATGTTGCTAGGCAATTTCTAAATGGGCGGAGCTTACTGGATCGGTCTACTGTATTAACAGTGCTCTTGTTATAGACCTTTATCACGGTGCGTCCATCTTTGTCTTGTTCTTCATAGTACGTGTCGGGCACGATCATTGCGTCTGCGCTACCGTGTGCAATATCCCGTTGAAAATCACTGTCCATGCAGCGCGCTCTCTTGATCGCGCAGCGCCTGAGCCATTGTGATGCACACAATGAACAATTTCAAAACAGGACCAAACTATTTTTTCTGCAAGCCTCGCTTTGGTTACATTCATTTTAATAGGAGAAAAGGGAAAATGGCCGCTCCGTGATAAAGGTCTATTGAGCTTTGACTATACATGTAAACTCCTCAAAAAAGTTCGGAAAGTCAAGTTTGACTGACGAGTTCTCTAATAATTTTCCTTGAATTTTATATCATTGGAAAGCCCTGTTATTCCTCTTTACGATGATGTGTCATTTGTTATGACTAAGCAATTGGGGGATGTCCAGCACAGCTGAATACGGGGGCGGTGTAAAGTGAAATGTCACAAAATGCATTGCTATTGTCAAAAAGTGCATTGACACATTCCCATCCGCTATACTGCACATCCCCCAATTGATTAATCATAACAAATGACACATCACTGTAAAGAGGAATAACAGGGCTTTCCAATGATACCAAATTCAAGGAAAATGATTTAGTAACAAGAGAGAAATCGTCAGTCAAACGTGACTTTCCGAACTTTTTTTGAGGAGTTTATATTGAACGAACCTGTGATACCATAGGAACCATAGCAAAGTTCTGCAAAATGTTCCCTTGTGGAGCTAGCAGCGTGGTACCGGGCGGCAATGAGGCAATTTTAGTCTCGCCGGTAATCGGGTTGATAATCTTTAGTTGGGTGTTGGCCGGCATAATCATACGATTCCCGATGGTACCTGTACCACTGGTTATCAACTGACTAGAACCGCTGCGATTGACTGAAACTTTCTGAAAGAAGAAAACGATTCGCTTTGAAATGACAGTTGTTCGGGAAAAGGGTTTCAACTTTCAACAGGCTTGTGAGCGAAGGAGGAACATAAAGGGCCGTCCAAAGTTGTCAACATTTTCACAGTTCTACAAAGCGTAGGAAAGGGGGAGGGGGGGTCGAGGGGTAGGACTTTACATGCACTGTAAAATGTTGACATTTCACGGAAGTGAAAAAAATGTTGATAAGTAGCAGGCCTCGAAATAACTGACGGCACCGACGGCAATTGCCATCGGCGCCCTGTGCCATTGCCGCGATGCCCTCAAAATCATGAATGTTTCACGGCAATAAATTGCCGTGCCCTTTATTGAAATACACATATAAAAATGTCAATTTCTCACTTTTAGTGACACATTTCAGAGACAAAACTAGTCTTTCCACCGGTGTTTAAAAATGCAACGAAACCGTACGCAATTTTTGCAAAACCACGCCGAGCTTCTCAGCTTTAGCACATAGCGCCCACAGTAGCCTACGTGTACAAAAAGTACAGTTCGACGAAAGTCTCTCGAACAACTAAAAAATACCCGTCGCTCGAGGAACTCTAGTCGATAGTTTACTGTAGTTGCTCAATCGAACTTCGCCCTGGTTTCCGTGCGAAATTGTACATGTATGTTGAGCGGGCTTCATTGGTATCAGTTAGCAGTTCGGCCATGGGTTCGGTGTACACTGTACAGCACGTGCGTGCACTCGCGGTCGACTATGATGAAGTACATATAAGGGGCGTTTGAAACGCTTACCCCGGGTAACAGGGGGTTTACACCGGGGAAAACCCCCAGAAGATGCAAAATGAATGACACAGGGTCTCGCTTTGAATTCTGGGAACACGTGGTCAAAGGTTGTTGCCGGGTGAGGCTTTAAAAACGCCGTTATCGTTTGATTCAGGATGAAAAATTAAGCCGACGCCACGCAAAAATAGTTGCCCTAAAGTACCGCAATAAACTTTGTCAATGCTCACAGACATCTACTGATTCAGCAAAATGTATTTACAGCCCTATTCCCTCCTATTTTGTGTTAGAAATCTGTGTTTTTCTTCGTACTCACGTCACGATTCCAAACTGTCCGCCATGTTTTACTGCTCACTGTTACAAGGTGACGTCATTACACCTTGCTTTACACCACAGACCCGCCCGCGAGCTCGGGTAGTGGTGGCTGCCACCGGGGGCAGACTCGTGTAACACGTGATGGCTAAAAGAACGCTCCGGTGTAAGTTGGTGTTACCCGGTGTCAGCCCCTACACTGTACTTATGTGTCGATTGCAGAATACGGCCAAAGACGAAGATGAACGAACATTAGCATGACGTTCGTGATATAACCGTGGTCATTGCGCCTGCGTAGCGCTCGCGAATGTCAACGAAAGGTCCGATTAGTATTGACCCCTTTCGAACACGTGCGAATATGCCATTTTGGGAGTCAAATAATGCTGAGTCATTGTGTAAGCGATGTGCGTGCGCGTTGTGTGTCTCTCTGGTGGGCGTAACGCGGTTTAGTTCACCAATGGGAGCCTCATCATTGCGCATTACGCGCGCTATGGACACACACAACGCGCACGCACATTGCTTCCACAACGACGCGGCATTGTTTTACTCCCAAAATGACGTCATTGGCATGAGCTCAATAGATGATTTATCGATGAGGTGGAAGCAATATCCCATGATCAACGCGGATAAATAAAAGAGACAACTCTCAGACTGCAACCCCAGCTAAGTAATATTAATGATTGCTGTCGTGCCCTCCAAGTTCAAGCAAACTGCCGTGGTGCCCTTTTTAAGTTTGACAGAATTGCCGTGATGCCTTTGAATGTGGGGAAAAGGAAAGGCAATTATTGCCGTGCCCTTTTGAACATGAATTTCGTGGCCTGTAATTAGTATTTCGGGGGAGGGAAGGGGTCTTGAAAAATACTACGCTCTGTAGAACCGTTAAAATGTTGACAACTTGCGACGGCCCCTAAATTACCTGAGCTGGCGCAATGGGCACATTAATCTTGACTGGTTGAGCTGTCGAGAGTGTCTTTGATAATGTGTAAATGGAGGTTGTAGCTGGAGCAATAGCTTTGATTGTGGTCACTGCTGGCTTAGCTGGGAGCAGAAATCAAACAAGAACAGCATTGTTATGATGTGGGTACATTACTACAAAAGATGACAAGAATGTTAATTACAATAGGTCAAAACTGTATTTTTATGCTGGACATATATCAAGCTTATCTTTTTTTAAAGGTTTAGTGAAGTGAAAATTATCAACCATTTGTTTTTATACACGAATCAGAAGATCAAAGTGTTGCAGACAAAGGGGCAAACTGAAATTTGTTTTTATTTCAGAAAAAAAGTGACCTTTTCTCTACTTCAAGATTTTGTTGACAGACGAGGGCGCTGTTTATTGCTAGTCATGGAGGGAACCCACAGTTGAAAAACAAAGAAAGAACATTATATTTCAAATAGTAGCAGTAGCCCACTGATCCATTTCTGACCCAAACAAACTTGTTGGGATTGTTGCAAATGTCATACTAAACAAACTCAGTAAATTGTTACAGATCATAACACCAAGAAGTCACTGAAAATGACAAACTTTTGTACACAAGTCAATGCAGATTTCCTCTGTTGTCCTGAGATGACATCACGTATTTGCTCATGAATATGGAAATTTCATTAGTATAAAAATATATAACTTGCAATTACACCAAAACGGAACAATCAAATTTCCACACGTCCTTTAACTATGTGTACAATGTATTTTTTTTTGGGGGGGGGGGGGGGGGGTGGGGGGGTGGGGGGGGTGTGTTATCTGGACTAATGTTTTTGCTTTTTACCCATGGATAATTGATGTGTTGTCATTGTATTAAGTGACCCAGAGCTGAATTTAGAAACACAAGAAAATTTGCAGTGCCCCGACTGGGATTCGAACCCAGGTCCTTGGCTTACATGGCCAATTGCTCTACCAACTGAGCTATCTGGGCATCCCGCCGGAGCACCACAACAATCTCGTTTTTGCCTCTCTTTTTCCAACAATGCAGTGGGGCAAATCCATGCCGACCAATTGGCCTATCGTGAAGAGAGGTCTTAACCTCCATGGGGGGAGGGGGTGAGGGGGGGGGGAGGGGGGGTGAGGGGGGGGGGAGGGGGTGAGGGGGTGGGGGGGGGGGGGGGAGGGGGTGAGGGGGTGGGGGGGGGGGGGGGTTGGGTGGAGGTGGTGTAAATCCATGCCAACCCATTCACTATAGAGGTCATTATATATATATTATTAGATATGATAGGATTGACCCAGAGCTGCCAACCCTCCTGGATTTTGGGAAAGACATCGGAGAAAACAGGTTCATTCCGTGACTGCAAACACATCTAAAAATCGCCAAGGTTGTTAATTGACAATCCAGGAGGGTTTTTATCCATGTCTGGACTCACAAAATTAGTCATTTTCCGAAGAATCTGTTGCAAAATCCAGGAGGGTTGGCAGCTCTGCAGACCAAACCTTTCGGTGACAGGAAAATATTTTCCTCTATGGTCTAGCCTTCTCCACATTTTACTTTAGTTGCTCGTTTGAACTACCGGGTAATTTAAAAAAAAAATTATATAAATTATTTTGTGGAGAGAAAAAATATAATAAAGACAGTTACAAGACGTTTGTCACTAGTAATTCGCACACTGTATTATAAACTCAATCCAAGTTTTTGACATGGTTTAGCAGGTTGCGATGCAGACTATGACGTAGTTTGTAAAGTCGCTTGTGACACAAACTCCTCAAAAAAGTCAAGTTTGACTGACGATTTCTCTCTTGTTACTAAATCATTTCCCTTGAATTTGGTATCATTGGAAAGCCCTGTTATTCCTCTTTACAGTGATGTGTCATTTGTTATGATTAATCAATTGGGGGATGTGCAGTATAGCGGAATACAGGGATGGGTGGAAAGTGAAATGTCACAAAATTGCATTCCTCTTTTGCTTGGAGGATGGGAATGTGTCAATGCACTTTTTGACAATAGCAATGCATTTTGTGACATTTCACTTTACACCCGTCCCCGTATTCAGCTGTGCTGCACATCCCCCAATTGCTTAATCATAACAAATGACACGTCATCGTAAAGAGGAATAACAGGGCTTTCCAATGATATAAAATTCAAGGAAAATTATTTTGCAACAAGAGAGAAATCGTCAGTCAAACTTGACTTTCCAAACTTTTTTTGAGGAGTTTAGATTGCAATTTGGTTAACAAACAAATCACAAAACAATGTTGAGAACCACATGTGATTATACTGCTAACTAAAAGCATGTAAAGTCCCAACGTGGATATGTCAGGTTTTAATACTCTTACTTTGAGTGCTAGGAGCCCCTGAAGCTGTAACAGTGACCAGTCTAACATATGAGAACTTTGATCCCGGAACCTGCACTGAGTGCACGGTGGTTGCTGCTGGTGCTGTTGCTGTTGCGATGGGCGTTGCTTGGCCTTTGATTGCTCTGCTTGTGACTACGACACTCGACGTGCTTCTGGGTTTATCATGAGCTTGCTGTGGACCAGCTAGCTTGATTTGAATTGATTTCGGCTGCTGGACTGCAGACTGAAAAATAAATTTTGATTATTATTATATTTGAGTTTATGCTCACCATTTTGCAGCCCAAAGGCTGAATTGCACAGTTATTTAAAATAAAAAGCAAATAAACATTGTATCACATACAAATGATTGAATATTTCTCGCTTTTCTTCCAGGGTTGTAGTCGAGTCCATCACAAGTCTATGACAGTACAGTAACAAGAAGCAAAGGATGAACACGTACAAAAGAATGCCTTTGTTGGAGTTCATTTGAATAGACCTTTATCACGGTGCATCCATCTTTGTCTTGTTCCCCACTGCATAGTACGTGTACGTGTCGGGCATGATTAGTGCGTGTGAGTGTCTGCGCGATAGCGCGTGCAGTCTTCCGTTGTTGTTTTGAGAGAATCGCTGCGCGTTCTCTTGATCGCACCGCGCGCATGTCATTGTGATGCACACAATGAACATTTTCAACACGGGGCCAAACTGTTTTATTTCGGCAAGCCTCGCTTTGGTTACGTTCATTTTAATAGGGGAAAAGGGAAGATGGCCGCACCGTGATAAAGGTCTATAGGTGGGGACTTGTGAAGGCTTGTGAGGACTTGTGATGGACTCGACTACAACCCCATTTTATTCCCATGGATAGAAGCTTGGAAGGTAAGATTTTTAGGTTGGAACAAAATCCATTTTCTGAAGAAAAAAAATCTGAACGAGCTTCTTAAGAGTGTCAAGGTTCTTGGGAAAGGTGATACTTGGGTCTTTCCACAGTAATGGGGTACATTTGAAAAATAAGTCGATAATTCCTTTCAGATGTCTTTAGTTTATCCCAAAATTAAAGAAATTTCCTTGTACTGTTAAGGATAACTTTTGCCCAAAAAGGTAAAAAATTGCTGCCACAACATGCATTTTTAAAAAGCTTGTGTACAAATTCTCCTATTACGTATGTAACGTGGACAGACCATTTTGTGACATTTTTTCTTTCTTTGTTACATACGTAATAGGAAAATTTGTGCACGGGGTTTTCAGAAATGTATGTTGTAGGACTATTTTTCTTACTCCTTCGTGCAAAAGTTATATCCTCAGTTTAGCTGGATAATTTAAGATAAAATTAAGACATTTGAACTGAACTGGGACCTAAGATCTTGTGTGTCACAGAAATGTACCCCATTACTGTGGAAAGACCCACTTGCATACTTACAGGGTTAGCCATCGCAATCGTTTTGACGCCCGAGACACTGGTCAATGTTATCGGCGATCCCTTCGTCTTAGCAATCACAGTTTGAGGCGCAATCTTTTTGGGCGTTGTACAGGTAATCACTGTTTGCGGTGCAGGAGCAATCTTTTTAGGCGTCGTACTGACCCCAGACTTCGTTGGGCTCTTCATAATGGGTATAGGGACTTTGGTTAGCGTCTGTTTCCCTGGGGATGAGGTTGCTATCATTATGCCTTTGGGAAGGACCACACTCTGCTGAGAGACCTGATGCGATATTGGTACCAGCTTGATTGGGGAGCCTTGGGAAAATAGCTGTCGACCTCCAACCCTTTGGGGTGACCCTGGGGTCATTACAGTAACTGCCCCTGTGGTTTGGTGCAACGCAGCGGTTGATGTTGGGTTCTTATTGGACAGGTTTCGTGTAATAATCACTTTGGTAACAACCTGACCGGATGTTGTAGATGGCATGCTACGTTTCACTATGTTCTGGATTGTTTTTCCGACCGGCGAGCCGGGAGGCAGAGTGATAACTTGAGTCGGGTTTCCAGCGGAGGAAACCCGGACTTTTGTCGGTGTGCTGCTTGAGGTTGACATCGTGGTACTCTCGCTCGTTGCCGTAATGATAGCCGTCGTTGATATAGCAGATTTAGAAGATGGCGGAGTTGTTGGTTCGCTGCTAGACTTGGCAATCAAGTTGTCTAGTTCTGCTTGAATTACGGCAACAGGATCAGCCTTGCTGCTTTTGGCCGATTCTGATCGTGTCTTAGTGGTGCTACTTTTCTTTTTGGACCCAGATGATGACATGATTGTACTGGTTCACACACCATTCAATGTTGACAAATACAAATATTTGGGCCTACACTCCGATGGATCAAACTTTGGTTTCTGAAACTGAAAGTTAGAAAAGAAAAAAAATACATTTCCCAAGTAAAGGTAATCATTTATAATCATTAATCATTTAACTATGTTTCTGAACCCATATTATTTAGTTAAAAGTTTTGGTATTTTTTTCGTATACATTGAACAAAGATTTTAAGGAAATTACCTCCTAGAATCAACACATAATGTAATTTTAAGATATACCTCCCACTTGCACTTTTGTCGCAAATGTTGCTTATCTGTAGAAAAATCAAGTTTTCTTCTTCAAAAATTGCCTTCAGTTAGTGCACAAGATAACCATTTACGCGCCCTCTGTTGTCGCGCTTACGCACAGACCGCTCGCCTTGTCATTTTTTGCATTACTTCATGCAGTAATTTTATCATTTATTTATCTCAGAAATGCAACATTTGCGACGGAAGTGTCAGTGGGAAGTATATATCTTAGAATTGAATAAAGCTATCGATTCCAATATATAAATTCACCCAAATCCGTGTTCAATGTATATGAGAAAAAAATCAGAAGTTTTTGGCTACCCCAAACAAAATCCCCACCCGGCCCTGGGGAAACATTTAGTTGACAAAAATCCCCACCCTCGGGTGCAAAACATGCGCGTCTTGTATACATATGCACAGAAACTTTTATTTCAAAGGGTCAAATGCCCCACCCTGGTGCATGAAAAATGTTACCAAACCCCCACCTAGGGGGTGGGGCAGTGCGGGGGTGGGGGGAGGGGGTTTGAGAGTGTTACGGCCAGGGAGGCATGTAGAATGTGTAGAGATTTTGATTTTACCCAAAATTGCAATTTCCTGTAAAAAGACTTGTTTTTAAGATTTCGTTTTGAGCAACGATTTTGATAGGAAAATAAAAATAGTTCTATTTGAAAGTAACGGCTTAATATTAATATAATTTTCAATACAAACAATAAAAAAAGGCCGATACTTTTAGTATTTGGAAGTAGCAACAAGTCTAGTAAATCATGGCGGTCAGACAAAAATACGAGTAAATCCTGGTCGGGTTTAGGCCTTCAAATACCTAGAATGTTGTCGGGATTCTATTATTATTATGTGTAAAAACAACTAAGGCCGACAGAATGAAAAATCCGGTTTACCGTTTACCGTCTACCGCCCGCATGCTGTCGTGGCCCCTGCCAAAAAAAGTCAAATTATTTTTTAAAAACAAATCATTATTTGAAAGATAGAACAAAGCACGCGTGTACTTAGCCTAAAATAGCAATTGTCAGATGTGTTTTGACAAGTTGGGGGAGGGGCTTCGGAAGTTTAAATGCCACTTTTGACGTCATATCATGCCCAGTGCGTCAAAATCGATGACATCAAACCGAACATTCCCGAAGGTGAGTCTCCACGTTTTTTTATCATGTGATTTGATTGGCTTACAGGAGGACCATTCTGTAAAACCGACCAATAGGAGCTCCCGTAGCATAGCGTAGTTCCTCTGGCTACGGGGCTGCGTTCCAAAATTACATGTATACATACGCGAACATTGTGTGTATACTAGTAATAAATAAATGAATAGGCCTAATGAAAAATAAAAAATAAATCCCTCGGACAGTAAACCGGATTTTTCATTCTCGTGGCCTAATGTGAAAAATCAACTGAAAATAATGTCTTGAAAGCACGAACAATCACGCCCGTGAACACGTCAACAAATTTACAAATACCACAACTAAATTGAGATTCCTAGTTACGGCGTAACAAATTTGTAAATTTGGAGACCACGTAGGGCCTACGTGACGTACCAGCGGGGTTTACCATTTACGCGATCGCGGGAAGAAACCCAAAATTTGACCCAAAATATTTCTGATCAGAAAAAAGGGATTTAAATAAAAATGAACAAGTAAGTTACATATTTCACAAAAATCATCAATAACTTATCCAATATTAAACATTTCGCGCGAAACAAAGGAAAATCTTACCGTATTTGATTGTTGCCATTACGTTAATTGTTCAAAATCACGCGCCTGACCATTTACACGTAAATTTGATATCCCATAATAATCATTTTTTGATCACCGGAAAGCATTAAAGGTCATCCTCTTTCCAAAACTATTAAAAATAGTCTCTAAATTGAAAGAAAATACGTTGTAGCTTTCTATATGCATACTCATAAAAATAAACAAAAGATTATATATTTTTTAAATTGGCAAAAAAGTAAGTATTTTTAGTTTCTTTTCCTTGATTATCGTTCTTAATTTCTTTAGTCAGTTGAAAAACAAAATGGCTGCGTCCGTAAGGAAGCAACTTTCTGCTCTTGTCAACACTGGGAGTGCTCCAAAAGACCTCACAGAAAAGTAATTTATGTATTTGTTTATGAATAAGGACGTAACATTTGTTGCATTTCCCTAGTCCAAGAAAATAGAGGCATTCCAAATTCCTAAATACAAAATTATACGTTAGTTTAGTTACGGTCATAGCCCTGCAAAAAAGGCTACATGCCTGATCGCAACTAACTATGTCTAGCTAAACATCACAAGAGGGCGCTGTTACGCAACTCTTGATGGGCGTGACTAAGGAAGCCACTAAATACTATTACCAAAAGTATCAATTTTTTTGTATATTGCCACACAGTCTCACAGACTCAACTGTAGCTGTCTAAATTAATTTTGACTTTTTTAGTAGGCCCTACCCCTAGACAGTAGACATGTTAGACTAGTTGTGCTGTGCCGCTAAAATGTATACTTTTTAAATCAGGTAACACCGTGTTTACACTCGAACCGGCAAAGGTGGATACAGACCCAGCATTTTTATTGCGACCACAAAACTGAACATTTGCCGCGTCTACACTACACATCGATCCGGCTTCAACTCACCTTTAGAAACCGCAAAAATCACCACTAATTGTAACTGCATCGCATGCGTGAGTTGTTAGGTGTTGCGAACTGGTGCCAGATTGGTCAATTAAATCTACCACACGGCAGGCACTGCCCCAAGGACACTCAAATTGCAGAATCTGTATTCGGGTAGCGTTTACACTACAAGCGACCTTGACAATTGCGGGGTTGAATCCCGCAATTGCGGGGTTGAATCCTGGGGTTGAACCCTACCCCAAAAGGTTACTTGAAAAAGACGAATCAGACCCGGGTCTGATCCGCCTTTTTTAATTCACCTTTTGCGTTTACACTTAGCACCTACCCGGCTTCAACTTGCAGGGTTCGATTCGGCAAAGGCGAATCGAGTGTAATCGGGCCTTAACAGGCTTCGCGAGTTAGTACAAATTGTCAACTAGCCACTGAGACCTTTGTTTTTTCCCCTCACAAGGTACCGGAATGTTTTGACGGAAGTGTCAAAACTCAAAGACAATGCTCTTATTGAAGGATTGCAGGCATTAATAGAAGCATGTAAGTCGGTACTAGTTCGTATTCTTTTTACTGATTTATTTGGTCTAGTTGAATTAGGTACACTAATACTGGTCAGTTTCACAGTGGATTTCTGCCGTATCGTATGCGGAGTGGCGCATCATGAAAAATGCGCTGTAAAACATCACAACATTGTTCAATTCCAACTTTTTTAATAGATACTGAAAATATAGAACACTTTCTGACGATATTTATTTTTAAAACAATTTTTTGAAATATTTAAATTGGAACACAGCAAGATGTTTGTTTGACGGTGAGAGTTCTGGTCCAAAAAGGGTAGTTTGTGTTGCGAAACAGACTTTTGAAACCAGTTACAGTTTGGGGAGATTGTTGTCTGTGTTTGTGCAAAATTTCAGTGTAAAACACAAAAATGATTATCAGTTACTCTTTGTGAGCGTCGTCGAGTGCGTGGTTTTCATTCCAGGCGTAAATATGTGCTCTTACACATAGTGCGCGCCCTCACATGTGCTATGTACTTCTGTTGCATTGAGGCTTTCCTGACAAAGCTTTAGTTGAGCAGAAAACGAGACAGCATGTTGAACTAAGACCAATCAGACTTGAAGTTGAAGATATCTTCGTTGGCTTGACGCAATATGTCACTGTGGGGGCGCTTCATACTGCATCGCATTCTTCGAGCTCTCTCCTAATCAGTTTACACGCACGATTTTGCAGGAAAACGGCCGATTCCTAAGACGCATAATCTCAGCTACCGCTTGCTCAATTTATGCGGTAAATGCCGTTTTGGAATTTACAGAAAATAGTCTGTAATGTGAGATGATATTTTTTAATCAAAATCTAACTTTGAATTTTTTTCCCAAGTCCCTAGTTGAATATTATGGTTTTGGTATGAATGTTGTTTACCAGAAAAGGAATTTTAGTTAAATGCTGAAAAGGACTTTTGAATCTTCTTGTTTGGTCTGTAGTGGTTAATGAGAGTGTGAGTCTCGTCATCTCAAGACAGCTTCTGGCTGAAGTGTCTAATCATCTTGGAACCCTCTCGGATGAAATCTCCAAGAAGGTTTCACATTACATGATTGAGAAGGTCCAACCCAGAGTTGTATCTTTTGAAGAGCAGGTGAATGGCTTTAGTATATTTTGTTTAAATATTTTCATTAGTAGCTGTTAAACATTTTGATTAGTTGTGAATCTTCCCTGTAGTATCCAGCCTGGTATTCCCAAATATCAAAGCTAATACAGGCCTCAAATTTCACCACAGAAGGAACACTCTTGAGGGGGAGCGGGGGGTATTTGGTGTCTGCATATAGGAAACACAGTGGTACAAATTTTCATGAGAATATTACAAAGGGGTACCAAAGTCAAGACCAAGGGGCAAAAAAGGCCATAGCATGTAAAATTCCAGCTATGATCAGGCGCGGATCCAGAGGGTAGGGGTGTTAGGGGTAAAACAAATATGTAATGCATTTTCTGTGTGTCTGACTGTCCGCAAGAAGCTGATATAAAAATGACTGGCAACACGCCCCCCAAATTGAAACAAAAATTGGGAGTTGGGGTGGGAGGGTGGGGAAGAGGGCACTCAGCCCCGCCCCCTCCCCTGCCCCCCACCCTCCCCTGCCCCCACCCTCCCCTGCCCCCCTGCCCCCACCCTCCCCTGCCCCCCTGCCCCCACCCTCCCTTGCCCCCCTGCCCCCACCCTCCCCTGCCCCCCTGCCCCCACCCTCCCCTGCCCCCCACTGAGCGACTTTGTCGGCACTCGCACTGGCAAAACCCCTCCCTGGAAGGAAAAACTTAACCAGTAGAAATCCTGGGATTACTTCTGAATATGCATGACTTGAAGTGATCTAATTTTGCCACAGGTAGCTACAGTACGACAGCATTTATCTGGAATCTTTGAGCGGGAGCAGAGTTGGAAAGAAGCAGCTAGTATATTGGTTGGTATTCCCCTCGAGTCGGGACAAAAGTAAGTGGAAATAGATCTTATTCAGGTGTACTTCCAAATACTGAAAGGCACACAGGCCTGTTTTTTGCTGATATATGCTATGCTGCTTCTGCTTGGCCTGGGTGACTTTCAAGTTGAGCACTTTTTTTTCCCCATCAAAATCGTTGCTCAAAATGGAATCTTTAGGCAAGTCTTTTTACAGGAAATTGCCATTTTTTGGTAAAATCAAAATCTCTACACGTTCTACATACCTCCCTGGCCGTAATACTCTCAAAACTTGCGTACACAGCTTCATTTTTCTCAAATTCACAAACTCACCTTGCGTGCACGTGCAGAACCGTCATACATGGCCGCCGGCTGCCGCATTGAATTATGGGATGACACCATGGCTCGATCCGAATTAGTGGCTGTGGCTATAGCTGTTGCTATGGACGGACAATGAAAATCAATTATGGGAGCATGGATGGTGTCATCCCATAATTCAATGCAGCAGCCGGCGGCCATGTATGACAGTCCTGCACGTGCACGCGAGGTGAATTTGAGAAAAATGAAGCTGTGTACGCAAGGTTTGAGAGTATTACGGCCAGGGAGGTTTTGATTTTACAAAAAATGACAATTTCCTGTAAAAAGACTTGCCTAAAAATTCCATTTTGAGCAACGATTTTGATGGGGAAAAAAAAGTGCTGATCTTGAAAGTCACCCAGGCCAAGCAGAAGCAGCATAGCATATATCAGCAAAAAACAGGCCTGTGTGCCTTTCAGTATTTGGAAGTTATTCAGGTCTAGATAGAGCCCCTTTTGGAAATTGAGATACATGTATTATTTCCCATCAAATGCTTTTATCTTGTCTCGAAACAGAAGAAATAACTTAAAGGAGCATGACCAGATCACATTTTTAAACCCGCAATTTTATTTACACCAACCTTTTTGCTTCCACATCCAATTTGGGGCTTGCAAATTTCCTGTTTTCTTCCCGTGGATATAATTTTGGGGATGTATTTTTAATATGAGTTGATTCTTAGGTTAAAAATAAAATCCATTTTCTGTAAAAATCTGAGGTATTTTTTCCGTATACATTGAACAAAGATTTGAAGGAAATTACCTCCTGGAATCAACAGATAATCTAATTTTAAGATATACTTCCCACTTGCACTTTTGTCGCAAATGTTGCCTTTCTGTAGAAAAATCACATTTTCTCTTTCAAAAATCGCATTCAGTTAGTGCACAAGATAACCATTCCCGCGCGCGCGCAGCGCCCCCTGTTGTCGCGCTTATGCACCGACTGCTCGCGCTGTAATTTTGTGCATTACTTTAAGCAGTATTTTTATCATTTATTTATCTCATAAATGCAACATTTGCAACAAAAGTGCAAGTGGGAAATATATCTTAAAATTTGATGATCTGTTGATTCCAGGAGGTAATTTCACTCAAATCTTTGTTCAAGGTAGAAGGAAAAAATACCAAATCTGAACACGCTCGGACCAAGATGGCCCGCAAGTGTCTTTCCTTGATATTATATTATTACTGATCATTATTCATGATGCCATCGTCATAAATAATTGCCTCTTTCATTTTTGTGTTGTATGTGTAATATGGTCCCCAGATGCATTATTTTAGTATCTTGTTCATCACATGTATTTATTTATTATCTCTATTTTTGTAATACCTATTAAGATTTACATTGTGTGTGATGAGTATTTACTTAATTTTTGGTCATTTCTGAAGGCAGTACTCGGTGGATTACAAACTAGAGACATATCTCAAGATTGCACGGTTGTATCTTGAAGATGATGACCCTGTTAATGCAGAGGCTTACATTAAGAGGGCGTCGCTGCTTCAGGGAGAGTCAACTAGTGAACAACTACAAATCCATTACAAGGTCAGCAGATCATACTGTACAGGGAAATGTTTGAATTGGGGGAAGCAAAATGTCATTCTTAAAATAAGGGATTAAAAGTGGGTTTGAATGGTCTTAAACATACATTTAAAACAGGATAGGAGGCGCGGGCCATTATCAGCAGCGGCGGCGCTACGGGGGGGCAAATGCCCCCCCGGTTATTTTTTTTTCCCCCAGTTTGCCCCCCAGTTTTTCCCCGATGGCGGAAATTGAGTTTAATCCCAAACCATTGCACCCAATTTGTTACAATGTTGTTTGCGCTGTAAATAATAAACTCAATTTCATCCATCATAATTAGCTGGCACCATCAAAAAAGCCCAATACACTTTACAAAATTACATTATAGATTTTGGTTTGCGCCCCCTAAATTTAAGTTTTCCCCCTCTTGCCCCCCCCCCCCCCCCCCCCAGATTAACAGGTCTGGTGCCGCCTCTGATTATCAGTGCCCTAGCCGGTTTTAAACGGATTGTTTAAGACCGGCCAAACCCACTTTTAATCCCATTCATAAATACCTTTTTTGTGTAAATCGGTAAAACTCACCAAAATTAGCTTGTCGTTGCATTCACTTTTTCGCTTCATCTTGTTTGTACGTTCAAACTGCTATCTGTGCGTCGAGTTGTTTGTTCGATCACACGCGTTACGCGTATTATGCAGATGTGTTGTGTACGCGCACGCAGACGACCCGGTAGACGTTGCATGCACAGTGCAAATTTTGCTGTCGGGAGCGTGCAGTTTCTGCGAGTGCGTGTGCGAGTTCCATACGCTTACTAGGGCGCAGGCAGAAACGCGAGCCAGCTAGTTTTAAACACTGGTTATTATCATTCGTTTAAAACCGGCCACGTGATGTGTTCTCAGCCAATGAGGATGCGTAAACTGTCTGACTCTGAGGTATTTATAAATACCTGTTAATATTTGAATGTCAAGACTTGTTGTCAAGGCTTTAAGGGTTTCTAAGCTGTCTTGCATGATTCTTAGTCCCAGTCGAAACACAAGCATAAAAAGTAAAAAAGTAGAATGCTTTAAAAATGTAAAAGATAATAAAAAGAAATTCTCTTTGTCAAGTCTGAAACTTTCTTTACAAAACTAGAGCAAATTTGTCGGATCTATATATATTTCCCTGTGGAAATTTTTAAATAGGTAAAAATATTTTAAGATGGAAAAAAAAAAAATCAAGTGCCAAGGAAGTTGGGTCAAATTTTGAGTGAAATACAAGTTTAAGTTTTAGCATAGTTGTACATGTACATGATTTGGTATGCTTCTAATAGCAGGTGATTCTTCGAGTTACTTGCAATGCATAGTTCCGATTTTGCCCAGTTAACGCCGCCCCCTTGGATATTGTTGCTATGGCTCACATGCTATCGTCAAAATGGCGACACACAATGCACAAAGCAATGGGACTTTCAACGGAAAGCACAGATTCATTGGAGAAAACTCAAAGGTATTAATGTTTCAGGGTTGACAGTTATCTTAGAACACACAGAGTAAAGGGCCAGTAATACAGGGATGTCATATCATGAAATACGTGCTTTCGTACCTTTGAACAACAAACGACCGACCTTGAAACCAAAAATTCACCAGGAACATCGCGTACAACACTGTACAATTTGTATGGGGCAAGACATCGCGTGATGTTGTTGTAGACAGTGCACTTTGACCTATGTGGGTGATCTCTGCTAGCTCTGTTGTGATTGGTCGGCGGGTTCGGTTGATTGACAGGTCGGAACTATGCATTGTTTTGAAATTGACTGGATAAGAAGTGCAGTGCTCATCATAATTGAGGTCATCCTTCTGCATTAGGTGTGCTATGCTCGAGTCCTGGACTACCGACGTAAGTTCATCGAAGCTGCTCAACGTTACAATGAACTGTCTTTTAAGACCATCATAGCGGAAGAAGAAAGAATGCAGGCATTGAAGCATGCATTACACTGCACCATCCTGGCATCAGCAGGCAAGTACACCAGACTAAATTTTTGTTGCTATTTTGGACC
Organism: Henricia sp. BOLD:AAB3569; assembly: GCA_037783545.1. Classification (NCBI taxonomy): domain Eukaryota; kingdom Metazoa; phylum Echinodermata; class Asteroidea; order Spinulosida; family Echinasteridae; genus Henricia; species Henricia sp. BOLD:AAB3569. The sequence continues at coordinate 1,903,863 of JBBELK010000620.1, forward strand.
AGACTCGAGCTATCTTTGGACAAGTAAGATATGGCGGTTGTTATGACACCAAAATTCAAATTCAAAGCACACCTAGATGAATTTTAGAAGAGGACATGAACGATCACAGAATGAGGCATGCAAATTTAGTTACACATCACATTTTTAATTAAACTATACACTTAAACAAAATACATCGAAAGACAAAAGAATTGATATATTACCCCAAATCAATCATTCACCAAAGGGATGGGGCGAGCAGTAGCAAACGGAAAAGGTCCAATGTCAAAGTAAAGTTCACCATCATTCCGCACACGATTAAAACATCTCAGGCGTGAAGAGGCATTTCACGAGTCCAAAAGGGGATAAGCTCCTTCGGTGTTTTACAACTCTGACGATCTCACCGAATATCCTTCCGCTTGCACAAAGATCACCGGAACTATCCAAGTCCGACGACACCCCATGGCTGGGCAGCACTAAAGTGCAAAAACACACTGTTACCAACATCGCCGGCCGGTCGACAAATTCCGCGTAAACACGGTCATCACGGCAACAGTCCCCAGTCAGGTACCAGGAACTCGCTGCGGGGAAAACGTTCCCCTCTAACTAGCGAGCACCTCAGTGCAGCAGTCGGCAACCCTCACTGAACCAAAGACAAAGTGGAGAATGATCTTCCAGTCGAAACTGTTGAACTTTTATTCTGAAGTTACAAACACTGCACTCCAGAAACGTTCTACTTGGGAAGTTAAATATAGAAGTTCCAACTTCCCAAAAGTCCAAAGTTTTCCAGTGGTGAATTCCATAAATACCTGCTCGCCCCAATAGACTATTATATATGGCTGCTCGCCCCGAATACTAAGAAATTGGTAAAATACTTTACATTCTCCAGATTACTTTAGTTTTCTTTTTTTAAGGGAAATAGAGGATCCTAACACGGTCCTAATCTCTTTGCGTCTTTATCTGTCCCAGGCCAGCAGCGTTCTCGCATGCTTGCAACACTCTTCAAAGACGAGCGTTGCCAGCAGCTGCCGTCTTACGGTATTCTTGAGAAGATGTACTTGGATCGGATCATCCGAGGCAGTCAGCTTCAGGAATTTGCTGCACTCCTGCAACCCCATCAGAAAGCCACAATGGCTGATGGTAAAGTGTTCCTAGATCTTCAAGAACATTTTTTTATAAAAGGAGACTTTGAGATGCTAGGTGGCGGCAAACATAACAATCCCACGTGGGCAGTCCGCTATTGTTTGCGTCTCTCGAGCTAAAGGGTGCAAGCTCAAAATGATGAAAACAATAGTAGACTGATCAAATGGAACCATTATGTTTGCTTGCACCAAGTATCTCTAAAGCCCGCCGCACACGAGAGCTATGTGCTTAGCCAAAATTCATTCGTGGCCGATGGCGTAAGGAGATAGCTCTCGTGTGCGGGCAACTTACGTGAGCATTTGGTCACTCGTGCCACTTGAGGCAAATATCTAACATGTTTGATAATTTTGGCCTCGTGTGCCAAATGTCTCACCGTGTGCACTGAAACGAAAGGCAAGTGCTTACGACTCATAGACTGGATTCACGGTTCACAACGTTTAACCCACTGGTAAAACCACTCTAACACACGTCAAAATAATTGTGCGGAGTGCCAACCAGTCTTTTTGTAGTTGGTAAAGAACGCATGCGCGGTGTCCATAAATCGACCAATTGATCTTCCAAAGTCACATCGTTCAAAAACTCACTGTGCGCAGCCATTTTGCAGTGTCGGGTTTTACCAGTGGGTTAAACGTTGTGAACCGTGAATCCAGTCTATGAGTCGTAAGCACTTGCCTTTCGTTTCAGCGCACACGGTGAGACTTTTGGCACGCGAGGCAAAAATTATCAAACACGTTAGATATTTGCCTCAAGTGGCACGAATGACCAAAATCTGACGAAAGTTGCCCGCACACGAGAGCTATCTCCTTACGCCATCGGCCACGAATAAATTTTGGCTCTGCACATAGCTCTCGTGTGCGGCGGGCTTAAAGTCTCCAGTTTGGAAACTGTTGGGGGTGAATGTCACAATCTAAGTGCCGACACCTTGTGCGCCATGGCCGGGCAGCACACCTAGATGAAGCAGGATGATTCTCTGACGACAGTGATAATAGACCTTTATCATGGTGCGGCCATCTTCCCTTTTCTCCTATTAAAATGAACGGAACCAAAGTGCGAGGCTTGCAGGAAAAATAGTTTGGTCCCGTGTTGAAATTGTTAATTGTGTGAATCACAATGACACACGCGTAGCCCGTTCGAGAAAACGCGCAGCGCGGACAGTGATTCTCTCAAAACAACAACAGGAGATAACACGTGCGGTCGCGCAGACGCACTGATCGTGCCGACACGTACTATGGGAACAAGACAAAGATGGACACACCGTGATAAAAGTCAATAGCAACCTTGCCTTGATGCTTTGATGATAAAGTGTTATATAAAACCAGCTGCTATTATTCTTGAAGCAATGTTGTGTATCTTTTCAGGGTCAAGTATTTTAGACAGGGCTGTTATTGAGCATAACCTGCTATCAGCCAGTAAACTGTACAACAACATCACGTTTGAGGAGCTGGGCTCCCTCCTGGAAATACCTCCAGCTAAAGTAAGCGTGATAAACAAATATATCTTTTTGTAGACTGTAGGGATGGGAATTTACGGTTAATTCAGAAACCGGTTTGCAATTCTTTCAAGTGTCGGTTAACCGTTCGGCCGACACTAAAGGTTGTTGCTGGTGTTTATAGATGCATGTGCAATGTACACAATACCCCTAGGCCCCCAAAATAATCATTGGACCTTTTATCTACTCAAAATTTATTTCAAATAAGTCATTACAAATAACCCTCTGAAAACTATTGTAAATTCTTTATAATTGGGTTTTATTTAAACAGTCGCCAAAACCAGTTTTTCAAAATTTTTTTCAGTTAAACGTGCCATCCCTAATAGACTGTATCAAGAAGCTACCATCTTGTACTGTAGGGCAACTTTTGTCATTTAAATTGTGAACAATATGTAACCATGGCATACCATGCATGTCCTCAAGGAACAAAGAAACTGCCCTACAAGATGGCAGCTATTTCATATGGTCTATAGGTTGGAATTGCTGTTGTATTCAGGAAAAACATGAAAGTTTGTAGTTCCGTTACTTTTTGTCAAACATATTTCTTCTGGTGGCCGTTTTCATGAAAAACCCACAGTTCTTTTTGAATTGTTGCACAAAAAACAAGTTGTGTGCTTGAAAGGGACATAACAAAATTGTTTTTCCCTCTCATTTTAGGCCGAGAAAATTGCCTCTCAGATGATTACCGAAGGGCGGATGACAGGGAGCATCGATCAGATCGACAGCATCGTGCATTTTGAGTGTAAGATTTCAAATTTTTTGTTACGCTACTCACAATAAGTTAGGAATATTGGTGTGGTTCAATTTGGGAATTTCTTTATTTTTTTTCAACCAAACTTGGGATGAGAGAAAAATCGTAAGGACCTTATCGGGATTCGAACCCGAGACCTCTGACTCACCGGGCAGACGCTCTACCAGCTGAGCTATAAGGCTCAATTTTTTTTCTTCAAATGACTGTTTTCACCTATTCCTGTGACAAGGTGTGTCTGTCATGCAGATACAATTGTCTAATCATTCATTCAAGCGGAATGCAGACCCTCGATAAAATATCTGCGTACACCCCACAATATCCCTGACTTATTGTCCGTAGTGTAGACTGGATTCACACCGAGCCTATTCTCGCGTGTAAATTTGACACGTATCGCTTTGAGAACAAGTGAGAAGGAATTTGGATTGGACCGACACATCGAAAATCAAGGATTTACAAAAACTCTTTCCGCCTATATTGATTCTGTGATTTTCAGTGCGTCGTTTTACTCCAAATTCCCTCCATGCTGCTTATTCTAAAAAGCGACACGCTTCAAATTTACGTGCTAAAAGGTTTAGTGTGAATTGACCTTTAGAAAAATCAGAATGTTTATCATAAGAAATCTACTAGTAATCTATACTCTACATAAAAAAGGGGGAAAAAACCAGTAAAGCACTTGGGCGAAAAGCACTGTTATGATTCTTTTTAATGGGTTTAATGAACTTCAATTCGCAGCCTGTAGGCTGAATTGGTACATTGGTGGGTGGTGCAATAGACCTTTATCACGGTGCGGCCATCTTCCCTTTTTCCCTATTAAAATGAACGTAACGAAAGCGAGGCTTGCCGAAATAAAATAGTTTGGCCCCGTGTTGAAAATGTTCATTGTGTGCATCACAATGACATGCGCGCGGTGCGATCAAGAAAACGCGCAGCGCGGACAGTGATTCTCTCAAAACGACAACGGAAGACTGCACGCGCTATCGCTCAGACACTCACACGCACTGATCATGCCCGACACGTACACGTACTATGCAGTGGGGAACAAGACAAAGATGGACGCACCGTGATAAAGGTCTATTGGCAGCCAACTGGGAATCGCCTAACTCTTCGCAAAAGAATGCTCTGGAATCTTTTAAGTGCATTACACAACACACTGGACCAACAGCTTTACATCCCTTCCGAAGGATGGAGCTAGTGTGTTTAAGTGCCTTGCTCAAGGGCACAGGTACCACGGCCGGGTATCGAACCCGCAACCCCAAGTTTTAACCCGAGTGTTGCGAGTCGGTGACCTAAATCACTCGGCCACGGTACCCCTGTGGTTCTCAGTGCATCGTTTTACTCCAATTTCCCTCTACATCGTTTATTCTCAAGTTGCAGCATTTTTTATTTCTCCATTTTCTTGATTTCAGCTCGAGATACTTTACCACAATGGGACAAACAAATCCAGAGTCTGTGTATTCAAGTCAACACCATCATTGAGAAGATCAACCAGCATGCACCAGATTGGATTGCGAGTGTCTCAGAAAACCAAATGTCATGATACCGTGTAGTTGATACAAAAGAACTCCTGACATACTCAATGGGCTTGTGAAATCATCAACTAAACTCCTCAAAAAAAGTTCAGAAAGTCAAGTTTGACTGACGATTTCTCTCTTGTTACCAAATCATTTCCCTTGAATTTGGTATCATTGGAAAGCCCTGTTATTCCTCTTTACAGTGATGTGTCATTTGTTATGATTAATCAATTGGGGGATGTGCAGTATAGCGGAATACAGGGGTGGGTGGAAAGTGAAATGTCACAAAATTCACTGCTATTGTCATGCAGTGCATTCCCCTTTTGCTTGGAGGATGGGAATGTGTCAATGCACTTTTTGACAATAGCAATGCATTTTGTGACATTTCACTTTACACCCGCCCCCGTATTCAGCTGTGCTGGTCATCCCCTTATTGCTTAATCATAACAAATGACACATCATCGTAAAGAGGAAGAACAGGGCTTTCCAATGATATAAAATTCAAGGAAAATTATTTTGCAACAAGAGAGAACTTTTTTTGAGGAGTTGTAAAATATACCTCAATGTAATTGTTGCTTCCCGGTTAAAAAAAGCAAAATAACTGGATGCAAAAAGCTGCTAGCACTGCAGAATATTATCTTAGTTTATCCCCTTCTTCCAAGAAGAGAAAAATATTTTGTATAAGAAGCCATCCAAGGTTGTCAACATTTTCACGGTTCTACAAAGCGCGGGAGGGGGCGGGATGGAAGGGGCTCGAGGGCCGTGTAGGACTTAACATGCATTGTAAAATGTTGACATTTCACGATAGTGACAAAAAATGTTGATAAGGCCAAACAAAATAAATGGTGCGTTTACGGTAACGGCCTAAACAAAATCCAGGTAGGTAGGTAGGAAAATAATTATATATTTTTTTACATTTCATGCATTTGCGTGTTGTTTTGCAATGTTTGAAACTCACTATTAACACCATTAACCATGTTCATGTACAAGTGTAGAAAATGTTATGTTCGTTGCAAATTATTGCAAATAGTGCTCATTTAAAATTATCAACTTGAAAATTGGCAATAAAAAGTTTGAGGTCGGCAATTTGGCCTCAAAAATTCCAGGTAGGTCGGGTTACCGTAAACACACCATTTATTTTGTTTGGCTTAAGTAGTATTTCGGGGGAGGTCGGGGAGTCTTGAAAAATAGTACTCTCTGTAGAACTGTGAAAATGTTGACAACTTTCAACGGCCCCTAATCTTTTTCAGGGATTAATGCTGATGTGCATTCCATTCCCATCAATAGCGTCTCGTGTACCGACGTACTTACTTTTACATGTATACTTATTAGTATCCAGACGACCATATTAAATTTTTGTTGCTATGTAATGTGACCAGGTGCACACACAAGGTGTGAGGTACAGAATCAGGAGAGAATAGCATAAAACAACCAGACTGTTGGTGGTCAGGCATTGGTGTGCACCACGTAGCAACAACAGCATAGTATGTGAACTTTCTAAACTGCACCTCCATTTGAAAGTTAAGAATTTGGGGCACTAGACCGGAAGGCGTACTTTGATTTGGGTATGAAGGGAAACATTTTCACTTTAAAGTTATTTTATTTATAATAAATCAATCAGATTTTTGGAAAGAAATAACATTTTTACAAAAAAATAATAACCCAAAGAAACTTGCACCCTATTTCATTTTGTTTCGCCATACTTCAAGAAGGCTAATGGGATCGGAGGAAAGAAAATACATGTACTTGTAAATAATTAATTTGTCTTGTGACTGAATGTAAACAATATTAAAATAAACTGTTTTGCTTATTATGTTCAGTTTATTATTCAAATTATACAATTTCATTACTGATCCCATCCTTATTAGTGACTTGTCATTTTCCTTGAAACAACAGCAATCTCCCTTCAAAATGGTAATGCCTTTCGTAATCATCCTCTTGCAACAGTGCCCCTTTAACGCACTCCCTAACTCCTGCGTACAGTGGCCCTGTTGAAAAAGGCCCCATTTGGCGGTGGGACTAGCGACAGAAATCTTGTCGCCTCTGCTGGACCAATCAGGACGCTTGCTGTGCATTGCAGCACGATTGCAGGCATTCAAATGTAACGCGCGCAGATTGTAAACACCGTGCATGCATGTGATACATGTACTCGGTAATGCTGGCCGTTGTCCGCGTCGGCGATTGGCTGCTATTTAAAGCATACTGGGGAATCCGTTCCCTTACATTCGTCAGCATGCATCCCTGTTATTAATTTGAAAAACTGCGGAGTAAATAAGGTTCGTCGTTTGAAAGTTTGGTAGGAATGGGACAGTCATAAGAAACGGAACCCAATACAATTTCTGGAAAGTATAGAAATTGTTTCTTTTCGGCATAACATGACCGTATTTATTAAATTACATCAAAATGACTCTGGCGTGAGTTGGCTCAAGACAACAGCCGGCTCACTCCACAGATTTGCGTGTATATTTCCTCAGGGTATTGTCACGTCGCTTTGCAGAGTGGAAATTCCCTGAGATCTCAGGATGTTCGTAATAGACTCAAAACAAAGAGACGTCAGGTTTGCTTACATATGGTTGCCTCTGGCCCCATTCCGTCTATTACCATACCCCAAGAAAACCACATAGAATTGCTTGCATGTGAATAAACCACGATGTCATGATTTAGGTCAATAGACTGCTAATGTGTGATGTCGGTAACTGGGTCTAAACATTATTTTGTTGGTGATCTGACATTTGCTTTGTTGGTTTTAGTGTAGAGACCCAGTAACATTGGCAACACCCGAGTGGTTTGGGTCATTGACTCGCAATCATGGGTGAAAACTTGGGGTTGCGGGTTCGAATCCGGCTGCGGTACCTGTGCCCTTGGGCAAGGCACTAACCACACTTGCTCCATCCTTCGGAAGGGATGTAAAGCCGTTGGTCCAGTGTGTTAGGTAATGGTAACGCACTCTAAAGATCCCAGAGCATTCTTTTGTGAAGAGCAAGGGGATTCCCCGGTGTCTCTGGCCATTTCTAATTCCAATTCTTCATGGGTTTCCTCACGCTTACGAGTGACAGTGCAATGAGCACTATTGAGGAATCCTTGGTATGAATACCAGAAAGAAATAATAATAATAATAAAGATGACGTTTTCACGTTAGTACTCTATTATCAGTCTGCTATGGAATTCCATATGTGCCAATCAATCCGCGTCTCCTTTTTATCCCGTCGCGTTTTTTTTCCCGTCGCATTTTTTCGTTTCGTCGCATTTTTTCTCTTTTCGTCGCATTTTTTTTTTTCGTCGCATTTTTTTCCCCGTCGCATTTTTTTTTTCGACTACTGCTACTCACGTCTGTTCAAGGCCCATAGAGATAACGGGCACATACTATTTTTCTGGGCTTGGGCGCGTGATTCCACGCCGCCGGAGTCGAGTAGAATCGATTCCACTTCGAATCGCGTTTCGATATTTTTTGAGGAATCGATTACCTGTAGAAATCGATTCCCTGTCGAAATCGATTCCCTTTCATCTAGATTCTAGAACCAATAAATGAAATGAATGAAATAAAATTAAGCCGAAGGCATTTTTGTTATGGATCTTACCCCTGAACCACCCTGATGACTAGCTGAACCTGGTGCATCGTTTGTACTGGTGACGCGCCGTAGATCAACCAGTCGTCCAGGTACATGCAAAGGTTGACACCCTGCAGCCTGAGGTACGCTCCCACCGCCCTGGTAACCATCGTGAACACACTGGGCGAAGTGGAAATCCCGAAGGGAAGGCACGTCCATTCGTACGTCTGGCCCAGGATCTCGAATCTGAGCCAGCGCTGGTCTAGGGACGAGACCGGGACGTGCAGGTAGGCATCCTTCAAATCGATAGAGGATGCCCACCTTCTCTTAAGCGGGCAGCGTAGGATGGACGCAAAAGTCTCCATCCTGAACTTGCGGGGCCGTATGAAACGGTTTAAGGGCTTGGGGTTCAGGATGGGGCGCCAGTCCCCGGTCTGCTTGGGAGCCAAGAAGAACGTCAACCAAAACCCCTCGCGATAGGGGGGAGGGGGGGTCGACCGGAGAGATGGCGCCCTTGGCAAGCAGGGCAGAGACCTCTGTCATAAGGATGACATCCTTCTGACCCCCGTCCTGTGGATAAGGGGGTAGGTTTCGGTTAAGAAGTCGCTGGGGGTACCGCCGTGAATTCCAGGCGATAACCCCGAGACACAATCTCCAGAACCCAAGCGCCCGGGAGCTGAGAAGGCTGGCCACTCTGGACGAACGTCTGTGGGCAAGGAGCATGCCTGGACCCGTGGAGGCGGGAGAAGAGGAAAGCCAAGATCGAGTTGGCCCTTCTCCGCCTACTGCTCGGGCGCACAGGACAAGCCGAGCTTCTCGGCCGCCCTACGCACCACAGCAGGGGTACACGCTGGAAGAGTGTCCACCTCCTCTGGGTCCATAGTGGCCGCCGGCGGGGCCAGGACGGATGTAGCCTCGTCAGGAGGCTCGTCCGAACCCGAGTCATCCTCACCGCTGCTAGCCTCCGAGACATCGAAGGTTAGTGGGCGGTAGGAACCCGCGGAAGACGGGGCAGCCGATGGAACCAAAGGAGAAGGAGCAGGCGCGCATCCATCTGGGTAGAGGGCGCCGTTCCCGATGGACCTGCGGGCTCGTGAGCCGGCACTGACTGGTCAGCCCCAGTAAAACAGTTGGGCTGGACCCGACCGAGCCCCAACGATGGCCCAAACCGGTTCTCCGTAGGCTCGACCCCTCCTGTCCCTGAAGGTACGCTATCCGAGGGACGGGGGTCACTTGCGTAACCGCCGTGCTCAGCTCTCATACCTACCGAATCGGCAGTACCCCTTCCTTTGAAGAGAGAGATGAGTTCCCGTAACAACGGTGCTACCTCGCTACCCAGAGGTTGTTCGGTAGCGGCCCCAACTGACCCAAGACCAGGGGGCCGAGCAGCCGGTGGTCGGGTCACAGCGTAGCCAACCAGGCTGGGGTGTATTGGTTACGTACTGCTGGGCAGCTAACTCCGAAGGGACTAGCTGTGGCAGGTACTCAGCACCAGCGGGACCCAGCCACAGAGCTATATATAGGAACTAGAGTGAGCACTTATCACGTGACCCCGTGCCCTCAAGGGTGCGTGGACGCCATTTTGTTAGTGGGCAAAAAGTACGTGCTAATGTATTGACGACATGCGTATTTTCAGCTTTAATTTTATTTTAAGATTATGCTTTCAGCGATAGGGGTGCAGAAAGATGTGGTTGCTAACTACAATCATCCTGACTGTCGGATCATTGTCCCATGTTTATATTTTACTTTAAAAGATTGAAACTTTAGTTAGGCCAAACACTTTTCTTTCCCCATGGGCCAAACAACATTCAAAATCGTCGCCCGGGTACTGTACAAGATTTGGGGAGTTGATCATAATTTTTTTTAATGACTTATCTAGCATTAGAATGTGCAGATTTGATGGAAAAACTCGAAATTTGGAGTGGGAAAGTTTAAGATTTTGTGAGGAAACACTGGATTTTTTTTCAGCCTGCCTCATCTATTTTGCACACAAGGTCTGAAGCCACGATCAACTTCCTAGTTCTTTCCTGCTACGTCCCCCACTGCTTTTTGCGTGTGTAGGTAGAGCATTCGGGTATACTAGTACCTCAGCCATTAACTTGGGGGAAAGTAACACCCGTTTCATACAGGCGCACGATCGTTCCGATTAAACTTTTGTTTCAGACAGGCGTCGGTATGCGAGCCGCGCGCACACTTAAGATCGACGTCTGAAACCAAGTCGCTGTTCAGTCGTTCGATCTTTCGACTTCTGGCGAACCAAGTCGCTCCAAATTGTTTCATACGTCGAACTTAATTCAAATTTCTGGGATAATTTAGTTCAGCGCGACTGTAAGGTGCAGGATTTCCCGGTGAAACCGACTGCCTAAGGGAAAAACTACCGTTCTACCGTTCACCATGCATTAAGTACATAGCATAACCTAGCGTTTTCAAGAGAAAAACTGTATTTTTTTCATTTCTAAAATCACGTTTCTAACAAAATTCGCACTTTTTGTGACATTATTATGTCATAATTAGTGGCAGAGGTGTACGTTACTTATACCTGCCTAGGTACAATAGAAAAAGCTCACTCATGACTGGCGTTAAACAGCCAATAAATCATTTAAAAGCCCATTTATAGCTGCCGCGCCGTTGACTGCAGTGGATACATCCGGGTATTTATCAATCATTTTGACCACTAACAAAATGGCGGACGCGGTCCCAGGGCGGCACGCCCGGGTACCGCGCACAGGCACGGGGTCACGTGATAAGTGCGCACTCTAGTTCTTATATATAGCTCCATGGACCCAGCCAAACTGGCTGACCCGCCTGTGCCCCGGTAGCATAAGCACCAACGTCATGTCCAGCTACCGGGTCCCCCGGCATGATGTGGTTTCAACGTTGTGACGATCTCCTTTGATTTTTCACCTCCTTTGATTTTTCACCGGAAATCGCAAAGACTGTATGAATCCGAATCGAGTACTTTTGAAAACGGCCATAATGCACTGAATTCGCGGCAACTACACTGCGGCAACATTTTTGCACCAGTTGCAGACTACCAGCGACGCGGTGTCATGGCGATATGGTTTTTCTATTACGTGTAGGGTTACCAGTTTATGTCAGACACAGAAATATTTAAAATTTTATTAACTTTTTGCTCAATCAACATTTCGCACACTCGGTGATAAATGAGATTTTAAGGATTTTTATAGTGGACACCGAATCGGTAATTTTGAGGTGGTGTCAAAATGGTAACGAAACTGTCCCCACGCATGATATAATTCCTATCTAAGGTCTCCGGAAGTCAACGAGTCTCGCAGAGTCCCGCTCGTTCTCGAGGTCAACTTACACGGTCTATTGTGGGTGCACGTGCCCACTTTTGAAGGCATACAGAGTTCATTCCGCATACAGAGTGCACCCCACCACTCAGTTGTCGTGTCCCAATAACATATCATAGTATGCACACAAATCTACTATAATCAAGGTGCCCACGTTATTACCCCTGGTCACTAGGCTCACTGGAGAGCATACAGCCCTGTTGGACTCTCATGATGAGAGCGCCCAATCAAACACAGAACACTTTCACTCTTATACATGTACATGTAGGTATCCATTTGCTCCCGGTGAAACCAGATAGTCCATAACAAAGTGTCTTGCCCAAGGGCACACTCACATTGCCATCACCTGCATTCGAACTGACAACCTGTAGAATTGACCAGGTATTAAATATGACATATTAGACTGCTCTCCTTTAGTAACATGTTGTATACTATGTATAATGCAATTAAAACTAGCGTTATTGAGCAAAATATTGACCTTTTTACAAAAATTCAAAAAACCATGAAGGAAAAAAGATACCAAACCAAATTTTATACTAAAGATAGATTAGATACAGTATTTTAAGATATGTAAGTTTCAATTGCTTGGGTAGTGACCTATCGGGGAACCACCCCTCAGAAGAGGAGGCTCATTTTGCCATTTTTCTTTGCGGACCCACTTTTAAACTTAGACCACGCCCCCCAAAAAGGTGAAATTGCTTTGTCCTTGATATGAAGCAAACCCATGTGCCTAGTGTGTGTGCATATAAAATATGAAGTCAATTCAACCATCCATGTGGGCACCATGGGGAGCCAAAAATGAAAACAAGTTACCACGATAATCAAAAATGAGAGTTTTCGGGGAGCGACATCTCGAAAAGGAAACGTGGTAGCGTACTTTTGATAACAGAATCATGCAGATTAGATGCCAATCTATGTGTATATCAATTTTCAGGTAAAAATTCCCAAGCATTTTTTAGCTACAGGCCTCCAATGGCACGGCTACGATTGGGAAAATGTGGGTAGGGTAGGCATTTTCTGGAGGTCATATCCCAGCAACGAGTTGGAGTTGGCCTCTAACATTTTGTAAATGTTCATGACATAGGTTGAAGTATTTTTATAAAATGTTTTGACCAAATCCGAGTCGGACCCCTGACAACCTCTAGGTGATTTCACACGGAATGACCCAGCTATGCGGGGTTTCCTCGGCCGGCCGCCGGCTCACCCAACACCTACACAGTTTGGGCCGGGAAGCGGTGTGCCGCGGCAGGGGTCTTTCCCGTTCATGGCCCAACTGGCCCAGCCAGTTTCGAACTTCTACACGGGTACACCCGCGACCGCGTTCAGCGCACCGTCCCCGACCGCGGGAGACCCGGTAGCTGGACATGACGTTGGTGCTTATGCAGGCGGGTCAGCCAGTTTGGCTGGGTCCCGCTGGTGCTGAGTACCTGCCACAGCTAGTCCCTTCGGAGTTAGCTGCCCAGCAGTACGTAACTAATACACCCCAGCCTGGTTGGCACGTCGGGGTGGACCAGTCCGGCACGGGTTTTCTACCATGGCTCCACCGGACTATGGCTACGCCGTGACCCGACCACCGGCTGCTCGGCCCCCTGGTCTTGGGTCAGTTGGGGCCGCTACCGAACAACCTCTGGGTAGCGAGGTAGCACCGTTGTTACGGGAACTCATCTCTCTCTTCAAAGGAAGGGGTACTACCGATTCGGTAGGACCCAGGTATGAGAGCTGAGCACGGCGGTTACGCAAGTGACCCCCGTCCCTCGGATAGCGTACCTTCAGGGACAGGAGGCGTCGAGCCTACGGAGAACCGGCTTGGGCCATCGTTGGGGCTCGGTCGGGTACAGCCCAACCGTTGTACTGGGGCTGACCAGGTCCATCGGGAACGGCGCCCTCTACCCAGATGGATGCGCGCCTGCTCCTTCTCCTTTGGTTCTATCGGCTGCCCCGTCTTCCGCGGGTTCCTACCGCCCACTAACCTTCGATGTCTCGGAGGCTAGCAGCGGTGAGGATGACTCGGGTTCGGACGATCCTCCTGACGAGGCTACATCCGTCCTGGCCCCGCCGGCGGCCACTATGGACCCAGAGGAGGTGGACACTCTTCAAGCGTGTACCCTTTGCTGTGGTGCGTAGGGCGGCCGAGAAGCTCGGCTTGTCCAGTGCGCCCGAGCAGTAGGCGGAGAAGGGCCAACTCGATCTTGGCTTTCCTCTTCTCCCGCCTCCACGGGTCCAGGCATGCTCCTTGCCCACAGACGTTCGTCTACTGTGGGACAGGTCGGGGGCTGTTCCCCAGAAGTCTGGAATTTTCTCGGTGAAGGGTTTCACCAGATCATTCCGGACTACGGAGAAGGCTTATGACTCCTTCCTGAGGACACCCTCCATGGACCATGACGTCGCCGCTAGGCTACCGTCGACCAAGGGACCTCCAGCGGTCTTCTCTCCTTTCTGGGAGGAACAGCTGCGCCTTCTTGACTTGGCGGTGTCCTCCAGCCTTCGGCTAGGCGCCTTCTCCATGATCGTCGCCCACGACATGCGTCGGTTGTTATGGGCGACAGAGCAGATGCCGCCACGGAGGTCTCCGATGCTGCCATGGTAATGGCCGCGCTTGTAACCCGGAAGACGGAGACCTCGATGGCGCTGACCCTCCGGCGTAAAAATGTATGTTTTTCCCTCTGGTCGCTAAGCTCAGACCTGGCTTCTCAGGTCTCGAAGACCAAGCCTGAGAAACAGGACGTCCTCTTCGGAGGCGCGTTCTGTTCTTACCTGCTCGCTTTGGCCGAGCGGGTTGAGAGTGAGCAAGCGCTAAAGCAAGCACAGGCAAAGGTTTCTGGTTCCCAAAAAACCTTCGAGCAAGAAGAGCAAGGGCAAGCGCCCTTCCTGTTCGAGCTCTGGCAGGCCCGCCAAGCAGGAGAAGTCAGGCACTTCCTAGGACACCAAGCAGTCCGGTGCCCCGGGTTCTTCTCAGAAGAATTTCAGGGCCAGGTCTGGCCAGCCTCCCAATTCGAAGGGCAAGGGCCCAAAGAAGGGGAAGCAACGTCGGTCCTGAGGGCTTGGCGGCCGCGGAATCCCCTCATGTAACGGGATCCCTACCACCTCCGGTGGGCGGCCGCCTTCGGTTGTATGCTCCGGAGTGGCCAGCCATCTCAGCTCCCCGGGCGCTTGGGTTCTGGAGATTGTGTCTCGGGGTTATCGCCTGGAATTCACGGCGGTACCCCCAGCGACTTCTTAACCGAAACCTACCCCCTTATCCACAGGACGGGGGTCAGAAGGATGTCATCCTTATGACAGAGGTCTCTGCCCTGCTTGCCAAGGGCGCCATCTCTCCGGTCGACCCCTCTCCCCCCTATCGCGAGGGGTTTTGGTTGACGTTCTTCTTGGCTCCCAAGCAGACCGGGGACTGGCGCCCCATCCTGAACCCCAAGCCCTTAAACCGTTTCATACGGCCCCGCAAGTTCAGGATGGAGACTTTTGCGTCCATCCTACGCTGCCCGCTTAAGGGAAGGTGGGCATCCTCTATCGATTTGAAGGATGCCTACCTGCATTTCCCGGTCTCGTCCCTAGACCAGCGCTGGCTCAGATTCGAAATCCTGGGCCAGACGTACGAATGGACGTGCCTTCCCTTCGGGATTTCCACTTCGCCCAGGGTGTTCACGATGGTTACCAGGGCGGTGGGAGCGTACCTCAGGCTGCAGGGTGTCAACCTTTGCATGTACCTGGACGACTGGTTGATCTACGGCGCGTCACCAGTACAAACGATGCACCAGGTTCAGCTAGTCATCAGGGTGGTTCAGGGGTCAGATCCATAACAAAAATGCCTTCGGCTTAATTTTATTTCATTCATTTCATTTATTGGTTCTAGAATCTAGATGAAAGGGAATCGATTTCGACAGCGAATCGATTTCTACAGGTAATCGATTCCTCAAAAAATATCGAAACGCGATTCGAAGTGGAATCGATTCTACTCGACTCCGGCGGCGTGGAATCACGCGCCCAAGCCCAGAAAAATAGTCTGTGTCCGTTATCTTTATGGGCCTTGAACAGACGTGAGTAGCAGTAGTCGAAAAAAAAATGCGACGGGGAAAAAAATGCGACGAAAAAAAAATTGCGACGAAAAAAAAATTGCGACGAAAAAAAAAAATGCGACGAAAAAAAAAAAAGGCGACGAAAAGAAAAAAAATGCGACGAAAAGGAAAAAAATTCGACGAAAAGAGAAAAAATGCGACGAAAAGAAAAAATGCGACGGGAAAAAAAACGCGACGGGATAAAAAGGAGACGCGGATTGATTGGCACATATGGAATTCCATAGTCTGCAGATTGTTAAAGGACTAGTGTCTCGTCTACTTTGGAAAAGGCAGTAAAACAATTAGAGGGTGACTGGTGTTAAAAATGATCGCATTGTGTATTTTTCTAGGTATAGACCGTATCGAATAGCTGCCATCTTTGTCATTTAAAGGCGTGGCCAGATTTTTCCAAAATTGGATTTCGTTCTTAGCTAACAATCATCATAAAATGCCTCCAAAAATACCATCTATGGGAAGAAAACAGGAAATTTGTTATCTCAAGCTTGGATGTGGAAGAAAAATGTACTGCGATATTCCTGGAAATATACGGATTGAGAGCACGAAATTTGATAATGGTAATGAGAAAAATATGACAAATGATATTGTATCAAAATCTCAACACCCATGGGAAAAATGGGGTGTCAAAAATGTTATCTGGTAACGCTCCTTTATTAAAGGCCTGTAGATGATCTGTTTTTGAGCGATTCTGCGAATAAAACCATTATAAATCAAAAGAAAGACATCAACAAACTCATCCTTAGAAATTTCAGCTTTGTCAAATGTACCACGTTTAAAAAAAAACATGGAAATCCATATGCATTTTCTTGGTCTTGGCGGGGTGTTTCAAATATTCGTTCTCAGTTGATCGGGTACTATATGTGGCTTGCGTCATGCACTCTGTGGCGCACACACAAACAAGCGCAGTATGCGTGTGCGCGCGATCCATAAAAATGCATCGCGTTGGAACACACACACGCAGTACACAGCGCCCATGCATTTTGGACCGCGTAGATGCGAACCAAAAATAAGTAAATCGTTTGCAAACGATCTAAATAATTTCATCTTTACGGATTATTTTCTGGTAAAATTATATCATTTTGAGCGGAAACCTTTCATTGGATAGTTGCTATTAATTCAATCTTTACTTTCAGAACTTTTCCCCTGTAAACTCGTCGATTACTTTTTGGGGTCATTGCAAATGATCCACTGGGCCTTTAAGCGAGTGTCTGTGGGTGGATTGGGGGCAAGTCTACGAGAACGGCGAGGAAGTATGAAAAGCCTCAAGAGGGCGCGCTCTAGAGCTAACAATAACATGACAGCTAACAGGCGCAGGCATTTGTTTATCGTGTTCAGCAGCGAGCGCTGGTGAGAATGCACTGATTTTTGTGCCATTTTATGCAACATTTTCCACGTTACTAACTGCATTTAGCGTCGATATCATAACCTAAGTTCATATTATGGCTTATTATATTGGTTTGTCACGCAAGCGAGGAAAGAATTGAGCAGTTGACAAATGTAAATTATGTTGGACAACTCGCACCGAGACAACTCGTGCCCGGGACAACTCGTACCCGGGACAACTCGTACCCATGACAACTCGTACCCGGGTCAGCTCGTACCCCTTTTGTTGTTATCATTTTGCTGTAAATTTTAAACGTCCTGCGAAACATCCCCCCCCTCCCCCCGAAAAAAAGGCAAAAATTTCAGCAAACATTGCAGCAAAAGTCAGCTAAGTTGCGACAAAAATCACGGCAAATGTCCCGGCAAAATTCCAAGGAAAAGTTGTTGCAGAATGTGGCTGAAATCGGGTCAAAGGTCTTCACAAGGGGCCAGCAAAAGTAGCACTAAAACTCTCGCCAACAAAAGTCTGAATGTCCTGACAAATGTCCTGGTAAATTCCCAACAAAGGTCGCTGCAAACTTTACGGCAAAAGTGAACGACACTTTAGGGGCAAAGTGCGGGGAAAACATTCTCTGCAGAAAAGGAAGTCGGTGGCATGCCCGTACACGATTCTAATATGAAGATGGAAATGGTTCAAGATGTCCCGGTTACGAGTTGTCCTGTTTCCCCTCAGCCTCAATTGTTTCCCCCACCCCTTCCCCCACCCCCAGCGAGCTGCCCCGCCTAAGGGGTGGGGATTGTCACTTTTCGAGTGACAAAATCCCCACCCCTGGGGCAAGATTTAGGTGACAAAAATCCCCACTCCCGGGTGCAAAACATGCGTTTTGTATACAAATGCACAGAAATTTGTATTTCAATGGGTCAAAATCCACCCTGCAGGGGCACGAAAAACGTGACCAAACCCCTGGCCCAAACCTAGGGGGTGGGGCAGCGCGGGGGGAGGGGGGGGGGGGGGGGGGGGAAACAATTGATAGGTGCATACCTTTATCATGTGGTTATTTGTATTAATACAAATGGTATTTTTTTTCGTTGAGATTGAACGTGGATTTTGGTGAATTTTGGAAATGATAGCTTATTCAATTCTAAGATATACTTCCCACTTGCACTTTTGTCACAAATGTTGAAAAAGTCACAATTTCTCATTCAAAAATTGCATTCAGTTAGTGCACAAAATAACCATTCACGTGCGCACACAGCGCCCTCTGTTGTCGCGCATACGCACGGACCGCTCACGCCTTAATTTTGTGCATTACTTTATGCAGTAATTTTATCATTTATTTATCTGAGAAATGCAACATTTCCTACAGAAGTGCAAGTGGGAAGTATATCTTAAAATTGGATTATCTGTTGATTCCAGGAGGTTATTTCATTCAAATCTTTGTTCAATGTATACGGAAAAAATACCCAGACAAATTATAAGTTTTTCCTAGTAAAATTAGATTTGCACTTGTTGATGCTTAATTTAGGGAACACATAGTGACGTCCGAGTACGGAATTCTTTCCAATCATTTTAAAGAAAAATATCTATGATCAACTTTTGTGATTTTCTTCAAGCTTTTCTATCCTAGTACCATGTTCACGTATTGCTGGGGTGCGTCGAACCATGAACAATTGGGATTAGGTGATGAGGTGTCCCAAGTGTCCGAAATCGATGAATCTGACGATGACCAAAAATGTCTAAACTCAACACCGCGGGAAGTTTGTTTCTTCAGACGTCGAGAGGTTTGCGAGGTTGCTTGTGGGTCTCGACATTCCGTCTTCCTTCTTAAAGATGGGACGGTTTACACCTGCGGGGCTAATGACCTGGGTCAACTGGGACATAATAGGTGCAGTAGCACTCCAGGTACATGGATTCAATCAATTACATCTAAGTAACCCAGTAACTCTTGGTACATCTTAAAATACTACAGGGTGTCCCAGAAAAAAGGAAACCAAGATTTATCGATGTTTAATCATACTTTAATCTCAATCTTGAATAATAAATGACACATATTTGGAAAGCTTAGTTCCTCATCTTTCATTTGATACCACTCATATGATACATACTTCACGCATGAATGAATAAAGACAATATGAACCAGGGCTACCAAAAAGTCGTTTGCACAACGATACCTGAATTTCAAAGAAATAATCACATTTCTAAAAAGTTCATTTCCTGCCCTTTCGTATGATACCTCAGTCAGGAAAAATGAGCCAGGGATGACAGAGATATCCTGCATTTAAATATGGATTGAATTTCCATGTTTTTTTTAATCATTCATTTTTTTCACACCTGACCGATTTTTCGCATGAATGGATTCGGAGATGGTTACTTGTGCATTAAAAACGTGCGTGTTGAAACCCCTGAAATTCAGGTATCGTTGTGCCAACGACTTTTTGGTAGCCCTGCTTCATATTGTCTTTATTCATTCATGCGTGAAGTATGTATCATATGAGTGGTATCAAATGAAAGATGAGGAACTAAGCTTTCCAAATATGTGTCATTTATTATTCAAGATTGAGATTAAAGTATGATTAAACATCGATAAATCTCGATATCGTTTTTTCTGGGACTCCCTGTATACTAATACTGAGGGTCTATCGAACACCCTTCCAGTGAGGGTTCTTTCTACGGTCTAGAGGCCCCTTTAGCAATCAAGATATTTGGGTCATTCCATGAGGTTGGGTATACAAACAAAAAGCAGTGTCCATGTTGCGTTGGTACAAGTTCTTTTATTTAAAGACACGAGAATTATTTATCTGGTGAATGTTTGTGTGACTGAATATGGCTAGGTGTCCCAATATAATCATGTTGTTTTCACTGACCAATCTCTCACAGATCATGAAATATTTGTCTTACCTACGCAACATGGACACCACATATGTTTAACACTACGAGTACATTTTGGAGGTCTGTAGTTTTGTTACAATGTGATGTAAATACTGCTATTGTAGTGTAACATGCGTTTCTTTATGAAATGAATACTTACTAAAGTAGCTGGGCTGGAATGTTACTCATATTTAAGATCTGGTATGTCACACTTTTTGTACCCAACCTCGTGGAATGACCCATTTTCAAACGCTGTTATCTTCTCTCAAAATGTACAAAAACATGACCGTAACCGATATTAAATCTGACAAACATACCTTCCCAAAACTTTGTACAAATTTCTCAAATAACATTTGTGGAACATTTAAAGCTGAGGAATATCCCTTTTCAACCTTTTACAAGACGATGCTAGTGTTTAATATACTTATTTTTGTTATGGTGATATTTCTTATTCTGCCCTTCAGAACAAGTGACTGCCCTTGAGACACATTTCATCCAACACGTGGCATGTGGCAGCGCATTCAACGTTGTTACGGCTGATAATGGCACCTTACTAAGCTGGGGTGACGATAGCTGCGGACAGTGTGGCAGGAGTTCAGAAACCAGACACGTCAAGAAAATACCTAGGTTGGTACCTAAGTCGGAAAGGATTCCGTTTACTGGTCGTCACTTATTCTCCTTATGACTTAAAATCAGAAATTTTCACAGATTTACGCCTAACTTACACAATATAAACATGATGACCGTAGAAAACATCCCCTGAAATGGTTTTGTCTGAAGTGCTATAGTCTTTGAGAAATGAGTAAAACAATTAGTTTTCGTCTCATGAGACGAAAATTCAATTCGCCCCAAACCATTTCGCCCAAGTGCCATTTTGCCCCCAAACCACTTCGCCCGAGTGCCATTTCACTTCGTCCAAACACTACATCGCCCAAATGCTACTTCGCCCCAAAACCACTTCGTGCACAGGCCGTGCTTCAGGTTTTGAAGCGAAATGACTGCAAACCCTTTGCAAACCGGAGCTGGTTTTTGTTCAGGTTGGTTTTAATCATGCATATCTTCAATCACACAGGGGGATAAAACTATTTGTAACAGTTTACCAATCATGTATACTATCTTCCATAAAATTAACCACCAAAACGTGTAAATATTTGAAATGGAAGTGATTTTAAGAGTGAAAAACATTCATCAATTTCCTTGAAAATATTTTTTCCTGTTCCATAGACTTAACACACGGCATCTCAGTGGCGATGAGTAAACAGAATTCAGATTCATTACCATGCACAGACACCCAGGATTTTCCTTGTTATGACATATAAACCATGTAAAAATGTTAGTTTGATGATAAAAACGTACAATTAGGTGTCCTGAATTTACTAAGGAATAACGTGGAATTTTTGAGAGTTGTGTCATAGGTTTAGCGCATGGGGTCTCAAATGGTGTCCGTGCACGGTAATCTTTCCGGAGTTTGTATCCTTGAAAGTTAGAATGCTCAAGACATTTTAAAATCCAAGATAATTTACGTTTTCCTATGTCTGCTATTTGTTTCAGATTACTCAAGCGCCTTTCAATGCACCATGTTATTCAAGTTGCTTGTGGCGGAGCGCATTGCATTGCTTTGACAAAAGGTAAACCAGCTTTTTAAAATTTGAGATGTCTTTACAAAAAGAAGCAGTTTTATTTGATTTATTTGAGCCACTGTTGTTTGTGCAACCGATTTTTTAAGGCATCTCGCAGGTAGTTTTTTTGATAAATGATAGTGCATTTTTTAGTGCACTTGTGTGTAAGATTTTCCTCCTACCTCTGAAGGCCTGTCCACATGGGACTTTTTTGGGGAAAACTTACCAATGCCAATGCGGACAGCCTAGGACGTTTTCCTCTCAGTAACTTTTCCTGAGTCCAGCGGTTACTTTTCCTGGCCAACTGCTGCCCAGGAAAATTGACCAGGGAACTTTTCCCGAGACAAAAAGTCCAATGCGGACACAGCGAGTCGGTAAAAGAGCTATAAAAGCGTATGTCCGGGCCGTGAAGGTCAAACTGCGTAGGGACACTGCGCATGCTCTCCCTTGGTCTCGGTAAAATTTTACTGTGTCAAAAATTCCAAATGCGGACAGCAGTAAAATTTAGCCATTTTTCATTTTACCATCGTCTCGGTAAAACCTCCCAAAAAACAAGTCCAATGCGGACACGGCTTAAAACTACGCTTTCTCTCATCTTCTAAATACAATCTGTAATTTGTATCACTAAAGCTGGATTCACACTGACCCTTTTAACGCGTTAACGGGTGTAAATTTGACACGTATCAGTTTGAGATCAAACAGTGGAGCGAATTTGGAGAAAAAAAATGTACTGAAAATTGCAGAATCACAAAAGCATTTTCTGCCCAAGTTGTTTCTGTGGTTTTCAGTGCGTCGTTCCACTTCAAATTCAAATTCATTTTCTCAAATTGACGCATGTCAGTTTTAACTGCATTATTATGTAAAATGGCTGTGTAAATCCAGCCTAGTAATGCTTTTGATTTGTTAAATGAAGTAAGCGACAATAAATGTATTGTCTCAATTCCCATTTTAGGCGGCAGGTTATTCGTCTGGGGAGACAACACGAGTGGTCAGTTAGGCATAGGCAATAGCAAGCTGCAATTCTTAGAGAATCCCACAGAAATTGGGTCTCTGCACGGACTGCCTGTCATGCGCATTGCCTGCGGTGGTGCTCATACCTTTGTCGTGTCGGTCTCGGGGACTATATTCGGCTGGGGTCGCAACCGATGCGGACAACTCGGTATTGGTGACACGAGAGGTGAATAAAACATTTGTATATTTTCTGAGTAGTTAAATTTGGTGAACTGAATTCTGTTTGCATTTAAGTAAATAATTATTTGAATTGGCTAGAGTAAATAACATTATTTTAAATGCAGAGTTGTCTACTCTTATGTAAATGACTCGTAAAAATTGTCAATATTTCAAGTTCAAAAATATCTAACAATCTTCTTCGGTTGAGAGTTAGCAATCCTGAAGTCTTCCAGTCAGCCTGTCGTGATTCAGTTATATTGTTAGGTGGTTCAAATCTTGTTTCACATGACAAACGGGTATTTCCATAAAAACAGGAGCCATAGTTTTTGTAACCGGGACGGAAACTTGTGTTACATTTTAGGCCGTCCCGGTTACAAGCGTATATTCGAAATTTGTACACAGGGTTTTTAGAAAGGCATGTTGTCACACTATTTGTAACCCTTTTTGGGCCCAAGTTATCTCTTAAGAACAATTGAAACTTATTCCTTTTATTTTGAGACCAGACAAAGGTATTTTCTGAAAAATATGGTCTGTGTTGCCAAAATGCCCCCTTTACTGTGGAAAGACTCAATTATAATATGGGCTTAATGCACAAAGTTAGTCCTGTGAAGTGTTTTACAGTTGTAAAAATTTGTAATCGTCTGCTAATAAATGCTATTAATTTCACCCAGATCGTTCCCAACCAACACTAATAAAGAGTCTACGATCACAACGAGTCAAATATATCAGCTGTGGAGAAAACCACACTGCCATTCTTACTGCTGTAAGTACGCAAATGGTACCTTTCTGGAGGTATTAAGCAACTGAAGGTGGTTTTAAAAAATGAGGGTGCACATTCATTTTTTTTAGCATATAGTTTTTTAAAACTCTCACTACGGAATGTGACGTAATTAATTGAAGACTACTTTTTGTGTTAAAGGGCCCCTTATTTAGGATTTTTATCAATGAAATCTATGCTTTAAAACCACTCTACTCAGTTAAAGTCATAAAAATCCTATTTGGAGCTTGCTTTGGGGGTTAAAACAAAGGTTTTTAGTTTTTATGCTAATGCAAATATGCATATTCATGACCAAGGTCACGATGTCACAAGAGGCACAGACAGTATTTTAAATCCAGACGAACAATAGTATGTCTTGCTGAACAAGTAATCCGTCATTATGAAGCAAAGCTTAGGCACAAAGTTATTTAGGACGTCACAGGCCTAGCTGCTGATAGTGGCTTTCTGGTTAAAAAGTAGACATTTCTCGAGCTGCTGTAGTTTGACGTAGTGAAAGAGTTTTGTGAAACATCGCTCATATATTGCCGAAATTAGTTTACAATTCGTTTCTTTGAATAAGTAATTATATTTTTAGGGATTATAACCCAGGGACGGCCGAGGTGAATTAATTCAATACAAATGTGGAGAAATGTCCTTGATCGAGTTTGGGAAATCTGGATGCAGTGAAAAGCAACTTTGCTCCACCGGGATTCGAACTGTAGACCTTCTGCTTAACGTGCAGATGCCTTACCAATTGAGCTATGAAGCCAACTGGTGGTCTCGAATCACGGTAGTGCAGTTGTTCCTCACTGATTGGGATTGGATATCACGTGAGCTAAGCAAGCCCTCCCACAGATCATTTAAGATACGCCCCAAACTCCTGCCCGGCTTGCCCCAATTATTAAGTATGAATAAGTAATTATATTTTTAGGGATTATAACCCAGGGACTGCTGAGGTGAATTAATTCAATACAAATGTGGACAAATGTCCTTTTTTCTTGAGATTTGTAATGAATCTCTAAAACCCAGCAGTGCTAGTCTGTATTTTTTCCCTTCAGGATGGCGGTGTGTTTACGTTTGGAGCGGGCGCGGACCGTCAGCTTGGTCACAGTTCAACTAGCGATGAGATTAATCCACGTAAAGTGTTTGAGCTCATGGGTAGCGAGGTCACTCAGATTGCTTGCGGGAGGTACGTTGAATGTTGTTTGTTATCCCCTTCATGGTAGCAGCCCTTCCATCAGTTTCAGGGTATGTTGTTTCATCACAGATCTGAACCCTAATCCCGAGATGTCACAAACGGAACTGCTCTTAACCAGGATCTCAAATACATGAAGAGCAATTTATCTACCCGATTTGACAAATTTCTGAATCGGATTTCATTCACGACATCCACCGTAAATAAACAAACAGCCTCAAGTTGTTTGTGTCATTAGTTTAATACCAAGAATGTAAACGACTCGCCCAAAACATTTTGCGAAAAATTTACGTTGTTATTTTGGATTTCCTGCTGAACTTCCTTGCAAGATGGATTCCAGAGAACACAGATCTTGATCAGAATCTGCCCGAAGTGACCAAGTTCACCTTAGATCTGCACAGATCTTTGTCTGGATCCGTCCGAAACCAACACGCCCTTACTGTTTTATTCGGTGAAGAAATTTTTTCCTCAATTCACCACTTGCACAGAACCACCATATTGGCAAAACAGCGAGACTTTCCTTGCATGAACAATAACTCCCTTGCGTCGTTACCATGTCAGTTGCTGTGACGTTGACTTTTGTCAATTGTAAAATATGATGTACAGGTATGCCAGGAAAACCTCGTTTTGAATGCGACCCTGCAAGTGGTGAATGCCTGTTTTTTCAAAATTAAAAACAAATCTTGCAATTATTTCTGTTTGTCTTAAGGTGCCACACGTTATCCTTCATCCAAAGTAACGGCCGAGTCTTATCCTTTGGTCTTCTCACCCACCGGTTATCCAACAAACGACCCATCTACAGACGAAGTGCGAGTACACCGGTTCGTATCAGTGTGCCTTGGGATGAGGGAAAGTCTAGTTTAGAAGACGAAGCCTCAAATCCTCATGGTAGTGAGATGGACACATCGCAGTGTAGTGAGCAGACCAACAAGAGATTTAAGGATACTGTAGATGAGGATTATCCTGATTGGGATTATCCTAGCACAGAAACGGTATGAAAATTATGCAATCTGAATCATAAAATATAACGAGCAACAAAAGAAACGCAAATTCAGTTTAATCAAAACTTAAATTTTTGTTTGTAATTAGGTTAAAGGCACAGGCTCGTCAGCAATGCGCGCGCGCCTAATTCGTAAACAAAGGCATGGAGCTGCGTATTTCGTGCCACGAATTTGGCACGCACGCATTGCTGACGAGCCTGTGCCTTTAACACCGAAACATTCATGGCCCTGGAGGACACTGCTTTTAATTAGGGATTAAAAGTGGGTTTGGCCAGTCTTAAACATACATTTAAAACTGGCTAGGAGCTCGCAGCCGATTTCACGAATCCTTACGTGCTGCGTAAGCCCGCTTGCGCAACTTTTTATTGCGTAAGCCGCGCAACATTCCTATGATAATTACACGCAAGCAATTTTTCGTTAAATCGGCTGCCGGATGCTGATCATGGGCCGAGCCGCCAGGCCATTATCAGCGTCCAGGCCGGTTTTAAACGGATTGTTTAAGACTGGCTAAACCCACTTTTAATCCCATTCATGAATACCTTTTTGTGTAGATCAGTAAAACTCACAAAAATTCGCCTGTCGTTTTGCCATGTTTTGCATTCACTTTTTCTTTCATCGCGTTGTTTGTTTAAACTGCTAGCTGTGCGTCGAGTTGTTTGTTCGATCGCGCGTGTTGGGCGTAATGCAGGCGTGTTGTACGCACACGACTGGGTAGATTTTGTCACAGTACACGTTTTGCTTTCAGGAACGTGCAGTTTCTGTGTGCGTGTGCGTGTTCCATACGCGTTGACTAGGACGCGGGCACAAATGCGAGCCAGCCAGCTGGTCTTTATCACTGGTCTTTATCGTCCGTTTAAAGCTGCCCACGTGACATGCTCTCAGCCAATAGGGATGCGTAAACTGTCTAAAGGATTTATGAATGACTATTTTATTTAACATTTTAATGGGAGTATGTTTTGGCTTTATTTTGGCTTTTGTGTGTTCTACAATTTAGTTTCTGGCCAAATGTTTGGTGCAGGGGCGTAGATAGGGGAGGGGGATACGTCTTGTTTTTAATGAGCTTCCTTGAGGGTCCCATTTAAGATGTCTTAATATGATGACAATTCTGCAGGCTGGCAGATTAGATGCAGACAGCTCCGTGGACCAAGATGAGGGCACCAGCGGCTTCCAAGGAATGGGAGAAGGTCATGTGACAATGGGAGACGATTCCCAAGATGTGGATGAAGAGAGGAGGGTTAAAGCGATATTCAGTGGAGGGGATCATTGCTTTCTCCTAGCAACAGAGGTACAGAAGAAAAAATAATTTGGTGCCAATGTGGGTGATCAAACCACATTCTATATATGGGGGTACCGTCGCTGAGTGGTGTAGGTCGTTGACTTGCAAGATTTAGGTGAAATCTTGGTGTTGTGGGTTCGACACTTAGTCCAGGTACCTCTGCTCTAGAGCAAGGAATTTAACCAAAATTGTGCCATCTTTTAGAAAGGATGTAAAGCCGTTAGTTCAGTGTGTCCCAGAGCACTCTTTTGTGAAGAGTAAGGGGATTGCCCAGTGTCCCTGGCCGTCGGCTGCCAATGGCGCCACCCACCAATGGCGCCACCCACCTATGTATCTCGATGTTTAGGTGGAAGACACTCGTAAGTTTCATGCAATTCAGCCTATGAGCTTAGAATTGAAGTTCAATGAACCCATTAAAAAAAAATTTTAAAAAGAAGAATATTTTGCATCTCGTATCTTAAACCAAGTAATAGTTGAACAACTTTACAGGATAGTCTGTAAAAATCTACCAAGATTTAGAGTTTATGTGTCACGGTTTGCGCATGCGCAGCAAAACTTGAAAAGGTTGGGCTAACTTTTTCAAATTGTCGCTGGGTTTTGCATATCCTATTCAATCTTTGCCATCCCTTATAATCCTTTAGTAATTTTGGCAGTGGTGTACTTGTCAACGTCCAGGTTGCCCTGATGCCTCACTTTTTTACTTGAGATGGTGCTGTTTGCTGTATTTTTAAGCCGCCAAACATCGATGTCACCTGGTGTGCGGCCGTCGGTCAAAAGAGTTTTTTCATCCCATCAAAAAACATGACAGGATACAGCAATTTGTTTAACCTTGTCTTCCATCAAAACTAGTATGCTTATTTGGTCCTGACAGCAATTTTACAGCATATCTTCTGTCCATGGAAAGACACCGTGGCCGCCACCGCTGTACAATTTTTTTTCCAGACATTGATCGCTTGATCGCGATACCAAATTGAACAAATGCACACACACGATGTACAATGTAGTTGATTTCTGTGTATTGCAAACACTCATGAACGAACACACTGCCCATGCGGCACGTGATAAGTAAACGATGTACACAATTAGCACACGAACCAATGGCATTGTGTGACGAAATTGCACAACATTCATCTGAGCGCGCACGTATGCCAATGTATGAAAGGATTTGGCGCATGCGCAAACCGTGACACAGCCCCTTTAAGATTGTGATAAAGAAAACGGAAATGAACCTTGTAGAAGGTTTTTTATTTGAATTTGTTGTCAGCAGGACAATGAAGGTGTCGTGGATCACCGCACGATCTCGTCCGACCGTTGCATAACAATCGTTGACACTAGCCTCGTTGACCTGCTAGAGGGCGCTCCTCTCAATCAAAGTCTGTCGGAGGATGTCATTAGCTCCATTGAGGAAGTTTTCTCTTCAGCTGCTTGTTTGAATGCCTCATTCCTTCAAAGGTTGGTCAAGATTTTATATGATTTGATAGACCGTAACGAATAGCTGCCATCTTGTGGGGCACCTTAACTGTTCAACAATGTACGCACAAAATGTGCAACTATGCATGTCCTCGAGGAACAAAAACTGCCCCACGAAATGGCGGCTATTCGATACGGTCTATATCCTGCAAGCGAGATGACATAACAAACCTCTCCACGCGTTGCATAATTAAATAGAGTACTCACAGATGGGTCTTTCCACAGTAAAGGGGGCATTTTAGCAACACAGACCATATTTTCGAGGAAATACCTTTGTCTGGTCTCAAAATTAAATAAATAAGTTTAAGTTGTTTTGAAGAGATAACTTAGGCCCCAAAGGGATTACAAATAGTCTGACAACATGCCTTTCTAAAAACCCTGTGTACAAATTTCCAATATACGCTCGTAACCGGGACAGACACTTGTTACATTTTAGTCCAGAAATAAGTTTAAGTTGTTTTGAAGAGATAACTTAGGCCCCAAAGGGATTACAAATAGTGTAACAACATGCCTTTCTAAAAACCCTGTGTACAAATTTCCAATATACGCTCGTAACCGGGACAGACACTTGTGTTACATTTTAGTCCATCCCAGTAACGAGTGTATATTGGAATTTTTTACACAGGGTTATGAGAAAGGCATGTTGTCACACTATTTGTAACTCTTTCTTGGGCCTAAGTTATCTCTTTAGAACAACTGAAACTTTTTTCTTTATTTTGAGACCAAACAAAGGTATTTTCTGGAAAATATGGTCCGTGTTGCCAAAATATACCCCCTTTACCGTGGAAAGACTCTGATACGCCGCTCATTGCATGTCTGTTATTTGGTCCTCTTATTTTTTTATTCATCATGGCATTTAAGATAAAATAGGTTATTCATGGTGGTATGTAAAGAATAATAAGATAATCAACTTCCATTTTATGATTTATTATCTGACATTTCTTCAGGTGATAGGGTCCTTCGTGGCCGGCAAGGGGAATTTCATTTAGAAAATCATAAGTGCACCTAACGGATTTCTTTAATCCCTCACTAAACCACCCATATTATTTTTTTCTTTCTCATTCTAAGTTTGGTTAAACCATGTGTTCATGTTTCTTTGTCTTAAAGGCAGTACACATGATTGGTATCTCGAAAATCAGAAATGTTCACAGATTTACGCCTAACTTACACAATATAAACATGATGACCATAGACAACCTCCCCTGAAATGGTTTTGTCTGAAGTGCTATAGTCTTTGAGAAATGAGTAAAACAATTATTTTTCGTCTCATAAGACGAAAATTTGATTCACCCCAAAACCATTTCGCCCAAGTGCCACTTCGCCCCAAAACCACTTTGTGCACAGGCCGTGGTTCAGGGCGAAATGGTTCAGGGCGAAGTGGTTTTGGGGCGAAATGACTGCAAACTCTTTTTTGACTGTTTTCTCGAAAGTTAGACGAATTACGGAGCTGGTTTTTGCTCAGGTTGGTTTTAATCATGCATATCTTCAATCACACAGGGGGATAAAACTATTTGTAACAGTTTACCAATCATGTATACTATCTTTAAATTCTCAGCAACAACGCCCATTACGGCAGCAGTCGTCAGAATCACGGAGTTGATCTTGACGCGGCCCGGGAACAATTCAGTCGATTGGCTAACAAAGAAGGTGTCGTCAGATATGTAAGTTTTAACCAAACACTCGTATACACTCGAATAATAAGACATGCATTCACAGTGGGAAATATCTTTCAATCATTGTTGAATCTTCATCGGACAAAACGATCAGTGGCGTACCGAGGGGGCGGGGGCACCCCCAGCCCCCGGAGAAATCTCTCAGTACGCCACTGAAAGCGATTTTTCGTTGGACTTAGTATTTTTTTATTTGGCAATTTGATTGTCATTATTTCCTTGCTTGACGCCCCCCCTCCTCCCTCTCCCCCCTCCCCCCCCCCTCCCTCAGACATCGAGGCTCTCAGGCGGTACCACTTATAAATTGAGACGCCTGTCTTCAATGACCTCTCATTATTTCCTTGCTTGATGCAGATGGCTGAAATCTTAGGCAACTACTTGATCCCCAGCTTGCCCACTTCACCCCCAGACATCGAGGCCTTAAGACTCTACCTCTTATTGATTGAGACGCCCGTCTTTAATGAGCCTTCTCCTGAACGATACGGCACTCTGGTCGTCCAGTTTGGAGAAGCTCTGTGTAAACTTACAAGTGCTGGGGCAAAAGTCATATGTGAGTCCAACTTAATTCGTCACTAAAAGGGCAGTGCCATTTCTGTTTTTGGAGTCGTCTTTTGGAGTTTAAAAAGGGCACTTCCATTGGAAAATGAAAAAGTCTATGGGAGAATTGCAAAAGGGCACCAAGGCCAAGACTAGGGGCAACAGAGGCAATGGCCTCCGTGGCCTCCGTTAATTTCAAGCCCTGACCTACTAATCCTCTAACACACTAAGGAGGATAAAGGGGCCATTTCTGAGGTGCATTTTTCATCAGTTTTGTGTGCGTTGCGTTTGCGCTGTGCTCGTCCGTATGTATCGGTCTATGGAGCGATTCAGACGCAAACCCTACGCAATGAAAAACGTAAGACAGATGAAAAACAGACCAAAGGAAAGGCACCTTAAGTACTTACTAATCCTTTGAGGAGGATAAGTGGATAGTCTAGTGGGGGTATAGTGGATTCAAGGCCTGGTCATTGCAATCATCACATCGTGTCCTTGGGCAAACACATCAATAGGGAATCGAACCCTTCAATAGTAGTTTGCTGTGACCTCATTGAAATGCATATATTGTGAAAAATAAGATGGGAAAAAGTTCACCAGATCACTACAAGACTTATTGGTTTAAGGTAGTATACTTGTTTGGTAAACTGTTAATAACGGCATGATTTCCACTGGTAATTAAAAGCATAGGTCGAGAAAACTACCTTGTAGAAATTTCAGCCACATAGATGCAGTAATACTCGAGAAAACCTGAAAAATCCAGTTTTTGTGCATGAATGAATGGCTCCAAAGATCGCCTACAGGCGATCTTTGAAGATTTAAATAGTTTTGTTATTTTCTCATGAATGGGTGTGATTAAGACGAAATAATTTCACAGGATGATTACTACCATTACCATCTTGATAACAAGTAAGCTTAAAGATAATAATTTAGACATTTATTTGGAGGGTAATTACCAAACAAGTAGACTGCCTTTAACTAGTGAGTACTAATAAGTTAAACATATTTGATGTCGGAGTGCCACTTTCATTATTTGCATGAATATCCAGCCCAGTGGTGGTCCAAGTTACAACCGCGCCATCTGAATCGAATCTTGACCAAGTACAAGGCCTGTATGATGGGTCAACTAGGGGTCAAACCAAAAGTTGCTGATCGCCCAACACTGCGCAAGAATATCAAGATATGTCTGGAGGTGCTGAGCAAGCTATGCAAGGTGGGTCGGGTTCACATCCAAATAGTGCAGTTTTAACTTAGTTTGCAGTGCAACTAGAATGCTCATTAGCTATTGAGGAATTTCAAATTGTCATCGAAAACGAGGGTCCCAGTGCTTTCTTTTGTGATAAAATTTTCAAATGAAAAGATTTATTCCATTTATTTACCCAGGGTGTGCCCAAACAGTTTACAAAAACTGGTTTCCATTGGGGCCCTGCAAACACACATAGAACAAATATACTAAAATGAACAACTTCACAATCACAAACAAACTGGAATAAGATACATTTGTACAACAACTACAACATCAAAAAACTAATGGTTACAGAAAAACAACAAGTAATTATTATACATGCACGTGACACTAAAATTTACGCTAATTACGGGAAGGGCGAAAAACCTGCAAAAAACGTAATACAGTGGCTCAACATCTGAAACGAGGTTGCCAGTGTCAATTTTTGTCAACAAATTTGTCAACTGCTTTAGTGTCATTGTGTTTTTATTGTCGCATATAACCAGTGTTCTCCACTGCTAAAAATTTTGTCCGGGTGCGCTGAACAGAGCCCTCGCGCAGCAAAGCGGTGTTCGCCGCATGAGGGCGCTGTTCAAAACGAATGCATGCAACTGCCGTGGCTGTTATCGACCACGGATTGGGTCGCCGATGCAATAGATAAATATGAGTGATAAGTGAACGATAATGACACCACTGAGTGGCTAGCGAGTCATGTCTGGTGACTTTACACCTAATTTTGGAATGATTTGGCTGTACTTTCGAAGTGTTAATTTTAGAGGGGAAAATTGATTATTTTTGTCTTGGCGGCAAATTTGTGACCAACTCTGGCAAAACCCGACGCTTCTCGGCATTTCCCATTACGTGATATGGGCCCACAACCTTAAAAAATGGCCTCTGGGACCAACTTGAAAATTTGGCAGAATCAACATCGGGATACATTTAAGATTTGTTTTGTTGTTTGAACTGTCTCAAAATTCCTCATATTATTGACAAAAAATTAAATAATCAACTAGTTGTCAAACTTTAAAGACCAATAGCTCCATTTCACTTTTTCTGATCTGTCATACTTTAATTGGTCATAACCTCGCCAAAAATTATCAGAATTTCCTCAAACATGTTTTAAAAGATACCTTTTTGTATGCACACTAAGATGATACCAAAATTTTGCTGGAGCCGGTCACTTTTTTGTCCGGGCGCTAATGGTAATTCGGATGATTTTGTCCGGGTGGCCCGCCCGGACAAAACCGGTAGTGGAGAACACTGTTAACTGCTTTTTGACAATTATGCACCTGTCAACTGGTTCACCCCCTCCCACACGCTGCCCCACTCTTAGGTGGGGATTTGGTCATGTTTTTTTATGTCCCCGATTGCCAAGGAACAAAATGGACATTTGATTGTAAAGTGTAGGCATAGAATAATTATTCAATTATATAACTAAAGAAATATATAGGTTTTGTTTTTTTAAATGGTTAAGATTTCTGCCTAGTATGCAGGAGGTCGTGGGTTCGAGTTCCACCCGAGTATGCTATAATTTTTTAGCATGTTCTTGGAGGGAGACAAAAAACAAAACTTGGTATATATTGCATACATGCTGCAGCATGTATGGGCAAATTATATCCATTTAAAGACGCAGGCTCGTCAATGCGCGCGCGAGAAACAAATTCGTGCCACAAAATTTACCACTCCATGACTTTCTATGGATCTGTGAATTTCGTAACATGAAGCTGTTCCTCGCACGCGCATTGAAGAGTCTGCGTCTTTAATACTCAGCGGCGGCACCAGACCTGTTAATCTGGGGGGGCAAGAGGGGGAAAACTTAAATTTAGGGGGGGCAAAAAAAAATATATAATGTAGTTTTGTAAAGTGTATTGGGCTTTTTTGATGGTGCCAGCTAATTATGATGGATGAAATTGAGTTTATTATTTACAGCGCAAACATTGTAACAAATTAGGTGCAATGGTTTGGGATTAAACTCAATTTCCGCCATCGGGGAAAAAACTGGGGGTGCAAACTGGGGGGGGGGGGCAAAAAAAATAACTGGGGGTGCATTTCCCCCCCCCCCCCCCCCCCCCCCCCCCCCCCCCCCCCCCCCCCCCCCCCCGCCGCTGTTAATACTGTATGGACCAATACAATACTCTTCATTTTGTCTGTTTCAGATGAACAATGAACACAACGAGATCCTTCCATATTATCTTTTCTACATCAATGAACTGACAGAGAATGTCGGCATCAGGGATCACTTTCTAGAGTGGCTACAGAGACCAAGTGGAATGGAGGTGAGGATTGACTACTAAATGATACATAATACATCGCCGTACGGCTGGTAAAGCATATAGCCCAACATTTGGTCTCTTTTGTTAATTTTAAACATTTATAGTTAATTACGTGACATTTTTCATTATGTAAACAGTAAGCTGGTGTGTCCCTTTAATCATAACTCATCTGCTATAGTAAGCGTGTCTTTTCACCTCATGATTGAGCTGTGCTATATATTTAACCCTGACCACTTTTGAATTTGCCAATTAAAAAAAATGAAATGCTCAATAACTTTATGCACAGTTTTTGCTGCATATGAAGGATTACTTGTGTAGAAAGACAATTCTGCTGTTCATTTTGATGCCCCATGAATAAAGAGTGGCATTTTTCAATTTCTTCACATAAACTTACAGGGGCATGTCACTTTAGGAACACACAGCAGAAAAGCAAAGAAAAAACATAAGACTTCAAACTGGAATTGTGGAAAAGTGCTGCAGTTTCCAGCCTTAGTTTTTTCATGGTTTGCAACAGGCAACATGTAAAACAAACCTAAACTGTCATGGGTTACAGAAGTTTCAGCAAGTTGGAGAAAATTGTGGAAACTTTTGTGCACAGTTGAATGAGATTTTCCTGTGTTTTCCTAATGTGACATCACCACTTTGCTCATGCATATGTACATTTTCATTAGCATAAAAATAAAAAACCTTGATTTTAACCCTCAAAACAACTTACAAGTAGGGTTTTATGATTGTAAATTAATGGACTAGTTCCATGGCACAGATTTCATTGATAAAAACAACATTTCAGGGGCCTTTTAAGCTTTCCAATATTTCCCTCTCAGTGTCGTGACGTCAACTTCTGTGACTATCCTTTTGTTCTCGATGCCAACGCTAAGACCCAACTACTTCAACATGATGCTATCCTACAAATGCAGGTGATTATTCTCGGTCTACGCTGCTACATTAAACTTATTTATTAATCCCTTTCTCATAACAAGGCAAATCTTATTTTGGTGGCGTCTTTCTCATTTCTAGAACGCATTTGAAGATGTTCAGCGGCGGAACATCCAGCAGTTTTTCTTCGATCCAATCAATCCGTACCTTGAGTTAACCGTAGACAGGAACAACCTAGTCCCCAGCACGCTGATGGCGCTTGTACGTCAGGGAAGTCTTAACTTCAAGAAGCCTCTAAGAGTCATCTTCATTGGGGAGGAGGGGCTGGATGCTGGAGGAGTCAGAAAGGTGAGATATGGTTGCCGTGGTTTCTGGCATCCAATGAACAACCTAGTCCCTAGCACGCTGATGGCGCTTGTACATCAGGGAAGTCTTAACTTCAAGAAGCCTCTGAGAGTCATCTTCATTGGGGAGGAGGGGCTGGATGCTGGAGGAGTCAGAAAGGTGAGATATGGTTGCCGTGGTTTCTGGCATCCAATAAACAACCTAGTCCCCAGTACGCTGATGGCGCTTGTTCGTCAGGGAAGTCTTAACTTCAAGAAGCCTCTAAGAGTCATCTTCATTGGGGATGAGGTGCTGGACGCTGGAGGAGTCGGAAAGGTGAGATATGGTTGCCGTGGTTTCTGGCATCCAATGAACAACCTGGTCCCTAGCACGCTGATGGCACTTGTACGTCAGGGAAGTCTTAACCTCAAGAAGCCTTTAAGAGTCATCTTCATTGGGGAGGAGGGGCTGGATGCTGGAGGAGTCAGAAAGGTGAGATATGTTTGCCGTGGTTTCTGGCATCCAATGAACAACCTGGTCCCCAGTGCGCTGATGGCGCTTGTGCATCAGGGAAGTCTTAACTTCAAGAAGCCACTAAGAGTCATCTTCATTGGGGAGGAGGGGCTGGACGCTGGAGGAGTCGGAAAGGTGAGATATGTTTGCCGTGGTTTCTGGCATCCAATGAACAACCTGGTCCCTAGCACGCTGATGGCGCTTGTGCATCAGTGAAGTCTTAACTTCAAGAAGCCACTAAGAGTCATCTTCATTGGGGAGGAGGGACTGGATGCTGGAGGAGTCAGAAAGGTGACATGGTTGCCGTGGTTTCTGGCATTCAGTGGTTTGAAAAGATTGTAAAACCGGATTGATTCTTGATTTTAATACATGACCTGGGTCCTTTTTCAAAAAAGTTAAAAACATTCTTAAGTGGATTTAGGAACAATAAAATCTGATTTTTCCTATCTTTAAAAACATGAGTTAAGAATGTTTATTTAGGAATGTTTCTAAGTGGGCTTTATGAAATAGGACCCAGGTCTCGGTGGCTAGTTGATAATTTGTCCTAACTGGCGAGACCTGTTACTTGATTTAAATACATGACCAGGGGTCGATTTCACAAAGCGCTAAGACGCATCTCAGGAAAGGTCACTCTTATCTTGTGACGTTTTGGTATAGGAATTACGATGCATTGAAGTATTCCTAACTTTTGTGAAATCGGTTCCTGGTAACCTTGTTGTAATTTGTCTGATTTTTCTTTTTTTCCTTAGGAATTTTTCATGTTGGTCCTACGAGAGATTCTTTCCCCCAAGTTTGGAATGTTTCGTCATTTCACGGGAACAGAAAATA
Organism: Henricia sp. BOLD:AAB3569; assembly: GCA_037783545.1. Classification (NCBI taxonomy): domain Eukaryota; kingdom Metazoa; phylum Echinodermata; class Asteroidea; order Spinulosida; family Echinasteridae; genus Henricia; species Henricia sp. BOLD:AAB3569. The sequence goes on from JBBELK010000620.1 coordinate 1,940,591, forward strand.
TCTGGTTCAATAACAAAGTAAGACAACATTTTGTTTTGTTTTAAATGATAGGAAAACAATCTTAATTTGGTTAGTAGAAAGTATTTTAAGGGCAAAGCCTGAAGGTTAAACAGATTTCAGAAATTTTTATGTAATAATTTTGACGTAAACACCGAAGAAATAACCTGAATGTAGGGTAAGAGAAAAAAACCATATGTGCTATTATGGGATTCGAACCCAAGACATCAAACACACTGTGCAGCAGCCGATTTCACAAAAGGTTTGAAGCTTGCACAACGTTTGAAAATGTTGATCTATAGACCGTTTCGAATGGCTTTCATCATGTAGGGCAGTTTCTTTGTTCCTTGAGGACAAGCATGGTTGCACATTTTGTGCTTACACTGTTGACCAATTTAAATGTTAAAAGTTGACCCACAAGATGGCAGCTATTAGATTAGGTCTATTTCAAGATTACACATGCGGATTCATGTGGTTGCCTTTAACCTTTTAGCGCACAGGGCGGTCGCTAGCGACTGCATAAAACAATAGAGTTCCAAAACAATCTGTGTATCAATGGTTAATGTTTCGTGAAATTGACTGCAGATGTGCTAAAAATCATTCCTCCTTTTTTCTCTTTGGACTTGTTTGAATGCAGTCGTTTGAGGACAGCGAGATGTTTCGCCTCGTGGGCCTCATCGTCGGTCTTGCCATTTACAATCTTACGATCATTGCGCTGCCGTTTCCTCTTGCACTCTACAAGAAACTACTCAACAGGTGGGTCACATGGATTACAACATCACAATGTAATTTGTTTTGCACCCAGTCCTTTGGGGATAGCGAAATGTTTCGTCTTGTGGGTCTAATTGTTGGTCTTGCAATCTACAATCTTACGATCATTGCGCTGCCGTTTCCTCTTGCACTCTACAAGAAACTACTCAACAGGTGGGTCCCCAACTAAAAGCCTGTCCGCATTGGACTTTTTTTGGGAAAACTTACCGAGACGATGGGTACTTTTTTTATATTAAGTCCAATGCGGACAGCCCAGGACGTTTTCCTCTCAAGAACTTTTCCCGAGTCCAACGGTTACTTTTCCTGGCCAACTGCTGCCCAGGAAAAGATCACTTTTCCCGAGACGAAGAGGCCAATGCGGACATAGCAAGTCGGTAAAAGCGCTCTGGAAGTGTACGTCCGGGCCGTGGAGGTCAAACTGCGAAGGGACACTGCGCATGCTCTCCCACGGTCTCGGTAAAATATTACTGTGTCAAAAAGTACAAATGTGGACAGCAGTAAAAATTTTGCGATTTTTCATTTTACCATCGTCTCCGTAAAGCCTCCCAAAAAAACAAGTCCAATGCGGACACGGCCTTAGCCATGCTTTCTGGGTCAACATGTTGAAGTTTCAGAGGCACATTTCCAGGCAAACTTCAGTCTAAGACGAGTTTTCGTGACCTCGACCAAAAATGGAGAAATATTGAAATGCCAAAATATAACGGACACTTTGAGCACTGCCTGGAATTTCAGGGTCCTGCCCGGAATTTTCATTTTATATTCATATTTTAAAGGCAGAGGCTCATCAATGCGCATGTGAGGCCAAATTCGTGCCACGAAATACGCAGCTCCATGCCTTTGCTATGAAGCTGCGTATTTCGTGGCACGAATTTGTCCTCACACGCGCATTGACGAGCCTGTGCCTTTAATTGGCCTGGATCAGCCGCTAATTTGTAGAACTGGTTGCAAAAACTTGACCCAGACTTGTTTCACACAATTGGGTCACATTTATGATGAGTACATTTCTATTTTTTTGCTTTCCAGACCTGCCAAGTCCCTTGATGACTTAAAGCAGTTAGACCCATAACAGCCAACATGCAAGCAACCTCTGACGTGGTTTGCACAGTTCAGTCACATTTATGATCAATTCATTTGTTTGTTTTTCAGACCTGCCAAGTCCCTTGATGCTTTAAAGCAGTTGGATCCGTTAGTAACAGCCAACATGCAAACAACCTCTGACGTGGTTTGCACGGTTCGGTCACATTTATGATCAATTCATTTGTTTGTTTTTCAGACCTGCCAAGTCCCTTGATGACTTGAAGCAGTTGGACCCATTAGTAACAGCCAACATGCAAGCATTGCTGGACATGGAGCAACCTGAGGAAGTGCTTGACCTTAGCTTGACCTTTCAGATTGCCATGGAGAACTTCGGCGAGGTCATAACGGATGATCTGAAACCTGGCGGTGCAGAGATTAGCGTCACTATAGACAACAGGTAGGAACATTTGGTGCACGATATCAGGCCAATGCATAGTTCCGATTTTGCCCAGTTAACCCCGCCCCCTTGGATATTGTTGCTATGGCTCACACGCTATCGTCAAAAATGTCGTCACACAACGCACAAAGCAATGGGACTTTCAACAAAAAGCACAGATTCATTGAAGAAAACTCAAAGGTATTCATGTTTCAGGGAAGAACGTTTCTATAGACTCTTTGCACGACGGCCATCATGGGGCCAAGCACATTGTGTGTCATGCACGAGTAGGTGCTTCGTGGATCCCTTTTCACATCATTTAAATAAGAATACCTGCCCCCTAACATGGAGTCCAGTGCACAGGGACTACACCCGGTATTTGGGTTAAGTGTTACGAAAAGTTGCCTTGCGAGCCTAATGCCTCACACAATACTCTGTTAGTTTCTTAACTTAAAAAAACTACTCTATCACCCGTACAGGATGCAATTCCATCACAGGACTAACACAGGCCCATATGATTTTTCTCTCATCCCACATTTGATTGTATTATTTCAATGTGGATTATTATAGGCACCATGCAAATATTGCGTTCATAACTTTGCCCAGTTGCACTTCCATGCAACACCGAAAGGAAAATTTGGTTTATAGGGAAAACTTAAAGAGGAAGAATCCCCCTTGACGAAAATCCAGCATTTAGGATTTTTTCGATAGTCCAAACATCCCTCTTGCTGACGTGGATTTTTATTTTTTTTTAATTGTCGGTTTTAAGTGGACAGTTGCAAGCAAAAGTGCGCTTTTCGAAAATGAGATTTTCGTGATTTCTGAAAAAGAGAAGTCAGCACGATTGTTAGCTCCATATGTTTACACGCAAAAAACTTAGAAAACTGTCTCTGTTAGATGGTGTTTTTTGAAGAATTTTGTTGGTCCAAAAAGCCAGAGATATGCCCAGTAGCTGCGTAGTTGTATGTTTTACCAGACACTATGAAAAAAAAGAGCAGAAAGATTTTCTTTTCTATTACCAAGAGAGAGAAATATGTGCCTCATAGCTCAGCTGGTAGAGCACCTGCCTGGTGTGTCAGAGGTCTTGGGGAAAACCTGAGGGAGTATACCACTGTGCCTCATAGCTCAGCTGGTACAGCATCTGCCTGGTGTGTCAGAGGTCTTGGGGGGGAACCTGAGGGAGTATACCACTGTGCCTCATAGCTCTGCTGGTACAGCATCTGCCTGGTGTGTCAGAGGTCTTGGGGGGAACCTGAGGGAGTATACCACTGTGCCTCATAGCTCTGCTGGTAGAGCATCTGCCTGGTGTGTCAGAGGTCTTGGGGAAAACCTGAGGGAGTATACCACTGTGCCTCATAGCTCAGCTGGTAGAGCATCTGCCTAGTGTGTCAGAGGTCTTGGGAGAAAACCTGAGGGAGTATACCACTGTGCCTCATAGCTCAGCTGGTAGAGCATCTGCCTAGTGTGTCAGAGGTCTTGGGATAAAACCTGAGGGAGTATACCACTGTGCCTTATAGCTCAGCTGGTAGAGCGTCTGCCTGGTGTGTCAGAGGTCTTGGGGAAAACCTGAGGGAGTATACCACTATGCTTCATAGCTCAGCTGGTAGAGCACCTGCCCGGTGAGTCGGAGGTCTCGAGTTTGAATCCTGATTAGGCTCATAAGTTCTCTTATCCCATGTATGTCAGTCCTTCAAAATGCATTTTAAGTAGCAGTTACAATTTCACCAACGGGTGTATTTTTAATGGTCCTTGTGCATCCCCACCTGCAGGCAAGAGTTCGTCGACAGCTACGTTGACTACAGTCTGAACACTTCGGTGGAGCAGCAGTATCGATTCTTTAGTGAAGGTTTCCTGCATGTCTGTGGGGGTCGTGTCTTCAACTTGTTCCATCCCCAAGAATTGATGGACATGGTCATTGGCGATGAACACTATGACTGGGATGAATTTGAAAAGGTGATGAGATTAATATTATTATTTGTTGAACCATTTGGTTCAACTGATAAAGATACTTTGGATTTCCTGGTGTCGTACAAAAGTGTACGCAATGATGTAATGGATGGTGGTAATTGGGTCTTTCCACGCTGAGGCCAAACGAAATAAATGGTGCGTTTATGGTAATGGCCTAAAGAAAATCCAGGTAGGTAGGTAAAAAAATAATTTTATTTTGTCATTTTTGTTTACACTTCAGTTCATGCATTTGCATGTTCATGTTGTTTTGCAATGTTTGAAACTCACTATTAAACATGTTCATGTACAAGTGTAGAAAATGTTATGTTCGTTGGAAATTATTGCAACTTGAAAATTGGCAATAAAAAGTTTGAGGTTGGCAATTTGGCCTCAAAAATTAAAGGTAGGTCGGGTTACCGTAAACACACCATTTATTTTGTTTGGCCTAATGGGCCTATTTGAAAAATAAGTAAATAATTCCTTTCAGATGTCTTTAGTTTATCTCAAACTTAAAGAAATTCCTTTGTACTGTTCTCAGGAGATAACTTTTGCAGAAATTGCTGCCGCAACATGCAACTCTGAAAACCCCGTGCACAATGTTTCCATATACGTATGTAACTGGACAGACAAAAATGTCACAATTTTGTCTGTCCAGTTACATACGTATAAGGGAAAATTTGTACACAAGCTTTTCAGAAATGTATGTTGTGGCAGCATTTTCTTACCTTTTTGGGCAAAAGTTATCTCCTGAGAACAGTACAAAGGAATGCATAGTTCCGAGATTGGTCGGCGGGTTCGGTTGATTGACAGGTCGGAACTATGCATTTCTTTAAGTTTGAGATAAACTGAAGACATCTGAAAGGAATTATTGACTTATTTTTCAAATAGGCCCATTAGCGTGGAAAGACCCATTTGTCATTTTCCAAAATCCTCCTTTTCCAAAGGACCAAAATCCTTTGAAAAATTGTGTACAAATTGGAGGATTTGGTATTGTTAGGGTTAACATTTCAATCTCGGTTTCCTCTTTTCTAGGACACCCTGCATAGAGCATTAAATCTCATGTGTGCTTGACTGTGAAGGAGTTCAGAAAATGCGGTTTGTGCAGGTTAAATTAATTCCGAATTAAGCGCAGGCTCATTTGGAAATCATTTTGTGTCCGCTCCCCCCCTCCGTTCCCCCTTTTCTTTGCAGTATGTTGAGTACAAAGGCTGCTACTACAGACAGCACCCAACCATTCAGATGTTCTGGGACGTCTTCAGGGCAATGGATCTCTACCAGAAAAAGAAATTTCTTGGTAAGTTACTAAAGAATTTTGAAGAGGAAAAACAACACAGAAGTATTCTTTCTGGTCATGAAACATTGTGTCCTCCATACCTCCAGAAAAGTAAAAATAATGCGACAATAGATTCCCACTATCGATGCATGACACACATTCACAGTGTTATTGTCCTCCAAAATGGCCACCCACGCAAAGGCTCTGTACCAACTTGATCTCTTTGTCTTTTTTTTTTTTCAGTGTTCCTGACGGGCACGGACCGTGTTCCTATCCAGGGCATGAAGACACTTCACCCCATCATTCAACCTGTAATGGGCGGTGAAGATTTTTACCCTGTCGCTCATACGTGCTTCAACCTCCTTGATCTTCCCATGTACACCGACAAAGAAAGACTTAAAGAAAAACTCCTGATGGCCATTGAACACACCGAAGGTTTCACGATAGTCTAATGGGAGCCAAGCTTTCTGTAAGTAAGGGCAAGTTTGGTTCACGACTATAGTTAAAGGCCCTGTAGATGATCTGTTTTTGAGCGATTCTGCGAATAAAACCATTATAAATCAAAAGAAAGACAACAAACTCATCCGAAGAAATTTCAGCTCTGTCAAGTGTACCACGTTTAAAAAAACCATGAAAATCCATATGCATTTTTCTGGTCTTGGCGGGGTGTTTCAAATATTCGTTCTCAGTTAATCGAGTACTATGTGGCTTGCGTCATGCACTCTGTGGCGCACATCATATACTGCGTGTGCGCGCGATCCATAAAAATGCATCGCGTTGGAACACGCACATGCAGTACACAGCGCCCATGCATTTTGGACCGCGTAGATGCGAACCAAAAATAAGTAAAACGTTTGCAAACGATCTAAATAATTTTATCTTTAGGGATTATTTTCTGGTAAAATTATATCATTTTGAGCGGAAACCTTTCATTGGATATTTGCTATTAATTCAATCTTGACTTTCAGAACTTTTCCCTGTAAACTCGTCAATTACTTTTTGGGGTCATTGCAAAGGCCTTTAAACCGTTCAACAATGGAAGCACAATATGTGCAACCATACATGTCCTCAAGGAACAAAGAAACTGCCCCACGAAATTGCGGCCATTCGATACGGTCATATATACTGTATCAAGTAGCTGCCATCTTGTAGGGCTTGTTTCTACCAATTTCTTTGTTCGGTGAGGCCCCAGCTTGACCAATAATGGGCTCTTTAAACAGATGGATTTTCAGTTAAACAGGATTTTGAATCTGAGATTTCATTGTTACTGATGTTCTTTTTGTTTTGTTTTTATGAAAATGTCGGCAAGCAGATCTACCAGGGTAATTCTCAAAAAAGCTGTCTGGAAGTGAAGTGGTTTGCAGTTTGGGCCCGCTACATGACATAACAACATGGCTACCAGTGTACATGTATAGTGCAACTTTATTTTCAGGTCGTGTCGGGAGCCGAAGGAGAAAGGTCGCCGGAGGAACGGGGCCAAACATGAGAAGAACTGAACTGTTTGCATTATCATTTTAAAGGTACACACCGGCTTTGTTGGGCTATTTTGGGCTCGAAATGGACCCATACATGATTCTGAATTTTGCCGTTTTTGAGAAATTGTTCAAAAAACAGAGGTCACATGGTCTTGCGAGTTAGTTTTGTGTCCAGCCGCATGAAATTTTCTTACTGCAGAACTGCACCAAATTCAACTCGGATTTCCCCCCAATATTTATAAGTAATTGACAAAAGAGAGACTATTTATACAGGTATGAAACAAAGTTAAACATAAGTATGAAAATTTGAACATAAATGTTTGTTTCGAGAGTCCGGAGAACAAGCGCGTGTATGATACGCGGCAGGCAGGCTACGGTGGGATATTTGCCCCGCGCAGCACGGCAAATAGCTTGAGTGCACACACGGCCGGGTTAGTTGCTCCGGTGTATGTTCGTGAAGAAAAAACATGATGCCAACTCCTCCAAAGAAAATTGACATTTCTATTCGGTCGTCTGGGCTGTCCAGTGAATTCGTGAGCAGAAAATTGGAGATATCCTGTGTATGAGAAGAGCGAATCGTTTGTGACAAAGTCGTGAGGCTCTCGCGTAGTTGCAACGGCTGGTAAAGCGTATAACACGTCTTTTGGCCGTTTTTGATAATTTTGCACTTCTTTAGTAAATTACGTGATATTTTGATGATCTTTTTCACAACGACCATTAAAAAGGTATTGTCAATGCTGCTACATCACTAAATCATGTAAACAGTAGGCCGGTGTGTACCTTTAAGGGGTGTTTCTCCTTGTTTGGATTTCAAAATGTTAGATTTACATGTATTGGTGTTCTGATGTTTTAGTTTTTGCAAATACATGTACAAAGTTGTTAATTTGATGAGTATAACGGACAATAATAGATCTGCGAATGTGTGCTCTTGTTTTATTAGCTGAAGTAAATGTTTAGCCTATCCTTAAAAATTGAAGGAATAGAACAAAAGAATAATAAAAGGAGTTACCGACTCAACTTGCATCTCAGGAAGATTTGTTGACTTTTAATTCTGCATCTCATATCTCGAGACAAAGTCTCCACTTTTTGAGTATTCAAATTTATGTAAAGATGTTTAGTGTATATAGTTTTAAGATATTAGATGAATAGGACAATCATCTTTTATGTTAAATTTTTAAAAATTAATTTGGTATTTTTGCCACGGACCTTTTCAAGTTTCTTTACAGTCAAGCGTTTTATGATTTCAATGCCTGGTAATTTTCAGAACCAATGATTTAAAATAACATATACCGGCAAATTTAAGCAGCGGATATATAGTTTGAATAAAGTTATTAATAAAGTTATGAATAAAGTTATATATAGTTTGAATGGTTATTACCCTTGGTCAGAGGGACTCTAGTCTAACCATGGAAGGTCAAACTATACTTTATTTTGCTCGGTGCAATGCGCATTGGCGTTTCTTAAAAGAAAAGAAAAAAAGTAAGTGTGTGTACTGTTTGCTAATGCTATCTTAATTTCTGACCGTTGATTAATTAAAAACAGTTGTCTCTCATAATTTGTTTAATGCCCTCTGCACGGGAGGCGGCATATTAGGGGCAATCGTGGTGTCGCACATCTGATCCCATTTAAATGGCCGACATTGCAGTTTGCCATGTTTGCCATGTTTTGCAGCGTTCAGTGGCATTGGACCGGCCGGGCAGGGTGAGGGTGCAATTTTAATCATACCACATTCAACTTTGTAGTAAAACCTCTGTTCTGGAGCTGGTAATTAATTAATTTAATTATTTATGCATCCAACCATATTGTAATTTTTTTTGTTGAAGAAAAAAAATTAAGTAAAAAAACATCTCGACATTCTAAAATCCTATGCTTGCGCTTCCTTTTAGGATCATTCTTTGCAATAGACGGCCGAAGTGTGACGTGTGGCCATGGTAATTAGCTCTAAACATCATGGCCGTCGGAAAAAGTACCATTGCAAAAGCACAGGAACACGGTTCGGTGAATTTTAGTGTAAAGCCATCGCCTATAAGCAACTAACAGATGACGTCTTTTACTTCGGCAGTCCATAATATGCAAAAGTCTTTGTGGCTGTGTTTTTCCAAGTAAACATTGAGTCACTATACACCTCGCTGGTGGGTCGGTTTTAGAATGACATCAGCAAATCATGAATAATTCATTTTACAGGAGAAGATTGTTTTGGTGTGGTCGGCGACTATAGTACTACCTCTATGCTACAAGCATACCAGGAAAAAAAGTTATGAAAGGAATATTGCAGGAAATATTTTAAGAACCGTTTTGTATAGAGAACACAATGTGACGAAATGTGCCATGGTTCTGGCTGTAATAAACAGTCGGCTAAAAGTACATCCCTTGCTGCAACTCGTAACGGGTGCAGCGATCTTGGTTACCACTGTTGGTCACTGACGTTGAAGGGACAGGAACCCATGTTCTGTTTGACTGACGCAAGTTAGAATCGGTTGCGTGACAAAAATCAAATTATTTGAACTCTTGAAAACTGTAGTTGCTAATTAGTACCGTATGACAGTCGCCAAAATTAATCAACTCGGGAATTTTAATTGCCTGTCTGTCATACACCTGCAAAAGCTCTCAAAAATCAGAAACGTCTTGCCAAACTGAACTTCGTGGAAGGTACCATCTCTAACTGGTGGCGTAATGCCTTTTTAAAGTTCACCCAGTTCAAAATGGACAAATCCTAATTAGTATGCATATTGACAATTTTCAAATTTGCATCGGCAGCCTCGTTTTAGATGCTGAGCCGTTGTATTACGTCATGCATGCTTTTCAATGGCACTTTGAAATGATGGTTAGGGTGCTCTACGAAATTTAGCTAAGTCACAAAAAAGCAATATCGATGCCTTCAATTTTTTGACTTTGTTGAACTTTCAAAAGTACTAGGTGAGTCTCTAAATTGGACAGAATATGGTTAGGAAGAGATCAACGCTGAACATTCTCCGTGGTTGTTTGGGCATGGTTGAAATCAATACGTGTATGGGTTTACGGTATATGTCAGTGTGGTTCTGAAAAGAACCGGTGAGTGTGAACTCAACGTTTCGAACAGTGTGCTCTGTTCGTCTTCAGGAGTAATGCCGGACTCGTGATTGTTTGACTGTGTATACTTGAGAGAGCGACGATTTCAGCAGGTCAATGACCTGTATTTAAATCAAGTAACATGCAGGTCTCGCCAGTTAGTACAAAATTGTCAACTAAATAAACTGGTGTAAATTGGATCTGGTGTCCGGGTGTATCTGATATTTATTACGTAACAAAAGGATCAAAAAGCATATATCTTTGGTTTGTCACGGCTTAGTTTTTATTTGGACATACTCGGGTACAGACCTTCCAAATTCATACATTCTTACTGAGACAAAACTTTTTCAGTGTGTCTTTATTTAAACGCTTATTATTAATTTAAAAAAAAGCGAGAATTTGGGGGTTCCCTGGGGAGTTTCCTTCTTGCAACACCGACAAAGGAAAGTTTACCTTTGTGGAGGAATGTTCCTTCCAGTGAATTGCCACAAATTAGTGTCTTTGCCGCGTAAATAAGATATCAAAACTTTGTTTATTGTGATTTATGAAGAGAGCCAAAACCTTTCCAGATGTGTCCAGAAAGTGTATTCAGATATCAAAAGTGCCAATAAACATGCATTGTTTACATCCCCGATGGAAACAATGGACGAACCCTGGCATTTGTGTTGGCCTTTTTATGTTTATTAGGGGTTTTTGATTATCAAACCAGCCGACCTCAAAGTGGGGAACGCGCACGGCCATACGGGGAAGTTGATGAGTTGTGAGCGACGCCCATTGGCTGTTCGTTTGATTGGCGTCGCTGGTTTGAGAATTTTAATGGTCGTGTCAGAGTTGATGTCGACATAACATAATCAGTCCGCCAAACCTCAGCTAAAAAGTGTTCGTGGTTCGGAAAGTAACCCTCCAGCTGGCGATGGTAAAAAACTCGAGCCAAATTTGTTGAAAAGTTTCATCGAGGGGGCGATTTGATGAGTCCGCGAAGCCTCTGAAGGCCGCGGGTTTTGGGAGAAGGAGCGAGGAAAAAAACATCGGGCGACTGCGGCGGGTTGAAAGTTGAATGAGGCACACGAACTCCATCAGTTTATCTGGCAACATGGCGGAAATTTCCTCCATGGGCACGGTGGACATGAACGCCACAAATATGGCCAACTCGGCCGTTTTCCCGCCCGCTTCAACTCAGCAGCTGTTCAACAATTGGGTGGCCTACTGGCCGCAGATTCAGCAGCAGCAACAACAGCATGACCAACAGGGAAACAACGTGCCGGGCCCGGGGACGAAGAGCGGGCACCACTCGCTTCCGAACGGCATGATGAGCTCCACGGCAGCTGACGAACTCGGACTCTCGGGAACGTGGTCCGAGAAATACATTCAAGAGGTATAGGCTGTGGTTTTCATTTTTATTTATTTTTTTTCAGAATAAGGTAACAGTATAGACAATCCCCACAATTTTAGTTCAATAATTCATGAAACAAAAAGTGTTTTTTAAGTTGATATTGTGCTCTGGAATTTCTTTCTTTTCGTGAAAACGTTTTGGTTTTTTATTCAAATGATTGTGACATTTTTACTTTTTTATCATTGACAATTCTTGCAATAAGTCGATGTTGTGTAAACGTTTTTGTGGAATTCAGTTTACATACGTAAGTATGAGTAATTCGCCATCGTCCAAGATAAAGAATTTCTTGATCAACATGACTGTAAAATTGCCTGGATCATTGGAGAAAAACTTTTTTTTTCGAGGATGCAAAGCCGAATGAATTATCCAATATTTTCATCATTCTAGACCGGGAATTACCATGACTGTGGTGAAAGATAAAAGTCAGATATTACAAGAAATTAATGATAAAATCGAAATATTTGTTTGAGATATAAAATCCTTGTTTTTGTCGAAAAAAGTTTGCGGTGTTTTGCCGGCCAAGCGCGGTGGAACACAGCACGAGAAGAACGGCCATGACGGCTGTGCGCAGCGCGGATTGCGTGAGGTTGACACGGGGTCATCGCTGCCAACGTGCCGCGTGGCATTCCCTTGGCGCTTGGCAAAATTTGCTGTGCTGGTTTTTCTCGGTCTTTTCGCTACCTCGAGATTTAAGAGGAATTTGTTACACTCTCAAAACATCTGGGCTTCTAAAATTTGCAGAGGGATGACTGAGCATGATGACTTGGTTTTTACCAGTTGCAGTTAATGTGAAAAACCTTGGATATTTTTAACAGAAAGGGGTGGAGTTTAGATAAACAGCAGGGGTCAATTTTCAGAACGAAAAGGGGTCATACACTTCGACTTCGAGAAATGTCGCCAACGAAATCGGCTATTTTGGGTTTATTTCGTGGAAAGCCGTATTCGGCTTGCAAGCCATGTGGTCTCGGCTATAATTTATTGGCACTTTCCAGAAAGATAGAAAACCCAGAGCCTGACAATCTGCGGCCGAATTATGTTGGCTTTTCGTATATTGCGCCATGCAAGGGAGGAAAATTAACACCCGTTTTCCTGTTTACATTGAAAGAACACCATGCATAACCTTAACCAGATTTGACAGTCGAAGATATATTTCCTTTTTAGTATTAACTGTGTCTTGGTTTTAGCCAGGGTTTTAGATTAAATAAAACCAGATGTCAGATACAAGTGTCAGCAAAATCCATGACCTGTTTAGCCAAAGAGCAATATTTCCTCTGTTCCCATGCATAATTTCAAACATCAAGTCTTACTTGTTAAAATGTATGAATAAGTGATTATTTTTAGGGATTATGACCCAGGGACCGCCAGGGTTAATGAATTCGATACAAATGTGGACAAATGTACATATGAGTTTGGGAAATATGGATGCAGTGAAAAGCAACTTGGCTCCACCGAGATTCGAACCGCGGACCTTCTGCCAATTGAGCTATGAAGCCAACTGGTGGCCTCGAAACACGGTAGTGCAGTTGTTCCTCAGTGGTGGTTTATCTTCTCAATTTCACATCAATTTAACATGAATAACCATTTCAAGTGTTTAACTACTCAAGTAAACTACAACACAATTGACTTCTGCCCCATTTAACAACTCTTTACAAATCACTTCTGCTTTGTCCTTTTCAGACTGTCTGGGCTCTTTGTGTAGCTATTGTATTGATCCCCTCCTGTTAAAGTGGCAATTTGCTTTTGATGTGGTGTTGACTCATAAAACCTGTTTATCTTTTGAGTAAACTGTCCTTTGCCCTTCTCTGAATTGTTAATCTGCTTTTGCTACACATGGTCGCTGTGGATGGTTTGCTGGTGAGCTTACAAAGTACATATACATGTACAATAAGCAGTCAAGAAAATGTTTCAATTCAGACTGTTAATAACGCATGATTTCCACTAGTAATTGAAAGCCTATGTCGAGAAAACTACCTTGTAGAAATTTCAGCTACATATATGCAGTAATACTTCAGAAAACCTGAAAAATCCAAGTACAGTTTCTGTGCATGAATGAATGGCTCCAAAGATTGCCTACAGGCGATTTGGAGATTCAAATAGTTTTGTCATTTGTCTCATGAATGGGGGCACTTTAGACGAAATAATTTCACAGGATGATTACATGTACTACCATTACCATCATGATAACCAGTAAGCTTAAAGATAATTATTTAGAAATCTTTTTGGAGGGTAATTACCAAACAAGTAGACTACCTTTGAGTTGAAGTTTTCAGCCATAAAATGCAGAGATTGCTCCTAGTCCTAATTAGCCTATAGTCTTGAGGAACATGTATTTTTGCTGAACTTTGCCCTTTTGAAGTACAGACCTTACTTTTAGCTAGCGGTCAATGAACTCGCCTTGACTCGGGGCTAAAGGAATTTCGAGGACCAACTCACCATATTTTGTGTTTTGGTATAAATATCAGGCCCAATTTTAGGGGAAATGGGTTTTGTCTCTTTAATTTGCTGGGTTTCATTTTACCCTCCTTGAAATTGAAAACATCTGTTTTGGATTTCATGGTTTTTGAACAATTAATGGAAGGAATGCACAAATTAGAAATAGGCCACTGCTGCATTGTTTTAATTTGAGAATTCCAATTCCGTGTATGAGCAGATTCATTGTGCTTTCATCCAATTTTTTTTGCATACCAGAGTTACATTGTCTGAATGTTTAAAGGCAGTATACATGATTGGTATAGATCTCGAAAATCAGAAATGTTCACAGATTTATGCCTAACTTACACAATATAAACATGATGACCGTAGAAAACTTCCCCTGAAATTGTTTTGTCTAAAGTATTATAGTCTTTGAGAAATGAGTAAAACAATTAGTTTTCGCTCATGAGACGAAAATTCAATTCGCCCCAAAACCATTTCGCCCAAGTGCCATTTCGCCCCCAAACCACTTCGCCCGAATGCCATTTCCCCCAAATCACTTCTTCCAAACACTACATCGCCCAAATGCCACTTCGCCCCAAAACCACTTCGTGCACAGGCTGTGGTTTTGGGGCGAAATGAATGCAAACCCTTTTTTGACTATTTTCTCAAAAGTTAGACGAAGTACGGGGCTGGTTTTTGCTCAGGTTGGTTTTAATCATGCACATCTTCAATCACACAGGGGGATAAAACTATTTGGAACAGTTTACCAATCATGTATATATCTTTAAAGACTGTTAATATGTACAGAAATTGGAAACAATTGGAATATCAGAATATTGCTGTTTTTAAGTTACACAGGGTACACAGGGTCTAATTGAAGAGTTTCATCGCAAAACGCAGTAAATGCCATCAAAAAAATTGAGATAATGCGTCAGTACATTCTTGATTGGTGGTCCTATACATTTGCCAAATATATTATTGGCAAACTGCGTTACTGTTATATCCCACAACAATTTTTTTATATTGAAATTTGCCATTGACTGCAGTGCTTAGTTGTAATACAAAATGGCAGTTTTCTCGAGTCAAAATGTCAAAAATGGATATATAACGTTTTACGTTGAAACTCTTCATTTGGTTAGAATGATTTCCATAATCCATAAAGTACCATGTTCACTATTAACTGCCGAGACAGCTAAATCGGGACTTATTTCAATCTTATTCACCCCAAATGTCATATTTCCCTGGCACACTATAGTCCACAGAGGATTTCTTTATGATCGGTCACATAATAGCTGACCTTATGTCTCCCAAAATGTACGCCTCCTCAATTAGTCTATACAGGATGACAAAGTTGTTCCTGAAACACCCATCTCCCAACAATTCCCTTGAAATGGCAAACTCCCTTCTATTCTCTTTGGAACATTTCTAAAAGCCTCCACCACCAACTAACTTTCCTCTGATGATATCTGAGGTCACAATCAAGACCAAGAGGTCACAAGGCACTAATGGATTTTCCATTTGCCAGAGTTGTTTTGCTACTGGAACTGTGTGGGGTTAGTGTTCTGAAAGTCTGGCTGCTGAAGGGGAGATGAGTGCTCATGATTGGAACCATGTGGCTTCCATAACACTCAGGGATCTCGAAGGGACCATCTTGTAAACTCCATAAACAAAGAGTCCTTGGACTCTCCACCATGACACCACAAGGCTAAGAAAACTAGTGGTGGCATGGCTATTTATAAAACTGCAGTCTCAAGAACAAAGAAAGAAAGAATGGAATACTGATGTAAACAGGTCTTAAAGGGCCCCTGAAATGGTGTTTTTATCAATGAAATATCTGTTATGGAACTAGTCCATTAATTTACAATCATAAAAACCCTACTTGAAAGTTGTTTGGGGGGTTAAAATCAAGGTTTTTGATTTTAATGCTAATGAAAATTTACATATGCATAAGCAAAGTGGTGATGCAGTAGGAAAATCTCATTAAACTGTGCACAAAAGTTTCCATAATTTTCTCCAACTTGCTGAAACTTTTGTAACCCATGACGGTTTAAGTTTGTTTTACATGTTGCCTGTTGCAAATCATGAAAAAACTAAGGCTGGAAACTGCAGCATTTTTTTTTTACAATTCCAATTTGAAGTCTTGTTTTTTCTTTGCTTTTCTGCTGTGTTCCTAAAGTGACATGCCCCAAACAGCGCCCTCTGTCTGTGAGTTTATGTGAAGAAATTTTCAAAGTTGAAAAATGACACTTTCTATTCATGGGGCATCAAAATGAACAGTAGTATTGTCTTTCTACAAAGACAAGTAATCCTTCATATGCAGCAAAAACTGTGCATAAAGTTATTGAGCATTTAAGGTCCCTTTAGAGCCCCCGAACCATGCATCAGTTAGGCTTTCTAAAACATTGCTGTATCACAAATTTCTGCAGTCTCTTACACTGTGTTTACACTTAAAACGGCAAAGGTGGATATAGGCCTACAGATCTGGCATTTTTATTGCGACCTTAAAACTACATGTGGTGTGTACATGTAGGCCTAAACATTTGCAGCGTTTACACTACATCATGATCCGGCTTCAATTCGCCTTCTCCACTGTTTACAAACCGCAAAAGTCACCACAAATTGTGACCGCAGCGCATGCGTGGATTCGTCTATTAAACCTACCACATGGCGGGCACTGCCCCAAGGACGCTCAAAATGCCGAATCTGTATTCGGGTGACAATTGCAGGATTCAAACTCGCAATTGCAAGGTTCAGCCCTACCCAAAAGGTGACTTCCAAAGGGCAAATCAGACCGAGTCCGATCCGCGAATCCGCCTTTTTCAGTTCACCTTTTGCGCTTACACTGAGTGCCTACCCGGCTTCAGCTCGCCTTTTTGGAAATTGATTTGGCAAAGGCGAATCGAGTGTAAACGGGCCTTTAATGTTGTTTTTCCAGCAGGAAGTCATTAAAAAAAAATTCATCTTACAAATGATACAATGGGCTTTTAGGTGTGTCAGTTATTTGCTAAGTAAACCCAAGAATTTGTGTTTCTCCTGGTAGGACAACTTTTAAGGAAATTGAGTTTTAGATACTGGTAATCTGGATATATCTTTTCTAAAATGCATTTCACACTTATAACCACTATATTTGATAATAGGTAATCAGGCATGTGTGAATCCCACACCATCTCATCTTACATGCATGTTTAAGTACAACAAGCTTTTATTTAGTAATCTTGGCTGCCAAAATACCTTTTGTTTGTGGTTTATTGGAAACTGAAACCAAGAACATGAAACCCCAATTTTGTCACCATTTTTAACTGAATACTCTGACCACCATGAGGTGTGGAAATCCTGGCAGTTTGTTTTCAAAATAGTGTCTGGTGAAAGTGGTTGCTGAGTATAGGTTTCCTGCCAACAACATGACCTGTTTGTAAGGCAGTTTTACACTTCCTGACATAGATATTACTATCAGTGCTTGATGTACTGTATAAAGTAACTTGCACAAAGCTACATGTATTTGAACTTCAAATTGACATCAGGATATATCAGGTCGAATCAAAAGGGGACTTTCCTGCTGTTAAAATAATATTATAATAATAAGTGCCATGGTGAAAATATCAGGAAAAATAAAGTAATCGCTGTGCAAAATTTATACTGAAATGCTGGACAAAATCCTTACAATTTCTTTGAAGGTATACATGAGCAAAAGTGTTGTAATGACTCGGACTCGAGTTAAAGATACCGGTAGTATACATGATTTGTAAACTGTTACAAATAGTTTTATCCCCCTGTGTGATTGAAGATATGCATGATTAAAACCAACCTGAGCAAAAACCAGCTCCGTCTAACATTTGAGAAAACAGTCAAAAAAGGGTTTGCAGTCATTTCGCCCCAAAACCACTTCGCCCTGAACCATTTCGCCCTGAACCACGGCCTGTGCATGAAGTGGTTTTGGGGCGAAGTGGCATTTGGGCGATGTAGTGTTTGGACGAAGTGGTTTGGGGCGAAATGGCACTTGGGCGAAATAGTTTTTGGGACGAATTGAATATTCGTCTCATTCATCATGTTTATATTGTGTAAGTTAGGCGTAAATCTGTGAACATTTCTGATTTTCGAGATTACCAATGATGTATACTGCCTTTAACTCGAGTCCCGATGTTCACTGACTTGACTTGAGACTCGAACCTCAAATGACTTGACTTGACTTGACTTGAGACTCGAACCTCAAATGACTTGACTCAGACATTTTGACTTGAGTCTGCCAAAAATAAAATAGATCTTTTTGGTGACCGAATAATTGTATTTCAGCACTAAAGAAACCTTGGCCAGAGCAACATGAATGCGAGTTTCAGTATTTAGACTCGTTTTGAAATTAGCTTGAACAAATTTAGTGTCATGACTACTTGACTTGACCCAACTTGACCAATATGCCTGACTTGACTTGACTTGGGACTCGAAGGCAGCTTGACTTGACTTGACTTGGGACTCGAAGGCAGTTTGACTTGACTTGACTTGGGACTCGAGCAGAGGGAGACTCGTTACAACTCTGGTTTGTACTTTGTAGAATTCTGGAATCAGTCATGCAGGAAATGTTCTTAATTTATATTGAAGTCAAACTGGGATAACTAACTAAAAACCCTGTTTATAACTCAATTCCTTTGAAATGTTTGTCAGTACTTATAATTTAAGGTAGGCACCTCTGCTGAACTCTAAACTCTTAACTCATTATTGAGGTCGGAGTTAATGAGATTTCACTAAAAATATGTTTTAGTATTTTACAAAAGACAAAGAATCAGTCCGCAAGATGTTCAGCTAAGCAGTTTATCATTTTTGAATTTTAAATTAGCCAATTTTTATAGGAAAAAACAAAAACATTTTGGTTATTTCAGTTTTCTAAATTGATTTGAAGTGTAAAGGTTTCCTTCATGTTTCTTTCAAGTAGATGAACATTGTCAACTATTGATTTTAGCACAAAACGACATCAACCAAAAACCTTCATGTAACCATGTAGCATGCTCATCAATCCAAGATGGCCACCATTACACCACACAGCCTTGAACATGATACGTATAAACCATGCAGTAATCAGCACTGATGTAATGCCTGTACAGTGACTCATAATATTCACCCATGATTGGTCAATCTTAAAATAGACAGTAGGCCTACACTCCTTGCTCTAAATGTCATATGCAACACTTTCATTTCCAAAAAAATATGTCAGTGTTTCTAACATATTTACAAGAAAAAAGAACTGATGTACATGTTTTATTTTATTACTAACTTAATTAATGCAAAGAACGTAAATCATTTCCAAAACGATTTATGTCTACTGCTCGAGGATGCGTTGTATGATATGCACATGTGTATGCAATTTTAAAAATTCAATTTCCTGTTGAGTTTGTTTTACTCATTTTTAGATTCCTTGAGGAACTAAAGTGGTGTTATTGTCAATACTATTTAGAAACAAGTAGGCCCTACAACTGGGTCTGTCCACAGTAATGGGGTACATTTGAAAAATAAGTCAATAATTACTTTCAGATGTCTTTAGTTTATCTCAGAATTAAAGAAATGTCCTTGTTTTGTTCTCAGGAGATAACTTTTGCCCAAAAAGGTAAGAAATTGCTGCCACAACATACATTTAAAAAAAGCTTGTGTAGAAATTTGTCTATTACGTATGTAACGTGGACGGACCATTTTGTGACTTTTTTTCCATCTTTGTTACATGCGTAATAGTAAAATGTGTGCACGGGGTTTTCACAAATGTATGTTGTAGGACTATTTTTCGTACTCCTTGGTGAAAAAGTTATTTCCTCAGTTTAGCTTGATAATTTAAAGATAAAATTAAGACATTTGAAGTGAACTGGGACCTAAGATCTTGAATGTTACAGAAATGTACCCCATTACTGTGGAAAGACCCACCTACAAATGTCTGTTTTTTGTTCTCTTAAAAGTAGTATTAGTATACATGATTGGTAAACTGATAAAGCGTTATTTCCACTGGTAATTGAAAGCCTATGTCGAGAAAACTGCCTTGTAGAAATTTCAGCCGCATAGATGCAGTATTAAATACTCTAGAAAACATGAAAAATCGAAGCATGGTTTTTGTGCATGAATGAATGGCTCCAAAAATCGCCTACAGTCGATCTTTGGAGATTCAAATAGTTTTCTCATGAATGGGGGCACTTCAGACGAAATAATTTCACAGGATGATTACTACCATTACCATCTTGATAACAAGTAAGCTTTTAGATAATAATTCAGACATTTTTTGGAGGGTAATTACCGTAATTAGGTATTTCCATAAGAAAAGGAGCCAAAGTGTGACATTTTTATGCATTTATAAAAATAGCCTTTTCAAGTTAACAAAATTGTTTAAAGAAATTTCTGTGCAATTTCTGAATAATGTAGAATATTTAAAATAATTTACAAACGGTTAGACATGTCTTGGTATCATAGTCTTAAAAATATTCAAGAATGTTGTTTCACGACGTACATGTAAGGGGGAACTCCAAGGCATTTTCCAACTCTTGCGATTACATTTAAAATCTTTTTGACCAGTTTCATTCTGGAATAGGTAGTTGCTGATTTTACCCAGCTGTAGAACCTGGACTTTATCGATTCAAATTACATTATGAGCGAAAATTGTTACATTTTGAGCGAAAGTTTCAAAATGTCACACTTGCATTTAGAAGATTGCACAAGTTTATTGAATCGTTCTCGTTATGTTTTGGGTAGTATCAACAGATAAAGATGGTGTTCGATTCATGAGGTCATATATTCTTTATATGCCGAGGGTAATCATTCTCCGAAGTCCGGTAATTATAAAAAATCAACTCTAGAAGTGTCACGACGTAAGGGGGACACTGTGTCCCGTTTTTATGGAATGACCTAATTACCAAACATGTAGACTACATGTACCTTTAAAACTATGTTTTACCTATTGGGGCGACAGTTTTTGCGAAAAAAGCTATGTTAGGGCGACACGGTCTATTAGGGCGACAATTTGATGTCGCCCTAATATTTTGGAGGTTAAAAACCATTTTTTTTAAAGGTCAAAAACCATTTTTATTAGATCTAGAACCATTTTTCTTAGGTCTGGAACCATTTTTGGAAGCTTTGGGTAGAGACATTTGGTGTCAATTTGAGTGATTCTTGCCGAAATTTCGGTGGTCGCCGGGGAAAGGTTTCCCGTAATGTCGCCCGTTTACAGCATTCAGGGTTCTTGTTAAACTTAAGACTATTTCCTTACCCAATCGTGGACAAAAGGGGTGCATTTTTCAGTCCTCCATTTGTAGCCTAAATGTGTGTTGATCCAATGGTTTCATTACAAATCATTTGATTTCAAAGAAAATTGCTTTTGTTTAAAATGCTGTCTGCACAAAGAACTTTAGGCCAAAAAAAGAGGCTGCAGAAATTTCAAAAAGTAGACCTTGTCATTTTCAGTGAAACAGAAAATCTTTGGCTCTAAATATGCTGAGAACCAAACTTGTTTTATTAAAAGTTGATCCAACTGACCCCTGTCATCGAGTTGTATATTTTAAGGACATGTTACCATGGCAATGTAGGCCAAGACAGTGCATGATAGACAGGCATATGAGTTGGGGGTCACTCATAAATAATGTTTAGTGGTTCTGAGGGTTGGAGGTTTGGGGAAGTGTAGAATTACATGTCAAGTTTGGTTCTGTTATGCTGAAGCAGCAGCCAATCCTGTACAGTTTTTTTAATTCAATGGCTTTGCTTATTACGCTTTTGCTAAGGTTCTGTTATGTGGTAAAATGTTTCCCAGCTTCACAGTGTCGAAAAATGGAAATGCGCTCACAACAAATAAGTTTTGAAATTTTGTGGCCCAAGGAGCTATATTATAAAAACCATTGTTCAAAAAGCAACATATTTGCCTTTTGATACTTATCAGTTATCTTAAAAGCTTTTAAAACATATCTTTCTTGTTTTCTTCCATGATAGAACCCAGACCTGACAAGTCAGCTATCAGACATTCTGATGCTTCAAAATGCAGACTATCCCTACATCCACAACACGGCAACCAGACACTCCCAAAGACTTGAAGAAGTTGCAAACTTTGCCTTCCGTAATAACAAGGTGAGATTAGCAGTCTTTGGAAAAATATGACCAAAATTACCATTTCTGTCTCATATTGGAGTTTAGGATTACTGTATTAGGTTCATACATGCTGATTCTCCAAGTTTTTGAATTTATACATTTGGAGAACACAAATTTTCTTTAAAGGGCCCCTGAAATGCTCAATAACTTTATGCACATTTTTTGCTGCATATGAAGGATTACTAATTTAGAAAGACAATACTACTGTTCATTTTGATGCCCCATGAATAAAAAGTGTAATTTTTCAACTTTGAAAATTTCTTCACATAAACTCACAGAAAGAGGGCGCTGTTTGGGGCATGTCACTTTAGGAACACACAGCAGAAAAGCCAAAAAAAAACCGTAAGACTTCAAACTGGAATTGTGAAACAAATGCTGCAGTTTCCAGCCTTAGTTTTTTCATGGTTTACAACAGGCAACATGTAAAACAAACCTAAACCATCTTGGGTTACAAAAGTTTCAGCAAGTTGGAGAAAATTGTGGAAACTTTTGTGCACAGTTGAATGAGATTTTCCTGTGTTTTCCTAATGTGACATCACCACTTTGCTGTAAATTTTCATTAGCATAAAAATGAAAAACCTTGATTTTAACCCCCCAAACAACTTCCAAGTAGAGTTTTTATGATTGTAGGCCTAAATTAATGCACTAGTTCCATAGCACATATTTCATTGATAAAAACACCATTTCAGGGCCCTTTAAATATGGGCAATTCCATGCAAATGTGTCTTTCAGTTACCATGGAACAGCACACCTTTGTGCCACCCTTATTGTATTATCTCTTCTCTAAAGCCCCTTTCACACTAGACGAATTCCCCGGGAAATTGCCGGGGAATTTCGGTCGGTCTGTTCACACTACCAAAGAAATCCCCGGGAAAAAGCTTTTCCCCGGGAAATATTTACCCCTGCTCGGGAGTAGGGTTAAAGGAGAAATCCCCGGGGTTTAACGTTTTTCCCGGGGAAAAGCAACTAGTGTGAACGTCGCAGGGTTTGAACTTACCCCACCTTTTTGCGTCCACGGGTAATCGCGAAAGGTCACAGGGTCACAAATAGCGCGCCAAGTAATTCGCGCGGTAGCTTAGTATTGTGATGCAGTACCTTTCAAATTTTTCGTAAATAAATGTACAGTTAAGTACAAAACACAAATAATAACGTTTGAAAATTATACAAATAATTTTATTTTAAAGAATATGAGCAAAATGAATGGTTTTAATTTGTAATAAAAGAAGTGTCGTGAACAAGACTGTGTTTAGCTTCCTTCTCGTGTACGTGTATTTATAATGTCCCGTGTGGTTAGGTACCAGTCTTCTATTTTCTTTTCCGCATGATGCGTGGCCCAGCGTGGACTTCCGCCCACAATTCATTTGGGAACTTCCTGATGGGCGCCCTCAGTTTACACATTTCCCGGGGTTTGATGGCCAGTGTGAAACGACCGTGCATATTCCCGGGAAATAGTGTCCCCTGGAGTTACCAAATGGGTCTAGTGTGAACGGTTGCTGGGGTGTTGGTGGGGTAAAAAAATCCCCGGGAAATTCCCGGGGATTGGCTCTGCAGTGTGAAAAGGGCTTAAAATAAAAATAAAATAAATCCATTTGGTTATTGTTTGAATAACTCATATCTTTATGTGAAAGTGAAACTTTTAATTGCAAGATCATCGAAAGTAGGGATGGGACGTTTAACCAGTTAACCGTTTAACCGAAAACAAAATGAGAAACCAGTTTTTCCGAACGTATAAACAAAACCCAATTTTAAAGGGTATTTGTAATACCGTAATTTTCGGAATATAAGCCGCCCGGGGTATAAGCCGCGACGCCCGAAAATTCCAGAAACAAGATTCACCGTCGGCGTATAAGCCGCCCGGCTTATTAGCCGCACCATTTTGTCGGCCACAGATCGATCACAATATATAAAGAACTGCCGCTGTAAGTGCCTCACCGCGGGCCACGTGCGCGCGACCGCGCACTGCACAGTAGTCACACTCTCTGTCGGCACGGCATGTACGTCGCCTCAAAGAGAGCTTTGTGGTCCAGGTTGTTTTGATGACAGCACACTCAAGAGAAAACCTTATTGAAATCAAGAAGTGGCTTTATCGGAAAAGGCGTTACATGTTTATAATAAGTTATATAGCAAGGTGCAATGCACTCAAAGTAGGCTAATCTTGTTTCGGTTTGTTTTGTAAATAGATAAAGTACATGTAACTTGACATATTTTAAAAATGCCTTGGAATGTGCATAATAAGAAATCTCCAAAAAATAAAGGAGAGTATATTAGAAGCCATCGATGACGATCGAAGGCCGCAAGCCATCAAGATATTCGCTGGATTCTCCGACGGCGGCCACACGGCAGTGCACCAGGCCGACAGGCCATACACAAACACGGTAAGTGAAAGCAGGGCTTCGTTTCAAATACGCGCACATTGTTAAACGTTTGCAACGTTCGCCAACAACATTCCCAGCTTGTACGCATGCACAAGATAAGAGAGCACAACCAGAGGCGAACGTTGCCAACGTTCGCATGAGTGGAACGCAGCCCACGTGTACAAATTGTACACTGCTTTCGCCCGGGCCCGACGCATATGCTATGTACGATAATAGCCGGCCAAGTCTCTCCATTACGCGCACCGCGATTGGCTATTTTCAATGCACATGGTGACTCGGCGATTTTGATCTCACCGGCCAAAATAAAATATGCCAAACGTTTTATGTTTGATTGCTTCCGTATTGTACTGCCACTACATTGCATTTGTCATGCGTTTGGGTCCATCACGATTAAACTAAAAACGCAAAGGACATGACACTGACAAAGAATTAAGACATTGTACTGGACCAGATGGACGGGGGTTTAGACCGAAGCTGCAACATCAATAATTGGACGGTTCCGGGGCCTCTCCATTTTTGCAAAAAGAGTTTATAAATAAGAAAACCAGCTTCACGGTGGTCCTTGCCTGCACGGCAAGCGGCAAAAAACTGAAGCCGATGGTCATCATCAATGGGCGTCTTGAGCGGAGTATACCAAGGCTGTGCAAACGCTATGCCTTCTTGTTTTCCGAATTCGGTTATCCATAGATCATTCTATGTTGATTCACTATACATCATTCAAAATTACTTGAAAAAGAACATTGCAACTGACATAAAAGGGGCTTCATGGGGATTGGGTGATTGATATTAATATTTGTAATTCAGCGGAATGCTACATAGATCTATCGTCTTTTGCTTGGTATTCCCGATGATTTCTCGCATTTGCGTCCGCCCCATATTTTTGTGCACGACGTCGCTATAGTTCATTCACCCCCAATGGCGGTGAATGAACTATGGCGCCACGTGTTCCGAATTTACCTTTGACCTCGCCACCGCGCGCGAGATACCGAAAAGGCTTATTAAAATAGGGGACCGTTTGCCTGCCTGCGCCTGCGGACGTACGTAAACGTATGCCGCGCGCTTGGGCGAAATGGCTTTTGGGCGAAGGGGCTCAAGTTGGGCAAAGCATGGAGGCTTCCTCCATGGGCAAAGTGACTGTACATCGTTGGAAAAACATCGTTAATTAAAATTACTTGTAATGATTTTCCATCTAAAACACACATTTCCACAGACAATGACAAACACAGAACTCTTTGGATTTTAAAATAACGCCAACTAAAAGTAAAGAATTTAAGAAAACACGGAAGGAACAGACGCACCAAACGATTTGTTTGGCGTTGGACGAGTACTCACGACCGATGGCATGGTCCGATGGCGAACTGGTTGCCTGCGCTAATTGTGCTGTGTCACATCGATGTATGGGTCACCAACGAAGATCGGTACACTCTCTGCACCTGGAAAAATTGCACCCCTTTTCGTGCGCGTGCGACGGCCTTCAACATCGTTTTTTGACAATAACAAATTCCCGTAAAAGATTGATAGAACTATTTAACTACATTACACAATGTATATGAGCATATCATGATTTTTATCTTTAGAGCTCGGCGTATAAGCCGCCCGGTTTATAAGCCGCCGGGAACCTTTTTTTTTGCAAAATCAACGTATAAGCCGCGGCTTATATTCCGAAAATTACGGTAACTTCATGAAATTGACATAAATTTATATGGTCGTCGTCGAAATATTTTGACCAGATAAAGGTTCAACGATTATTTTGGTGTCAACAATCTTTGGTGTCGGCCGAACGGTTAACCGGTTAACCGACACTTGACAAAATTGCAAACCGGTTTCTGAATTAACCGTAAATTCCCATCTCTAATCGAAAGCATTATTCCATGTGATTATTTGTCCTAAGCTATTTAACAATACATTTAGGTATGATAATATCACATTTGTAGCAATATTGTTTACAGTTTTAATGATGTATGTGAAATATTTTGTCAACAACCTTTGGCAAGCTTAATTTGTTTTACTTATTAAGGAATGAAAAAGCGATTACGTAATGAAATATTGTGTAATGCCTAAATTTACCAAAAAGGCAAAATCCCATTTGAAAGCTGATACATGTACGTGTAAAATCATCTATTTTGTTCTTTTTCTTATATTTTTCAGTGAAAATACCTCTGACCACTCACACATTTTACTTAAATAAATGTTTGTTTAACTCTCTTTTGTTTGTTTAGAACCAAGTTACAAGCCCCTTACAGTTACACACAATGGTAAGTGGAATTATTGTAAATTTATGTCATAATTATTGTCTCACATTTTCCTTCTTGGCAAAACGTTTGAATTTCACAGGTAAAGCCAATTATTTTCTATTTGATAAAATTCGATTGAAAATTACAATATCTCCAAATTCTGCATCCTGTTTTTGTCTTTAAATTTCTTTTTGATGGCAGTTCCAACTGTTCCATTGACCTGGGTATCTGCGTGTAGACAGCATCTCAAATAAAAACCTTTGTCTGTGATCTTTCAAATCAAAAAATGTTTGATGGAACAGTAAAGCATTGGCTTTACACAGTGTAGTTCTTCATGTGTGCAGGACAGAACATTTTGTGGAGGCCACGAAGGCCATGGCCTCTGTTGCCCCTGGTCATGGCCTTGGTGACCTTTTGCAAACTTTTTGATTTTCTAATGGAAATACCCTTTCTAAATTCCAAAATACCCCCTCAGGAATACAGAAACTCTATGGCAGTACCCTTTCTGCAATGAAATTTCTGCCCTGTGTGTGTTCTTCCACCTGGATTGGTAGAACCCTAAAATTGATTCTATCTTGAAATCTAATCCTGATTGAAAGTACCTTGCTAATCTTTAAAGGGCCTCTGACATGCTAAACAACTTTTTGCCTAATCTTTGCTTCATATGATGGATTACTTGTTCAACAAGACATGCTATTGTTCGTTTGGATGTAAATTCAATAAAAGGTAGCCTTTTTCAACTTTGAAAATTTCATTGCAATAAACCACAGACAGAGGGCGCTGTTTGGAGTGCATCACGCAAGGAAAACAGAAGGGAAAAGTTAAGAAAAAACATAAGACTTCAAGTTCGACTTGTGGCAAATTGCTGCGGTTTTCTCCCCCAGTTTTATCATGGCTTACAACAGGAAACATGTAGAACAAACTGAGTATATTGGTTTTATAGCATAGATGTCATTGATAAAAATCCCAAATAAGGGGCCCTTTAAAACCATGTACTATAAACAGTTGGTCACCCTTTAGTTAAAGTCAGCTGTCTATGATTGTATGAACAAAGGACTTGTATACAGTACAAATGCAGGTACCATGGGTGGCATGCATACAGTAAACACTTTTACAGCATAATTACCAATTTTAAGAGGTTGGATAATTGTGTACAGCTGGATTGACAGGCTATAACATTAACAGTTTCCACATGGTTTATTCATTCTTTATTTACATGTAGCTTTAGGAATTTGCACTAAAAAGGTTATCTGGAAAATGTTAAGATGCCTAAATTTTCCTGAAACTTTTGTAATCCATGGCTGTTTGAGTTTGTTCTACATGTTGCCTGCTGTAAGCCATGACAAAACTGGGGGTAGAAACTTGAAGTCTTAAGTTTTTTCTTAACTTTTCCCTTCTGTCTTCCTTATGTGATGCACTCAAAACAGCGCCCTCTGTCTGTGATTTATTGCAATTAATAAATTATTGATTTTACATCCAAACGAACAATAGTATGTCTTGCTGAACAAGTAATCCGTCATTATGAAGCAAAGCTTAGGCACAAAGTTGTTTAGCATGTCACAGGCCCTTTAAAGGGCACCTGAAATGCTCAATAACTTTATGCTCAGTTTTTGCTGCATATGGAGGATTACTTGTGTAGAAAGACAATACTACTGTTAATTTTGATGCCCCATGAATAAAAAGTGGCATTTTTCAACTTTGAAAATTTCTGTTTGGGGCATGTCACTTTAGGAACATACAGCGGAAAAGCAACGAAAAAACATAAGACTTCAAACTGGAATTGTAGAAAAATGCTGCAGTTTCCAGCCTTAGTTTTGTTCATGGTTTGCAACAGGCAACATGTAAAACAAACCTAAACCATCATGGATTACAAAAGTTTCAGCTAGTTGGAGAAAATTGTGGAAACTTTTGTGCACAGTTGAATGAGACTTTCATGTGTTTTCCTAAAGTGACATCAGCACTTTGGTCATGCATATGTAAATTTTAATTAGCATAAAAATCAAAAACCTTGATTTTAACACCCCAAACAACTTCCAAGTATAGTTTTTATGATTGTATATTAATGGACTAGTTCCATAGCACAGATTTCATTGATAAAAACACCATTTCAGGGGCCCTTTAATCAGGAAATTGTGTGTTACTTTTGAACATCTGCAAAGTCTGATGTTGTTAGGTTTGAGTCCTGATGAGGACCATAAGTACAATTTTCCTCCAATATGTTATGTTGAATATTTCTGTTGTGTGGTGACAGGGAGCCAAACATTCATACAAAACATTCATTCTTCCGAACAAAAGTCAAATCATCTTCCCCCATACAAAGAAATTTTAATTCGTAGGCAGCTTCGCCAGTCTAGTATTTTTTCTTCAAATTAGTTTGTCTGACTATTTTGCCTCTTTTCCTCAAATACTAATATTCATTTGGACAAAATGTTTTATTTTTTCTCAAATTTCTCAGACAAAGATGGTGACGTCACCTTACGGCAGTATCGGTGACATAGCAGACCAGTTCAGTGACCTGTCACTGTCGCCGATCGATCGTAGGATGGGACGAAGACCGCCCCCAACGTATCTTTGTCATCTGTGCTTCAATAAGGGTCATTACATCAAGGACTGTCCACAGGTAAGAACAACAAAGGAAGAAACATCTATACATGGGATCATAGCAGGCATGCGTTTATTTAAGAAAATATGAAAATAGTGTGTTGTGGCTGAGATGGAACTCGCTCATGAATGCAGTGTTTGCCTTTAACTTTTTCCCAATTGGCCAACAGGGCCAGTTGGCTTAAGTCTTTACTGGCCCATCGGCATTTCAAGTGGCCTGGTTCAAATTTTTATTTTTTTATTTATTTTTTAATTTTTTAATTTTATTAAATCACAGCCAGTTGTTTGAATTAACCACATGTGAGCGAATAAACAAGGAAAATTTGGTAGATTTTCCCTTCAATTTTCTCTAAAAGGAGGCACTGTATGATAATACCCTACCTAATGCATTTAAAAAAAAAACAATGTGTAAGTTACGGCATGGGTCTGTTTTATTTCAACTGGCCAGCCGGACCATTTGGGGAGGCTTTCCAACTGGCCCAAAACAATTTCAACTGTCATTTGGCCAACGGACCAGTGCTAATTCGAACACTGGAATGCAAAGTGCCTTCATGTATAGCTATAAGACGGTAGTCGTGATTAAAAATTAGTTTTTCCATCAAAACTAGAATAGCTTTCACCAACTGTCCCTCCAACCCTCTCATCATTATATAACCCAAAATCACCAGTCTTGGACTACTCACGAAAGTAAAACCCAGCAATGTTTTTATCTCATAATTTACTGAGAAGTTTTAAAGTTGAATTTGTTGCTCTGGGGAATAATTATGTTGCACATGTGCATGTACTTTTGGTGGGATTTATGTAAAGTTCCCTAATGTTATGTCACCTTGGAAGGCTGATTCAATATTTGTGGATTTTCTTTTCATGAAGTTTATTTAACCTTTTTATTCTTTCCGATTTTGTCCGAGAGGATCCCTGCAAAACAACATCCCCTCTGCTTGTTAAAACACTGGCTGGTTAGCTACCTGTTGGCCTATAAATTACCATATCTGTCTAGAGGTCAGGGGAATACCCACAAAAAGAACAGCCACTGCCAATCACATGGTCCAAAATAACAGGTCCTTTTTCATCCTGTGATATCATCAAAGCTTTGGCTCGCGGGAAGGAGTTTCCCTGTTTTGGCTGGTGCCCCGGATGCATTCACTTTCCGGTTTAACTCTGACTACGGGGGGGGGGGGGGGGGGACAATTTCCTCCCATTTTAGCCATGAATTCCTGAACTGAGTCATGTCAAATCCGCCGAGCTACAATTGTAGCCTAGCAGTAGTTTAAAAATAGAAGCTGCTGATGAAAACAAAATAATTACTGTTTACAAAAACTACACCGAAAATTTTGTTTTTTAAAAAGGCACAAAATTTCATTTATTTATTGTACTCAAACAAAATCATCCTCACTCTGATCTTTCCCTTTTCTCAAATCTTTGCCATGACAATTTGTGACCTAAATTATTTTCTCATGGAATTTGTTGCTACATGTACAGCCTTGTCTCTGCATCCTCTTGCAACAGTGCCCCTTTAAAGCACTCCCTAACTCCTGCGTACAGTGGCCCTGTTGAAAAAGGCCCCATTTGGCGGTGGGACTAGCGACAGAAATCTTGTCGCCTCTGCTGGACCAATCAGGACGCTTGCAGTGCATTATGCAGCACGATTGCAGGCATTCAAATGTAACGCGCGCAGATTGTAAACACCGTGCATGCATGTGATACAATACTCGGTAATGCTGGCCGTTGTCCGCGTCGACGATTGGCTGCTATTTAAAGAATACTGGGGAATCCGTTCCATTACATTCGTCAGCATGCATCCCTGTTATTAATTTGAAAAACTGCGGAGTAAATAAAGTTCGTCGTTTGAAAGTTTGGTAGGAATGGGACAGTCATAAGGAACGGAACCCAATACAATTTCTGGAAAGTATAGAAATTGTTTCTTTTCGGCATAACATGACCGAATTGATTAAATTACATCAAAATGACTCGGGCGTGAGTTGGCTCAAGACAACAGCCGGCTCGCTCCACAGATTTGCGTGTATTTCCTCAGGGTATTGTCACGTCGCTTTGCAGAGTGGAAATTCCCTGATATCTCAGGATGTGTCTCTGGGGCTTTGCAGATTACATTGTTTGAAAAGGAGCTTTGTATTATCAGGAAATGAGAACAATGATTCATGAACAAGGAATGGAACTGCAAATTGTCCTTGTTATAAGCAGAATGTTGTATTAACAGTGTACTCATTATTGTTTGAGGTTCTACTGGACTAGTAATTTTTTGCTTAAAATGTTCCAAATACATGTACATGTATGTGACCCGTTCTGCAAAAAGGTAGAATATGTCGCGCAGGCTAGGTCAAGTTTTTGCGACCATAAGAAGAGATCTGTGGCAGATCTATGCTCATTCATATACCATAAACACAATGAAATTCCGGCAGTGCAGAGATACCGCCTGGAATATCTGTATACCACCAGAAATTTCCATTGTGTTTTTGTAATTAAAAAAAACAATTTAATGAGCATGGATCTTCCGCAAATTTCTTCTTACGGTCGCGTAAACTGTGCGTGTTCCATACGCGCTGACCAGGGCACGGACACGAGTCAGGCTCAAAAGTGTTTAACTTTAAGACTGACTGGGCCTATATCGTCCATTTAAAACTGCCCATGTGATGTGCTTCAGCCAATAGGGATGCGTAAACTGTCTAAGGTATTTGTGAATTGTATTTTAAGATGCCATCATTTCCTAAACATTATGTACTGCTTCTTAATAACCTGAACATTGTACACGTAGTTGTTTGATGAAATTCCCATAATTTACAACATGTCACTTGATAATGAGATTAAGTTCAACCTGGACCACTTCCTTTCGTTTAGTTTCAGCCAAGTTTTAAAACAGCTGGGGACTTAAATAATTATAAACAATGGCTAAATTTTCATTTGTTAATGCAAGTACAAATGAGTTGAGATATGTTTTATTTTATAAAGGACCTATATATACTTTCAGGGTGAAATAGTGAGATTTAGACCGTACAAAGTTTCTCAAAACATATTTAAAAAAAAAAATAATGTAGACCTACAATATATGAAGAATTTATACCTTGTTACCTAAATTCAATACCTTGTCAGTTTTTGCAAGTCAATGTACATTAATTTGATACAAATATGGAAAAATGTCCATGGGTTTTGGAAATGGGTAATTGCCAAAATTAGGGGTCCAAAATATGTTGGTGTCCCAGTTACGTAGGACACTCTCTGCTTCACAAATCACCAGTTATGACCACAAATTCTCAGTAATGGACTGTGGCCTGTGATTATAGGGGTAGCACCATTTTCTTGAATATTTTGTTTTCTGATTCCTGAAAAATATTCAAAACAAAATTCCATAAAGGCTTATAATTTGTTCCATGGTATTGAATAGGAGTTTGGTGTCCCGGGTTACCTACGCCAATGAAAATTGGCTGTAGAATGAGTTTGCATTAACCTTGGTGCCATATCTACACACAAACATTAAATTTAAGTGGCATTTATGGAATAAAAATAAATATTTTCTACTGGGAAACCACTTTCAATCACTAAAAACACTTGGAAATCTTAAAAAGCATGTCACACTTTTGGACCCCTAATTTTGGGAATTACCCAAATATTACCCTGGGTCATTGTCCCTAAAAGAAATCTCTCATTCATACATTAGTTTAATTTGGAAGCCATGGATTTCAGAATTGAATTTTTTTTAGACATTCAAACAGACAGAACAGGAATTGTGTATTTACATAGCCTAAGATCCTACAGGATCTATGAAGTCCTGTCTGAGGTCTGTCAGCAACAACAACCCACTAGACCAATAACCTCCAAGGAACCAGGAAGAATGAAACCATTGTTATGTCTGTGAGCGAGGGACCAGTTAATCTTTCACATCCCACTCTTGGTAGCTGGCATCAATCAACATCATCCAGTTACTGCAAGAAAAGAAGAATCCTTCTATTGAGTTGAAAATCTAAGGACACAAAATTCTTAAAGGATTTCTTGGAAGTTTGGCTTCCACATGGGACAATAGTTTGACAGATGTCTCCAGTAAGAACATTTTGAGAGGGTGCATTGCTTGTTTCATCAAGTGTCAAAAAAGAAAAGGGAAGTGGTGATTTCATGTTCACCTTTTAGAAGAAAATGTTGTCACGGTTATTCTTGTTTTCTGCCTTTGTGATTGTAAAGGAATTTCCTAGCTTGTAAGAATTTAATACTACTCTAAAATTCAAGTAAGATATGCAGGGGCGGATCCAGGATTTTGCCGTGTGTGAGTGCTGACAAAGTCGCTCATTGGGGGGGGTGGGGGGTGGGGGGGGTGGGGGGGGGGGGGGGGGGGGGGGGGGTGCTGGGTGTTCTCCCCCCCTCCAACCCAAAATTTTTGTTTCGGTTTGGGGGATTGCCAGTCATTTTTATATCAGCTTCTTGCAGACACAGAAAATGCATTCCTTTTTTTTTTTTTTTAGTCAGAGGATCCGCGCCTGATATGGTGCACGTCATAATTATAACTACTCCAGTTTCAAGCTTTAACCCACGAAATGATAAATAATGGGTGAATTAAGGCAAAGACTTTATACCAAATAGAATAACATGTCTATGGATGTAAAGTGCTGTTGCTATTTCTGTTGGAATTCATGGGCAGGAAACGTGACACCTAAAATCTCATTATAATCTTCCAGCCCATTGACATAAATTGGACTGCACCATTGTTGTCCGAGGGGTGCCTTCTTTGATAATTTTCCCTGGATTCTGATTGGTTGCAATGTCGTTTTTACTGGACCCTCGAGGTCATGTGATGGAGGTTACTTGTCTGTCAAAAATCTCCTTGGGCACTCAACTGCTCTTTACAGAAAGCATTGCAAAGTTCTGGGAATTTTAAAGATTATGTTGTTTATATAAACTGAAGAAGCTCTTAAATTGGTAATTAAGATAAAAACTTGATTATGTCCCCTTATTCATATGGAAGTGAGGGTAAACATTGTGGCAGTTTTCCTTCCGTTGTATCAAAGTAAAATCATATAGCCTACATTAGCAGAAATTACACCAAATGACAGGAAACAGTGACATGGGTTTCATGCCCAATCCACAGGGGTCGGAGACAGCCTGCTGGTATTTGAGTTAGTTGCCGCGGTGACCAGAGTTTCCTCCACAGCTGATCCTTCTCAGCAGGGTCTGCCAGATGGCAGGATGATGGAAGACACAAGGCTCAAGACTTGTGGTGTTACCCAAAGCTCCTTCAAAAAGCCTTCAGGCTCTGGCAGCATTTAATGATGGCTGAAATTTTTTTGCCAAGTTGTTTACAGTGGCAAAAAGTTTAAAGGGACAGGACCATTAATGGAGGAGTCTTATTACACGTCCCTTTTTGGTAATGAAGAATTTAGATAATTAGCAGTATTTGTCCCATAATTTATTTCATCGTAGAGACAGTTTCTGATTGATTCTTTTCATCTTAATTAACTAATTTATTGGTCAAAGTAAACTTCGGCCAATGTAAATCAATCGTCTTTTGCCCCGCCCTCTCTTTGTTGGGCAAGCACAACAGAGTGACATTGTAAAAAATAACTTCTCAATCTCATAAATGATGCTGAAATCACATTATTTGTATTTTAGTTTTTTACCAGTTTTGGTAACTTCAGTTTGAAAACAAGTCACGTGACTTTATATAATTTTTTCACTTTCAACTTGGTCATGGACAATTTCCACAACATTTGTTTGATGCATGTAGTCACTTTATTCCACTGAAACCAGTTGCTTAGGCCAAACAAAATAAATAGTGCGTTTACGGTAATGGCCTAAAAAAAATCCAGGTAGGTAGGAAAAGAATTTTATTTTGTCTTTTTTTTTTACATTTCATTTCATGCATTTGCGTGTTGTTTTGCGATATTTGAAACTCACTATTAACACTATTAAACATGTTCATGTACGAGTGTAGAAAATGTTATGTTCGTTGGAAATTATTGCAAATAGTGCTCATTTAAAATTATTAACTTAAAAATTGGCAATAAAAAGTTTGAGGTCGGCAATTTGACCTAAAAGATTCCAGGTAGGTCGGGTTACCGTAAACACACCATTTATTTTGTTTGGCCTTATCTCCTGTGAAACTAAATTTTAAAAGCCCAGTAGGATTTGGTTTTCCCCAAAGGAGAGTTCCTACTCTGGGAGGAAAACAGTTCCCACAAATACTGATTGCAAAGATTGATTCTGTACCTCGATATCTTTCCCACCTGTGTAATTGATGGATGTTCAACATGGTACCTGTTCCCATTGCCGCTCTAGTGTGGAATGCATTCAATGCAAGTATGGACGTGTCTGATGGGAGCTTTGCAGAGTTTCGTTGGGGTCAAAGTAGGAAGCTATGAACACCTTGGGAATCCAGAACTGATGATGTGGAGATTTTTAAAGGCACCACAATCAAATACATAAAGTTCAGGGTCCAAGGATATCTGCCTGGTTACTGTGTGTTGACATTGAGGAAGTTTCAGCTACACTCATTCGGAAAATCAACACCAATATTTTGCTCTATATAAAAAGCTCCACAATTTGGTTTGGATTTGTTTATGTTATTAAATTTCCCTCTATTTTAATGATTTTCCCATGTTATTAGTCCATCACAAGTCGCTATAAATTTATCAACAGTTCCTTTGTATAAGGGTAATTCCCAAAATTAGGGGTCCAAAAGTGTGACATGCCATTTAAGATTTCCAAGTGTTTTTAGTGATTGAAAGTGGTTTCCCAGTAAAACAAATGCCACTCAAATTTAATGTTTGTGTGTAGATATGGCACCAAGGTTAATGCAAACTCAATCATTGGCGTAGGTAATCGGGACACCAAACTCCTATTCAATACCATGGAACAAATTATAAGCCTTTATGGTCTTTTGTTTTGAATATTTTTCAGGAATCAGAAAACAAAATATTGAAGAAAATGATGCTGCCCCCTATAATCACAGGCCACAGTCCATTACTAAGAATTTGTGGTCATAAGTGGTGATTTTTGAAGCAGAGAGTGTCGTACGTAACTGGGACACCAAACATTTTGGACCCCTAATTTTGGAAATTACCCATAAACCAATTCACTAGCTCAAATATTTTGTTTGTTTTTAATAATTTTTGCTGACTGGACGCGTGGTTAACTTGAGGTTTCCATTGGACTAAAAAACGCCATGTGGCAGACTTGTCAGATAAGTCCGACTTGTAATGAATTTGTGGCCGACCTGTGACCGGCTTATGACTGACTTGAGATGCAATAGGGATTGCCTTGTGACAATCTTGTGACAATCTTGTGACAGACTTTCACCGTGTTTACACTCAAACCTGCAAAGATTAATACAGATCCAGCATTTTTATTGCGACCACAAAACTGAACACTTGCCGCGTTTACACTACACCCCAAATCGCTTCAACTCGCTTCAGAAACCGCAAAAGTCACCACTAAATGTAACTGCAGCGCATGCGTGAGCTGTTAGGTGTTGCTGCACTAGTGCCAGATTGGTCAATTAAATCTACTACACTGCGGGCATCGCCCCAAGGACACTCAAATTGCCGAATCTGTATTCGGATAGCGTTTACACTACAACTTATACAAGCGACCTTGACGATTGCAGGGTTCAACCCTACCCCAAAGGTGACTTGAAAAAGGCAAATCAGACCCGGGTCTGATCCGCCTTTTTCAATTCACCTTTTGCGTTTACACTTAGTGCCTACCCGGCTTCAACTCCCCTTTTTGGAAATTGCGGAGTTCGATTCGGCAAAGGCGAATTGAGTGTAAACGGGCTGTTTGTGACAGTCTTGTGACAGACTTGTGATGGACTCAATAGCAGTTTGTTTATTATAATCTTATCCCTCTTTTTTTTTAATTTCAGGCTCGGCCAAAGGGTGAAGGTCTAACCCCGTACCAGGGCAAGAAGAGGTGCTTCGGAGAGTACAAGTGTCCCAAGTGCAAACGGAAGTGGATGAGCGGGAACAGCTGGGCCAACATGGGCCAGGAGTGCATCAAATGTCACATCAATGTCTACCCACACAAGCAGGTGCGTTTGAGTTGGAAAGACCGCTTCTAACCATCTAGGTGAGGCATAGTACACATGTTTGCACCATTTTCAATTTCATCCAGAAAAAAAGGAAGAGCCTCCTTAATAATTGCCTCTGATTCAAAATGAAAAAAACAAATTTTATTTCAGAATAAAAATAAATTAACATTGAAAATCAAAAGCAATATCAAAACTAAAAACGAATTCGTCAGCGTTGAACTCTTTATAAAACTATTAAACTAAACCTAATATAATTCAAATACCCTCTATGTAGTGTTATGCTTAACCCTTTCGTGTATGGTGGGATTCTGAAGTCCCCAGCCTTACGTAGTAGCCTAAAAAGTTGTGTAAAAAATAACTTGGGCATAAAAGGGTTAACAGCACCTCATGATAGCTTGGTTTATATCTCGTATGTAAGACGTTTGAATTTTTCTTAAACACCCAATAGCGCCCTCTGGAGAAACCAGACGGCCTGGACGTCTCCGACCAAAGCAAGGAGCATCCGCAGCACCTGTGTGAGAAGTGCAAGGCACTGGGCTACTACTGCAGACGCGTCCAGTAAATAGCGTTCTCGCTTGATCATCATCAAGACTCCGCCCTACCAGCACCACCCTCATGTCATCAGGAGATTGTCTGAATAATCATAAAAACCAAGGAGACTACACCATCCATCGAAAGTAAGAATTTCAAGAAGATTAACTTGGGCACAAAATAAAACCTGATTTTTACCCCAAAAAAATAAATTTTATTCCACAGAAGAAATCATGATTTTAAAATTACAATTTGGTAAAATTTTCTGACCAATCAGAAATGCATTGCTAGTTGGTAATTCAAGATACCAATTTTTCATGTCGTTACAAATAATATGTTTGTAGCTATTTTTTAAATGTAATGATGAAATCATGTTTATTCATGACATCAACTTACAAAAATGCAATCACATTGCCGGATGTCATAATGAAGTTGTCATGGCAACAGATTTAAACAATCAAATATTATAATGGGAATTTTCCCCAACCATAAAATGGCTTTCCAAAATAGCCGAAATTTCTATGAAGTGGCTTCATAGGTTAACCAAAAATCTGTCTCCTGAGACATCAGATTGCACTCTTTATTTTGACCTAATATAATTTTCGTCCATTTTTTGACTGACTTTGTTAAACTCCAGTGATAATGATAGTCATCATTAAGGAATGCTAGACTGGTTTCAGTTTCTATGTTTTAACTGACTGTAGATACTGTCTGTAGTGAACTGTCTTCCATTTTCTCTTAACAAACACATTGAAAGCTTTCTGTTGCACCGATTAAACAATTAAGATCGTATCCCACCAGTGTTTTTTTTTTAACACTTAAAAATTCGGGAAATTTTAAAACTGCATGAGCGCTCTGGGGTTCATTTCACAAAAATAGGACTTAGTGGAAAAGGTCTTAGCAAAAGGAGTTCACTTTGCTTAAGTCCTACAATAGGACTTAAGAACCCCTTAGGCCCGCTTCAAATTTCGCGCTTATACCGTGTCAAATTAAATTCAACTTGGCACGACGTTGGCAGGACGTTAGTACGGCAGTGGCTTCAAACGTCAAACTTAATTGTAAACTCCCAGTCGAGCTTAAATACATCCAACATGGCGGATGAGTATTGTGCACGTGCGTTTTCCATTCTGTCCATTGTACGTCGCCATTTTATTATTTTGATGCACTTGTTTGTTGGTTATTTCTTTACTCACATACGCGCTGCGAGCATGCGCATTCCTAGTTGTGAACAAAATTGCGGACCAACTTCGTACTGGAATTAAATTCGACACGGCAGAAGCACGACGTTTGAAGCCAAGCCGAGCTTGTGCCGCACTAAATTGAGTTAGCACGGCAGACCCTGTCGAGCTAAAATTTTCTGCCGTGCCGAATGGCTTCAAATGTCGCGCTTGTGCCGTGTCGAATTTAAAAAATCAAGTTGAATTAAATTTGACACGGCATAAGCACGACGTTTGAAGCGGGCCCAAGATGGATCTTAGTTTTTTTTTTAAACGAACCCCAGATATCTAAGAAAAAAATGAATACAGTGTGCTGCCTGTATTTCTTGCCATTGTATATACTCAACATGTATATAGAGAAATAAAGGCGTGTTCCAAGTAAGTAAAATCCCAAAATGCAACTGAGTTCGAGGCTACAGAATTTGATGAAAATGAAATTATGTGTGCTATGAAAAAAGCAACGTGCCAGATAGGCAAACAGTGCTGGATTTTTAATGTTTTAATCATTTTTATTGTAAGTGTATCTTTTTTTCTGTATTAAGGTAGAATTAGATTCTCTTTTGTTTTGTTTTGCACTGCACATGTAAATGTTGATTACAAAAATTCACTTTGTTGTTAAGTATAATTGAAATTAATTTTACTCGTTTTGAGGATGACTATACATTTCTAAAAATAAAGGGAAAGTACATTTCATCTTTTGTAACCTGTACTATTGGAAAATCATTTTGTTTCGTTCATTCACAGGAATTTCACGCATCAAAATAAATTGTGGGTTTTTTGTTTGTTTGTTTTTCTTGTATAATTTTGTTTGTTATATTCATTCTGATGTATTCGCTTTTTAACTTTTTAAGTTTTAACTGGTTAATGCTATGGCTTAGATGAAGATTAGTTGTTTATTTTATACCATTGGTTTTACGCGTTGTATGCATATATTGGTTCAGGAAAAGGTACATGTATTTCCTAAATGCAAATAATCACCAGGTTTTCTTTCTTAATTCTTTTGTGATGTAAAAGCTGTACTCTTTATTTTGTAAGCTTTTTGAGGTGGACTTTTATTTGGACGTATTTTTTCTCAACAAAGTTAAATAGGAGTATAATAATTGCTTTTTTATCTATATACATTAATAATTGTCCACTATTTATCTCTTTGGGTTTGTCTGTATATTATCTGAGTTTTACCAGACCCTTTTTCATCACAACTGTAGGAGAACTAATTTGTGTATTTTAGCTCTTTTTTCCCAGTTATCAAGCAGGATATTATGGATATTTTGTTCCTGACAAAAGGATTAACTGAGGGAGATGTATATGTATAAATAGGTCGAACTGTGTGGTTTCCTTTTATTATTAAAATTAATCAAACGTTTTCACCGTGATTCCTTTGCCTTTAGTTAACAACTTGGACAGCAAAACTTTTTTGGGGATGCAGATTGGTAGTATTAGAAATTGCCTTCAATCCAGCCGTGTTTGACCATTTCCAACAGACTATACTGTAGTTATAAGTTTACTCCGTTTGTACATTCTGCATAGATTTAATAAAGCCAAGATTTATGGGGGTAACTAAAAAACACTAAAAGTATGAAATTAAATGCAGGTTAAAAAAAATCATCCAGAAAATATTATAGATACTGGCCTAATAATATGCTAAGGCCAAACGAAATAAATAGTGTGTTTACGGTAATGGCCTAAAAAAATCCAGGTAGGTAGGTAGGAAAATAATTTTATTT
This sequence comes from Henricia sp. BOLD:AAB3569, assembly GCA_037783545.1. Lineage (NCBI taxonomy): Eukaryota > Metazoa > Echinodermata > Asteroidea > Spinulosida > Echinasteridae > Henricia > Henricia sp. BOLD:AAB3569. Next base: position 1,981,171 of record JBBELK010000620.1, read on the forward strand.
TGTCATTTTCTTTTACATTGCAGCTCATGCATTTGCGTGTTGTTTTGCAGTGTTTGAAACTCACTATTAACCATGTTCATGTACAAGTAGGCCTACATGTATAGAAAATGTTATGTACGTTGGAAATTATTGCAAATAGTGCTCATTTAAAATTATCAACTTGAAAATCGGCAATAAAAAGTTTGAGGTTGGTAATTTGGCCTCAAAAATTCAAGGTAGGTCGGGTTACCGTAAACACACCATTTATTTTGTTTGGCCCAAGTAGAGTCGATAAAATTTTATGTTTCAACAAAATGAGACATCCATTTTAAAATTCATTTATCGAGGTAAAATTGACCCTCAGTACGGACAGATATGATTATAATGGCGATGTCTTGTCCGTACGTGCACTGTATTTCATAAGGAGTAGGCCTTACATGTATGTTTATAGAAATTATTATTGGTACACTTGTGGAGTTGAACCTCGTACAAAGAGGTTCTTGGGAATTTGTAGATTATCTTGTTATAACAGGAACCTTGTATTATCAGGAATGAAAAACAAAGGACTAGGACCTCCAGTTTTCCTTGTTATAAGCAGAATGTTCGTAACAGCGTTCGTATTAGGGTCTTTCCACGGTAAAGGGGCCATTTTGGCAACACAGACCATATTTTCGAGGAAATACCTTTGACTGGTCTCAAAATAAAAGAAATAAGTTTCAGTTGTTATAAAGAGATAACTTAGGCCCAAAAAGAGTTACAAATAGTGACACAGTATGTCTTTCTAAAAACCCTGTGTACAAATTTCCAATATACGCTCGTAACCGGGACGGACCCTTGTGTTACATTTTAGGCCGTCCCGGTTACGAGTGTATATTATAAATTTGTACACAGGGTTTTTAGAAAGGCATGTTGTCACACTATTTGTAACCCTTTTTGGGCCAAAGTGATCTCTTCAGAACAACTGAAACGTATTTCTTTTATTTTGACATCAGAAAAAGGTATTTTCTAGAAAATGTGGTCTGTGTTGTCAAAATACTCTTTACTGTGGAAAGACTTATTAACGAGGTTCAACCGCAATAGAGCTTATGCATGGCGGCCATGACAGAGGGCAGATTTTCATATTCAAATGATGTGACAATAGACCCACAAAGTGCCTACTCGTGCATGACGCACTGTGACAATGTACAGTTGAAGTCATAAGTTTACATACATGTACACCACTACCATCATCACCAAAAATTGTAAACTGGACTACCCAAATCATTGCAAGGTGTGCAAGCTATGTTTTAGGGAATAGAAGCACGTGAGGAATTCCACAAAATCACGACTTTAGTAAAGACTGTTACAAAACTGGTGACAACGCAAGTTTAAGCACACTAGTTTTAACACAGTTGTATGTAAACTGTATCTGCCCTCTATCATGGTCGCCGTGCATAAGGTCTATACCAAAAGTTACAAGTACACAGTGGAAATAGCATTTTGTTCAAATTAGTTTTAATTGTAAGACTGTAATGACTACTAATTACCTTGTACATTAATACGCATTGAGAAACAAGAATTGCATTGCAGTGTGATTAAACTAGCAATGCCAGCATATGCCAATAATTTTGCCAATTATGTTATCGGGAATTTTAAGTTTTGTTTAATGTTCAACTAATAATCAAGTGAACATCATTAATACACTATTATTAGATATAGTTTGTGTCACGTAAAGTTGTAGAATTTAAGATTTTCTTGAAAAGTTTACCGTATGTACATTTAGTAAGAGCGTTTGATAAAAGATTGTTGTTCATATTTTTATGTATCCGATGATATAACTTAGCGTACTTGCATGTATTCGTACCATGATGTAAAATTCAGTGGAAGGTTGTAGAGGGACACCCCTGATTCAAAATGGTAAGTTCGGAGTGGGTGATGTTAAAGCATTGTGTGGGATGTACCATTCTTGCCACGTGGTCCCTTTAGAGGGGTGTGCACTGCCGTGTTTAAAACAGGGTACGTTTGCTGTTTTTTATAATTATAGCCGGCAACTTTGTAAGGAAATAATTGTTGTTGATTATTTGGTAATGTTATGCAAATCATGTTAAGAATGAAGAGTTATAATATGCTGTTTTGATAGTACAAACAGCCTTGTTTTTATCATGACATTGGATTATATTACGTCTTGCCATGTGCATAATTAATAGGGTTGCAGTGTTACTGTATATATTTTGTTGCGTCACTAACGTTGCACTAAAATGGGTCTTTTTTACAAGTTTGTAAGTCAAGTTCATCAATATAAAGGAAATACTATTTTTGGTGTGGAATTTTAAGTAGTGGTAAGATGGTTTTAGATTTAGGACTGCTTTGCACAACAAAATCGTAATGGATTAAAGTACATGAACATGTATTCGGCGAATGTTCTGTCGAAATTCGAATCCTAGCATTTAACGAATTTCCAGTACTGGCAGGAAAAGTGTGCATATTTTTAACTTTTTTTAGTACGCTAGGTCTTCCAGAATGTGTGGGTTTTGACATTTTTTTTCTCTTTAAATGAGTGTGGGTTTATAGTCAGTGACAGATGTTAACATTTGGCGAAAATTCAATTGAATTCAAACTATATGTTGAACTCGTGACATGTACAAATTGTGTGGTTTGGGCATTTTCGTGCATTTTCATGTGATCGAGAAGTTTGTTGTAATACCTGTGATTTGTCCCTGTGATCTGTCGAGTAGGTATGCATAACGCCCGGTCATTCTACGGTCGCCATTTTAATTAGGACGCGGTTATCATTGCCCAAAGCCAATAAAAATACCGTCCGAATATTATGGAATGTAATGAACGATATGGCACACCTGCCAATGTGTTGAAACCGATAAGAAAAATACGCACAAATGCAGTCCACAGTAACAAGATATAAATTCATTAGGGCCAAATTTATATATTTGCTGATTGACAATTGGTATGTGCTGTCTCCCTGATGTCGTAATATAATATACATGTACGATGTATATATATAGTAATTGTTACCATTAATCATTATACCTAACGGTTGATTGGCTGTATGCGTATATAATGAATATTCATTAACATGTCACGTGTTTGTACAAAGCTGTACAATAGGTCAATGTTTGCGAATTCAAGGAGAATTAAAAGCTTTGCCTTCTCAATATTATGAATTGGTCCCCGATATCTTTTTAATTAATACGTTTGCTTGATTTATTTACATAATCTGCATTGTTTGAAAAAGCCAAAAGGATGATCGGATCGGATTGGTCGGGAAAATTTATGTGGACTTTTAATAATAACTTTGCATCTTCGAATACAGTGATTATTGCAGTCTAGTTAACCATGCTTCCTTGCTCCGTGAACTGACGGTACCCAAAACACAACATCATCCCTCTTTTTGTATCTCTCTACACGTTTATCATAAGACGTTGCGAATAAATATACAAAACATCCCCCGCATGAACCGTAAAAGCAGCGTATGAGCGCCGCAAATGTGGCTCGGTGCTTTGAACGATTGCCAAGGCACGGCTTGACACTTGATGCAAAGAGGCGACGTGGAACGAGCTCTGCCGACGCAGCAAGAGCGAAACATTCATTTCCAAATACGGGCATTGAGATTAACCCGAACCATACAACAGCCAGGAAACAGATTCGTACTCCATATATCGTAACACAGACTCGCGGTGCAAGACTTGTGTCAGGCAAACCAGGGGGCAATTTCATAAAGCTGTTTTAGCAACAACAAAATACTCAATCCAAAATTTGTTTGCTTTATAAAAAATAAAAATAAAAGTGACTTGTGTTCTGCTATTCTTCCTAAAAACACAAAATTCACATACAATTTGGACTATTAACAAATGTTTATAAAGTAAACAAATTTTGGATTAAGCAAATTTTTCTGCTAAACAGCTTTTTATGAAATTTACCCCTGCAGGACAGGGGCGTATTTTCGCGACCATATTCAGAAATTACTGATTCAATCATTGATTTGTTTCGGTCGTCAGCAACCAAAGCTGGTGATTGATTGAATCTGTAATTATGTCAGAATCACGTTTCTGGTTCCTCCCTCTGTAACAGAAATCACATTTTTGTTTCTCTAATTCTAAAAGTCGCTCGTTTGTAAAGGGCCCCACTGTCGAAAATCAAACCGTTGGGTTCTGCAAAACGGATTGTCTCCCATGTAGTGTAATAATCGTCTTGTTGGAATTTTTCATCATTTTAGAATATCGACTTATATTAGAATAATTATGTTAAAAGTAATTGATTACTTTTTACTAATTCTTGTAATCCTGTTTTTGGTTTTATTATACGGGGAGAGCGCGAACGCAGTCCCCACTATCAGAAATTGTACTCCCGAGTTCCCCACATTTGGGGGAATCGCAAGGGTCAATCCAGTCGAGTGTGCAATGACCGGACCTCACCTTGGGGGAACTGCCTACTTGATCGAAGTGTCCCCTGAGCCAGGTAAGTATGCTTAGATCAACGTGCAAACCCTAGGTAGTATGGAATAGTATACGTTGCAGATATGGTTTCTGAGCTCAACATTTAAGTGGACTTTTGTTGCTATATACTGCGCATGTGTAGTTCAATTTTATATGCAAATTACCATAGACTTGATCAAGTCGTCTATCTGTTCAGCAGGTTAAAGAAGAAGTGAGGGCGCTATTGCATTCCAACAGTGAAACATTGCAACATGTATTAATAATGGACTAAAGAAGTAGGTCTCATAGTACTAAGAATTGTATACGTACGTTCAAGTTGGGGTTCTTATAAATAGGCCTTTGGAAGATCTTTAGCTGGGCATAAATGCGCATGCAAATTTTTTAAAAAGTGAGGGCGCCATTGAATTGTAACGGTGAAGCATTGATCTATATACAATGGACTACACTTGCAAAGTATAATATTGTTCAGAACGATGATAGATAAAGAATAGAAAGGGCGTCATTGCATTTCAACCACAGTTTACGGAGAAGCATCGATCTGCACACACTGGATTCAAGCTAGAATAACAACAAAAACACAATGCTTTTTACGCTGCTTTCCGGTCTCTAACATCGCTTGTATCCCCCTTATATAATACGTTTTCACTATGAGACCTACTTCTTCAGTCCATTATTAATACATGTACATGTACATGTAGTTCAATATTTCACTGTTGGAATGCAATAGCGCCCTCACTTTTTCTGTAACCTGCTGAACAGGTAGACGACTTGTTCAAGTCTATGTTGTTAATTTGCATATAAAATTGAAATACACATGCGCAGTATATAGCAACAAAAGTCCACTTAAATGTTGAGCTCAGAAACCATATCTGCAACGTATACTATTCCATACTACCTAGGGTTTGCACGTTGATCTAAGCATACTTACCTGGCTCAGGGGACACTTCGATCAAGTAGGCAGTTCCCCCAAGGTGAGGTCCGGTCATTGCACACTCGACTGGATTGACCCTTGCGATTCCCCCAAATGTGGGGAACTCGGGAGTACAATTTCTGATAGTGGGGACTGCGTTCGCGCTCTCCCCGTATAATAAATCAAAATGTAGAATCAAATAAAAAAAATGGAAAAAACGTGCCGTACTGAATGCTCTAAAAACGAGTAGTCCATGAACAGTCTCATTAATAATTCTGAGCTTCGGCAAAGGTTTACTCGAGGCCATGTTTCTTGAAAACAAACATTTACTAATTTTAGCCCCGTTAGTGAACATATAGTAGTAGTCGAACCTCGATAATAAGAGCACTGTCAATACAACATTTTGCTTACAACAAGAAAAATGTAGGTCTTATAATGTTCACGGTATAGTCCCCATGCTACACCTAAACAAAAAGGTAGGCCTAAGCTTTTTTTTCAATCCAATCATCCGCCGTCCAAAAAAAAAACTTTTAAAAACTACAGTCTGCATTGTTTAGGTGAAAAATACTCCACAGTCATGACAGTGAATTTTCTGTTGTGTCATATTCTTTATAAAATTGCCCTTGCGTCTTGTATTCATCAACAATTGAACAAATAAATTACATCTCACTCTAATTTGGGTGAACTTAAAGGGCCTGTGACATGCTAAACAACTTTGTGCCTAAGCTTTGCTTCATAATGACGGATTACTTGTTCAGCAAGACATACTATTGTTCGTTTGGATGTAAAATCAATAAAAGGTGGCATTTTTCAACTTTGAAGATTTCACTGCAATAAATCACAGACAGAGGGCGCTGTTTTGAGTGCATCACATAAGGAAGACAGAAGGGAAAAGTTAAGAAAAAACATAAGACTTCAAGTTGGACTTGTGGCAAATTGCTGCAGTTTCTACCCCCAGTTTTGTCATGGCTTACAATAGGCAACATGTAAAACAAACTCAAACAGCCATGGATTACAAAAGTTTCAGGAAAATTGAGAAAAAAGTGGAATCTTTTGTGCACAGTGTAATGTGATTTTCCTGTGTTTGCCTCTTGTGACATAGTGACCTTGGTCATGAATATGCATATTTTCATTAGCATAAAAACTAAAAACCTTTGTTTTAACCCCCAAAGCAAGCTCCAAATAGGATTTTTATGACTTTAACTGAGTAGAGTGGTTTTAAAGCATAGATTTCATTGATAAAAATCCTAAATAAGGGGCCCTTTAATGGCACGCGGCTGGGCACACACCGGAAGAAAACTAACACGCGGTCTCAACTTTGCATTAAAAAACAGTAAAACTCCTGAAAGTAAATTAAAACAATATATACACTACTATTTACCTTTTGGCGACTCTTTTTTTTTTGCAACCCCAAAAAAATAGCCGAAAAGAATGACTTTCAGACCCGTTCGTCACATCCTTTTGTGCATACCGAGCGCACGCACGTGTACAAACAGCGATCAATGGCAAACTTGACAGCTCATTAGCATACAGTAGCTGCACAGCTAGCGTAATCTGAATCCCATACACTTTCACTGCACGAGTATGGGTGACCCCTGACCCACATGCTAATAGCGAGGATTCTCCGCCAATCAGAACACGGAAACTGTAGACTGTAGACTGTAGACAGTCGACGGAAACCGTAGACTGTGGAATTGCACTACCTAGGAATCTCCGCCAATCAGAGCACGGAAACTGTAGACTGTAGACTGTAGACTGTAGACAGTCGTCCAATGAGAGAACGGAAACCGTAGACTGTAGACTGTGGAATTGCACTACCGTAGACCCCACGGGGCGTTGGGGAACTCGGGAGTACAATTTCTGATAGTGGGGACTGCGTTCGCGCTCTCCCCGTATAATAACACCAAAAACAGGATTGCAAGAATTAGTAAAGAAGTAGTCATTTACTTTGAACATATTTATGCTAATAAAGGCGATATTCTAAATACTTCGAATCAAATACTTCGAACAAAAAAAGTCGATATTCTAGAAATGATAAAAATTCCAACAAGACGATTATTACACTGTACAGTGAGAGACAATCTGTTTGCAGAACCCCACGGTTTGATTTTCGAGCGACTTTTAGAGAAACAAAAAAAATGTGATTTCTGTTACAGAGCTTTGGTTCTGACGACCGAAACAAATCATTGATTAAATCATGGAGGTAGGAAAAGATTAAATCAGTAATTTGTGAATATGGTCGCGAAAATACGCCCCTGTCCTGCAGGGGCCAACTTCATAAAGCTGTTTAGCAGAAACATTTGCTTAATCCAAAATGTGTTTACTTTATAAACATTGTATGTGAATTTTGTGTTTTTAGGAAGGATAGCAGAACACAAGTCACTTGCAATGTTCTTGAGTACCGTTTGACCGTAACACTGCAATAGCGCCACCATTTATGGTCATAGCATCAGAAAATGTAAACTTGTTTCCGGTCGACGTCCGATTTCACATCCGATCGGCCGAACACGAATATGAGGACTGGTGCTGCGACTGAATAGTGCATTGGAAGACAGATACGGCTACGTCTTAAAATTAATGGTTGACGTTAGGCAGACGGTTTGGCCACTGTAAATTAATCGTTTGTAATGTAAAGCCGTATCCATATTTCGGAAACGGCTCATAATTGATTGAAGACCTTTCTGCGCATGCGCACAAGGTACACATCTCATCATCCAACATGGCCGCTCGCCTCTTGACCGAAATCAAGTGATTTCATTTGCGAAATTGCCGGGAAATTCACACCTTTTCAATTGACAACACAAACAGAAGAGGACAGATTATAAACAAGGTAAATATTCCCTTTAAAACGTGCATATTGAGGAGCATCTCTTTTATTTTTTAGTTCATTTTTACGTCGTTGTTTTTCGTTTTCAATCAGTCAATGTTTTTACTCGTCATGTCAACTGGTCAATTAGGGGGCGGTGCATGTCATAGATATGGCGACTGGTAACCGGCAGATCCCCGTCATGTCCGCGCACAGAATATTATGGCAAGAATTTTCTTGACTCATCAAGCATTGGTAAGTGCAGACTTGATGAAAAAAAACAAATTTGAGTGAGAAAAATTTACATTTTTCAGACTGTCAATAATGTTTTGCACACAAGCTTGACAAGGCCTGAACTTCTCAATTTTTTTCCGTCACCTGTGTTCCTATTAAATATAGTAAAGGAGTGTAGCGTCGTGCTACTTTTAGAAGGCTAAAAGTGTTGTTTTTTACATTTATATTGGGACGTTATCATTTTCTTAGAAACACTTTTAGCCCCTTAACATTCTAACCCCATTCGCTATCGTGAATTTTGCTGCACGCCCTCAAGAGTCCAAATACCCGTATGAAAATTCTTACCGTAAATTCCAAATCAGACATTTAAAAGCACACCATGAAGGTCCTTGTAATCTCAAGACTTCTGTACCCTTGTCGTTCATTGTCCATGATGACTCAAACATCAAAAAAGGATAAAACTAAAAGGGAGCAAAATGTGGAGTAAAATCGACAAATCTGGACAGACGGGAGACTTGACCATGTCTTGCATGTTGACTTCGCTACTATATGATCGCATCAAAAGGAAAGTAGTCCCACCAATGCGGATGGATTTTGTTTAGCCTAGACCTGCCCCCTGTCTATGTGCTCTACGCTGCTCTCGCTCATATACAACGCGTGGGGAAGTAAATATGTGGACAGGGGTCCAGTCTAGGCTAAACAAAATCCATCCGCGTTGGTGGGACTACTTTCCTTTTGACGCGTCTCAGCATGAAGTCTGTGTACCGCGCGATTTTACCCCAGATTTTGCTCCCTTTTATCCTTTTTTTATGTTTGAGTCATCATGGACAGTGAAAGACAAGGGTGCAGAAGTCTTGAGAATACAAGGACCCCGATGGTGTGCTTTTAAATGTCTGATTTGGAATTTACGGTAAGAATTTTCACGCCGGTATTTGGACTCTTGAAGGCGTGCATCAAAATTCACGATAGCGAATGGGGTTAGAATGTTAAGGGGCTAAAAAGTAAAAGTGTTTCTTAGAAAATGATAACGTCCCAATATAAACGTAAAATCAACACTTTCAGCCTTCTAAAAGTAGCGTCGTGCCATCGTGCTGTCGCATCTTTCCGTCGTGCTGTTGTTGCCACGTGATTAGGAATTTACTAGCCCTAAATAGCCTAGCTCGCTTTTCAAATCTGACATTACAATCGCAATTCACAGCCCTACTACGAGGGCGTACGTAGATGCTAAGTTTTAAACTGCTGAAATCCGAGAAAGTTCCACTACAAATATCGTCCGAAGCACATCAGACCAGAGCACTTTCACAAACACTTTCAGCTATGAATTCCAGCAAAAAGCTATGATCTGTGATCCCCAGTTTGTTCATCCGAGGCAGTATTAAGAGCTCCCGAAAATCATTCAGGAAAGCTGTCATATTACGACCGTTGTCCCCCAAAAGTGTAATCAAATACGTAAACAGAAAAGCACAATAAATGCTACGAACCCGAGAATATTTGTTGTTTTCATCCATCGATCATGCCACGGTTCTCGTAACATGGAGGACGCCATTACATGCATAATTCATGCTTTGCGTCATTACGTGCTACTCGTGAAGCTCTTGATTGGCTCAAGACAAATTTTTAATATTCATACCTTGCATACCCGCATATCCAAAGCCCACAAATTTTCGGCTGAAACTGGCCGAAAAAATAAAGAAAGACATTAAACACGGAATTTCAGACGCAACAAGGCTGTCTTTCGAGCTAGGGCAGGTCGTACGCAGCTAGTGATACATGTACGCAGACAGTGTGTTGCCGTACAGGTTGGTACTATGGAAGTCGTGATCGCACGGTGGCTCGTTTTGATGCCGTGTGCAGTTTGCATGCCCTAGACCAAATATTCTCTCGTACAGCAAAAAACCTGGAGACCGCCTTGGACAAGGCTAGGTCATGCATAGAAAGATTCAATGCATAGTACATGTAAATAAATGCAATGATTTGTTTAGGAGTGCCGACTGTCTGACTGTAACATACTTGTTTACATAATGAAACATTTTTGTTTAAATCCATTGGAAAATGACAAGGTTATTCAAGATTAAAAGTAGGACAGGTTTTTTTTTACATGTAGTAGGAACAGTTCATTTCTTATAGTTACATGTACCTAATACTTTCCCATTAAGGCTAAGAAAAAAATAACTGTGTTTTCTATTTAATACCCACATGGCAACTTTACGAGTGAAAAGTCATTCACTTAAAGAGAAAAAGCAGTTTGGTGGTAATTTGGAGTGAATCCTCCCTTCACTAACCGCATGGTGGGGCGTCAAAAAAAAAATTCCCCCTCGTCCAGAAATGGTACATGTACGTGCTGGGTCGCAATTCGGGTAGTCTGGTGCTTGACTCTGTTGTACGCGAATGCCATAGCGCAGAGGCAGGACTCTAGGATTTTATGCAAATCAGAAGAAAAATATCATAATTTATGTTGCTACTGCAGGTTCTGCTTAGGGAAATGTGAATTTTATCGTCAAATTGATAAAAACGAAGGTATGTACGTCAGTTTTGAGAGTATTACGGCCAGGGCGGTATGTAGAACGTGTGGAGATTTTGATTTTACCCAAAAATTGCAATTTCCTGTAAAAAGACTTGCTTAAAGGCAGTATACATGTACATCGTTGGTAATCTCGAAAATCAGAAATGTTCACAGATTTATGCCTAACTTACACAATATAAACATGATGACCGTAGAAAACTTCCCCTGAAATGGTTTTGTCTGAAGTGCTATAGTCTTTGAGAAATGAGTAAAACAATTAGTTTTCATCTCATGAGACGAAAATTGAATTCGCCCCAAAACCATTTCGCCCCAAACCACTTCGCCCGAGTGCCATTTCACCCCAAATTACTTCGTCCAAATGCCACTTCGCCTCAAAATCACTTTGTGCACAGGCCGTGGTTCAGGGCGAAATGGTTCAGGGCGAAGTGGTTTTGGGGCGAAATTACTGCAAACCCTTTTTTGACTGTTTTCTCAAAGTTAGACGAAGTACGGAGCTGGTTTTTGCTCAGGTTGGTTTTAATCATGCATATCTTCAATCACACAGGGGGATAAAACTATTTGTAACAGTTTACCAATCATGTATACTATCTTTAAAGATTCCATTTGGAGCCACGTTTTTGATAGGGAAAAAAAATGGTTCTATCAGTAAAAAACAAGCCTATCACTTTCAGTATTTGGAAGTACCTGAAACCTAAATTTTGTGAAAAAAGTGACTCATTCTTGTGTATTTGCAATGTTGTAATGTGTAAAAAAAATATTTACCGTCATCCCACCCTAAAAACTTAGAGCAAAATAAAAAGATATTTCCCACCTACCCACCCTGAATATTTGTTTGATGCAATAGGAAACACAAGTATTTTTTTCTTGGCCTAACCATGATTTAAGTAAAGTGACAATGTTAAATAATTCCGAATGAAGACAATGGGAAAAATTAACCACAGTTAGTCACACTAGTTTATCTATTTTATTTATATTTATTCAGTCACAACTGTACATGATGTTATGAAGTTATCACACACATGTTTCTCAGTGATTCATTCACTAATATAGCCTAATATGTTGCATGAAATTCAGCCACTTGTACATACGCCTACATGCCTACATACATTCTACATGTATGTCACTCACAGTGCCATTTCCCTTAACTTACTGCCGTGTCCGTAATGTATTCGTGCCGAGACAAAATGATGAAATTACCATGGTAACATCAATATTTCATGTGGGAACAAAATCATACGTACATGCCAATGTCTGAGTGACCATTTCATGCTTTATGATGTACCGGTATGCACAAGTGGAATGCATCCATAGATGTGCATGCCATTACATGTTACATTGTACATACACAATGTGGCACTAGAGTTACCGTACTTGTGCAGTACGGTACGTATACAGGTGTTCAATATTTGTAATGCAGGGGATATATAATGTGGTGAAAGAGTATACATATTTGTAGGTGTACCAAAATACAATGTGTATAGCCGTGTCTGCATTGGACTTGTTTTTCGGGAGGTTTTACCGAGACGATGGTAAAATGAAAAATGGCTAAATTTTACTGCTGTCCGCATTTGGACTTTTTTGACACGGGAACATTTTACCGAGACCATGGGAGAGCATGCGCAGTGTCCCTATGACCTTCACGGCCCGGACGTACGCTTCCAGAGCACTTTTACCGATTTGATGTGTCCGCATTGGACTTATCGTCTCGGGAAAAGTTACCTGGTCAATTTTCCTGGGCAGCAGTTGACCAGGAAAAGTAACTGCTGGATTCAGGAAAAGTTACTGCGAGGAAAACTTCCTCTTTTAGAGGCTGTCCGCACTGGATTAAAAATGAGAAAAGTTCCCATCGTCTCGGTAGGTTTTCCCCAAAAAACGTCCAATGCGGACAGGCCTTACAGTGTATGTCTCCTACCTACATAGTTAATTTGTCATTTGGATTGTGTACTTGTCCATGCACATGATACATGTAATATGACTCATTCTGAATGTACAGTATACCGTTGCATATATATATTCATGTATTACTCATGTGTTTTGGTTATTTTGTTGTGAATTGTGTGCTTATATAAAGACATACCGGTATGGGATTTCACTCTTAAATGCCCAGTGGATCATTTGCAATGACCCAAAAAGTAATTGACGAGTTTACAGGGGAAAAGTTCTGAAAGTAAAGATTGAATTAATAGCAACTGTCCAATGAAAGGTTTCCGCTCAAAATGATATAATTTTACCAGAAAATAATCTGTAAAGATGAAATTATTTAGATCGTTTGCAAACGATTTACTTATTTTTGGTTCGCATCTACGCGGTCCAAAATGCATGGGTGCTGTGTACTCCGTGTTCGTGTTTCAACGCGATGCATTTTTATGGATCGCGCGCATACGCAGTATGTGCGCCACAGAGTGCATGGCGCAAGCCACATAGTAACCGATCAACTGAGAACGAATATTTGAAACACCCCGCCAAGACCAGGAAAATGCATATATATGGATTTTGATGTTTTTTTTAAACGTGGTACATTTGACAAAGCTGAAATTTCTTCGGATGAGTTTGTTGATGTCTTTCTTTTGATTTATAATGGTTTTATTCGCAGAATCGCTTAAAAACAGATAATCTACAGGGCCTTTAAATAAATTATAAATTTCCAGTTTGTAACTTAAAATGCCTGATGTATTAATTACAAGTTTTCTCTGCATATAAATTTAAACAGTATCCACATCGAACAATTCCATTGTGAGTCTTCCCACAGTAAAGGGGGCATTTTGGCAACACAGACCATATTTCCCAGGAAATACCTTTGTCTGGTCTCAAAATAAAAGAAATAAGTTTCAGTTGTTCTGAAGAGAAAACTTCAGACCAAAAAGGGTTGACGACATGCCTTTCTAAAAACTCTGTGTACAAATTTCCAATATAAGATCGTAACCGGGACACCCTTAAATGCAACACAAGTGTCAGTCCCGGTTACGAGCGTATATTGGAAATTTGTACACAGGGTTTTTAGAAAGGCATGTTGTCACACTATTTGTAACTCTTTTTGGGCCTAAGTTATCTCTTCAGAACAACTGAAACTTATTTATTTTATTTTAAGACCAGACAAAGGTATTTCCTTGAAAATATGGTCTGTGTTGCCAAAATGCCACCTTTGTATGTTTACAGCACCACAAAAGAGGCCTAAACTGGTTTTGAGTGGACTTGTATGTTTTCAGTTCCGCTTGTGACTGGCAACATGGAGGGGAAAATGTGTTTTATATAAGCATGACTGATAAAATCGAGGACATGTTAAAACAAGTTCCATGAAAGATTACCATAATGTCTAATGACGGAATTTTACATTGGAACAACCATCTAGTCCACTGCAGTCATTTGCTCACAAATTAACAAATTAACTAAACCCTGAGACCGAGGACATGTTAAAACAAGTTTCATGTTTAAAGGATTACTACCGTATAGATGCGAAGACGACAAGAATTTATGCATTTTACACGTCTGCAGGTGTGTAGACAAAAACACCTGCTGCCTGATTCCCAAGAGCAAGTTCGGGCGTGCGACTATAGTTAACAGGCTATAGTTAACAGGGTAAGCAGGCTTTTAATAGGGCTACAGCCCAGTGGGCACAAGACGTCGTTTAGACGTCGATATGACGTCAGTTATTGACGTCTTATTCAGGTCGTCTGGGGGTCGTATATGCAAAGCCAAAAGACGTCTCCATTTAGACGAGTAAAAGACGTCTGCATTTAGACGAGTAAAAGACGTCTGCATTTAGACGAGAAAAAGACGTCTGCCTTTTTACGAGAAATAGACGTCTGCTTTTAGACGAGTAAAAGACGTCTTATTTTTGACGTCTAATTTACGTCAAATTATTGACGTCTTATTCACGTCTTTTTGGGGTCGTATATGCAAAGCCAAAAGACGTCTGCTTTTTGACGAGTAAAAGACGTCTGCTTTATGACGAGAAAAAGACGTCTCTTATTGACATCGAATTGACGTAAATTATTGACGTCTTATTAACGTCGCTGTGGGGTCGTATATGCAAAGCCAAACGACGTCTGCATTTTGATGAGAAAAAGACGTCTGCTTTATGACGAGTAAAAGACGTCTGCTTTATGACGAGTAAAAGACGTCTGCTTTATGACGAGAAAAAGACGTCTGCTTTATGACGAGTAAAAGACGTCTCTTATTGACATCGAATTGACGTAAATTATTGACGTCTTATTAACGTCGCTGTGGGGTCGTATATGCAAAGCCAAAAGACGTCTGCTTTTTGACGAGTAAAAGACGTCTGCTTTTTTACGTCTAATTTACGTAAATTATTGACGTCTTATTGACGTCTTTTTGGGGTCGTATATGCAAAGCCAAAAGACGTCTTTTTCCTGACTTCCTTTAGGCGTCTAAAAGATGTATTTTCCTGGATTCTGACGCCTTTTCCTGATGCCTCTTCCCGATGCCTCATACATTATCATACATTATCATACATTACCATACATTACCATACATTAACATTACGCATAGGCTACATTTTCATACACTACTCATACACTACTTATACACTACTCATACATTATCTTTATGCGCGATTTATATTTATGCTCCACGAAAACTTGCACCCTAGAACCCATGGTTGGCACACACCTACTAACCGAATACCAAATTTAATTATAATCACTCGTCACTTTGAGTTTGTTTATCCTTGACAATTGCCAATTTGCCTATTATCAAGCAACAACCCATTTACAAAAATCAAAACAACTGCCAAAACTGAAGCAAATTAGCATTTTTACACGGTAAATCTGTTGAGTTACATGCAATCCCACAATGCATTGCATTCTTTTTAACAGCTAAAAAAAGACGTCTATAAGACGTCATTTTTTGGTCACGACCACCATAAGACGCACGACTCAAAAACGACTGAAAAAAGACGTCTTTAACACGTCGTGTGCCCACATGTTGCCGTTAACGTTGGATAAACGTCATGCCCCTCCGTCGGTGCGACGTATGCTTGCTGTCTGGGCTGTACATAGCACACCCGGTCTGAAAACGAATACTATACAACTCGTACCCGGGACTACATGATTTTTTTTTTCAGATAAGAATGGGATGTGCACAACCATATTGCCATCGCTGTGAAAGGTATGAAAAGGAATGTTTCCGCAATGTGACATTCAAATTATCATGCTCATATTTTTTTGACATACTTTTGATTTCTATTTTCTTTGTTTGCAGATGGGAACTAGATGTGCATAGGAGAATATTGCAAGTGAAGTCAATACATCAACAATGAAGATCATGGATAAATTGATGGACCAAAATTTATTTCATATCCAACAGTGGAGATCCTAGAGATCCGCACCTACAGGGCTCATAAAAAATTAAATGCAAATTTAAAGAACAATTTTTTTTCATTAAAATTACCCGACAATAGAAAGAACATTTCAAAATAAATATCTTATAAGATAAAGTAAAGTAAAATTGAATAATTATAATTTAATTAAAATAACTTAAAGACACAGGCTGGTCAGCAAAGCGCGTGCGCCAAATTCCTGCCACGAAATACGCAGCTCCATAGCAAAGGCATGGTGCTTCGTATTTCGTGGCACGAATTTGGCGTGCGCGCATTGCTGACGGTCCTGTGCCATTAACTAGTAATAAATTGTAAAGAAAAATAAAATTAAGATAAAGTAAATAAATATGTAATTAAAATAAATTAAAGCTGAATTACGATAAAGTAAAAAAAAAAAAATTTAATAAAAATATTTAATGAAAGTTAAATTTTGATTAAAAAAACCAATGCGATAATTAAAGAAAAATTTACTTTAGGTTCTAAGCATCACAATCGCGATACAGTTACAAGGATGCCAGCAAAAAAAAGGGGCGAAATTTAATACTTTAACTCACCATTCCAATACATTTAGTAAAGGATTTACTTAATGTTTAAAAATGTTCTATACATTTTTAACTAACTTTATAAAAAAATCCAGATAAAATGACAAATATTTATGTAGGCTTCTACATGCAATTTAGAACAAAAGCTGGTATATTCTATCTCAAAACATCACATTTTTTTATATAAATTCCAATTGTAAATGGAAGGAACCCAATATGTATTTCATTGCTCTTTTTATTTATAATCTCCGATTTTGGCCTGCATCTATCCTTCCCCCACTCGTCTCCTGAATCCTTCTTTCCTTGCCCGTCCATCTGCAGGAAAAAAAAGTTGACCCGGGTGCGAGTTGTCCCGGGTGTCTTTTTTTGGGTTCGAGTTGTCCCGGGTTCGAGTTGTCCCGGGTACGAGTTGTCCTGTTTCCCTTAAAACGATCGTAAAACGACGTCTTAAATACGTAATGTTTTTGTAGTTTTTGGCAGGTGGAGATGATGTTTCAGATAGAGAGAAATACGTCTTTAAAACGTCGTTTTTCTTCACCCGCTGTATTTTGTACCCACGATTTGCTAACGACGGTAAAACGACATCGTAAAGACGTCGTGTTTTTGTTGTTTTAGGCAGGTGGAGATGATGTATCAGATAGAGGAAAAAGACGTCTTTAAGACGTCGTTTTTGTCCTTCCTGCTGTACGTAGCACAGATGATTTGATAACGACGGTAAAACGACGTCGTAAAGACGTCGTGTTTTTGTTGTTTTTAGGCAGGTGGAGATGTTGTTTCAGATAGAAAAAAGATGTCTCTAAGACGTCGTTTTTCCTCTCCCCGCTGTATTTTGTACCCACGATTTGCTAACGACGGTAAAACGACGTCGTAAAGACGTCGTGTTTTTTTTTTGGCAGGTGGAGATGATCTTCCAGATAGAGAAAAAAAGACGGCTTTAAGACGTCGTTTTTGTTCGGCCTGCTGTATGTAGCATACACGATTTGCTATAACGACGGTAAAACGACGTCGTAAAGACGTCGTGTTTTTGTTGTTTTTGGCGAGTGTATAGATGATGTTTCAGATAGAGAAAAAAAGACGTCTTAAAGACGTCGTTTTTGTTCGGCCTGCTGTACGTAGCACACACGATTTGCTAACGACGGTAAAACGACGTCGTAAAGACGTCGTATTTTTGTTGTTTTTGGCGAGTGTAGATGATGTTTCAGATAGAGAAAAAAAGACGTCTTAAAGACGTCGTTTTTGTTTGGCCTGCTGTACGTAGCACACGATTTGATAACGACGGTAAAACGACGTCGTAAAGACGTCGTGTTTTTGTTGTTTTTAGGCGGGTGGAGATGTTGTTTCAGATAGAAAAAAATATGTCTTTAAGACGTCGTTTTTCCTCTCCCCGCTGTATTTTGTACCCACGATTTGCTAACGACGGTAAAACGACGTCGTAAAGACGTCGTGTTTTTTTTTTGGCAGGTAGAGATGATCTTCCAGATAGAGAAAAAAAGACGGCTTTAAGACGTCGTTTTTGTTCGGCCTGCTGTACGTAGCACTAACGACGGTAAAACGACGTCGTAAAGACGTCGTGTTTTTGTTGTTTTGGGCGAGTGTAGATGATGTTTCAGATAGAGAAAAAAAGATGTCTTTAAGACGTCGTTTTTCCTCTCCCCTTTGTATTTTGTACCCACGATTTGCTAACGACGGTAAAACGACGTCGTAAAGACGGCTTTTTTTTTTTTTTGGCAGGTGGAGATGATCTTCCAGATAGAGAAAAAAAGACGGCTTTAAGACGTCGTTTTTGTTCGGCCTGCTGTATGTAGCATACACGATTTGCTATAACGACGGTAAAACGACGTCGTAAAGACGTCGTGTTTTTGTTGTTTTTGGCGAGTGTATAGATGATGTTTCAGATAGAGAAAAAAAGACGGCTTTAAGACGTCGTTTTTGTTTGGCCTGCTGTACATAGCACACACGATTTGCTAACGACGGTAAAACGACGTCGTAAAGACGTCGTGTTTTTGTTGTTTTTGGCGAGTGTAGATGATGTTTCAGATAGAGAAAAAAAGACGTCTTAAAGACGTCGTTTTTGTTCGGCCTGCTGTACGTAGCACACACGATTTGCTAACGACGGTAAAACGACGTCGTAAAGACGTCGTGTTTTTGTTGTTTTTGGCGAGTGTAGATGATGTTTCAGATAGAGAAAAAAAGACGTCTTAAAGACGTCGTTTTTGTTTGGCCTGCTGTACGTAGCACACGATTTGATAACGACGGTAAAACGACGTCGTAAAGACGTCGTGTTTTTGTTGTTTTTAGGCGGGTGGAGATGTTGTTTCAGATAGAAAAAAATATGTCTTTAAGACGTCGTTTTTCCTCTCCCCGCTGTATTTTGTACCCACGATTTGCTAACGACGGTAAAACGACGTCGTAAAGACGTCGTGTTTTTTTTTTGGCAGGTGGAGATGATCTTCCAGATAGAGAAAAAAAGACGGCTTTAAGACGTCGTTTTTGTTCGGCCTGCTGTATGTAGCACTAACGACGGTAAAACGACGTCGTAAAGACGTCGTGTTTTTGTTGTTTTGGGCGAGTGTACATGTAGATGATGTTTCAGATAGAGAAAAAAAGACGTCTAAAGACGTCGTTTTTGTTCGGCCTGCTGTACGTAGCACACACGATTTGATAACGACGGTAAAACGATCGACGTCGTAAAGACGTCGTGTTTTTTGTTGTTTTTAGGCAGGTGGAGATGTTGTTTCAGATAGAAAAAAAGATGTCTTTAAGACGTCGTTTTTCCTCTCCCCTTTGTATTTTGTACCCACGATTTGCTAACGACGGTAAAACGACGTCGTAAAGACGTCGTGTTTTTTTATTTTTGTTGGCAGGTGGAGATGATCTTCCAGATAGCACATATGATTTGATAACGACGTCATAAAGACGTCGTGTTTTTGCTTTTGTTACCTGGTGGAGATGATGTTTTAAATAGAGAAAAAAAAGACGTCTTTAAGACGTCGTCTTTGTTCTCTCTGTGGTACGTAAAACAAACGATTTGATAACGACGGTAAAACAACGTCATAAAGACGTCGTGTTTTTGTTGTTTTTGGCAGGTGAACATGATGTTTCAGACAGAGAAAAAAATACGTCTTTAAGACGTCGTTTTTCTTCTCCCCGCTGTATTTTGTACCCACGATTTATTAACAACGGTAAAGCGACGTCGTAAAGACGTCGTGTTTTTGTTGTTTTTGGCAGGTGGACATGATGTTTCAGACAGAGAAAAAAAGACGTCTTTAAGACGTCTTTTTTGTTCTTCCTGCTGTACGTAGACAGATGATTTCATAACGACGGTAAAACGACGTCATAAAGACGTCGTGTTTCTGTTGTTTTTGCCGGGTGAAGATGATGTTTCAAATAGAGAAAAAAAGACGTCTTTAAGACGTCATTAAGACGTCGTTTTTTGTCACGACCACTATACGACGCACGACCAAAAAACGACCGTAAAAAGACGTCTTTAACACGTCGTGTGCCCACTGGGAGTGTTTAGGTTCACTTTTGCTTACCCTGGCCGGCTTGGACTGTTTTGTCCTAGTTCACTCCTGTCTATTTTTCTCTGCATTATTCAGTATTACATCGTAAATTGCGCTTTCTTATGTAACTTTTGTTTATTGTTCACAGCATGTAATTTGTGTGCTCTTGTTTTTTTGTTGATGTATTGGCCGAATAAATAATAATAAATAATAATAATAATAACCTCTAGTCAGACTAGCTAGTCAAACCACGCAGCGTTCGAGTGACATCTAGATCGATCATGGTTACTTTAGTTAACTATAGTCCCCCGCCCGAACTTGCTCCAAGTTGCCTAATTCCAAGTCTCACTCTGTTTTGCGTCTCTTTTCTATCACATTACATGTAGCTGCCTGTTCAACCAGTGCTGTATACAGTGACTGCATAAAACACTATCCTTATGGTAGCAGGGAAAATTACACCCCGTTTACACTCGATTCGCCTTTGCCGAATCGAACTCCGCAATTTCCAAAAAGGGGAGTTGAAGCCGGGTAGGCACTAAGTGTAAACGCAAAAGGTGAATTGAAAAAGGCGGATCAGACCCGGGTCTGATTCGCCTTTTTCAAGTCACCTTTGGGGTAGGGTTGAACCCCGCAATTGCGGGGTTGAACCCTGCAATCGTCAAGGTCGCTGTAGTGTAAACGCTACCCGAATACAGATTCGGCAATTTGAGTGTCCTTGGGGCGGTGCCCGCAGTGTAGTAGATTTAATTGACCAATCTGGCACTAGTGCAGCAACACCTAACAGCTCACGCATGCGCTGCAGTTACATTTAGTGGTGACTTTTGCGGTTTCTGAAGCGAGTTGAAGCGATTTGGGGTGTAGTGTAAACGCGGCAAATGTTCAGTTTTGTGGTCGCAATAAAAATGCTGGATCTGTATCCACCTTTGCCGATTCGAGTGTAAACGCGGTGTTATACAGTATCCAATCCCTTTGTTCATTAAATTCAATTCTCATAACACCAGTTTCCTGTTATGACAAGGTGATCAAGTCCCAAGGACTTGTCATTAACCTGGTTTGACTGTGTAGGTGGTTTGCAGTACCTCTTTTGTGTGTGGTTCTGAAAAGAACTGGTGAGTGTGAACTCAAAGTATTTGACTGTACGTGTCAGGGTTCTCCCCAGGTTGTTTGAAAATGTGTGGGGGCCCAATGCTGTAACGACGATAACCTGCGAAGCCACGGCGTGGGGTCCGGAAAATGTGTGACTTGATAAGCTTTCTGGTGCATTTTAGAGCTATATTCAGTGATCTCCACTGGTCCAAATTTTGTCCGGGCGCGCCGATGTCGCTCAGCGGGGGGGGGGGGGGGGGGGGGGGGGGGGGGGGGGGGGAACGGCGACAGCGGCAGCACTACAGCACGTACTCACCCAAACACACAACCACGAACGCACCCGGCCGGACGTACGTCGCGACACAGTGGTTGGCATGCAGCGCCCTCAATAGTAAAAAAAAAAACGGCTCTTGAGGGCGCTGTTCAACAAATGCATACTGTCATGGCCGTTATCGATGCGAATTTGGGTCGCCGATCCGATAGATTTGCGTGGTAAATGACCGATAATGACACCAGTGACTACCGAATCACGTTAGGTGAATATACACCGCATTTTGGAATGATTCGGCTGTACTTTCATAGTGTTTTGGAGGAGAAATGTTTTTTTTTTGGTCCGGGCGGCACAATGTTTTGTCCGGGCGGCCAATGTTTTGTCCGGGCGGCCAATGTTTTGTCCGGGCGGCAAATGATTTTGTCCGGGCGGCGCGCCCGGACAAAACCGGTAGTGGAGAACACTGATATTCTAGGGTCTTGAAGGGCTTGTTATGAATTCTTTAAGATTGGTTTTGTGCAGACGAAATATTTGTTTTAAAAAAAATAATAAAAAAGTCTAGGCCTAATACATGTAATAAAGCATCGGTGAGTGCAGATTTAATGGACATTTTTGAGTGAGAAAATTATAATACTTTGTGAGGAAACACTTGTGACTTCCTAAAAAATGTTCAGTCTGCCTCATGTTTTGCACACAAGGTTTGAAGCCATGATCAACTACATACACGTACATACATGTACTCAATTCTTTTCCATACCGCGGCCATTCATGTGGCCTTGGTCCTAGGCCTCAGTCTTCGGGTTCCCGGTCCATTACCCGTGTGCTGCATGCAGCCAGAGAGTGGCAGCCCGGCAGGCTCCACGTGAAATTTCTAACGCGACGCGTACATGTATATAGAGCTGTTTTTGGCCATCCGAAGAATGATCGGAGTATTTTTTTCATGAATTACCTATGTGGTTCTTTTTTCGCGAAAGAAAATTTACGTATGGTAATTTTATTGTATTCTTTAGCAGCACCATGTGTGATATTTTTCCTGCGTGTCGGGTCGGAATTTTAGCGTATCGGGCCGATACGCACGTTTGTACGTGGGGAGAACCCTGCATGTATTATGCCTAATGTATTCTGTTGTTTTCTTTGTACAGGTAAAGCAGCCATGAATGAACCAAGCCCCATTTCCCTCCCCTGACGCCGGCCCCACCCTTCATTCTGTAACTCCTCCCACTCTTATCCACCAATCAGCTGGCTAGGCTTCGGCCCACCTCGCATCACAATGAACACAATGCGAAGATTCATGATGAACTCCATGCGGCGTTCATCCTCAGCTCAGGACAACTCACTGGGGTTGATGCATCTACGGAAGCTGTACGTGGAGCTGTGCTGCACGCCGCAGCCTCTAACCCAAAATGAACAGGAGGATAAACTATATATGATGCTACCGCTGTTTTGTAAGGTCAGTAAAAGTTACAGTATTTTATTCGTATACATTGAACAAAGATTTTAAGGAAATTACCTCCTGGAATCAACAGCTAATGTAATTTTAAGATATACTTCGCACTTGCACTTTTGTCGCAAATGTTGCTTTTCTGTAGAAACTCGGGTGTCTCTCACAACTCAGTAACTCGGTCACATGTCAGTCACAACTCAGTTGTAATGCGGTCACATGTCTGTCACAACTCAGTTGTAACTCGGGTGTCTCTCACAACTCTGTAACTCGGTCACATGTCAGTCACAAACTCAGTTGTAACTTAGTCACATGTCAGTCACAAACTCAGTTGTAACTCGGTTGTCTTTCACAACTCAGTTGTAACACGGTCACATGTCAGTCACAACTCAGTTGTAACACGGTCACATGTCAGTCACAACTCAGTTGTAACACGGTCACATGTCAGTCACAACTCAGTTGTAACATGGTCACATGTCAGTCACAACTCAGTAACTTTGTCAAATAGTCAAAAGTGCCGATAATCAAATATTGTAGCAATGTTCTTGATATTCTTAATCTAATGTGTTTGATATTCTCAATGCAAATTTATAGACTCAAAATATGAACAATTTCCATTGTAGTTTCCATATTTTAATGAGCCTGGATCTTCCACTGATTGCTAGTTACATGTATAGTCGCAATAACTCGACCTACATGTAAGCTGTGCAACATCCAAATCATTTCCCTAGAACAGGTCACAATTAATCAACAAATATAATGCATTTTCTTGCTCCGTGAATGTTTATGTATTCATTGAACAAAATCACTCAGTGTCACAAAATGTTATTGTGTAGGAAGGCAGGAACCTTCACACTCAGTCCGATGGATCTATATGCTTTTAAGTCATTTCTCCCACAGACACTCCGCAGTCGTCATTTTACCATTAATAATATCCCCACATTCCGTTCTCGGACTGTCTTAACCCAATTTGTCGTCCCTGTAATGGCTGCAGACGGAGGTCAGGCAGGTGTTAAGATATGAGAGACTTCGGATCTGTTGGGTTTCCCTCATTTATTGTCGCTCCCCTCCCCCTCCCCCCCGCCCCCACCACCCTCCTCCTCTCCCCCCACCACCCTCCTCCTCTCCCCCCACCCTCCTCCTCTCCCCCCACCCTCCTCTCCCCCTAAGGAAAAGCCTGCTCCTTCAGTCTTAGAGCAACAGAGGCCTTGGCCTTCATACAGTGTAGTCTCTGGAATCTTTTGCTCTAATAGTTTGAAGATTGTGAAGGGGGGAAAAATGAATTGGACATACATGTACTACACCGAGGAACAAAATAAACATAAATTTTGAGTTTAATCAAATTTTTAAATTTCTTAAAAATGTAAATAAGCTGACATCAAAATGTTTACATAACGGGCATGTGCTTCTGTGTGCTGAAAATTACTGGTGTCAGATTGAATGTTTTTTTTTTTTTTTTAATGGAAAAGTGGACAAAATTGTTTGGTGTTTCTTTTGTTGCTCGGGTTAATTATGTATTGTGAAGGATTCTGGGTCTTTCTGTAAATTAGGGGTCCAATGTTGGTGTCCCCCGTTACATTTTACATCTTGTTTTTGTAAATTCAGGACACATTCTTTCAATACTTTCCATCTCAAAGAGTGAGTACAAACAGTACAATTCATACAAAATGTTTTAAAAGCCACTTTAATGATTTTTGTACGAAAAATAACACATATCAGGTGTAACGGGGGACACTAAATGTCACACTTTTGGACCCCTAATTTATAGAAAGACCCTTCTTGGTTCTTTTACATGTGGGTTTTTCCACAGTAATGGGGTACATTTTTGTGACGTACAAGATCTTAGGTCCAAGTTCACTTCAAATGTCTTCATTTTATCTCTAAATTATGCAGCGAAATAACTTTTGCACCAAGAAATAAGAAAAATAGTCCTACAACATACAGTACTTTTCTGAAAACCCTGTGTACAAATTTTCCCTTATGCGTATATGTAACAAAGGCAGAAAAAATGTCACAATTGGTCTGTTCACGTTACATACCCCGGTACGTATAAGTGGAAATTTGTACACCTTTTCAGAAATGTATGTTGTGGCAGCATTTTCTTACCTTTTAGGGAAAAGTTATCTCCTGAGGAAATTTCTTTAAGTTTGTGATAAACTGAAGACATCTGAAAGGAATTATTGACTTATTTTTCAAATATACCCTATTATCGTGGAAAGACCTGGGCACGTGTCTTTCTTGAAACCTACTCGATGTTAAAAACCGTGACGACCTACATTAGATTTTAGTTCTACATTGTGCCCATTTTGTCATTTTATTAATAAAGAAATACTATTTTTATTTTTAATCCAGGTCTTTGAAAACAGCCCGGGACATGAGATCATGGATAAATTTGGTGATGTCCTGCAGTTTTCAAACCGCGTCGCCAGACTTTTTGTGACGGAGATACGACGTCGTGCATCTGATCAGTCAACAGGTAAGGGGGCAATTCAAAGTTTGGTGTGGTTAAAATTCAATTGTGGCTTATAACAAGGATCATTTGAAGTCGAGAATCCTTGTGATTTAATGTTTTCATTTCTGTTATAGCAAGACTTATTGTAGTATCTGAATGCTTTTGGAGTCTTTTCCAACGCTTGAAACCGAAGGCTGCTTTAACTACTGGCTATCTTAGGCCCGTTTTAAACGTCGCGCTTGTGTCGTGTCAAATAAAATAAAATTTAGCGCGACGGTAGCACGGCGGTGGTTTCAAACGTCAAACTTAATTGCAAACTCCCAGTCGAACTTAAATACATCCAACATGGCGGATGAGTCGTTGTGCACGTTGTGCACGTGCGTTTTCCATTCTGTCCATTGTAAGTCGCCATATTTATTGTTTTGATGCGCTTGTTTGTTGGTTATTTCTTTGCTCATATATGCGCTGCAAGCATGCGCATTCCTATTTGTGAACAAAATTGCAGACCAACTTCCAACTGGAATTAAATTTGACATGACAGAAGCATGACGCCCGAAACTACGCCGTACTACTGCCGCACTAAATTGAGTTAGCACGGCAGACCCTGTCGAGCCCAATTGTTCGGCCGTGCCGAATTCAATTTGTCGAGCCAAATGGTTTCAAACGTTGTGCTTGTGCCGTGTCAAATTTAAAAAAATTGACTTAAATTAAATTTGACACGGCACAAGCACGACGTTTGAAATTGGCCTCAGTCAAATCTCGCTATTATTAACACCTTTTGATCAATATTGCGGTTTTAAGAAAAAAATTGCAATATTCGACATTGTGGAGTAGTCAGTGGACAAAGGTTAAAAACAAACTTAATCAAACAAGAACGTATGCACAATGCCTTAGCCTATACAGACATTAATAAAAAGTGGCATTTTTCAACTTTGAAAATTTCTTCACATAAACTCACAGTTTGGGGCATGTCACTTTAGGAACACACAGCAGAAAAGCAAAGAAAAAACATAAGACTTCAAACTGGAAATGTGGAAAAATGCTGCAGTTTACAACCTTAGTTTTTTCATGGTTTGCAACAGGCAACATGTAAAACAAACCTAAACCGTCATGGGTTACAAATGTTTCAGCAAGTTGGAGAAAATTGTGGAAACTTTTGTGCACAGTTGAATGAGATTTTCCTGTGTTTTCCTAATGTGACATCACCACTTTGCTCATGCATATGTAAATTTTCATAAGCATAAAAACCTTGATTTTAACCCCCCAAACAACTTCAAAGTAGGGTTTTTATGATTGTAAATTAATGGACTAGTTCCGTAGCACAGATTTCATTGATAAAAACACCATTTCAAGGGCCCTTTAAATACATACATGTACATTTCTATAATTACTTTAAATCATCCCAAAGCAGACAGTGCAAGCAGTTGCTCAAATGTACAAATTTCCCCTAAAAAAACGCAGTATTTGCCACAAAGCAGACTGCCACATGAATGTTCCCGTTGTGACACGTTGCCAGACACAGACAGGTACATGTACATGTCTTCATAATTT
Organism: Henricia sp. BOLD:AAB3569; assembly: GCA_037783545.1. Lineage (NCBI taxonomy): Eukaryota > Metazoa > Echinodermata > Asteroidea > Spinulosida > Echinasteridae > Henricia > Henricia sp. BOLD:AAB3569. The sequence continues at coordinate 2,008,238 of JBBELK010000620.1, forward strand.
ATGTCCAGTTTGCACAGATGGACGTGGGGTATTGATTTTTGTTCAAGAGCTTCCCTCCCCCATCCCAGAAGATAAACCAAACTGGATACTGTAACATTTTATGCTTGTGAAGAACCATGAAATTGAATGGGTTTTTTTTGTTCGTCTGTGTGTGCTTTTACCCGTACATGTAGTTTTGAGATTTGCCGTAATTACAAAATAAAAAAGGTCACAAGAGTTTGTTTTGGTTTGACATTTAAAAGAAATGTGAGCAGACCATTGCGTGTTTAATTTTGTACTGTTGTAAAGGTGGACTCAATTTTGTGCCAATTATGGAATTTTAAATAAAGAATATATTAGAATAATTACAACGCTGAGGGCCAATTTCTTAAAGCTGTCTAGCAAAAAAAATCTGTTTAATCCAAAATTTATTTGCTTTATAAAAACGGGTTAGCAGTAAAAATCATATGTGATACTCGCATTATAATCGACTGGTGTTCTTCTATTCTTGCTAAGAACACAAGTTGACGTAAGATTTTGACCGCTATCCCTTTTTACAATACATTTTGGCTTAGGCCAAACAAAATAAATGGTGCGTTTACGTTAACGGGCTAAAAAAAATCCAGGTAGGTAGGTAGGAAAATAATTTTATTTTGTCATTTTGTTTTTACATTTCAGTTCATGCATTTGCGTGTTGTTTTGCAATGTTTGAAACTCACTATTAACACCATTAACCATGTTCATGTACAAGTGCAGAAAATGTTATGTTCGTTGGAAATTATTGCAAATGGTGCTCATTTAAAATTATCAACTTGAAAATTGGCAATAAAAAGTTTGAGGTCGGTAATTTGGCCTAAAATTGCAGGTAGGTCCGGTTACGGTAAACACACCGTTTATTTTGTTTGGCCTAAAAGCAAATCTTTATGCCAAACAGCTTTTTGAAATTGGTTACATGTACATACATGATTGGGCATGAAATTCTAAAACAGTAAAATGCCGTACAGTCGGGAGAAACAGAAGTGATATCCCTGCTGATCTTGCCATAATGACGGGCCTTCGTCACTCATGTTCACCGCCCTTCATACAACACGCAATCATTCATCGCCATGCGTCATACCAAATCTTGTTAATGCCCTCTAGGGGTGCTGAGATGTTCCCCATGCCAACCCCCCATAGACATTTAGGAAATGTGTTTCAAGGAAAACGCTGCTTCAGGGATATTTTGGCCTGTGCAATTATATCCCCTGTGGAGGTTTAAAACGTGAATTGTCTCTTACCGTGTTACCAATGAGGAATTTATTAGAATGATGCACGATATGTACATGGGTCAGTGTTGAATTTTGTATTCTGATGCAGGCCTTGAAATAACCCACGGCAAATTGCCATTGGTGCCCTATGCTTTTGCTGTGTTGCCCTTATAAAGTTCTAACACAATTTTCCATTTCCTAATAATTCAGGTGCCCTTTACTAAGAGAAAATTGCCGTGCACTTTTAAAAATTAATTTCGAGGCATGCTGATGTAAAATCACGAATTGTGAATATTTTTTCGCCAATTACATTTTATTTCTCGTTTTGTGTCAATTAAAAAGCTACATTACCTTCCCTTAAAATATTCCCACATAACTGTGAAGTGAATAATCAAATTGTACAACATGGTAAGGAAAAAAATACCCCCAAAATTACACTTCTCAAACAATGGCTTATCACCGTATTTGCTTACATGTACTGTACCTAATTAACTTCTGCCAGTCCAAAGGATATTGACATTACTTCACCATCAACTGCTCACGTCAGAAGGTGTATGTATTTAGTGTCTAGAGGACCCTGTGAGTCTATTTTGTGCATTTTATCGTCGCTAATCCTGCGATCTCCTTCGTGATTGTTCATCCGGAGGTTGTTTAGATAGAGGATATTCATGTAGCTGTGCTGTGCTGAATGCCAGTGTGCAGTAAGTTATGTACACATAATTCACATTGAATGACGTGTACAGGATACCATACTAGGGATGCACGGTTACTGTTTAGCCAGTATCTATACATGTACCGTTACATGTACAACCTCGATGTCAAATTACAATGCCATAACCTCAAATTCAGCAATAATTTATTTGGGTAATTCCCAAAATTAGGGGTCCAAAAGTGTGACATGCTTTTTAAGATTTCCAAGTGTTTTTAGTGATTGAAAGTGGTTTCCCAGTAGAAAATTATTAATTTTTATTTCAACAAATACCACTTAAATTTAATGTTTGTGTGTAGATATGGCACCAAGGTTAATGCAAACTCATTCTACAGCCAATTTTCATTGGCGTAGGTAACCCGGGACACCAAACTCCTATTCAATACCATGGAACAAATTATAAGCCTTTATGGTCTTTTGTTTTGAATATTTTTCAGGAATCGGAGAACAAAATATTCAAGAAAATGATGCTGCCCCCTATAATCACAGGCCATAGTCCATTACTGAGAATTTGTGGTCATAAGTGGTGATTTTTTAAGCAGAGAGTGTCGTACGTAATTTTGGACCCCTAATTTTGGGAATTACCCATTTCTGATGTTTTAATGTTCTGACTTACAAACGTGTACCAGTAGTTCTGACGTATAAATGCCTTTAATGTGTGAAAATGGGAATTTTTAAACGCTAACAGTCATCAGTTTGAATAAATGTGCACTACAATTTCACATTGTGCTACACGTACACATTTTTAACGTACGTTTAAGGTCGGTTTGTGTGTTTAGGGACTTCTTGTGGACTCATAAAATGTTTAAAATTAAATACCGTAACGCTTTAGCATTTAAATAAACAATTTAAAAAATATACCAGTGGAGAATGAAACAAGAAATATAAAATGAACTTTTAATTGCAGATTAAAAGTTTATTTATTACACCGTGTTTACACTGGTCCCGAGCTCAGGATCAAGATTAATCCCCTGATAAGAATGCGTCAGTGTTAACCGCAATTATCCTGAGTGCCGCGTTTACATTCTGTAGTTGATCTCGAGCGCGGTGCCAGAAGTTGCAGTCAAAGGTCATGTTCTATGTGTGTACATGTACTGATCAATGTCTGCATGGGTTGTGCATGTACAGTGTACACGACCACTTGAATTTCGCGGGTTTTCCCCCCGGTACGGCTGTGGAGCGGATGCGGTAAAGATTAATTGCTTATCTAACCGCAAACTGATCCCGAGCTCGGGATTGAACCCTCCGCCAACGCAAGACCAAAATCTTGGGGTCTGATCCGGGGCCAATTTGGTTCCGAGAGCGTTTACACTCAGTTTGTGATCTGGGGCTGATCCCGAGCTCGGTGTTCGACCCCGAGCTCGGGATCAAGTGTAAAACAGGGTGTTAGAAATGCTAGATCATCAGTGCACAGGAAATTGCAATGTGTGGATGGTTAATCAGGCTCCCCACATATGAAATAAGCTTCCTGTTTGAAGCATTTAACTTGCAAAATAACAGTTCTGTTATCTTGTGGGGTAACTTTTGATATTTAAATGGTTAACATTGTAAGCACAAAATGTGCAACCCTGCGTGTCTTCAGGGAACAAAGAAACTGCCCTACAAGATGGCAGCTATTCGATAGAGTATATTCAGTGGAAGAAATGCAGTGCTTGAATTTTATGGACTGAGTCTAGTGCTTACTAAAATGCCTAGAAATTTAAGGCCTGTCCGCTTTGATCTTTTTTGGAAAAACTTACCGAGAAGATGGGTACTTTTTATTCCAGTGCGGACAGCCTGGGAAATTTTCCTCTCAGTAACTTTCCTGAGTCCAGTCAACTGCTGCCCAGGAAAATTGACCAGGGGCCAATTTCATAGAGGTGTTTAAGCACAAAAATTTGCTTAAGTACAAAAAACATTTGCTTTAGTAGAGAACGTTACCAGTGAAATCCTCATTTGATAGAAATAGTGTATGACCAGTGTTAGAGGACTATTTCATTACCATGACAATCACATGACATATTTGGTGGTAACCTCATTTTATCAAGCATGGTTTTTCATGCTTAAGCAGCTCTATGAAATTGGCCCCAGGTAACTCCCGAGACGACAAGTCCAATGCGGACACATCAACTCGGTAAAAGAGCTCTGGAAGCGTACGTACGGGCTGTGAAGGTCATCCCGCTAAGGGACATTGCGCATGCTCCCCCAAGGTTTCGATAAATTTTCCCATGTCGAAAAAGTTTAAATGCGGACAGCAGTAAAATATAGCAATTTTTCATTTAACCATCGTCTCGGTAAAACCTGCTGAAAAACAAGTCCAATGCGGACACGGCTTCAGACTTTGATAGACTTAGTCTAGTGCTTACTAAAATGCCTAGAGATTTAGAGTTCCCTTCAATGTGACCTTGTTAATGTCAAGCCAATATACCTCAACCACCTTCAAGCAACATGATTTAATTATTTGCATACAAGTCCTTCCAGTTGCAGACATTTGATCCTCAGAGTAGCTGCATAATTCATGCCGCCTACATGTACACAGTACACACTGCGTCATGTTGGCATTTATGTGTGATGTGAATGACTGTATTTGTCTATCTAGATATTCTCAAATGCTTCCAGCATTTCAGATAAGGAATGTTTAAATGCCTTGAATTATTCTAAAGAATTGCTAGTTAAAGGCCCTGTAGATGATCTGTTTTTGAGCGAATAAAACCAATATAAATCAAAAGAAAGACATCAACAAACTCATCCGAAGAAATGTCAGCTTTGTCAAATGTACCACGTTTAATAAAAACATGAAAATCCATATGCGTTTTCCTGGTCTTGGCGGGGGGTTTCAAATATTCGTTCTCAGTTGATCATGTGTGGCTTGCATCATGCACTCTGTGGCGCACATCATATACTGCGTGTGCGCGCGATCCATAAAAATGCATCCCGTTGGAACACGCACACGGAGTACACAGCGCCCATGCATTTTGGACCGCGTAGATGCTAACCAAAAATAAGTAAATCGTTTGCAAACGATCTAAATAATTTAATCTTTACAGATAATTTTCTGGTAAAATTATATCATTTTGAGCGGAAACCTTTCATTGGGTAGTTGCTATTAATTCAATCTTTACTTTCACAACTTTCCCCTGTAAACTCGTCAATTATTTTTTGGGGTCATTGCAAATGATACACTGGGCCTTTAAGGGTTAAAATCAGAAATTACAGCGATACTTCAGATATTTCTTCTACCACATGGTACATTTCGCTAACACATTGCAGATTGGCTTGGAGAAAAACGTATAGACAGAAAAATGGTGTGTTATCATGTGACCTTATTAAATCTCAGATTAAAAGTTGCAAAATCAACTGTACTTTATCTTCACAACCAATTTATCCCTGATTTCTCGCTCTGTTTGATTTCGTAGAAGCTGCCAGTTGCTCCATTGCAGACTATCTCGAGATCAAATCTGCAGCCGAGAGCAGCAAAGGCTGGATGCTACTGTCCACTTTGAACCTTTTGGCCGGCGGTGGTCAGATCATTGTCAACACTATGATGATGGCTGCGTTACCGTCCACCCTGGTCAAGTGTCTGTATCTGTTCTTTGACCTGCCTGAGATTCCACCCAACGGGACCGAGGAGGGAGAGGAAGGGGGCGAGATTACACCCCTCAAGAGGAGGGAACTGCTCCATAAATATGTGGTTCAGGTTGGTGCTAGTTTAATCACTTTATCCTCACTTTGGGAAGAGACGTGGTGTAATAGATAGAGTGATGCACTCCAAACAGCGCCCTCTGTCTGTGGTTTATTGCAATGAAATATTTAAAGTTAAAAAAGGCTATCTTTTATTAATTTTACAACCAAACGAACAACAGCATGTCTTGCTGAACAAGTAATCCATCATATGAAGCAAAGATTAGGCAAAAAGTTGTTTAGCATGTCACAGGCCCTTTAATTGCCTTTTTCCACCCAGGTGTATACATTTTTGGGCCTAAGTTATCTCTTCAGAACAACTTAAACTTATTTCTCTTATTTTGAGACCAGACAAAGGTATTTCCTCGAAAATACAGTTAAAGTCAGAAGTATAAATACATGTGCACCACTACCATCATCACCCAAAATGGTAAACAGGACTACCTGAACCATTGCAAGGTGTGCAAGCTATGTTTTAAGTACTGCAAGCACGTGAGGAATTCCACAAAATCACGACTTTGGTAAAGACTGTTACAAAAATGGTGACAACGCAAGTTTAAGCACACCAGTTTTAACACAGTTGTATGTAAACTTCTGACTACAACTGTATGGTCTGTGTTGCCAAAATGCCCCCTTTACTGTGGAAAGACCCACATCTAAAAGTTAAGGCCCAACACGCGACATTTCATGAAATGTAAAACGTTACAGGGCATGAATTTAAACACGTCAGACCTTTACATTTTATTAAGAGCAAAATGTCAAATTTTTACTATTTTTTGTTCTAATCATTTGTGCAGCTGTTGATGAAACTGTGCAACTACCCCGGCCCAGCTGATGAGTTAGCCAAGAAGGATGACTTGACCCTCCTATTCAGCGCAGTCACCAGCTGGTGTCCTCCCCACAACAGCCCCTGGAGGAAAGGAGCCGCTGAGGTCTTAACAGCCATCTCAAGACATGGATTGACACATGAGGTGGTACAGTACATTCACAGTGAGTAATTATTAACATTCACTAAGAAGCCGTCCAATGTTGTCAACATTTTCACAGTTCTACAGAGCGTATTTTTCAAGAAGACTTCCCTCCCCCAAAAATACTACGTATCTACATTTCTTTGCCACTACATGTATCATGAAATGCGCATGTAAAGTTGTACTCTTTGCACAACTGTGAACGGCCCCTTACACATAATGACAACCATTTTATGACCCAATATTTGGGTATGGTTTGGTGACATTTCTCGTCCCTTAAAGGCCCAGTGTATCATTTGCAATGACCCCAAAAAGTAATCGACGAGTTTACAGGGGAAAAGTTCTGAAAGTAAAGATTGAATTAATAGCAACTACCCAATGAAAGGTTTCCGCTCAAAATGATATAATTTTATCAGAAAATAATCCGTAAAGATGAAATTATTTAGATCGTTTGCAAACGATTTACTTTTTTTTGGTTCGCATCTACATGTACGCGGTCCAAAATGCATGGGCGCTGTGTACTGCGTGTGCATGTTCCAACGCGATGCATTTTTATGGATCGCGCGCACACGCAGTATATGATGTGCGCCACAGAGTGCATGACGCAAGCCACATAGTACCCGATCAACTGAGAACGAATATTTGAAACGCCCCGCCAAGACCAGGAAAACGCATATGGATTTTCATGGTTTTTTTTAAACGTGGTACATTTGACAAAGCTGAAATTTCTTCGGATGAATTTGTTGATGTCTTTCTTTTGATTTATAATGGTTTTATTCGCAGAATCGCTCAAAAACAGATCATCTACAGGGCCTTTTAATGTCAACATTTTACAGTGCATGTAAAGTTGTACGCGGCTCTTGAAACACCCCCTGCCCCTTCCTACACTTTGTAGAACCTTGAAAATATTGACAGCTTTTAACGGCCCCTTACACATAATGACCACCATTTCTATGATCCAAAAGTTAAACATGGTTTGGCAACATTTCTCGTCCCTTGTAAGGAAGAACAAATAATATGTGCACTAGAGGGTAAATTCTATTTCAATTTGCTGGACAAAAACAGTACTACAAAGCTTATTATCAGAGATGCTAACATATACGATTTAGGCGTAGTTTGTACAATTGTTTCGGCCAATGATGATCAGTATTGTGACATAATTCTAGAATGCAAAGCTTCAAATGTGGAGTTTAAATAGGGCTTGGGTGTAAGTTATACAATTTTGTATCCAAAGCGGGTGCCCTGAGGCAAAATACGGTACTCTTTTTTAAATTGCAATGTTGGTATTCTCAGTATTATGAAAAAAGCACACACAAAAAAAAAAACCCAAAAACAACTACACTGCTTGATCTTGATGACCAGGGGCCAATTTCATAAAACGTGTTAGCACCCGATTTTTGATTAAGCAGCACTCTCTCCATTTCATAAAACTGTTTAAGCACTAGCAAACCAAACGGCATGCTAACCTACCGATTTTTTGCTAACGTGACGCCATCTTTTTTCTTCGCCATTCTCGGCAAAATTCGAGACACATTTTCCAACAGATTCACAACTTTCAGCTGTTGTTGAAATATTCCAGTCAGCGACAGGCAAGGGTCTTCTGTGGTAGTGATAATCATCCCAAAGTGGAAACATAACCAATGATGGTACTTTGAAAATGTTGCCGTTTGATGAACGCGTTCGAACAAAACAGACGACAGCGTTGCGCGCGCACTCTCTACGCGCGCTTAGAACAACAAGTTTTATGAAATAGGCCCTTGCTTGAGCGAATATTCGTGCTATGCTTAATCAAAATTTTTGATTAAGCGTAACATGTTTTATGAAATTGGCCCCTCTTGATCTGGGCCCAATTTCATGGAACCTGTTAGCACAAAAATGTGTTTAGCACAGAATTTCTTTGCTCTGTAAAATGAGTTACCAGCCAAAATTGTATGTCAAATTGTATTTTTAGGAACAGAAGCAAAATATCAGTAAATACACATCACATACGATTTTGGCTGGCAACCCAGTTTTGTAAAATAAAGCAAAGAAATTCTGTGCTAAACAAATTTTTGTGCTAACGGGTTCCATGAAATTAGGCCCCGTCTGCGTGTGTTCTTTTAATTGATTATCATCAATTAATTAAAACGTTATTTTAGTTGAATATATTTATACAAGAAATGTGTATTACTACTTTTAAAGAGATTTCTGTGCTAATGTTTCTGACCAACTCAACTAAAAGCAAAAAGAAGAAAAGGTGTCTGGTTGTGAAATCCAAGCTAAATGGTTGATCTGAATGTGCAGAGTGCTCCTTGACATTTTAAGTTAAAAGGGCTGGGTTCAGTGGAAACGCTGTAAAAAGCTTTTAAATCTTAAGGAAATTGGATAGAAAACCGGAAAAGTAGGTAGCCTAATTGCGTGTGCTGTTTATCGCCATCCTACAGACCTCTTCAGAATGTTAATTTGAGCCCAAGAATACATTGGCCTAATTTAGACTTGAGATCCATGTTGTTTAAATTGAACCTTATTTAGAAATTAATCCTGTTCAGATATTTAATGTTCTAGTTTCAAGGTCGGTGGAGCACATCGCTTTCCACCTCTTGTCTGGGTCAATATGTAAATTGGGTTTTCAATCCCTGCCTGATGCGGTGGGTTTCCCCACATGCTGTGTGTGGGTTATCATCATCCTCCGGAACATTGTCTGTCAAATACCAATCTTAATTACCATCGATAATTCTGTTGATCTGGCAAATATGTAAATGAATGAATTAATGAAAGCATCTGATTCACCACTTGCACGGAACCGCCGTTCAAATTTCTTCCGTACGCCACTGTGAAACACAAATATTCTTAAGCAGAGACAAACGGCTAAATATTTCCAGGAGAAGTAAGCAACTGAAAACCATGAAACCCCATTGTCATATATGCTACAGTTTTACACTCTAATGCTACTCCGCTCTAGGCTTGATTAAACGAGATATCACATTAATTCCCTGAGGTGGATAATTCTTCAGGAAATGACTCTTCTTCGATCCGTTCCAATCTCATCCTTCCATCTCAGGTTTTTCTTAGCATCTTGATTTTTTTCTTCAGATGTCTTAAATCAACTCCTGGGATAATTTATCATTTTAATTATAATCATGCATCTCACAACCTGTCAGTTTTGGTTTAATTTCCTTTTATCCTGATAAAAAGCATGTAATCCATGTAACCAGCTCTTTAAAATCGTCGTGCCAAGTTGAATTTATTTCGACACGGCATAAGAGCGACGTTTGAAGCGGGCCTTAGCTGGACATTTACATATTTTATTGATGGAAATGTCTTTAAAATATAATTTTTGAATCCAAGGTGAAATCTTTTATCAAGTGCACGAAAAGTATTTCAAAATATTAATCACCTAAACCTTAGAAAGGTTGGGTGACTTCCGACTGGTTTTGTGCTTGACGTTCACATTTAAGATGTTGTTTTTCTTCTTGCAGACAAAGGGTGTCTGGCACTGTGTGTAGACAACATGCAGCAAGTACGTGAGTTGACACCTCTTGAGAAGGTCGAGATGTGTCACACCGTCTTCTGTTTCCTCAAGGATTCAAGCGATAAATCTCGAGTCCTTCTCGATGAGTTCAGGTCTTGTCAGGGTTACATCTTCCTTGCTGACTTTGTGACCAAGTAAGTCAATAGAATTGTTTTATGATCAGGAAAGATGCCCCCCCGCCCCCCCAGACAGTCCTTTACACTAACCGAGGCCACTGTGGCCTAATGCCCTGCTGAGTTGGCCCTCATGCCCCGCTGAGTTGGCTCTGATGCCCCCTTCAAGATATACACTTTATGAGGCCAACTTGACCAGTATGCCCTATCCCAGGCCTTGACATTAACCAAAGCCACCAAGGCCAATGGCCTCATGCCCCGCTGAGTTGCCTGATGCCCCTTCAAGATATACCGTACACTTTCTGAGGCCAACTTGGCCAGCATGCCCTATCCTCTTAAATTTCAAGAGGCTTGTATACACTAATTACCAGCTGCATAATTGGAACATATTGACCACCATGTTGTCCCTTTAGTTGGCCTCAGTTGCATAAAAAAGTATATTGATTGCTTTCCGGTGACGTCACCTCTTCCATCCACCATTTTGGTGGGCATTTTTCATGACCCACGTGGCTCGAGTAATAACCGGCAAACAGAGCAAGAAAAGCGCATTGGTTGCACTTACTTTTGTTGCTTAACCTTGCTTTATGTTGTTGCGCCATGGCTGTTGTATCGATAAAGATAAAAACGTATTTCTTCAGGCTAAAAATCGCGATCAAGTAGAAGCACTTTTGTGTTTACAAGCTGACTGCATGTTCAATATTTTGAACGTATCGCAACGCGCGTGTGTGGCATCTTCGAATGAAAATACGCTGGTGAGTATTTTTTACGCATGTTCATGTGCGTCTATTGGCGCGCGCGTGTACACGCGTGACTGTTGCCCACCACACATTCCCGGATGTTCTACGTCATCGAGAGCAATCATTCTTGACCCAAATTTTTCGAAGTCCATTGGATTCTTGATTTTGCATGATTTCTGCTAATTTCTATCAACATCTAAGCAGGTTAAACAGCTACATGTACGGTGAAGCTGAATTTAAGGATATTATCATAATGGCTATTTTGTTTTTAGCTTGGAGTCAATGGAGGACCAAGAATCCATGCACGCATTACGGAACGTCGTGTACCTGATCTCAACATTAACACGGTGTGGATACAGCGAGTTGAGGCCAAACTCGGGCATTTACGAAGCGCCATTCCAGCTGCCAGGCTTCGCACTGCCACAGCCAAGTGGAAACGGTAAGGACACGCGCTGAAATCTTGATCAATTAAAAATTCTCTTTCCTGTAAATAAAATTTAAAAAAATAAAATAAAAAAATAATATATAGGACATTTATCACACATATCATGGCACTATACATGTTTTACCCCTGGTCACTGGGCTTAGCTCCCTGGGAAGTATAATAATAATAATAATGATTAGATTTGTATAGCGCACATATCCACCCTGCAGGGTGCTCAAGGCGCTGTTACCATTATTACCGCTGCCATCAGGGAATCACCAGAACCATTTCGCTTCAACTAGGTGGCTGCTGGTCAGGCGCACAACCCTATCAGCAGTTAGATTGTGGCATTCCCCTTAACAGCTTCCCATATATCGCTTGGGTTGACGAGGCAACTGGGATTAAGTGCCTTGCCCAGGGACACAGACACGTTGGTCGAAGTGGGGCTCAAACCCCCAACCTCTGATTGGGAGTCCCGCTTCATACCCACTAGACCACACGCACTCCCATAGTATACAGCCCCAGCTGCCCGTTAGGCATTCATGAGCTAATCAAACACACAACACTTTCACTACCCTCACAGGTACCCATTTGCTCCTGGGTGGAGAGAGGCAATTTATGGCAAAGTGCCTTGCCCAAGGGCACATCCACCATAGACGCAGGTCGGCCTGGTTTTGAATTCAGATTTGGGTCTTTCCACAGTAAAGGGGGTATTTTTGCAACACAAACCATATTTTCAAGGAAATACCTTTGTCTGGTCTCAAAATAAAAGAAATAAGTTTAAGTTGTTCTGAAGAGATAACTTGGGCCCAAAAAGGGTTACAAATAGTGTGACAGCATGCCTTTCTAAAAATACTGTGTACAAATTTCCAATATATGCTCGTAACCGGGACGGACACTTGTGTTACATTTTAGGGTGTCCCATATACGAGCGTATACTAGAAATGTGTACACAGGGTTTTTAGAAGGGCATGTTGTCACACTATGTGTAACACTTTTTGGACCTAAGTTATCTCTTCAGAACAACTGAAACTAATTTCTTTTATTTTGAGACCAGACAAAGGTATTTTCTGGAAAATATGGTCTCTGTTGCCCGCTTTACCGTGGAAAGACTCACTTGCAGATTTAACCAAGGTCTTGGGTGCCATGCATTAGACCTCTTGGCCATGATACTTGCATGTACTAAGAATTCAATGCGTGTTCAACACAAAATGATGCCAAGATTTATGTTCCTGTTATGTTTATTTGAAATGTTAATACAAGACGGAACATTATTTTCCCTACAGGTAACAGTGTCAGAAATCTTCAGGCATTCCAAGTACTACAAACAATCTTCTTAAAGGTAAGTTTGTGGTATTTTACATGACTCTTAACTACACTCCTTTCACATTGGTTTGCGCGCCGCCCCGCTAGTAGCCGTCCGCGCGAACCACTGCTCAACTTCGCAGTGATTACTGAGATACGTGTGCGTGTCGTCACCCAAGGCCAAGGCTGGATAACACTTGCCATGATTGGCCAGTGACATGTCGGTGACATGTTTACTGTGTCAGGTGACAGAATCTGGCCAATCGTGGCAAGTGTTATCCAGCTTTGGCCTTGGGTGACGGCACGCAGTAATCACTACGAAGTTAACCAGTGGTTCGCGCGGCGGCTAGCGGTGCAGCGCGCGAACCAATGCGAAAGGAGTTTAATAATAGACATTTTGTTTGTGACATTTTGTTTGTGTTTTTGTATCAGAGCCAGCTGTTCATTTACATTTGTTCAGGATGACTTTCCAGTGTCACAAAATTTAATTCATAAAAAAACACAAAATGATTTATTTTATTTACCCAGGGTGTGCCCAAACAGTTAACTAAAACTGGTTTCCATTGGGGCCCTGCAAACACTCATAAAACAAATTTAAAAAATAACTTCACAAACATATTACCAAGCACAAACTGGCACAAGATACAGCTACAATATCAAAATTCACTAAACGCCACAAAAGGTGAACAAAACAAAAGTTAATGGAAAAGTACAACAACACAATAGGAAATAATGTACCATCCTCCTGCAACAGTGCCCCTTTAACGCACTCCCTAACTCCTGCGTACAGTGGCCCTGTTGAAACCGGCCCCATCTCGCGGTGGGACTAGCGACAGAAATCTTGTCTCCTCTGCTGGACCAATCAGGACGCTTGGCAGTGCATTGCAGCATGATTGCAGGCATTCAAATGTAACGCGCGCAGATTGTAAACACCGTGCATGCATGTGATACATGTACTCGGGAATGCTGGCCGTTGTCTGCTTCGGCGATTGGCTGCTATTTAAAGCATACTGGGAAATCCGTTCCATTACATTCGTCAGCATGCAGCCCTTTTATTAATTTGAAAAACTGCGGAGTAAATTAAGATCGTCGTTTGAAAGTTTGGTAGGAATGAGACAGTCATAAGGAACGGAACCCAATACAATTTTTGGAAAGTATAGAAATCGTTTCTTTTCGGCATAACATGACCGAATTAATTAAATTACATCAAAATGACTCGGGCGTGAGTTGGCTCAAGACAACAGCTGGCTCACTCCACAGATTTGCATGGATTTCCTCAGGGTATTGTAACGTCGCTTTGCAGAGTGGATATTCCCTGAGATCTCAGGATGACATGTACATGGCATTGAAAATGTACGCTAATTGCAATTATTTTTGTTCTTTTTGTTCCCATAGGCCAGGACAGACCACCTATGCTCCATCATCATACAAGTCATAACGGACATCTACAACTCAGACAATGCAAACTACTTCATCTTGGAGCCTCAGCACACTATGTCACAGTTCATCGATCGAGCAACCACCAAGTCAGCTGATATACAACTCAAGATCTTTGAGCTTCTAGAATTTGTCGTCTTCAATCTGAATTTTGTCCCCTACAAGGAGCTGAGTAGCGTCAGTTTACTGATCAAGGCTGGAAGGTGAGGTTTAGGAGCCAGTGTTGTAGTCAAGGCTGTCACATGGCCATCATAAGTCTGTCACATGGCCGTCACATGATTACCACATGGCCATCACGGGGCTGTCACATCGCCATCATAAGTCTGTCACATGGCCGTCACATGATTATCACATGGCCATCACAAGGCTGTCACATGGCCGTCACATGATTACCACATGGCCGTCACATGATTACCACATGGCCGTCACATGATTACCACATGGTCGTCACATGATTACCACATGGCCATCACAAGGCTGTCACATGGCCGTCACATGATTACCACATGGCCGTCACATGATTACCACATGGCCATCACAAGGCTGTCACATGGCCGTCACATGATTACCACATGGCCATCACAGGGCTGTCACATGGCCATCATAATTCTGTCACATGGCCATCACATGATTACCACATGGCCATCGCGGGGCTGTCACATGAGCTGCTTTCGAGCGTGGCACAAGGGATCCCTGGTGTTCCATGGTCCCAGTGTTTTGGTGCACCAGACGGTGGCACCAACTGCTCCCGACTACCATGTTGTCGGGACAACTGGGAGACATGCGCATTTACGTACTTACGCATGACTCAGCGCAATGCATAGTTCCGAGATTGCCTAGTTAACCCCGCCCCTTAGATATTGTTGCTATGTGCTCACAAGCCATCGCAAAAAAATGGCGACACAACGTACAAAGCAACGGGACTCGGCATGGAAAGCACATTCATTCAATTCATTGGAGAAAACTCAAAGGTATTTATGTTTTAGGGTCGACAGTTACCGTAGCACACACTGAGCGAAGGGCTAGTAATGCAGGGATGACATATATTAATAAAAATGCGCTTTCCTACCTTTGAACAGCGAATCGCCCGACATTGAAACCAAAATTCAACCGGTCACTGGCGCATGCAACATACAAACTGTATGGGCAGAAAATCACGTGATTGTTGTGATGATTGCATCACTTTGACCTATGTGGGCGCCGTCTGCTAGCTCTGTTGTGATTGGTCGGCGGGTTCGGCTTGATTGACAGGTCGGAACTATGCATTGGCTAGCGCGTTGTTGAATACTTCTGGACATTATTCTGAATTTGTAAGCCTCCACATAGAATCAAAATGTTGTAAATATTTCAATAATTTATTTTCATCAGATGTCTGGATTGAATTTGTAGCAGACCAAGCTTTTTAGCAGTGATGCAATTTCTGATGACTGTGGTGCACGAGGGATTCAAAAACGCATTCGATCGAGATTGCATGTACGCATATCTGTGACGTTACGTTCCCAACGCCTGGGAGCACCAGGGACGAGTGCTCAAAAGTAGCCATGATTGCCACATGGCTGTCACATGGCTGTCACAGGGCTGTCACAGGGCTGTCACAGGGCTGTCACAGGGCTGTCACATGGCTGTCACATGGCCGTCACAGGGCTGTCAGAGACGTGAAATGCACTTTTTTAGAAATAACTATTATTAATATTCTTTCTTGCTTTTCTAGTGACGTTGGCTGCCTAATCCGAGCTCTCAAATGTCTCCTGGGCATCTTAAGACACAGCGTCATCTACAAGGACGTGTATCGGGAAGTCGGTCTACTAACAATCATGGTGACGAGTCTGCATTGCTACGCCGCTTTGCTTAAAGACAACCAGTCTGACAGTAAACAAGAGATATGTGAGTTCCAAACTAAATATTAAAGGCAGTAGACATCATTGGTAATCTCGAAAATCAGAAATGTTCACAGAATTACGCCTAACTTACACAATATAAACATGATGATAGTTGAAAACTTCCCCTGAAATGGTTTTGTCTGAAGTGCTATAGTCTTCGAGAAATGAGTAAAACAATTAGTTTTCGTCTCATGAGACGAAAATTTTATTCGCCCCAAAACCATTTCGCCCAAGTGCCATTTCGCCCCAAACTACTTCGCCCAAGTGCCATTTCGCCCCAAATCACTTCGTCCAAACACTACATCGCCCAAATGCCACTTCGCCCCAAAACCACTTCGTGCATAGGCCGTGGTTCAGGGCGAAATGGTTCAGGGCGAAATGGTTTTGGGGCGAAATGACTGCAAACCCTTTTTTGACCTTTTTCTCAAAAGTTAGACGAAATACGGAGCTGGTTTTTGCTCAGGTTGGTTTTAATCATGCATATCTTAAATCACACAGGGGAATAAAACTATTTGTAACAGTTTACCAATCATGTATACTATCTTTAAACATATCCTTTATAAATTTAACTTCTGAAACAAAATTCACGTTTTGAATATACGCATGAATTAATTATTTCGTTTTTTTATTTTCCCTGTGATAAATTTAGAGTAGACCGTTTGCAACGGCAACCATGTTAGGGTGCACGTTTTTGTAACTTTATATTATGCAACAATCAGGGGTTTGAAATTTCAGATTTTTAGCTGGTTTCAGCTTTTTTCTTAATGTTTTTTTTCTACAGTACGGTACTTGCCACTTGCTAGCGCATGCCATGTGCAAGCCAGCATTCAGTACAAAATTCCATTCTCGAAGCCATAAAATGCACCAACTGGGGACATTAATTCATCAAGATGTCAGTGCAACTTAAGCGAGCCCCGCCCCTCACGTGGCTTTGCGCAATTTCAGCTTCACGATTACAGTTTCAGATTTTTTGGGGGTTCTCCACTTACACCCCTTAACAATGGAAATGGGTCTTTCCACAGTAATGGGGTACATTTCTGTGACATACAAGATCTTAGGTCCCAGTTCACTTCAAATGTCTTAATTTTATCTTTAAATTATGCAGCTAAACTGAGGAAATAACTTTTTCACCAAGGAGTAAGAAAAATAGTCTTACAACATACATTTCTGAAAACCCCGTGCACAAATTTTCCTATTACGTATGTAACAAAGACAGAAAAAAATGTCACAAAATGGTCTGTCCACGTTACATACGTAATAGGAAAATTTGTACACAAGCTTTTCAAAAATGCTTGTTGTGGCAGCAATTTCTTACCTTTTTGGGCAAAAGTTATCTCCTGAACACAGTACAAGGAATTTTCTTTAATTTTGGGATAAATAAAAAGGAATTATTGACTTATTTTTCAAATGTACCCCATTACTGTGGAAAGACCCAAATACAAAACACCTACTCATGCATGATGCACATTGACAATGTGATTGTCCCCCAAGATGGCTGCAGTGCAAAGGGTCTACTAATTTATTCAGTGCAAAAACTAAATGTGGCATGAATGAGCAGGATTTTCTTGTGACTTTTCTGTTTACCAGGTTCCGTTCCTGAGGTGCAAGTTCCAGAAGAAGATCAAAATCTAGCATTCCTTGTTATGGACTGTCTGACGTTACTTCTCCATGAAAACAGCGACAATGCAAGTAAGTTGGAGACTTCAAATCTTTAGAGGGACACGATACAGAAGCTTGAAGGAGATGAGCGGTCAAAAGAAACAAAGAAAGAACACAATAGAATGACATGAACAACATTAGTGCATTAGAAATGTTCATGTGTTGAGGATATTCATTTGTATACAGAATCTAGTTAAAATGTGAATGGAGAGGGAAAAAGGAAAACAAAACTAAACAAATGAGGAACGATGGGTTCCAAGGTGGTTTCCAAGATGGTTTCCAAAACAAAATAAAGAACCGTTGCAGTTGTTTACACGCTCATGTGGGGTACCGTGGCCGAGTGGTTTGGGTCATTGACTCGCAATCGTAAGTAAAAACTTAAGGTTGCGGGTTCGATCCTCCCGCGGGCTGCGGTACCTGTGCCCTTGAGCAAGGCACTCAACCACACTTGCTCTATCCTTCGGAAGAGATGTAAAGCCGTTGGTCCAGTGTGTTAGGTAATGGTAACGCACTTTAAAGATCCCAGAGCATTCTTTCGTGAAGAGCAATGGGATTCCCCGGTGTCTCTGGCCATTTCTAATTTCTAATTCTTCATGGGTTTCCTCACGCTTGTGAGTGACAGTGCAATGGGCACTTTAGAGGAATCCTTGGTATGAATTCCAGAAAGAAATAATAATAAAAAAATAATAATAGTACTTAAAGGAGTGTGACCAGATCACTTTTTTTTTACCCATAACTCCCCGGGACTTACCTTATGGGTCATGAGATTTTTATATCATAACATCCGTTATATTTTTCTGATTACGAAACTGAAACTCCCGCGCTTCTAGGCCGCATATTTCCGAGGATATCGTCGAAAATCCACCGATTATTTGTAAACTAAATTTCCAGTATCAACGTTTATACGCTGAAAGCCGACTCGATAGTTTTGTTCAATTTTTTACTGGAAATTGCGAACGTTTTCGGATTTTTGGGACATGGGAGGTGTGTATGGGAGTTACTTGATAATATTGGTAAGTTACATCGAAAACTATTTTCCAGAAACTCTGGTCACGCTCCTTTAATTCAGATAAATTACTGTTGGTGTTTCTCTGCCTGTATTGTGTGAATGCAACTCAGTGTGTTTGTATATTTCTTTCCCTAGCTGTATTCCGTGAATGCGGTGGTGCCCGGTGCTCACACAACCTGGTTCCCTACGTCCAATGCCGACAGCACGCCTTGGCAATCGTCCAACAGCTCATACTGAGCCGTGATGGTGAGGACGATATGGGGACACTACTCATGCTAATGAACTCATCCCCACCGAACCAGCTTCAGCTCAAGACAGACATATTACAGGTACTAAAGGGATTTTATTTATTTATTTTGTTTTTTACACTTTAAACGAAGGGACTGTCTAAAGTTGTCATCATTTTCACAGTTCTAAAGAGAGTAGTATTTTTCAAGACCCCTCTCCCTCCCCGAAATACTACTTATCAACATTTTTTTGTCACTATCATGTAACATCAACATTTTACAGTGCATGTAAAGTCCTACACGGCCCTCGACACCACCTCCCCCCCACCCCCCCCCCCCCTTCCTACACTTTGTAAAATCGTGAAAAAATTTTATTTTATTTATTTATTTATTCACCACATCCAACAGCGGAAGAACCGCCAATTACAGGAATGGGATCAATTAACATAGATATTCGAATAACTATCAACTTCTAAGTTGAATTAGAAACGGCCAGAGACACCGGGGAATCCCTCCCCTTGCTCTTCAAGAAAGAATGCTCTGGGATCTTTAAAGTGTGTTACCCAAACCTAACACACTGGACCAACTGCTTTACATCCCCTCCGAAGGATGGAACAATTGTGATTAAGTGCCTTGCTCAAGAGCACAAGTGCCACAACCCGTCACGGCCCTGAATCGAACCCACATTTCAGTACTGGCACAGGAACTTGAGTTCGACGCTCTAGACCGCTCGGCCATAACACCCCACGACAACTTTGCAGTACCAGGAAAGAGGGGAGTGGGAGAAAAGTTGATCCTGTGGTTTCAGTGCGCTGTTTCAGTCTTAATTCTCTCTGTTCCGTGTTTCTGTGAAGGACACGCGTCAAATTTACATGCGTAATGTGTAAAAAATGTTCGGTGTGAATCCACCCTAAGCACTGTTTGTCATTTTATAAAAGTGCCTAGTTTAAAGGTAGAACACATGATTGGTAAACTTTTACAGTTTTATCTCCCTGTGATTGAAGATATGCAGGATTAAAACCAACCTGAGCAAAAACCAGCTCCGTACTTCATATAACTTTTGAGAAAACAGTCAAAAGAGGCTTTCTAATCACTTCGCCAAAAAACCAGTTCGCCCTGAACCAGGGCCTGTGTGCGAAGTGGCATTTGGGAGAAGTGGCATTCGAGTGAAGTGGTTCAGGGCAAAGTGGTCCAGGGCGAATTGGCTTTGGGGCGAAGAGAATTTTCGTCTCATGAGACTGTAGCACTTCAAAGACTATAGCACTTCAGACAAAACCATTTCAGGGGAAGTTTTCTACGGTCATCATGTTTATATTGTGTAAGTTATGTGTAAATCTGTGAACATTTCTGATTTTCGAGATACCAATCATGTGTACTACCTTTAATTGAATACCTTGTTTGTTTCTTTTGCTTGTTCTAGTCGTTGCTAAATGTTCTAAGGGACAGTCATCGTTCTCGGACGGTATTCCGCAAGGTCGGTGGCTTTGTGTATGTTACCACGGTGTTGGTTACCATGGAAGGAAGCCTGAGTGACAACCCCAAGGAACCATGGGATACAGGTTAGTTGACTTGCCCTAGTCCCTTCAAGGTACACTAAGCACACATGTCTATGGAATTTGTGTACCTTCAACACTCAACTGGTTTTATACACAAATCAAGGGATGATACTGTTGCAGACAAAGGGACAAACTGAAATTTGTTCTTAATTCACAAAGAAATGCCATTTTGTTTATGTCCGCGCTGTTCGTAGCTAGTCATGGAGAGAACCAGAGTTATAAAAACAAAGAAAAACAAATCACCATCATTATTAACCCTTGGCCTGGAGTCGCCAAACAAATTTTTTCCCTGCACGCTGTCGGCGACTGGAGTCGCGTGCATGTACTGTGCAATGTTACGCTTCACAGAATATATTCAGTGACACGGGAATAGTGTACAAAAGATAATTCCGCAGGCTAAGGGTTAAAGGGCCTGTGACATGCTAAACAACTTTGTGCCTAAGCTTTGCTTCGTAATGACAGATTACTTGTTCAGCAAGACATACTATTGTTCGTTTGGATGTAAAATCAATAAAAGGTGGCCTTTTCCAACTTTGAAGATTTCATTGCAATAAACCACAGACAGAGGGCGCTGTTCGGAGTGCATCACGTAAGGAAGACAGAAGGGAAAAGTTAAGAAAAAAACATAAGACTTCAAGTTGGACTTGTGGCAAATTGCTGCAGTTTCTACCCCCAGTTTTGTCATGGCTTACAACGGGAAACATGTAGAACAAACTCAAACGGCCATGGATTACAAAAGTTTCAGGAAAATTAAGAAAAAAGTGGAATCTTTTGTGCACAGTTGAATGTGATTTTCCTGTGTTTGCCTCTTGTGACATCGTGACCTTGGTCATGAATATGCATATTTGCATTAGCATAAAAACTAAAAACCTTTGTTTTAACCCCCAAAGCAAGCTCCAAATAGGATTTTTATGACTTTAACTGAGTAGAGTGGTTTTAAAGCGTAGATTTCATTGATAAAAATCCTAAATAAGGGGCCCTTTAAATGAATGCCCAGTGGTGTTAACCGTTTTTGAGACGGCTAACAGACATCCTTTGTGTCTTTCATTCTTCCTTCCTTTTTCTAGCCTCCAAAGATGAAGTCTTCATTCTGCTCCATGTAGTTTTCCAGACGTTAGCAACCGCCATGAGACAAGAACCAGCAAATGCTAAATTCTTCACTTCGGAGGTAAAAATATGTGACACGCTAGCTCAGCGAAGATAAGTCACTTCTTGAATATCCTGGACTTGATTTCACAAACGTTTAGACGAGTTCGATGCGTCCTAATTCACATACCAACGTCCCAAGATAAGAAGAGTGACCCTTTCTAAGACGCATCTTAGCGCTTTGTGAAATCGGCCCCTAGTCATGTATTTAAATCAAGTAACAGGTCTCGCCAGTTAGTACAAATTATCAACTAACCACTGAGACCTGGGAGCGATTTCACAAAAGCTAAGACAAGTTCAATGCGTTCTAAATCCTATTCCGACATACCAAGATAAGAAGAGTGACCCTTCCTAAGATGCTTCACAGCGCTTTGTGAAATCGGCCACTAGACCGAGTTCTCGCGACCATAACTAGCATTAGTTTCAGAACCACAGCAAGACTTTTCCGAGACTTTAACTTTTCCGCTACGGCGCATCGCTCACAGTAACTTAAAAAATATATACTTTTGGTTGGAAAGCCGCTGCCAGCAACTTGCTGGCTACATACACTTTTCATTGGAAAACATCTGTCACATTGCTTGGAAAAATATTGCCTTATGTTTGTGAAGACCTATAGACTTTGTAATTAATATATTCAGCGTTTTGGCCTTTTGTCGATAACTTTATGAAATTGCTCAGACCTTTGTTGATATTTTTTTTTTTGAATGTGGCTATTTTTTTTAAATATGGATATTTTTTTTAAATGTGGATATTTAAAAAAAAATGTTAATATATTTTTAAAATGTGAATATTTTTAAAATGTGAATATAAAAAAAATGTGAATATATTTAAAAAATGTGAATATTAAAAAAAATGTGGATATTTAAAAAAAAAAATATCCACATTTAAAAAAAATATCAACATTAAAAAAAAAAAAAATCCACAAAGGTCTGTGGCTACCATGAGCAATTTCATAAAGTGACCTATAGACTGTTTGGAAATAAGAGCAGAAAATGTTAATAGTAACTCTGTTCTTGTTTCATATGCATAGATTCGTTATGAAAGCTTAACGGGAGAAATCCAGCATTTAGGTTGCTTCAGTGAGGCTACAGAGTTCCTGCCGCATGCACACAGCCCAGGCACAACCAATGAGGGCTCGTCAACCACCGAACCCTTCCATAATCTGTTTGACATTAATGGGTAAGTTTCCTTCAATGCTGAAGTCAAGATATGATACTTATGACAAAGTGCCTTGCTTAAGGACAAACAAAATCAGTCTAAACCAGGGATCTGGCTTAGACAATCAAATTTATAATGTTTGATGCAAATGTGACCTGCCATGGCATGGGGCGTGTTTGTTTCGGACGAATCCGCTGACCCCGATCTGCGCAGATGGTTCAGCACTATGCATAGTTGGATCTAGCTGAACCATCTGCGCAGATCTCGGGATCGGCGGATTCGTCCGAAACAAACACGCCCATAATGAGGAATGTCCCCCAAATTTGACTTTTTGAGAAGAGACAATTTCTTCAGCTTTCCAATTAAATGACACCAAATTTATTTCTGTAACTTAATGCATTTTGGACATATGACACAGCAACGATGACTCAGCGTGCCGTAGTTAGCAAAAATAATTTGAGAAAAACAGCTTTGAAAAAAACCCTTGTGTTACACATCTTTTTAACAGGTTTATTGAACATTTTGACAAAAAAAACTTTGCTAGGATGAATCTAGAATATTTATGCAATGCAAATATGCAAAAAAAACAAAATTGATTATGGACAAATTGTTCACGTATATTTAACTTTTGATATTTGGGGGACATTCCTCATTTTGCCGTGGCAGGTCACAAATATGATATATAAAATGCGCTGGGATCTAAGCTTTATTTGGTACCAATTGTTACTTAACCACTTTCTGCATGACTGAGTAATTATCGTTTGACTGTGGTGGTGTAAAATGATTGCTGCAAGGTAAACAAAAATGAAGAATAATGAACGACAGAATGACCGGATTTCACATTTTTTTTACACAAAACCCTTAACATTTATCCAACAGAAACAAAAATTGACATTTCAAACGACTCTATTTACATTTTCAAATTGTAAAAAGTAAGTCCTAACACTGCATTTATCCAACATTGGTTAAAAAGCAGTGTGATAAAAACCTTTTTAGTCGTAGAAAATTCCATCCTGATAATTGTAACGTGTTTCTTTTTCTCCAGTAATCCCGACAGTATTCCAACCAGCCTGAGGTCCTCGTGTCTCCTCCTAAGATGTCTGTATGACACTGCCATTGACGCTTTCAGCAGGTTGGTTGCACACATTTGCTCTTGCAAGTTTATTGTCTATCGTCACGCCTTCCATCCACCATTTTGGGTAGGCCTGGACGATATCACGATATTATCGCCGACTGACGATAATGAAAACAATATCGACTATATCGACTTTGTTTTTGTAAATATCGAAATATCGTGACAAAGACGATATTCTCAAACCTTGAAAAACATGGACGATAATTCTAAAACTATCGTCAATTTGCGAAGTGCTACATAACTTTGAGGTTTAAAACTCGAACAATGACAGTCCAGGCGCCCGTCAAAAACATCTGTCAGATTTGCCGCGAACGACCGCTGCCGACTGTAGATTAATGCCCATGTTAAAATGATGTAGAAGTAACATCCAGGATTATCGACTGCGCGCGCCGCCAAATTATTTTCATGTGGTTGGTAAACTAGGCAGCCACTACACACAGAGGAGCCGCCACAAAGACGATTCAATAAACCTTTACAAATACATTTTAAGGGGTCTTTGACTTTAGTCGTCTGAATTAGTTGAGAGAATAAAGCCAACACGGTCTTGACAATAAATCACAGACAACGCCAGTCAGTGGCGCCCATCATCTGTTTTGTTTATTTCTTAATCTGCGTCCGTAAACAACAAACTTCGCGTCAGCCTTAGCTATACATGAAGCCTCTGGCTCATAAATAACCCAACATTTCACATCAGCATCACCATTTTCAACACCGACTTCGTTGGTTCTGAAGAATTTCCACCGGTACTCCTCCCATCTGCTGAAATGCTGAATCAAATAGATCCTGAACAGGAGGAAGGCTCTGACAGTGACACTGCTGGTCCATCTTCACCACGCTCTAGACAAAACCCATCAGCGTTTAATTTGTTGAGCCTTAAACAAGTTGTGATCGAGTCATGTGTAAATAAAAACATTCTTTTTGTTCTCCCAAAAAGTTGTATTGTGTGACTTTTCGCGATGTTCTGATAACCTTTATATTATTTACTACCTGTACCGCATAATTGTATTCAGTAGTAAACGTGAAAATAGTTGTTAGAAATCATAAGGGTAGTTATTATCCAAAAATGAGTGGGTACTGGGTACCAGGGATTCGCAATCACAGCCTGATTACTGTTTTCAAACATGCTCTCCCTCCCTTATGTCTCGAGAATGATTATTTTCCAGTCACCCAGGCCCGGAGAGATTAATAAGAACTGAAAACTGACCGCAGAATGATTGACAGTCGGATTAGCAGACACTCGCGCCCTCCCCCCACTCAAAACCAAAAACAAGGTAGAGGTTATTGCTTTGTACGCCGCCAAGACGGTATTCCACAAAGGATGCTAACAACAACAAGTTAATACAATGTACAAGTACGTCCTAAGATAAGCTTCCATCTGTTTGTCACGAACATCATGGTTGTGGGAAGTTTTATTTAAACCAACAGCCAATCCGGACACCCGGCCAGCAGCCCAGCCAGTCATCATGACTCTCAAAATAACGCCCATTTTCAGGCTCTCAGTGCAGTTGGCCAATCAGAGTAATGGACCACAGAGGAAGGCTCACGCTGTCGCCCTCCTGCCGCTGATCGATAATGCGCTGTTTCTTCAGACTTCGGCCGCTTTGTTTCCTATGATGGAACTTCAAAGTATTTCAACTTCAGCAATATTATTTTAAATGACAAGTCATTTCATCGTTTTTGCGTAGTCGTTTTCTCGTTTGGTTCATTGTTAACAAGGTTGTTTAATTTTTTGAAAATCTTGACGATATATAGTCATATCGGCGATATCATCCGACGATAATATCGCAGTTCAAAATTTTCGATATCGTCCAGGGCTAATTTTGGGTGTCATTTTTCATGACCCACGTGGCTCGAGTGATTACCGGTCAAAAAAGAAATACGCATTGGTTGCAGAGCGTGATCCAAAACTAGTAAAACACTGGAAGAAAATTTCAAAATTTCTTAAATTAATCAAAATAATACCTCGATCTGCAAAGAAATGTCCATATTTTACAATCATATTACAAAAATTAACAGAATAAATTTGACTGGGCACACCGTGCCATCACATTTTCAAGAAATAGTTAAAAATGCATGTAAAAAATTGCCTTTTTTGGTAAATGTTATTGATTATCTGTCCCTCGCGAGACAAAGTCAATTTCAACATGTGATAAACTGGGTGTGTGTATTAACATAAGGAGAAGGTAAACAAACAGGTTCACTTTAGTTTTCATTTGTTGTTGACTAAGGAAAGGCATTTGTCTCTTGATCTGCACTTACCTCTGTTGCTTAACCTTGCTTTGTTGCGCCATGGCTGTTGTATCGATAAAGATAAAATGTATTTCTTCAGGCTAAAAATCGTGATCAAGTAAAAGCACTTTCGTTTTTACAAGCTGACTACATGCTGAGTCATTTGAACGTATGGCAACACACGCAAGCAGCATTTTCGAAGCGTGTTCTTGTGCGTCTATTGGCGTACGCGCGTGGCCGGTGACACCCAAACATTTCCAGATGTTCTACGTCACGGAAAGCAATAAATTTATCAAGTCAGACTTTACTTACAGTTGCATGCTCGGAAGATACCTGTTTATAATAAACTTTCATATAAGGGAGATTTTGCGATGTCAATTACAGGGGCAAGTTTCAAAATTGTTACCTCAAAACACCAAAGCCTTGCTAAATATGTGAACAAATTATCATGCGAACTAATTGTGGTAACATTTTGAAACGTAATTAATAAATACACAAACTGTTGCAAACTGTTCACTAACCAGCATTTTGAAAGTATAATGATGTTAATGATCCTGGTTCGAACCATCTTGGGGACATTTCATCACCAAATCCACCCAATCTGACATAGAATATAGTCTTATGAATTTCTCCTTTTTTCCCTTCAGCAAATCAGCTCAAACTCCCATTAACTCGCCCGCATCCAGCCACCACGTCCACGATGCATACACCCCCCTGCCCACCCCTCCCTCCTCCCCTCACAAACCCCGGTCTGCCACTGCCAAGTCACTGTACTCCGCCAGGGTTCCCCCTCCCCTAACCCCCTCCCCTCTATCACCCCACAACCCGCCCCCACCACCAAATCATCCAACCATCGTCCACCCCGGAGCGGTGCTGGCTCTACTGGATTTACTGCCGTCCATACAAAGTGACACAGATCGCACGGTGAGTTCGAGATATATATATAAACTCCTCAAAACAAATTCGGAAAGTCAAGTTTGACTGACGATTTCTCTCTTGTTACTAAATCATTTCCCTTGAATTTGGTATCATTTGAAAGCCCTGTTATTCCTCTTTACAGTGATGTGTCATTTGTTATGATTGATCAATTGGGGGATGTGCAGTATAGCGAAGTACAGGGGTGGGTGGAAAGTGAAATGTCACAAAATTCACTGCTATTGTCATGCAGTGCATTCCCCTTTTGCTTGGAGGATGGGAATGTGTCAATGCACTTTTTGACAATAGCAATGCATTTTGTGACATTTCACTTTACACCCGCCCCCGTATTCAGCTGTGCTGCACATCCCCCAGTTGCTTAATCATAACAAATGACACACCATCGTAAAGAGGAATAACAGGGCTTTCCAATGATATAAAAACAAGAGAGAAATCGTCAGGCAAACTTGACTTTCCGAACTTATTTTGAGGAGTTTATATATATATATATATATATATATTTATGATATTTTGACATGTCTGTTTGTAATTTTTTTTTACAAATTGTACAGTATTTCAAAATTATTCAGGATTTTCTAGAAAACATTTCGGCAACTAAGGCCACTTTTACAAATGCATCAAAATTCCACACTGCTTCCTGTTTTTATGAAGCGACCCGTATTAGGCCATCCTCTTGCAACAGTGCCCCTTTATCGCACTCCCCAACTTCTGCGTACAGTGGCCCTGTTGAAACCGGCCTCATTTCGCTGGGGAACAAGCGACAGAAATCTTGTCGCCTCTCTGGACCAATCATGAGGCTTGTTTATGTGGCGTTCGGTGTTTTCCACGATCCACCTTGTTACCAGTGCCAACTTCCAGCTGTCCGATTTAATGCGCTCTGCGATTGGTCACTATTTCAATTAAACAGGACATTATGTTACTCGTTCTCCATCCCTCTGATTCATTTTATTAAAAAAATGCATAGTAGATAAAAATTCAAACCAATTTCGAGAAAATATAGAAATTTTGAATTTTCACTAAAACATGACTAATTTCATTTAATTACATCTAAAAATGAGTCGGGTGTGTGCTCGCTGAATTCAAAAGCGGGCTCACTCCACAGATGTGCGTTGATTTCCTCAGGGTATTGTATCGTCGCTTCACAGAGTGGAAATTCCCTGAGATCTCAGGATGGTATTAGGGAGGCATTCTTAGTTTTAATTCTTTGTAATAATTTGCATATCATGAATAATTCATATTATGAATAATTCATCTTTCACAGCTTGCCCTGCGGCTTCAGCTGCACATAGCTGACGTGATTCAAGACCTCGTCAAGAGCGAACGCAATCAACAGGTCATGTGTGAGAACAGCTTACCACAACGATTGCTACAGTTAGCATCAGCAGCGTTCGCTGACGAAGACCATCCACTACATGCTAACTTACAGCACATGCTGGAGAGATTGGCGTCACAAGCGTTGGAACCTAAAGATCTCAGGTTGGAAGTCAATCAACTTTCACAATGTCCAAAAAGGGTCGTCCAAAGTTGTCAACATTTCCACAATTCTTCAAAGCGTAGGAAGGGGAGGGGGCGGGGGCGGGGGGTCAAAGGCTGCGTAGGACTTTACATGCACTGTAAAATGTTGACATTTCATGGTAGTGACAACAATGTTGATAAGTAGTATTTCGGGAGAGGGAGGGGAGTCTTGAAAAAATACGCTCTGTAAAGTCATGAAAATATTGACAACTTTGGACGGCCCTTTAAACAGCTAGTATCCCCCATCCACATTTTTTAAGTTTTCCTGTTTATCATGGAGGTGTACGTGTCTACAACACCATCACAACTTGTTTTCCACAAAACATCGACAGCCTTTTGCTTAAAACGCAAAGCAGTTTCGACCCTCTTCACCCAAAATTCTGAAACGCTCGAGGTCACTTGGTATGTTGATGAACAGAGTTTTGACGTCATCCTGAGAAGAACACAAAACAGCCTGTGCAGTATTGAATGGAAAATACACGGAGTGAATGTTCATCATGCCTGTTTTGTCCCTGTAGGGATATGTCGACTATCGAAAAAGATGCAAATGCTGGATTTTTCGTCATCATTGGTAATCTCGAAAATCAGAAATGTTCACAGATTTACACATAACTTACACAATATAAACATGATGACGGTAGTAAATTTCCCCTGAAATGGTTTTGTCTGAAGTGCTATAGTTTTTGAGAAATAAGTAAAACAATTATTTTTCGTCTCATGAGGCGAAAATTCAATTCGCCCCAAAACCATTTCGCCCTACACCACTTTGCCCCAAAAGCCAACTTGCCCCCAAATCACTTCGTCCGAATGCCACTTCGCCCCAAAATACTTCGTGCACAGGCCGTGTTTCAGGGCAAAGTGATTCGGGGCGAAACGGTTTTGGGGCGAAGTGACTGTAAAACCTTTTTTGACTGTTTTCTCAAAAGTTAGACGAAGTACAGAGCTGGTTTTTGCTCAGGTTGGTTTTAATCATGCATATCTTCAATCACACAGGGGGATAAAACTATTTGCAACGGTTTACCAATCATGTGTTCTGCCTTTAAGAGAAGATGATGAAATAACTCAAGTGGATTGCTTTTCCATTTTACTTTAGGGATTTCTTGAGACTTGGCAACCCGCTCAACTGCAAACCCCTGGATGATTGCTGCAATCTTCCAGTGCAATGTAGCAGTTTAGACATAATGTCCACTCTACAGACCACAGACCAACAACAGCAGCAATTGACACTAACCGCTGCAACAACATGCTGCGCAATGTCGCCGGACTACTCCGATACAAACAGCGCCATCTCGGAGTTATCATCGCGCTGCTTGTGCAATCTCTGCGCCATTCAGGGCAGTGTCGTACCGCTGACTCGGGTCAAATGTCTGGTATCGATGACGACACCGCGAGACGTGCGATTGAACAGCACGTCAGTCACGCCGGCGTTCGCTGAATTTGACATGAGCGCTGAAGGTTACGGATGTCTGTACCTGCCCAGTATTGCACCGCAGTCGACGCCGTCGCAGAATGTCGTCAGTGTCGGAATGGCGGCTGGGGCAGATTCTGCTAACATCAGTGGAGTCGGAACAGGTCAGATTTTTATATTATTTTATTTTGATGAATAGTTTTAAATTGAAAATAATTTATAAGGGCGTGTTTGTTTCATGACAGATCCGAATCCAGATCCCGATCTGTTTTACCACGCAGAAACAAACGAAACCGCTCTCAACTCGGATCTCAAATCACGTGAATTGCAATTTATTTACCAAATTTGTCAAATTTCTGTTCCAAATTTCTCCCACGACATTCGTCGTAAATAAACAGGCATTCTAAATTTGTTTGTATCGTGTGTTGCCTCTGAAAACTGAAACGACACGGTTTTACTCACAGAAAATCTCCACGATGTTTACGTCGCCATTTTGGATCTAGCGCTGAACCATCTCTCGAGAAGGATTCCACAGATCACAGATCTCGATTAGGATGTGCGCGAAGTGAACGAGTTCACCTTGGATATGCGCCAATCTGAATCTGGATCCGTCCGAAACAAACACGCCCTAAGACACTGGTATATCATACACAACACAAAATGAACATTGAAATTACTAAACCGAAATATTCATTATTTTATTTTCTGGTTGTGTAGGCGAGAGGTCGTTTCCAGCCCAAACGGGTCTAACATACTCAATCTGGTTCTGTGTGGATCGTTACTGCACCATGGAATCAAACACACACCCTGTGAGGCTTCTCACTATCGTACGGAATGCCATCAGCACTGAGAATCACTCGGCATGTTTGAGGATTAGCATTGAAGGTCCAGAACGGAAACTGGTTATTAATACGTCGGAGGAATTACTCGCTAGATCAGGTGAGACAGGCTTCATTCGATGATGTTGCATTGACATGTTTAAGACAATGCTGGAGAACTGAAAGGAAAATAAGATTGCCATTGCTAAGATTACAATACATACAAGGGTAATAATAATAATGGTGGATTCTTATATAGCGCACATGTCCACCCTGCGGGGTGCTCCTGGCGCTGTTGCCATTATTACCGCTGCTATCAGGAAATCATCAGAACCATTTCGCTTTAACTAGGTGGCTGCTGGCTAGGCGCTCAACCCAGTGTTCTCCACGGGTTTTTCATTTGCTAGGGCGGCACCCCCCCCACCCCCCCCCCCCCGCGAAGCCCCGCCCCCATTTTTCTGTTACCTGGAATTAGTTTTATCCTTATATTATTCTATTGAACGCGGGATGCACATCAAGAAGGGATAATAAAGGACATGTTTCTGTCGTCACTATTCGTTTTTTCCTCAACGTTTTTGTTCACTTCCACCTCCAAAATTTCCTTTTTAAATTCATGACGATGTCTCTTCCGGCCGGTTGAACAAAAAAGGATTTTAAAAAACTGCAAACGCAAGTGACGCGCGACTGGCATTCACCTTCTTTTATGTCTTTTTGTTTTGATCGGTACCGAGTGGGGCACCTGTACTCCCTACGCGAAAAGTGCGCGTAAATAAAGTACCCGACTATGTTAGACGGATTTAGTCAACAGAGGGCGACATCAGTTCGTTTTCCTTGGGAGCGGCCCGTGTGCAGTGGTACATGTACATACATGATGTAAATACATGAAAGGTATCGTGACAATTTGTGCAGTGCAGCATTTCTTTTTGCTAGGGCGGTCGTGATTTTGCTCGGGCGGCACAAAAATTATGTAGGGCAGCCCGCCCTATGTGACTTGAGTCGCGACCTAGGACATAACTAGTGACGCAACTGGTAATACGGCTACCGTAGTGACAGGACTAGTGACATGCTTACAACGTTTTAATACATTTGAACATGTTTCTGGCAGATGACAAGCCCGATAACGACCCATCCGCCGTTAGGGTTTTCTGCCCTGAGCTGGCCGAGGAAGGCAAATGGCATCATTTAGGGGTCGTCTTTAACAAGGCAGTGCTTAAAAACAGCTCAGCATCGCTGTATGTCAACGGGACACACATACACTCACACAAGGTAAGATCAATTGTTATAAGTTTAATGAGGCATCTTGTGCAAAATTTATCTTTTTTGGAGAAAAAGTTCCAAAAAGAACCGTTAAAGTTCACTCCTCTAAATACAAAGAAGGTAATCCATCCAAAAAACTACATTGGTTCTTTTCATATTTTCATAAAACAACACAAAACAGTGTCCACTGCAAATTTGTCACATTGTGCCGTTTGTTAGGCACTCGCCGGGTTTTGCATATCCTATTCAATCTTTGCCATCCCTTATAATTCTTCAGTAATTTTGGCAGTGGTGTACTTGTCAACATCCAGGATGTCCTGATGCATTACTTTTTACTTGGAATTGCACTGTTTGCCGTATTTTTAGGCCGCCAAACATCGACATCACCGTGTGTGCGGCCGTCGTTAAAAAGAGAGTTTTTTCATCCCATCAAAAAACTTGACAAAATATGACAGAAACGGCATCGAATGATATGAATGACATGAATGACATGGTTGGATACAGCAATTCGTTTAACCTTGTTTTCCATCAAAACTGACATGCTTATTTGGTCCTGACAGCAATTTTACAGCATACCTTCTGTCCTTGGAAAGACACAGTGGCCGCCACCGCTGTACGATTTTGTTTTTCCAGACAGCGCGCGCTCGAAGCCAAATTGAACAAATGCGCGCACACGATGTACAATCTAGTTTAATTCTGCTTATTGTAAACACTCATGAACGAACACACTGCCCATGCGGCACGTGCTGAGTACACGATGGACACAACTATAGCACACACACCAATGGCGTTGTGTAACGAAATTGCACTACATTCATCTGAGCCCGCACGTATGTCAAAATATGAAAGGATTTGGCGCATGCGCAAACCGTGACATAGCCCCTTTAAGCCTTAGCTGAAAAGATGTGCTTACTGTAGCAGAGAAGTTGTGCTGATGTTACCACTATTTCACAGTTGCATCGTGCTTCAGTATGCACATGCTTAGAATTATGCATATTTGCCAACTAGTCCAATTTTATCGTATTTGTTCCGATTTTTAAGTGTTAAAAGTGTTGAAAATCAGAACAATCGGAACGGTCGACTTGACCTGACTCCCAACGCGCGCCGCATGTGTTGTGTACATGAAAATGGGTGCAGTACTAGGTCAACTTGACCGTTGTACAAACTCGACCGTTGCAAGTTTCACTACAGTCCGATTTTTTTTTAATCGGCAATGTTGGCAGGTATGGAAACAAATTTTTCCACTGAAGTTAAGCTGCTAATGGGTCTTTCTATAAATTAGGGGTCCAAAAGTGTGACATTTAGTGTCCCCCGTTACACCTGATGTGTTATTTTGGAGACAAAAATCATTAAAATGGCTTTTAAACCATTTTGTATGAATTGTACTTTATGTACTCACTCTTTAAGATGGAAAGTATTTAAAGAATGTGTCCTGAATTTACCCCAACATTGGACCCCTAATTTATAGAAAGACCCATATCCATGAAATTGGTCCCTGGTTAAGTTTCCGTGTGTTTACTATTTTGTATAAATTTGAACTTGAAACCTCTCCTCCCCCTTTCTCCCCAAGATGCCCTACATACAAACACACCCACCCGGAGCATCCAGCTCACCCGGCAACATCACCTCAGTCTACGCCTACATCGGCACCCCATCACACCAGCTTGGTTTGTCTCGTTTGCTATGGCGATTAGGCCCCACACACCTGTTTGAAGATGCTCTCACTTCATCAACACTATGTGCAATCTACCTGCTGGGACCAACGTACGTTGGGAGTTTTCAAGCACCTAGGATGGAAGGTATGTTTTTCTACCATTTTCTACCTCGATGGTCTTGCCATATTCTTATTTACAACTTTACAAACCTGAGGCCCGCTTCAAACGTCGCGCTTATGCCATGTCGAATTAAATTCAACTTGATTTTTTTAATTCGACACAGCACAAGCACGACGTTTGAAGCCATTTGGCTCGGCAAAATGAGTTCGACACGGCAGAAGATTTTAGCTCGACGGGCTAACTCAAACGTCGTGCTTTTGCTGTGTCGAATTTAATTCCATTCGAAGTCGGGTCGCAAGTTTGTGCACAACTAGGAATGCTCATGCTCGCAGCGCGTATGTGAGTAAAGAAATTAAAATAATAAATATGGCGACATACAATGGACAGAATGGAAAACGCACGTGTACAACGTCCATGACGTGCACAATACTCATCCGCCATGTTGAATGTATTTAAGCTCGACTGGGAGTTTGCAATTAAGTTCGACGTTTGAATCCACTGCCGTGCTAACATCGTGCCAACGTCGTGCTAAGTTGAATTTAATTTGACATGGCATAAGCGCGACGTTTGAAGCGGGCCTCAGAGTAGTTTATTAAGATTTAAGCATGGATTCACACTTTTTCACACGTTAATGCATGTAAATTTGACTCCCATAGCCAATAGCTGCCATCTTTTTGGACAACGTTTATTATTTAAATTGGTCAACAATGCAAGCACAAAATATGCAACCATTCATGTCCTCAATGAACAAAGAAACTGCCCTACAAGATGGTAGCTATTCGACACGATCTATTGCCTTGGAAAAATGCAGCATGTAGGAATTCTGGTGGGAAACTATGCATTGCAAACCACAGATTAAACTTGGACGGCAAATGTTTTTTGTAATTCTGTCATTTTCAGTGCGCCAGTTCACACCAAATTCCATCTACGCCTTATTTTCTTGGGAGGATGTGTCAACTTTACGCATGTTATGCAGTGTGAATCAATCATAAGCCTTTAATAATTCTTGTTCCACAGAGTTCAGTCCAGTGAAGGTCGACCTGACAGCACTTCAGATTCCTGAAGAGAAGATAGTCATTGGAATCCATACCCATGCTCTCTCTGTCAAAGATTAGAAAGACGTTCACGGACATTACTGCGTGAATCAACCTTAAGCCTTTCATTTCTTGTTCCACAGAGTTCAGTCCAGTGAAGGTCGACCTGACAGCACTTCAGATTCCTGAAGAGAAGATAGTCATTGGAATCCATGCTCATGCTCTCTCTATCCTGACCATCTCAAAGATTAGAAAGACCTTCAACAAATTTGATAGCAAGTGTGTCGCTAAGCAGGTAAGATTCCACACATATTGCATGTATCGTTTGATAGTTACATTAACAGCAACCCAGTGTGTCTTATTCAAAATTTTGAGTCAACATCCCTAAAAGTTAGACTCCAAAATTTCAGATTATTTCCAAACAATTTTTATTTTGAATGATTATCCAGCTGGGACTCTCAACCCATGAGAATTCAACCCCCATCCGCATCATCCATAACTCGGCCTGTCATCTCAGTGGGAGCGGACGATCATTTGGAGCTGTGCTCATCGGAAATATTGGTAAAAAAAATTGAAATACAGAACGTTGTGTCCTGTTGACCCATTAGTCCTTAAAGCTCCCAAAACCACCCTGCAGCTTTCTCCTCAAAGCATCCCAAACCACCCTGCAGCTTTCTCCTCAAAGCACCCAAAACCGCCCTGCAGCTTTCTCCTCAAAGCACCCCAAACCACCCTGCAGCTTTCTCCTCAAAGCACCCCAAACCACCCTGCAGCTTTCTCCTCAAAGCACCCCAAACCACCCGGCAGCTTTCTCCTCAAAGCACCCCAAAACCGCCCTGCAGCTTTCTCCTCAAAGCACCCCAAACCGCCCTGCAGCTTTCTCCTCAAAGCACCCCAAACCGCCCTGCAGCTTTCTCCTCAAAGCACCCCAAAACCGCCCTGCAGCTTTCTTCTCAAAGCACCCCAAACTGCCCTGCAGCTTTCTCCTCAAAGCACCCCAAAACCGCCCTGCAGCTTTCTCCTCAAAGCACCCCAAAACCGCCCTGCAGCTTTCTCCTCAAAGCACCCAAAACCGCCCTTCAACTTTCTCCTCAAAGCACCCCAAACCGCCCTTCAACTTTCTCCTCAAAGCACCCAAAACCGCCCTTCAACTTTCTCCTCAAAGCACCCAAAACCGCCCTGCAGCTTTCTCCTCAAAACGCCCCAAACCGCCCTGCAGCTTTCTCCTCAAAGCACCCCAAACCGCCCTGCAGCTTTCTCCTCAAAGCACCCCAAACCGCCCTGCAGCTTTCTCCTCCAAGCACCCAAAACCACCCTGCAGCTTTCTCCTCAAAGCACCCAAAACCACCCTGCAGCTTTCTCCTCAAAGCACCCCAAACCGCCCTTCAGCTTTTTCCTCAAAGCACCCCAAACCGCCCTGCAGCTTTCTCCTCAGAACGCCCTGTATTTCTTTTATGTTCAACTCAGTGTAATTCAAGTTTCTGTAAACACACCCTCAATAGACCTGAAACGTAATGACGTCACGCAATGTTTACCGCGGTGCATTATGGGTGAAAAGTGGGACGAAATCTCTGCATCTCTAGTTTGCGTGCGTTGTATGCATAGCTCGTAGCGTATTATAGTCTAGTCTAGTCATTCTAAAATTAATCTATGCCGCAACATTTAAATAAACAACATATTAAAAATCTAATTGTTTCTTTTGAGTGGAAAGGTGTTTTTGAAAATGTTTCGCGATGGTAGGTGCATGGTAATCACGACCACTTAAGCGAGCACCTGATTTGAACACTGCCCTCTGCTCGCAAGTGGTCGTGATTTCCATGCACCTACCATCGCGAAACATGTAGGTTGGAGTACGTTACCAGACTAGTTTCTGAGACGTCGTCGTCTGCTCGCAAGTGGTCGTATTACTACGCATCCACTATGACGAAACATACATACTGAGGAACGTTACCAGACTAAATTTTAATTATTAATGTTTGTCTTCAAAAACTGCTTCAAAAACACCTTTCCACTCAAAAGAAACAATTAGATTTTTAATATGTTGTTTATTTGAATGTTGCAGCATAGATTCATTTTAGAATGGTTTTTATTGCAATTAGTTCTAGGTCAAATCGTAAATTGACTAGACTATAATACGCTAGGAGCTATGCATACAACGCACGCAAACTAGAGATGCAGATGATTTTAAAACTTTAAATTCTTGTAATTGTGAGAAATTCTTGACTTTTTACGACAGGTGTGAGAACCTTCTGTCCAAAGCCTGTAGCCAGCACGCTGCAGAACATCGGTGGGTCAGCGCCTTTACTGGGGTTGATCGCAATGTCGACAGACGTAGAGGGCTTATACGCAGCGGTTAAAGCGTTAGTCTGTGTTGTCAAAAACAACGGACCGGCGATGGCCGAGATGGAACGAACTAGAGGATATCAGGTAAGACAAAGCATCAGTCTATTTAATAGATACTGTTAAAGCCTCAATTGCTCACGTTTAAATGACGTAACTTTCCTACAAATTGCCACGTGCATCATGATTTTGAGCATATTTTTTTGTGACGCGCATCGGTTGCGCCGTATTTCGAACAAATTTCGAGCAACACGCGCGCGTGTTTGGAACATGTTTCAGCGTGTGCGTGCACGTACTTTATAGCGTTTGATACGTAGTAGCCAGGGGCGGATCCAGGATTTTGAAAAGGGGGGACGTGAAATTTTTAAGCATGAAATGCTGATGACAATGAAATAGCGAGCGCGTAGCGCGAAGCCCTGACGGCTTCTAGATGGATTCTAGATGCTCTGTGGTGCGATCTGAGGCAATATTTAACCACTTTAAGCAGGAAAAGTGTACTTTTTTTGGAAAAGGGGGGGGCGTGCGCCCCCCACGCCCCCTGGATCCGCCCCTGGTAGAATTTTTTCCACGAAGATGCCGTCTGTGAACGTGATCAATACATAATTTACGTACCCAAAATTTTATTTCATGAGTTGACTAAAATAAAATCGTGCATGGATTTTCCAGGTTTTCTGCAGTATTACTGCATCTATGATGCTGAAATTTCTACAAGGCAGTTTATCAACATTACTATTTAGTTATGTAATGCTGTCGTTCCTGTTTCTATTAGTTGTCCAGTCGTGTAATATGTCTTAAACAACATGAAGTTGGACTTAGTTAAACTTGATTTTGTTTTCAGATTTTGGCCTTTCTGCTCAAGAAGAAGAAACACCTGTTAAACAGCCACATTCTGCATCTGACGTTCTCATTGGTTGGAACCATCGACAGTGGACGAGAGACGACCATTATCCCACATCGGACGGCGTTTGAAGACCTGCTGTGTGATTTAGAGGTAAATGATGCAACCATTGTATAAGGGGCAATCCAAAGTTGTCAACATTTTCACAGTTTTACAGAGCGTAATATTTTTCAAGACCCCCCTCCCTCCCCCGAAATACTACTCATTAAAGGCCCAGTGTAGTATCATTTGCAATGACCCCAAAAAGTAATCGACGAGTTTACAGGGGAAAAGTCCTGAAAGTAAAGATTGAATTAATAGCAACTACCCAATGAAAGGTTTCCGCTCAAAATTATATAATTTTACCAGAAAATAATTTATTTAGATCGTTTGCAAACGATTTACTTATTTTTTGTTCGCATCTACGCGGTCCAAAATGCATGGGCGCTGTGTACTCCGTGTGCGTGTTCCAACGCGATGCATTTTTATGGATCGCGCGCACACGCAGTATGTGTGCCACAGAGTGCATGACGCAAGTCACATAGTACCAGATCAACTGAGAACAAATATTTGAAACAACCCGCCAAGACCAGAAAACCACATATGGATTTTCAGGGTTTTTTTTAAACGTGGTACATTTGACAAAGCTGAGATTTCTTCGGATGAGTTTGTTGATGTCTTTCTTTTGATTTATAATGGTTTTATTCGCAGAATCGCTCAAAAACAGATCATCTACAGGGCCTTTAATAGTCCAAGTTGTATATCAACTTGTGTTCTTAGCATGAATAGCACAACACCAATCAATTGTAATACACATCACATAAGATTTTTACTGCTAACCCATTTTTAAAGCAAACAAAATTTGGATTAAGCACATTTCTCTGCAAAACGGCTTAATGAAATTGGTTACGAAGTTACGAAGATTTTTGAAAAACCTTGATTTATATCTGATACGTTCACCTATCCATCTGCCCATTGACAGGTCTGGCACAACGCGCCCTACGATCTCCAACGCTCACTCTACGATCATTTCTACGAGCTCCTGACCGATTCTAGCGAAACCGACAAGAATCGTAAAATGTTGCGTCAGTTACGCATGGCCAACAGGCTACTGTACATGCTCCATGACCCCACGCTGACCCACGCAACGATTCAGTCCATCGCTAACCTTCTTGGTGTTATGCTCCAAGGAAACTCAAGTAGTGGAGACCTGCTTCTGTGAGTATAGACCGTAGCCAATAGCTGCCATCTTGTGGGGCAACGTTTGTTGCTTAAATTGGTCAACAATGTAAGCACAAAATGTGCAACCATGCATGTCCTCAATGAACAAAGAAACTGCCCTACAAGATGGCAGCTATTTGATACGGTCTATTTGGTGTTTTCAAGTCGAATGTCGAGTATCATCAGTTTAGGCCATTTAACTAGTTGAAACCGGGATTATTTTTCGCAAAAAAATGCAAATTTAAAAACAAAAGGGAAATTTGATTGGCCGATTTTGTCTTAACGGAGGCTCTGACTATTTCATGGAAACTGTAACCTTAAAGGGCCTGTGACATCCAAAATAACTTTGTGCCTAAGCTTTGCTTCATAATGATGGAATACTTGTTCAGCAAGCCATACTATTGTTCGTTTGGATGTAAAATCAATAAAAAGTGGCCTTTTGCAACTTTGAAGATTTCATTGCAATAAATCACAGACAGAGGGCGCTGTTTTGAGTGCATCACATAAGAAGACAGAAGGGAAAAGTTAGGAAAAAACATAAGACTTTAAGTTGGACTTGTGGCAAATTGCTGCAGTTTCTACCCCCAGTTTTATCATGGCTTACAGCAGGCAACATGTAAATCAAACTCAAACAGCCATGGATTACAAAAGTTTCAGGAAAATTGAGAAAAAAGTGGAATCGTTTGTGCACAATTGTATGTGATTTTCCTGTCTGTGCCTCTTGTGACATAGTGACCTTGGTCATGAATATGCATATTTGCATTAGCATAAAAACTAAAAACCTTCGTTTTAACCCCCAAAGCAAGCTCCAAATAGGATTTTTATGACTTTAACTGAGTAGAGTGGTTTTAAAGCATAGATTTCATTGATAAAAATCCTAAATAAGGGGCCCTTTAAAGGTTTGCTAGCTTCAGAGGCAAAATTTGCTGAACTCTAGTGACGCAACAATGCCCGTTCCCAAGCACTCGCGTGCATAAGCACGCCATGGCCATGAAATAGCCGTAAGGTTTGCTCAACGTTTCTGCTACAGTAAGCACACGTTCTCAGCTAGAGCTTAAGCACCGCCATGAAATTGGCCCCAGGACAAGCACCAAAAATGTCTACATTAAGTTGTATGAATCTTATTACCAAAAGATCATTCTTTGTAACACTCCGAGTCAACCATACAACTATACATTGCCAGAATGTGTTTACACGTTCTGCAACGTCAAGTGGTTAATTAGGATTTTCTGATGTAATTTTACTGTGACCTGTGGTAAAATCTTTATAATATGCTCGGGTGGGACTTGAACCAACTACGTGCAAGCGGAATGACGTAACAATACAGCCACTCATTGTTTGTGTTGAGTACGTCAAATTTGCTATAGTTTTTATTACGCTCTTTAACTGATTAGCCCTCAGCACTAGAGCCACATCCGAAGTCTCTGGAGCATTTTTAGTAACAAAATTCTGCTTTAGCGAAGCGCCTACGATGTCGAATTCACGGACCAATGCTAAACCCCATAGGCCATTTTATTATAGTACTCCAAACAATCCCATGAACCCATGCGTGATGTGGTTTTGTTTACATTGTTGGCGTCATCTCTCATTCGGTCAATTTCCTGCCACCAGTGTTGGTCAGTTCATTGCGTCCACCTTGCCCAACTTGTCAGCTGATGAGAGAACAGTCACCATGGATGAACTGCAGTGTCTCGTCTCGGATACGGATTCGCAAAAGGGAAGTCGAGGTAAACAAAATAAAAGGTGTTTCACTTGCTTTTTATTTGAAAATAAAAGACACAATTTCGTCATCAAAACTTGTGCATCTGTCAGTTGTTTTCTGCACTCCTCCCCTTGCCCTGCCCCACTCCTTAGGTGGGGATTTGGTGGTCACTTTTTTAATGCCCCACGGTAGGAATTTGAAAAACATTTATATTGTCAACTAGCCACTGAGACCTGGGTCCTATTTCATAAAGCCCACTTAGAAACATTCCTAAATAAACAATCTTAACTTATGTTTTTAAAGATAGGGAAAATTAGATTTTATTGTTCATAAATCCACTTAAGAATGTTTTTAACTTATATGAAAAAGGAGTCGGGTCGTGCATTCAAATCAAGTAACAGTTCTCGCCAGTTAGTACAAATTGTCAAGCAATGTATTTAGATCAAGTAGTAGGGGGGCAGAGGGGTGACAACACAATACTTTTTGAGCCCCAAGCGCCGCCATACCCCCCCGCCCCGCGACACCAGTGGATAGGGTGTTGATTATCCCTCATACTGTCTTCTCTTTGGGGCCGTCCAAAGTATTTTTCAAGAGCCCCTCCCACCCCCTGAAATACATTTATTTGTCAACATTTTATAGTGCATGTAAAGTCCTAAAGGCCCTCAACCTCCTCCCCCTTCCTACACTCTGTAGACCCGTAAAAATGATGAAAACGGCCTGTTAATGCTCGATAATTTGCCATTTTTTAATCCAGACAACGAGAGTATGTCTGAAGACTGGACTGGGAATGTATCACCCCACGGCATTCACCTCAGGAATGTGCTACTTGATGTCATCTTGAAATTACTTGTCACACCCAATACACACAGTGTCAGCCCAAGGTATGCTCAAACAGTCATTAATTAGGGATTAAAAGTAGGTTTGGCCAATCTTAAACATACGTTTAAAAACAGCTAGGGGTCCTGGGCGCTGATAATGCCCGAGCCGGCACTTTTTCGTGTAAATCGGTAAAACTCAACAAAATTAGCTCGTCGTTTTGCATTCACTTTCCTACAGTGTCAACACCGCGTTTGTACAACTGCTAGCTGTGCGTGAATTTGTTTTTGTTCGATCGCGTGCGTAATGCAGGCGTGTTGCGCCCTCACGCACACGACCATGCACAATTTGCTTTCGGGCGCGTGCAGTTTCTGAGTGCATGTGCGTGTTCTGTATACCTGTGGGCACAAACGCGGGCCAGCCGGCCGGGCATTATCACTGGTCATTATCGCTAGTTTAAGACTCCATGTGACGTGCTCTCGGCCAATAGGGATGCGTAAACTGTCTAAGGTATTTATAAATGCTTTATCGAAATAACTGGGCCCAAATCCATGCATGGTCTTTGTGTTAAATGAATGGTATAAAAAAAATTCTGCAGACAATTAATAAATAAAAAAATAAGCATAAGGTACCATTTTACACAGGAGAAAATAATGTGGTAGTTGTTACCATTGCTATCAACACTGTGAGTGAGGTTTCTCACATCAATTTATGAAGTAAATTTGTGAGTGACTGCAAATCTCGTCTGGATTTTTGTAACTCTCTTTTGTACCATTTACCGTCATCTCAAATTGCACGTCTTCAGAAACTCCAAAACTGTGCAGCTCGTGTTGTAACTCGTTGTACAC
The DNA here is from genome assembly GCA_037783545.1 of Henricia sp. BOLD:AAB3569. Classification (NCBI taxonomy): domain Eukaryota; kingdom Metazoa; phylum Echinodermata; class Asteroidea; order Spinulosida; family Echinasteridae; genus Henricia; species Henricia sp. BOLD:AAB3569. The sequence continues at coordinate 2,050,874 of JBBELK010000620.1, forward strand.
GTAGAACTCTCATTACACCTATTATGCATTTATTTATTTATTTATTTATTTCTTATTTATACTGGGGAACCTATATTCAGTTTATAAAAACTGTTCTCCCATAGTTAAAATATGTAAAAAATAAGCATTAAAACAACAAGAATAATTGATTAAAAATACAATCACAAAACAATTACAGATTTTGAGAGAGGTGCTCCTTAAGCGTGTTTAAGCTTGTTGGAAGAGGATTCTTCAGTAACAATGGCAGCTTGTTCCATGATTGCACACCCCGGAATTGAAAAGTTCTCTTACCAAATTCTGTCCTTGGGCAAGGGAGGCAGAGATTACCTGCTACACAATACCTAGTTCGATAAGAGTGTTGCTCACTAACATAAGAAAACAAGCTGCTAAGGTATGTCGGAACCATACCACTTAAGCATTTGTAAACCATTACATTAAGATGGCGTTCACGTCTAACTTGTAGGCTATCCCATCCCAATTTGTTAAAAACAAATGAGCTTGATGTTCCTGGTGGAACCTTTAAAATAACTCTTCCAGTCCGATTTAACATAACATCAAGACGTTGCACGTGTGTTTTGGCAGCATTGCCCCAAACAAGGTCACAATAATCAAATTGTGTAAAAATGAACGACTTGACAAAAAGATTAAGCGTCCTAATGGGCATTCGCTTCATTGGCTCCCTGTTGTACAACGAATTGAGTTCAAAATTCTTCTGACAATTTATCATATTGTACATGGCTCTCCACCAGCATATAACAGCAGTATAATTAAATTACAGCAACATGGCGCTCGTTACCTCTGCTCTTACAGTGCTTGCCAGCTGACAGTTCAACGTACCACCAACACATGGGGAGATAGATCATTTTTACATGCTGGTCCATTCCTGTGGAACAAACGTCCTCAGACCATCCGTTCACTCACAAATCTCTCTGATTTTAAGAGTGCACTCAAAACAAACATGTTTAACCTTCTTTTTTATTATTATTATTATTATTATTTCTGGTATTCATACCAAGGATTCCTCAATAGTGCTCATTGCACTGTCACTCGCAAGCGTGAGGAAACCCATGAAGAATTAGAATTATAATTAGAAATGGCCAGAGACACCGGGGATGATCCCCCTTGCTCTTCACGAAAGAATGCTCTGGGATCTTTAGAGTGCGTTTTCATTACCTAACACACTGGACCAACGGCTTTACATCCCTTCTGAAGGATGGAGCAAGTGTGGTTGAGTGCCTTGCCCAAGGGCACAGGTACCGTAGCCGTGCATGGGGAGGTTCAAACCTGCAACCCCAAGTTTTCACCTATGATTGCGAGTCAATGACCTAAACCGCTCGGCCACGGTACTAAGTATTCTGTTTCATTGTTATGCGCCATGAGCGTCATTTATGACGGATACCGGCGCAGTATAAATATTCGTTATTATTATTATTATTAATGTTGTATTCAACAAGTTGAATGTAATTCATCGAGGGCGTTTTTTTACCATGGCAGTATGTGCGAGGAGATCCAGAAGGTTCTAGGCTATGATTGGCTGTTACTCCTCATGCAAAGCCACGTTCATTCCACGACCGTCATCGCGGGACTGCGCATTCTCCTCGCTATGCTACACAGTCTGTCGGCGATCAGCAAATTCCGCGATGGAACATTCGGTGGTGGATGGCTGGATCAGACTGAAGCAGTGCTGCAGAACAGGATGGGAGTAGTTCTTGGTAAGCCTCTGACATGCTAAACAACTTTTTGCCTAATCTTTGCTTCATATTATGGATTACTTGTTCAACAAGACATGCTATTGTTCGTTTGGATGTAAAATCAATAAAAGGTAGCCTTTTTTAACTTTGAAGATTTCATTGCAATAAACCACAGACAGAGGGCGCTGTTTGGAGTGCATCACGCAAGGAAGACAGAAAGGAAAAGTTAAGAAAAAACATAAGACTTCAAGTTCGACTTGTGGCAAATTGCTGCAGTTTTCTCCTCCAGTTTTATCATGGCTTACAACAAGAAACATGTAGAACAAACTCAAACAGTCATGGATTACAAAAATTCCAGGACGTTTGAGAAAAAGGTAGAATCTTTTGTGCACAGTTGAATGTGATTTTCCTGTGTTTGCCTCTTGTGACATCGTGACCTTGGTCATGAATATGCATATTTTCATTAGCATAAAAACTTAGTTTTAACCCCCAAAACAAGCTCCAAATAGGATTTTTATGATTGTAACTGAGTATATTGGTTTTATAGCATAGATGTCATTGATAAAAATCTCAAATAAGGGGCCCTTTAAAGGGATGTAGACCATATCGAATAGCTGCCATCTTGTAGGGCATCTTTTATTGTTTCAATTGGTCAACAATGAAAGCACAAAATGTGCAACCATGCATGTCCTCACGGAACAAAGAAACTGCTCTACAGCTATTCGATACTTTCTATAGGGCCAGACACATTGTCCGAAAGAATGTAACATCCTGATTATTGAGAGCATGTGCTATCTAGTGGCTAAACAGCTGTGCTCATGATTGAGCGGTTGTGGGTTCGATCCTCACTAGTCAAACATGTTTGTGTTTGTGGACAACACATTTAATTTTAATTGGCTCGTCAACCCAAGCAATATTTCGGGAGCTGTTAGGGGGAATGCCACAATCCAACTGCTGATAGGGTTGTGCCACCTAGTTGAAGCAAGATGGTTCTGGTGATTCCCTGATGGCCGTGGTAATAATGGCAACGGCGCCAGGAGTTGCCTGTAGGGGGAATGCCACAATCTAACTGCTGATAGGGTTGTGTGCCTTGGCCAGGTAACCACCTAGTTGAAGTGAAATTGTTCTGGTGATTCCTGATGGTAGTAATAGGAATGGCAACAAGATTTTGTGAAATTGGCTGCTGGTGGCATTGCTGGTAAGGCCCTGTAGATGATCTGTTTTTTAGCGATTCTGCGAAAAAACCATTATAAATCAAAAGAAAGACATCAACAAACTCATCCGAAGAAATTTCAGCTTTGTCAAATGTACCACGTTTAAAAAAAATATGAAAATCCATATGCGTTTTCCTGGTCTTGGCGGGGTGTTTTAAATATTTGTTCTCAGTTAATCAGGTACTATGTGGCTTGCGTCATGCACTCTGTGGCGCACATCATATACTGCGTGTGCACACGATCCATAAAAATGCATCGCGTTGGAACACGCACACGCAGTACACGGCGCCCATGCATTTTGGACAAAAAATAAGTAAATCGTTTGCAAATGATCTAAATAATGTCATCTTTACGGATTATTTTCTGGTAAAATTATATCATTTTGAGCGGAAACCTTTTATTGGGTAGTTGCTATTAATTCAATCTTTACTTTCAGAACTTTTCCCCTGTAAACTCGTCGATTACTTTTTTGGGTCATTGCGAATGATACACTGGGCCTTTAACCGTAATCCTGACCAGAATATCCCAAACAAAACAAATTTTCAATATTCCTTTTCTCATTCAAATTATGATTGTTTCTACTTACAGGTTTCAACCTTGGCAAAGGAAAGAAAGGACCCCAGAACCGTGAGATCAACCAGGAGACATGCCACATGCCAGGGTTTACTGTGATGCAATGGCTGCTGCCAAAACACGCCTGCGTGCCGGAGATCTACTTGCTGTTGATGGCCATGTCACTGGGACAGCATGTTAGAGAACTGCCGGAAAACTGCCAGGTAGGAAAAGCTACGTTGTCCTGATCATAAGTGTGTTTACAAATGTCAAATTCACTGTAGTTTATATTGCACATTTCAACTGATTGTGGTGCAGTTAGCCCCTGGCATTGTACCCACCGCTGTCTACAACTCATTGGTTTTACCCTCCTCCAAACCTGTTCCCTCAACTTCCCCTGACAAGTAAATAGACCGATCCAGTAAGCTCCGCCCATTTTGGAATTGACCAATCACAGCCTCAGGTTTAGGTAACCAAAAAGCGGATCTCCATTTTGGTTACCCGAGTCCTCAAAATTGTGTGCACAAAGCTATGGCAAATGCAGCACGAGTGATGCAAAAACACCATTAACATCATTTTTATCAGCACAGAGGAGGCTAGCGGGTTTAAAACGGATTGTAATAAGACTATCCTAACCTACTTTTAATCCCTTCATAAATGTGTTTTTGTGTAAACGTGAAAAACTTACCAAAATTAGCTTGTCGTTATGCTAAGTTTTGCATTCACTTCGTTCTAGATGTGTGTCGAGATGTTTTTGTTCGATGGCGCGCGTTATGCGTATTGCAGGCGTGTTGTACATGCACGCATACGACCGGATACCTAAGTGCACATTTTGCGTTCGAGCGTGCAGTTTCTGTGTGCGTGTGCGTGTGCTGACCAGGGCGCGGACGCTGACGCACGGCACGGCCACGCGACTCTACTGCACACGTACATGGCACATGTGGCATGTTGCTAGGTAATTTCTAAATGGGCGGAGCTTACTGGATCGGTCTATTGTTCTATAACCCTTTGTATTCCGTTTCTCCTTCATACAGCTTGATCTGAATTCAATGTGGCAGTTTATATTCGGCGTTCCTACCAATCAACCGCTGTCTAATCGACTATCAACCAACATCTGCACTGATGCTATACTGGTCATTCTGGCACAGATACGAGCTATGCTTAACCACGTGAGTCATAAAAACTAAACAAATTAATAAATAAACCATATCAAATAGCCGCCATCTTGTAGGACAAGTTTTTGGAAATTTAAATTGGTCAACAATGCAAGCACAAAATGTGCTACCATGCTGTTTGGCCGCCGATCAGCGATCCACATATTCATTGTTGTCTGTGGAATATGTGAATGGGAATATGAGTGGGAACGAGTCTAGCTAAAGCTAGCTTCACGCAGACGGCCGGCCGGCCGGCCGCGTTTCCATGTATTATTTGGCTGCATTCATTATGTGAGCTCACGTAGTAGTACAGACTGACACTGAAGCTAGTATAGCTTCTGTAAGTGGAAACGTCCATGTCTCCGAAAATGCGTTATTTCTCGAGACTAGTGTCGCGACAAAGTCAAAGAAGGCCAGAATAATGGAGACTCCTCCCAAGAAAAGAAGGAGCCTTTCTGAACAGAAATACCTTCCAGAGTTCTCTATACGAATGAGTGGCCTGTTATTGTGCGATCTAAGCTTGACAGTTTCCATGCATTTTGCGTTCTTTGCAAGTGCGACTTCAGCGTCAGACATGCGGGCAAGAAATTGTCAGTTTTATCATCACGGAACTACGGCCTAGATACATGGCGATACACGTACATGTACATGTAGTAGGCTTGGGGATTGCCAACATTTTTAAAATTGAATTCGATTGCCTTCAAGAAATGTGATTCCATTCAGATTTGATTCCATTTTTAAAACAAAATTTGGCACTATAATATTAACAAATCTTGCGAACCTGACTTGTAACACTGCAATTTTTCTGGTATTTTGTAACTTCTGCGTCCATTAACATTTGGAATCGCCGCGTACGACCTGAAATCGGCAAAATACTTTTCGGCAATGCTAGTGCTACTCTTTTTTGGAATCCGATGTTGTCATCTCTGCTCCTGGCGCTGTTGCCATTATTATCACTGCCATCAGGAATTCACCATGCAGCACCATTTTGCTTCAACTAGGTGGCTGCCCGGCCAATGCACACAACCCCATTAGCAGTTAAATTGTGGTGTTCTCCCTAATGGCTCCTCAAATTACTTAGGTTGACGCGGCAATTGAGACTAATGTCTTGCCTATGGACACAAACATGTTGGCTCTAGTCAATCTCAAATCCTAGACTTGATTTGAGTCTAGCTGTGTACCCACTAGACCACACATACTCTAAATAATTGTTTTCAATCCTAAAATGTTATTTTAAATTGAATTACATACGGCTGACACACACACAAAAAAACTTAAAATTAATGTTTGCAGAGATTCTTAGGCCCGCTTCAAACGTCGCGCTTATGCCGTGTCGAATTATATTCAACTTGGTACGACGTTAGCACGGCAGTGGCTTCAAACGTAGAACTTAAGTGCAAACTCCCAGTCGAGCTTAAATACATCCAGCATGGCGGATGAGTATTGTGCACGTCATGGACGTTGTACACGTGCGTTTTCCATTCTGTCCATTGTACGTCGCCATATTTATTATTTTGATGCACTTGTTGGTTATTTCTTTACTCACATACGCGCTGCGAGCATGCGCATTCCTAGTTGTGAACAAAATTGCGGACCAACTTCGAACTGGAATTAAATTCGACACGGCAGAAGCACGACGTTTGAAGCCGAGCCGTGCTAGTGCCGCACTAAATTGAGTTAGCACGGCAGACCCTGTCGAGCTAAATTTTTCTGCTGTGCCGAATTTATTTTGCCGAGCCAAATGGCTTCAAACGTCGTGCTTGTGCCGTGTCGAATTAAAAAAATCAAGTGGAATTTAATTCGACATGGCATAAGTGCGACGTTTGAAGCGGGCCTTATTCAACTATTTTTTCCCTTCCAAAATCCCAGATGGTTGATCCAGATGAAGACATTCCATGGATCAATGAGTACCCAGTGACACTGATTCAGTTTCTGCTCTACTTGTACCACAACGTCGCCGATTTCAAACCCGTCTGCATGAGTGCTGCGTTTCTCTGTGGTATGGCGTCTACCATGTTCCCGTACATTCCCATTACAGAACAGGTAAGAGATGCAGAGTAGCACCACAGGTTTATGAGACGTGTCTCTTGCTGCAAACACTGGCATTAAACGTTGTTTGATGCGGTGCAGTAACTGAAGGGTGTAAAATATACAAAATATGTCAGGAAAAAGGTCATAATACGTGAGCCTGTGGGAAGTAATTTAGCCGGCTATAGATTACTTTTACATAACTTCCGACCACAGCTATAAAGTTATTGAATGCAGCCACATTAGGTTTTGTATTTCATCCAAATTACAAAAGTTGCACAAGCTATGCACCTTTTCCAGAGCTGCCAAGCCTCCCGGATTTTTCAACAAATTCTTCGAAAAATGACTAATTTTGTGATTCCTGACATGTATAAAAACCTATTTTTTATCGAAGTTGGGTGCCAAGCAGCAAAATATTCTTTTTTGATTTGTAATGTTGGCCTCTCTAAATATTTACCATTCCTGTCATATACCCTGCATGGTTTGGATTTTGGTTGTGTCTTTTCGTTATTACTGTTATATTTATACATGTAGGTGTGCTCCCCTATTGAAGAGTATGTCATTCTGGTTAGTATATCCCATCTTCCAAGGGCAGCATTTTTATTTGCGCAAATAATCCCTGCATAAAGAGTGAAATGTTTGCAGAGGGACGTTGTATCTTTCCATGTGGTAATAAGGGATCTCTATACACATAGAAAGATAGAAAATCACAAAGACTCGAGCTTAAAGGGCCCCTGAAATGTTCAATAACTTTATGCACAGTTTTTACTGCATATGAAGGATTACTTGTGTAGAAAGACTACTGTTCATTTTGACTACTGTTCATTTTGATGCCCCATGAATAAAAAAGTGACATTTTTCAACTTTGAACATTTCTTTACATAAACTCACAGAAAGAGGGCGCTGTTTCGGGCATGTCACTTTAGGAACACACAGCAGAAAAGCAAAGAAAAAACATAAGACTTCAAACTGGAATTGTGGAAAAATGCTGCAGTTTTCAGCCTTAGTTTGTTCATGGTTTGCAACAGGCAACATGTAAAACAAACCCAAACAATCATGGGTTACAAAAGTTTCAGCAAGTTGGAGAAAATTGTGGTAACTTTTGTGCACAGTTGAATGAGATTTTCCTGTTTTTTCCTAATGTGACATCACCACTTTGCTTATGCATATGTTAATTTTCATTAGCATAAAAATCAAAAACCTTGATTTTAACCCCCCAAACAACTTCCAAGTAGGGTTTTTATGATTGTAAATTAATGGACTAGTTCCATAGCACAGATTTCATTGATAAAAACACCATTTCAGGGCCCTTAAAGCCGAATCTAATGATTTAAATAGGCAGTGCATGGTTCTCCCCCTTTCTTTCTCAGGAGCCCAACATAGGATCATAAAACAAGAATGCTTTTTGCCTCTGTAAGCATTTTACTCAATTCTTGGGTTTCATTTTCTTTTCTTTTTTATTTATTTATTCACCACATCCAACAGCGGAACGACCGCCAATTACAGGAATGGATCAATTAACATAGATATTTGAATAACTATCAACTTCTAAGTTGAATTGGAAACGGCCAGAGACACCGGGGAATCCCTCCCCTTGCTCTTCACGAAAGAATGCTCTGGGATCTTTAAAGTGCGTAACCGAAACCTAACACGCTAGACCAACGGCTTTACATCCCTTCCGAAGGATGGAAAAAGTGTGATTAAGTGCCTTGCTCAAGAGCACAAGTGCCACAACCTGTCACGGCCCGGAATCAAACCCACATTCTAGTACTGGCACAGGAACTTGAGTTCGAAGCACTAGACCGCTCGGCCATAACACCCCACAACGGTTGCTATCCGCCATTACTGTGTCCATACTATGGCACGCCAAAGCGAAATAATTCAATACTGATAATTGTACCATCAATCCTGAAAAACGAGTCTCGACATTTTTAAGAACATGCCAAAAGCACGGTATGCCGGTGCAAACAGTCTCAACATTCAAAAGTCATGCCAACCTTCTTTTTTTTTTTCTTGTGCAACATTTGCAAAAAAATGCGGCAACATTTTTAAAAATTATTTTCGCTTTGGCGTGCCATAGTATAGACACAGTAATGGCGGATAGCAACCGGTTTTTAAGAAAGTGAAACCCAAGAATATGTAAACTCAAATGTTAATCCCAGCATGTTTTATTTTCTTTCTGTTTGTTTGTTTGTTTGTTTCCTTTGTTTGAATGTGGTGTTAGTTTGGCTTCAAATTTATGTTTATATTTTTTTGTTATAATTAATTTTGTTATAATTAATACATTAACTCATGACAATGTATACACGGTATTCTCACGGTTAACATGCGGGTTGCTTCATGGGATTATAGAGCAAGATCACGGTTTCTAATGGGCATGTGCACATGGTAGTTTTGGTAGTTAATCTCCGAGGTCATACAGGAATAACTCAATATAGATCCTTTGCATGGGCAGCCATGACATAGGGCAGCCCCATTGTCATGGCTGCTCAGTAATTATTAGAAAATACATTTAGCATTTAGTATTTTTAGAATTTTAGAATCACGATTCAAAATATACTCCTCCTATGCTCAGCAGTCGGCAGTAGAGAGTCCTTTTCCTCCAGGATTATATCTCTGTACAATGTCATTCATCTTCTCTCAAAACAAAAGAAATATCTTAAGATAGATCTAAGTAGATCTATAATTATAATTATTATTGGTTCTCAAACCTATATAGGTTTGAGAACCAATAATAATTTTAATTTGTTCTCAAACCTATATAGGTTTGAGAACCAATAATAATTATAATTGGTTCTCAAACCTATATAGTTTTGAGAACCACAGTTTTACAACCGTGGACGATCCACGTTCGTGGAGGGTCCACGGTTTGAAGGTGTGTATTCCAATGAAGGTCCACAATTGCAGGCAAATACACACGCACGCACACACAAAATGTTAAAAAAGAATGCATAGTTCCGATTTTGCCCAGTTAACCCCGCCCCCCTGGATATTGTTGCTATGGCTCACACGCTATCGTCAAAATGGCGACACACAACGCACAAAGCAATGGGACTTTCAACGGAAAGCACAGATTCATTGGAGAAAACTCAAAGGTATTCATGTTTCAGGGTCAACAGTTATCTTAGAACACACCGAGTAAAGGGCCAGTAATACAGGGATGTCATATCATGACATACGTACTTTCGTACCTTTGAACAACGAAACGACCGGCCTTGAAACCGAAAATTCACCCGGAACATCGCATACAACACTGTACAAATTGTATGGGGCAGAACATCGCGTGATGTTGTTGCAAACAATGCACTTTGACCTATGTGGGTGATCTCTGCTAGCTCTGTTGTGATTGGTCGGCGGGTTCGGTTGATTGACAGGTCGGAACTATGCATTGTGAAAATTCTATTTTTGTCTACTTTACATTTTAAAACTGTATTCTCTCTCTTTAAAAAAAAAAATTTTTCTCCAGCCCAGCGAGGATAACAGTGAGCTATCGTCGCCTTCTGATGAAATGAAGGTAAGTCTGAACCTCTGAATTTACACAAAAAAATTGTAAATTAATTTGAAGAGTAATTTTGGAAATATGAAATAATTGATTTTTGAGCATGAATCGTTTATTTCTGGCTATTAAAAACCATGTCATTTCTTAACATCACAAATATGAAATTTTTAAAAAGGTATAAATTCTTTTGTTTTTTTCAGTACCTCCCTGGTCTGGGCATTCCAGTTTTTGGAATCAAGAGTCCAGACAGATACTCATCTCAAACAGGTAAGACAAGTATTTTTGCCCTCTTTATTATTCTACTGCAATCACTACAGATTACATGATGGGAGCGCTTGTGGTCTATTGGGTATGAAGCGGGACTCCCAATCAGAGGTTGGGGGTTCGAGCCCCACTTCGACCAACGTGTCTGTGTCCCTGGGCAAGGCACTTAATCCCAGTTGCCTCGTCAACCCAAGCGATATATGGGAAGCTGTTAAGGGGAATGCCACAATCTAACTGCTGATAGGGTTGTGCGCCTGACCAGCAGCCACCTAGTTGAAGCGAAATGGTTCTGGTGATTCCCTGATGGCAGCGGTAATAATAGTATCAGCGCCTTGAGCACCCTGCAGGGTGGATATGTGCGCTATACAAATCTAATCATTATTATTATTATTTTGATTGGAAATCCTTTAAAAACAGGAGCATTATTACATAACTAAAGAACAATGTTGATAAACTGCCTTGTAGAAATTTCAGCAGCATAGATGCAGTAATACTTCAGAAAACCTGAAAAATCCATGTATGGTTTTGGTGTTGAATGAATGGTGAATGTTTTTTTGTTATTAACAATCAGGCAATTTAGCTAGTCACCCTGCGAGGCGTCACGTGATGGATTTCCTACGCGTCATCGTGATGGACAGTTTATCCTTGCCTGTTGCCAGTAAATCAATGCCCGTCTTGGACCTACTCCTTGAGGTATGCTAAGATGTCAAAGACTTTTTTAAAGTCACTCTCAGGTTAACCTTGCAAGGACACACAACAGTTGATGACTGGCTTTTTAGGGCCAAGCTGCGCCTGAGCTACATTCGTCGACAATAAATTAATCAGCGTGTCCTTTGCCACGTAAAACCTTATAAAACTTAATGTAGAGTATCACTTTTTTACTCACAGAAGTTGCATGACCATAACGTGTGTTCTTTCATGGTTTTATATTACAATGACTGTCTACACGGAACTTTCCAGTTATATAAAACTAGCAATGTAATTCCTCTGCGACCCTGCTCGCCCTGTAAAAGTTACAGTTGACACTTAAACTTAAGCTAGAATCCCCCCTTCCACATTTTTTTAGTTTTTCTGTTTATCATGGAGGTGTATGTGTCTACAACACCATCACAACTTGTTTTCACAAAAAATCGACAGACTTTTGCTTAAAACGTAAAGCATTTCCGACCCTCTTCACCCAAATTCTGAAACGCTCGAGGTCACTCGGCTTGTTTGTCAACAGGGTTTTGACGTCATCCTGAGAAACATACAAAACGGTCTGTGCAGTATTGAATGGAAAATATACGAAGTGAATGTTTATCATGCCTATTTTGTCCTTGTAATTCAAAATACAAACGTGAAAAACACTTCATGTAATATGACAGCAATCTACTATTACCTGTTTTGTGAAAAAACGATGAAATTGTGGCTCACAGTGAAGCTCTTTTGAAGTAAATACTGGTGCATTGCGACGGGTGGTTTTGTCACGGAACGAACGGCATTCACAGCGGTCTGTGTACGGTCCACTGCGGGCGTAGTTTCCACGTGTTTGGACATCGGCCGTACAAGTTATAGAATGAGCGACTCATTTTTCTCTCTCTTGGTAATACAAAAGAAAATCTTTCTGCTCTTTTTTTTCATAGTGTTCGGTAAAACATGCAACCACGCAGCTACTGGGCATATCTCTGGCTTTTTGGAACAACAAAATTCTTCAAAAAACACCATCTAAAAGAGACGGTTTTCCAAGTTTTTTGCATGTAAACGTATGGAGCATAACTATCGTGTTGACTTCTCTTTCTCAGGATTGCGTCACGGGGTCACGCGCATATCATGAATACCTAATGAGCGTTTCAGAAATCGCGAAAATCTCATTTTCGAAAAGCGCACTTTTGCTTGCAATTTATCCACTTAAAACCGACAATTAAAAAATAATAAAAATCCACGTCGGCAAGAGGGATGTTTGGACTATCGAAAAAAGCCTAAATGCTGGTTTTTCGTCAAGGGGGATTCTTCCTCTTTAAATATTTAGGGTGTTTACTGGCTTTTAGGCCTGTGCATTTTCGAAAAATTGACTATTCGAAATTCGATTAATTTTTTTCCATCGAATATTCGATATTCGATCCGTGATTTTTTGTCAAACATTTCTGCCCAATTTTTTGCAGTGTTATCCCAACTTAAAATTGTTTGAAGTGTACTTCCTGCTTGCGTGTGTGCTATGCAGGATGCACATGAACAAAACAAAAGGTCATACCGAATATTCGGTTCGGTAAAATGCTAATTTAACATTCGATGGAAGATAAAATATTTGAATATTCGATTCGTTTGGCACACCGCTACTGGCTGTCTGCATTCAACTAAATTCGGTCAAATTAGTGACGATCTTTGCCATTGCACCACTTTTTGCCTTGGACAAGACACTTCACTCCACGTTGTCTCTCTCCACCTAGGTGTATAAATGGGTACCAGTAAATACTGTCGGGGAAACCCAACCAATTGCTGGGGGTAGACCTGCCATGGACTGGCATCCCATCCAGGGGGAGTAGCATTGCTCCTAGTCAGTCCATGCCACGGAAACCGGAGATAAGTACCGGCCGTATGAGCCAATATTGGCTCGTAAACGACTTGCCCTTTATTTTATACCTTTGTAAATTTTACCAAAATTAGTCCCATTGCAAATGCAGCATTCAACTCTTGATTTGCAGGCTTCCCCAGTGCGAGGCACACCAGCACAAATCAATGAATTCCAGACTGAAGTTCTAGCGGCCTTGATGGACCGACTCGTAGCCGGCGACGCCCTTCTGGAGAAGGAAAGCGCCCTCCCAATTGCCGCGGGAGGAAGCTTTAGTAATCTTATTAACAACGTCTTCTATCTGAGCTCAAGGGTCGTGGACAAACTCTGGCAGGGTAACACAAGTTCTCTCCTGTTTCTTTTCTTTGATAATAATAGCTGTACTTAGACACTATTTACAGTAAGTTAGGGATATTGTGGGGTGTACGCAGATATTCTATTGAGGTTATGCATTCCGCTTGAATGATCCAGTAAGCTCCGCCCATTTTGGAATTGACCAATCACAGCCTCAGGTTCAGGTAACCAAAAAGCAGATCTTTATTTTGGTTACCCGAGTCCTTAAAATTTTGTGCACAAGGCTACGGCAAATGCAGCACGAGTGACGCAAAAACACCATAAACATCATTTTTATCAGCGCAGAGGAGGCCTAGCAGGTTTAAAACGGATTGTATAAGACTATCCTAACCTACTTTTAATCTCTTCATCAATGTGTTTTTGTGTAAACGTGAAAAAATTACCAAAATTAGCTTGTCATTTTGCTAATTTGTGCATTCACTTCGTTCTATATGTTTTTGTTCGATGGCGCGCATTACGCGTATTGCAGGCGTGTTGTACGTGCACGCATACGACCGGATACTTAAGTGCACATTTTGCTTTCGAGCGTGCAGTTTCTGTGTGCGTGTGCGTGTTTCAATACGCGCTGACCAGGGCGCGGACGCTGACGCACGGCACGGCCACGCGACTCTACTGCACACGTGCATTGCACGTGTGGCATGTTGCTAGGCAATTTTTAAATGGGCGGAGCTTACTGGATCGGTCTATTGTATCTGCATGAACAGCCACAGTCATTTAAAGAAAAAATATTGAATCACACCAATATCCCCAACTTATTGTGAGTAGAATTATCACGCTTCGTTTTGCTTTGAGAAGGACACTGGTGGGGTCGGAATATGAGGCCACATATTTTACAGTGTCTTGCTGGCTTGTATGCTCACAAAAGAATAAGACTCGTATAATATTTTCCTAAAGTTTCTAATTTTGGGGGGATTTGGGTCTTTCCACAGTAAAGGGTGCATTTTGGCAACACAAACCATATTTTCAAAGAAATATCTTTGTCTGGTCTCGAAATCAAAAAAATAAATTTAAGTTGTTTTGAAGGGATAACTTAGGCCCAAAAAGGGTTACAAATTGTGTGACAACATGCCTTTCTAAAAACCCTGTGTGCACATTTTCAATAGGCTTGTAACCGGGACAGACCGTAACCGGTTACGAGCGTATATTGGAAATTTGCACACAGGGTTAAAAAGGCATGTTGTCACACTATTTGTAACCTACTTTGGGCCTAAGTTATCTCTTCAGAACATCTGAAAATAATTTCTTTTATTTATTTGCCAGACAAAGGTATTTAATATAATATTTGTTTTGTTTTTAATCATTTTTTAAGGTCAAAAACCATTTTTGTTTAATCGAGAACCATTTTTATTAGGTCTAGAATCAATTCTCTTAGGTCTGGAACCATTTTTGGAAGCTTTGGGTAAACAAAATAAGGTGTCATTTTGAGTGGTTCTTGCCGAAATTTCGGTGGTCCCCGAGGAGAGGCTTCCCGAAATGTCGCCCTATTGCGGCATCCAGAGTTCTTTACAATTATTATTATTATTATTATTATTATTATTAATCAGATATGCTTTAATAAATCATTTAATGTTGAAAACTGAAAACAAAAATCAAAGCTGATTTTTTTTGGAAATTTCTATTTAGCAATGGACAATATACACTTTGCAATGGCGACCCTGACAGGGGGCAGGTTTTCATATTTAAATGATGCGACAATAGATCCACAAAGTGCCTACTCGTACATGACGCACGGTGACAATGTGACTGCCCCCCTGTCATGGCCACCCATGAAAGGGTCTATTTAGCCAAGCCAGTTCTCATGACAACCACTTCAACACTTTGGCTCTCTGTTCTAAATCACAGCCTTTTGTCTTTCAGGTGTTTTCAACCACAAGTCCAGGGAGGTGTTTGAGTTTGTTGCACAGCTCATTAACCAGGCAAAGAGGAGAGGAAAAGGTGAATATAGCAGGCTGTTATTTATTGACATGAACGAAAACTTACAAGGCCAGTAGCAAAACATTGTGGATTGTGTTTGTTTTCAAATCCAGGGGCACATTCAATAGCACAATCCGTTGCTTTCCGGTGACGTCACCCCCTTCCATCCACCATTTTGGTGGGTATTTTTCATGACCCACGTGGAACATTTATTTATTGGGTGGTGGTGGTGAATGTTTTTATTTTCATGTCATGTTCATGTTCATGTATTGTTTTGTTTCATTTGTCCAGGCACACATAGCATTTCATGGGACAACATCTATCATTGTATGAACAGGACCGTCTTGTATCAACTTTCAAGGCCACACAACACAGTCGCAGGTTTGTGTTATTTCATGCCTCAGAACTTCCCACACAATAGGCTGGTCTTAAGAATAAGCTCACTTAATTAGCTTATGACAAGACTTAAAGACAGTATACATGATTGGTAAACTGTTATAAATAGTTTTATCCCCCTGTGTGATTGAAGATATGCATGATTAGAACCAACCTGAGCAAAAACCAGCTCCGTACTTCGTCTAACTTTTGAGAAAACAGTCAAATAGGGGTTTGCAGTCATTTCGCCCCAAAACCACTTCGCCCTGAACCATTTCGCCCTGAACCACGGCCTGTGCACGAAGTGGTTTTTGGGCGAAGTGGCATTTGGGCGATGTAGTGTTTGAACGAAGTAATTTGGGGCGAAATGGCACTCAGGCGAAGTGGTTTTGGGGCGAAATGGCACTTGGGCGAAATGGTTTTGGGGCAAATGGAATTTTCGTCTCATGAGACGAAAACTAATTGTTTTACTCATTTCTCAAAGACTATAGCACTTCAGACAAAACAATTTCAGGGGAACTTTTCTACGGTCATCTTGTTAATATTAGGCGTAAATCTGTGAACATTTCTGATTTTCGAGATTACCAATGATGTATAATGCCTTTAAGGGACTTGTATTGGATTTGTGAGGACTTGCCATTAACTCTTTCAGTGCCTATTGTTGTTAACATTTAACATTAAAGTGCCCAAGTTTTTGCATTTTTTGTATTTTGTTTTAAATTGAAGCTTTACATGCGTGACAATTGGCGTGATGGAAGAAAAAAAATGATACAATTGAGATCATAAATGTACGATAACACTTTCAGAGTACATACGATAGAACGTACACGTACGACCTTTGACCTTTGACCTTTGACCTTTGACCTCATTAGATCAGTACTCGTTGCTGGAGTCACTACATCAGATCACCGAGAATCGCAACATGTTGTTTGGAGCAAGCAACGCGGAGCAGGAATTCGTCATGTGTCTCTGTCATTTGCTCTTCAGTCTCACCGATGACCTGAGGTAATTATGGTTTTCAGTTAAGGAAAGCCAGTGCATCAGACGTTATTCACTTGCTTAGATGGATAATGACTTGGTACTATCAACCCAATGAATTTTGGTATTTCACAATATACAGGGTGGATAAAAAAAACGAAACCGAGATATTATTGCTAATTGTAACTGAAGTAGGGCACGTATGAATAAATGGGAGATATCATCTGTTAGGGTGGAATCTCCTCTTTAAAATGATACCCTGATCATGTCATTATGTTTCCGGTTGACTGAGCAGTGACCAGTGTTATGCAAGGGTCTAGTTAGGGATTTGCGCCACATTCTTTAATGCATGGCATAGCCTGTTTGGACGCCGGACCAAGTATCCAGTAGCCAAGGACGCCTCGGAAATTAACATGTCGATAAAAATGTTGGTGGAGAAAAACCTGCATTTTCTTAAACAGAACATTCAGTCCTACATGGGAATGCAGCGAGTTTTTGTTGAGTTCAAGGTCTGGGCGAAGGAGAACTGGTCGGTAATCCGAGAACATTAATGCAATTCAACAATCCCTGCATGCAGCAGGGAGAACGCAGCAGTCATAGACAAAATGGTTTAGCCAGGACTGGCCCTAACCATGTTCAACACAATTGTTCGGTGGTACCCTTACAGAATTGTGGCTCGTAAGACATCAACTGCTTTCTGGCGATCTTCAGAGGCATCTTAGGTTTAGCCAATGGATACTTGATCGTCCAAACAGGCCATGCCATGGTTCAGTCCATGACTCGACGCCATTGAAGAAAGTGGCGCAAATCCCAAACTAGACCCTTGCATATCATTGATCACTGCTCAGTCAACCGGAAACATAATGACATGATCGGGGTGTCATTTTAAAGAGGAGATTCCACCCTAACAGATGATATCTCCCGTTCGTTCATACGTTCCCTACTTCAGTTACAATTAGCAATAATATCTCGGTTACGTTTTTTGTTATCCACCCCGTATAGAATCCCGATAAGGCCCTTACGATTTTTCTCTCATCCCAAGTTTGGTTGTTTCATTTCAATGGTGATCAGGCACCATACCAGATGTTGCGTTCGTTACTTTGCCCAGTTGCGCCACCATGCAACACCGAGAGAATAATTGGGTCCATAGGGAAAACCCGAGGGAGTATACCAACTGTGCCTTATAGCTCAGCTGGTAGAACATCTGCCTAGTGAGTCAGAGGTCTGGGGTTCGAATTCCGATAAGGCCCTTATGATTTTTCTCTCATCTCAACTTGGATTTTATCTGAAAAGAAAAACCTGTTTTAGAGTGAATTCACACTGAGCATTTTCGCGTGTAATTGTGACGCGCGTTGCTTTGTGAAAAATCAGTGTAGAGGGAATTTAACATGAAACAATGCACTGAAAAATACAGCATCCTGTTTAACTGGTGTAAATTTCAAAACATGTTTCAATTGATCGCGGGGTCAACCGGGGTCAAGACGGGAGGGGTCTTTTTGACCTTTTTTTGGTTGGAGCCAACTTTGGGCCCATGCCATTTCTTAATTAATGCATTGGTGAGCTTATAATTGCTTATGGGTATAGACATGCACCCATAGATAATACCTAGGGAATATAGGATTTATTTGACCCCTCATATGGGCACGGGGTGACCCCAAAAATCACACAAAAAATTTTTGGCTGAATAAAGTGCCTACTTTGGGTGAACATAACTAGAAAAATAAAGGAGATACAATTAAATTAAGTGCGGATTCAAGAATTTTGCCAAGAAGTAAGCTAGAATACCAAATTTGAGCTCTCTACCACAGAGACTGAATTATGAGCTTTCAAAGTCGGAAAATATCGGGAAAAATCACTTTTCGCGACTCGCGCGCGCACAAAATGGCCCTCTCGACCAAATTTCAACTGGCCATATCTCGAAAACGACATGGAGAATGATCTTACTTTTTTGTATGTGTTCATTTGGGCCACACTCAATCAATATGAAATTTCATCAAAATCTGAGAGGGTCACCTGGGACCACTGGTTGATTTGACATGGAATGACCCAGAAATGTTTCAGCCTGTCCCATATGTTTTGCACACAAGGTCAACTTCCCAATTCTTTCCCAGTTTTTTAATCCTGTAATCCATGTTTGTTTCAGTGCTGGTGGAATGTGCTTACATTGTCAGTCCACTGATCCCAACCGAACAACTCAGTGGCACGTTGACCCCATGTACCCGGGGAGTCACGGCGAGGGCGACTGTCATGAACATGAGAATGCCATTGCACAGGAGGGGCAGCTCCTGGTGCGCAAGGCTGCGAGACGGGTGTGGGATGACCTTGTCACAAACAAGAAACAGGTTAGAAGCGAGAAATGCCCAAGTTGGGATTGCTTTGCCCAAGTTGGAATAACATTGCCCAAGTTGGAATAACATTGCCCAAGTTGGAATAATGTTGCCCAAGTTGGAATAACATTGCCCAAGTTGGAATAATGTTGCCCAAGTTGGAATAACATTGCCCAAGTTGAAATAACATTTCCCAAGTTGGAATAATTTTGCCCAAGTTGGGACAACAGTGCCCAAGTTGGGACAACAGTGCTCTGTTTAGAATGTGGAAAATACACTAGACCCTTTGCATGGGCGGTCATGACAGGGGGGCAGTCACATTGTCACTGCGCCATGCACGAGTAGGCACTTTGTGGATCTATTGTCACGTCTTTTAAATATGAAAACCTGCCCTCTGTCATGGCTGCCGTTGCAAATGTTCTACAAAGGGAAAGTATCACCCAAATTAGTGAAGGAAATAAAAAACGATAAAAAATAGCATGTTTGGAACGGTCAGACAATATGGAGTTATGCTTTGTACCCAATTGTCATCAAATATATCCCATCTTTTATTTTGCAGCATATCGAAGAAGTCTTCAAGGTGACGCTTCCTAATTCGTAAGTACTATTTTCTATGATCATAATAATTCATAAATAAATTGGGTTGCCCTTGCCAAATTAGTGGATTCATTCAATCTGCCTTTTATTGCATTGGGAGACGTATTAAGTCGTGAACCCTAAACACGACGAGTGGAACCAGCAACGCTCTTAACTCACACCGAAGTGCACAGGGGACGTATTAAGTCGTGAACCCTAAACACGACGAGTGGAACCAGCAACGCTCTTAATTCACACCGAAGTGCACAGGGGACGTATTAAATTGTGAACCCCAAACACGACGAGTGAAGCTGGTGACTGACTCTTAACTTGGAAAGGTCAGATAGAACCATTGCTTCACAAACTCGGAGGTCATGGTTGGCGTTCATTTTTTTTATAACACAATTTCTCATATTTTCTTTAAAATTCTCATAATTTCAGACATTACTATGTGTATTTTTGATGTTGCAATGTCATTGAACAATCTCATGAACATTTTAGTCTCAGAAAAAAAAAATGTTTAGATTTGTAAAAAAAGAAATTAGACTTTCTGAAATGCATATATGTTGTCGCATGCAAATTATTGCTGCATGAATTTAAATATTTCAAAATTTGGTAAAATGGGCATGACTTGAGAAGGAAGGCGATTATTTCCTAGTTGTGAGGAGGCATCATGAGGAGGCATCGTGAGGAGGCATCGTGAGGAGGCATGTGTATCAATTGGATATAAGCTAAACTTCTCAAATTTCAACTTCTAAAAGCAATTTTTAAAGGCCCATTTTTTTTTCTTGATCTATCAAACAGATTCATGTTTTGGCTCTCCTCACAGAAAACTTAGTATACAGTGAAAATTGTTGATTTCCCCCCCCCCCCCCCCCCCCTAATTCATGACCATACTTGTGAATGACTTGACTATATTGATTGCTTTCCGTGACGTAGAACATCCGGGAATATTTGGTGGTCAATGGCCACGCGCGTACATGCGCGCGCCAATAGACGCACATGGACACGCGTAAAATATACTCACCAGCGTACTTTCATTCAAAGATGCCGCACGCGCGCGTTGCGATACGTTCAAATTATTGAGCATGCACTGCAGCATGTAAAAACGAAAGTGCTTTTGCTTAATCACAACTTTCAGCCTGAAGAAATACATTTTTATCTTTATCGATACAACAGCCATGGCGCAACAACATAAAGCAAGGTTAAGTAACAGAGGTAAGTGCAACCAATGCGCTTTTATTGCTATTTTGGCCAGTTATCACTCGAGCCACGTGGGTCATGAAAAATGACAACCAAAATGGTGGATGGAAGGGGTGACGTCACCGGAAAGCAATCAATTAGACAAATTCATGCAAAAATATTACCAACTTGGTTGAAACAAAAAACAAAAATACAACGAGAATAGTTTAGCAATATTTATCGTGGATCTACACATTTGTTTGAAATTGTTTTTATTTTCCGTTTTTCTACAGCAATGCCGGGACCAGAGGAGCTATATCAGTCGACCTCAAAATAGCAAGGTACTGCATATACATGCATTAAAATCAGAAATGTTCACAGATTTACGCCTAACTTAGACAATATAAATATGATGACCGTAGAAAACTTCCCCTGAAATTGTTTTGTCTGAAGTGCTATAGTCTTTGAAAATGAGTAAAACAATTAGTTTTCGTCTCATGAGACGAAAATTCAATTCGCCCAAAAACCATTTCGCCTAAGTGCCATTTCGCCCCAAACCACTTAGCCCGAGTGCAATTTCGCCCAAAATCACGTCATCCAAACACTACATCGCTCAAATGCTACTTCGCCCCAAAACCACTTCGTGCACAGGCTGTGGTTCAGGGAAAAATTGTTCAGGGCGAAGTGGTTTTGGGGCGAAATGACTGCAAACCCTTTTTTGACTGTTTTCTCAAATGTTAGACGAAGTACGGAGCTGGTTTTTGCTCAGGTTGGTTTTAATCATGCATATCTTCAATCACTCAGGGGGATAAAACTATTTGTAACAGTTTACCAATCATGTATACTATGTTTAACATTTTTTTTTTTTGTCTAAATGCTTGACAGAGCGTCTATGGGTGAGGCTGCTTCTAAAGCTTGGAATAGCTACATCTCGGCTGAGAAGAGAAACTTGGTCAAGGAACAACAGACTCCGTCTGTAAGTAACTTGTGTTACGTTTTAAAGCCCCAGTACATCAGTTAACTAAAATTTCTTTTTACGAGTCAACAAGAAAAACCAGACTAAAAATGTTGATAGCAATAGTAACAAACACCACACTATTTGTTCCCATGTAAAGTGGTACCTTTGTTGGAGAAATTGTCAACTGAAGGTCCTTTGTTAAAATAAATTGTCTGCAGACAATTTTTTACCATTCATTCAACACAAAATCATGCACGGATTTTTCAGGTATTCTGACGTATTACTACACCCATGTGGCTGAAATTTCTACAAGGCAGTTTATCAACATTATTCATGAGTTATGTAATGCTGTTGTTCCTGTTTTTAAAAGTTTTCCAATCATGTAATCTGTCTTTAAATCACCCAAGACTTGAAATAAAGTTTCTTAACCGTGGCCGAGTGGTTTGGGTCATTGACTCGCAGTCGTAGGTGAAGGCTTGGGGTTCGGATCCGGCTGCGGTAACTGTGCCCTTGGGCAAGGCACTCAACCACACTTGCTCCATCCTTCGGAAGGGATGTAAAGCCGTTGCTCCAGTGTGTTAGGTAATAGTAACGCACTCTAAAGATCCCAGAGCATTCTTTCGTGAAGAGCAAGGGGATTCCCCGGTGTCTCTGGCCATTCATAATTCTAATTCTTCATGGGTTTCCTCACGCTTGCGAGTGACAGTGCAATGAGCACTATTGAGGAATCCTTGGTATGAAAGAAATAATAATAAAAAATAATAATAATTAAGTAATGGTGTAATTTTCTTCTTGTCCAGCGGTTATCAAGCAAAGTAACCACCAGCTTCCAGCTTCTGTCTTCAAGTCGTAAAAGCAAACGAGAGAGTGCTTCTCTCAAGTACAATCTGCCGTCTGTCCAAGAAGCCAGTATGTGGACGTTCACACACATCTCAATCGCCAGAGACTTGGTGGAGCTACAGTATAACCAACATCAGGAGGTAAGAGGCATGATATCTTGGTACTGAGCAATTATATAATATTGGATGGCTTTAAGGGGTGATATGAGAATATACCGCACAAGTCATGAAAATACGGAACGAGCCGAAGGCGAGTTTGGTATTTTCATGACTCGTGCGGTATATTCTCATATCACCCGAAAAGACATCCAATATTATTATTGTTATATAAAATGAAGCTTTGTTTTGAAAGATTTTCGCAATATTTTTGTCTGTTTGGTGTTGAAAACGCCAGTTTTACTGTTGTACAGTATTTTTTGTTACTGTACTCTGGCGCGCGTTGCAGACGCATGCAATGCATTCCCTCGATCCATGACGCGCGTACGCGTGTGTTCGTGGTGCGCCTAATGTGCATGCACTAATGTGCATGCACATCGAATCTGGGCTCTGTGCTGCACAGTAACAGAAACGCACCGTGTCCGCAAAAGCTTCATTTTATATAATAATAGACTTTATGGCTGCGTTCGAGCGTGTACTCGTGTTATAAACTGGATTATATACCTCATGCGTAGATTCCTGTCATCTGATTGGTTAAAAGTGGGGGCATTGAATCGGCTAGACCCGGCGCGTATATGCCCACCGGTCAATAGTCTTTGCCATGCCCCGGGCATAGTCATTTAGCGCGTTCCGGACGCGCGCATTACATGTGTATAGCTAAAGCTGTGCACCAACTATGCAGCTGTGCGCTTCACGTAAACATTCATCAGGACGGTAATGGCGGAATCTCGACGGGGCGAAATGACTGCAAACCCTTTTTTTGACTGTTTTCTCAAACGTTGGTTTTAATAATGCATATCTTCAATCACACAGGTGGATAAAACCATTTGTAACAGTTTACCAATCATGTATACTATCTTTAACATCAAGTATTTTATATGATTGTTAGGTTAGAACAAAATCCATTTTCTGGAAAAATCTTGACAAGCTCTTTTAATGTTCTGCTTTGCTGACAGAGCCAACAGCACTTACATCGCTACATCACTGAGGAGTGGTCACAGATGGAAATGGAACTAACACGAGAACGTGGGCTCTGGGGACCTCCGCGAGGCTCGGAACTCGATAAATGGATCTTAGATATGACAGAGGGACCGTGTCGCATGCGCAAAAAGATGCTCAAGAATGATATGTTCTATGTGAATTATCCTCATAGGCAAGATGCGGACTCGCTGGAAAATGTAAGTTGGTTATTGCATGCTTTATATGGACCCTTCACACCGGCAGCCATGACGGGGCAGATTTTCAGTTCCTTGTTCCTCTAACACCAGCAGTCAATTTCACGAAACATTGCGCAGCTTGCGCAACTTTTGACAAATGGCGCAAACCCCATAGCTTGCGTGTTATCTTCGGAAGAATGTTGCGCCACTTACGCGATAAAATGTTGCACAAGTGGGCTTGCGCAACTGCGCAAGTTTCGTGAAATCGGCTACAGGGAAGAAATAGCACTGGGCGAAACCGCCGGCCCTTCCCTCCCCCTCAAGCATCTCATCAGGGTCGACAATGTTGTTGTTGTTGATATCGTCCCCATTACTTGATGCTTCGAGTATGTTCGCTGGGCTCTTGTCGTTGCGCTGATACGTTGATGTAAGCCTCATTATTGAGTGTCCTAGTGGCTCAGCTATGGACACGGCCAGAGACCGGGGAAACCCCTAACTCTTCACGAAAGAATGCCCTGCGATCTTTTAAGTGCGTTACACAACACACTGGACCAATGGCTTTACGTCCCTCACGAAGGATGGAGTAATTGTGTTTAAGTGCCTTGCTCAAGGGCACAGGTACCACAACCGTGTAACGAACCCGCAACCCAAAGTTTTCACCCGAGTATTGCGAGTCAGTGACCTAAACTGCTCGGCCACGGTACCCCACAAGATCCACAAAGTGCCAACTCCTGTATGACACATAGTAACAATGTGACTGCCCTCTGTCATGGCCGCCTATGCAAATGGTCTATACTACTCGAAATTTTCAAAAGATCACTGATATTTTTATATTTTCTCAAAAAAAGAAATGCACATTTTTGTAACTGCTAATATTTTGCAAATTAGCCACATTTTGTGAAGCATTGTAAATTTCATCTGCATCAATTGTTTAGGCTTGTGACCTTGTTGGGTCTGCCAGATATGTGTTGCGTAACTTTTACAAATATCAGAAATTTATTAAGCTTGCAAATTTTATTTATCTTGTAAAATTTCAGATGACAGAAGATTTGTGTTTCTGTTTATGTTGAGTATGTAATTATATTAAAAGTAGTAAAATCTTCGTTTTGTTTTTAAAGAAACCATCCAAAGGCCGAAAACCAATCAGTTTCGACAGCCGTCGTTTCTGGCTACGACAACGAGGCCGAAGTTTGTTGGACCGAGGCGAGGGGCCGGTGACGGAACCCGTTATGGATACGGACATATCCATGGAGGGAATCGAAGAGGAGGCCGGCACAAGGGAGGGTAAGTTGGAAGAGG
Organism: Henricia sp. BOLD:AAB3569; assembly: GCA_037783545.1. NCBI lineage: Eukaryota > Metazoa > Echinodermata > Asteroidea > Spinulosida > Echinasteridae > Henricia > Henricia sp. BOLD:AAB3569. The sequence goes on from JBBELK010000620.1 coordinate 2,075,939, forward strand.
TCATGTGTTCTGACACAAACATGCTGGGGCCGTAACGGAACCCGTGATCGACACGGACACATCTTTGGTCGTGGGTCGTTTCATGTTATTATTGATAAGGCACCATTCTTGGCAATGGAGACCTGCAGGACACATTTTTCATGACGTACATTTTTTTTTCTTCGTAGGTCTCTGCCCTTCCTCTCTCGTTACCAAACAAGGCAACTCAAGACAAGACAAGGAATGGGAAGACAACGAAACTCCCGACATTGAAACGCCGGTGGACAAACCAGAAGAGCCTAAGACGGATAACCAGATGATCTTAAGATTGATGGAAGAAGGCGAAAAGGTATTAAGAGTTAACAAAAAAGAGCAGATCGACGGTTTATTCCTTCCTGAGCACGCTATGCATTTTTAGCATGTTCGGGAAAAAACACTTATTTAGTGCATATACAGGGTGTTTTAAAAAAAAAGGAAACCGAGATTAATTTGTTAATTTCGTGGAGATGGCTAAATATTTTGGAAATTGGCAACCACCATCTATTAGCTAATGATGTCCTCTTTCTTATGATACCACAAAATCAAATTTATGGTCACACATGACTGAGCACGGAGCAGTGTAATCAACCATGTCAGAACTGGTCTTGCACCAGATATACCGCAGCCTAACTCCAAAAATGTTCATACGTAAACAAAAAGAAGAAAGACCAGTGTGTCTCGACCTAACCCCAGTGTCCTTCGACTTTTAAGGAGTGTGCAATGAAATAACAGGCTGAGGATTGCATAATTTGGAGGCCCAACAAAAGCCCTGCACTGGGCAGACATGGTTCATTATGAAAACATCTTTTTGGTGCAAGACCAGTTCTGACATGGTTGATTACACTGCTCCGTGCTCAGTCATGTGTGACCGTAAATTGGATTTCGTGGTGTCATAAGAAAGATGACATCATTAGCTAATAGATGGTGGTTGCCAATTTCCAAAATATTTAATTATCTCCACGAAATTAACAAATTAAACTCGGTTTCCTTTTTTTTAAAACACCCTGTACTGCATTGTGTACAGGCATATTTTGTCCATTTAACACCAAGTTAACAATAATTGCCTTATTGTCTCGTTTGTGTTCCAGATCCGCCACATGTTTCGCTGTGCCCGCATTCAGGGTCTTGACACCAGCGAAGGACTTCTTCTATTCTGCAAGGAGCATTTCTACGTCGTAGATGGTTTTACGTTGCTCAGTTCACGAGAGATATGTGACATTGATGCTGTACCTGCACAGTAAGAAATTAATTTAATGACAAAGACATGCTAAAGCAGGGAACACAAGATAATTTCAACCTTAAGGTATGTGAATTAAAGGACGAAGCATTGAAATATTCAAAAGTGTTTTTTGACATCTCTGCTTTATTTTTGTAAATATCAAAGATTTTTGCATCTGCTAGAATGATTTACAGAGTTAACACAATTTTGTACAGGAAATATTTTAATATATGTTTAGTTACTTTTCTGTTTTAAGGTCTAAAAACTATACATTTTTGCCTTATTTTAGACATCAAGATCCAATCGTTCCGAGGGCATCTCATGGTCAGAGGACTTACCAAAAGAGAACGTGCAGCAAGTTTGCTTATGAGGACATCCGTGAGGTGCACAAGAGGCGATATTTGCTGCAGGTTAGTATCAATTTGTTACTGTTTTATTTGTACTTGGCAGTGAAATTTGAAAAAGTCAAAGGTCAAGAGAATGGGCTTAAAGGCCCAGTGTATCATTTCATGGGTCATACCATAAATATGGGGGCCAAAGTGTGACATTTTGATGCATTTGTAAAAATGGCCTTTTCAAGTTACCAAAATATTTTGAAGAAATTTTCGCGCAATTTCTGAATAGTGTAGGATATTTGAAACAATTTCCAAACATTTTGACATGTCTTGGTGTCATAGTTTTGATAATATTCGAGAAAATTGTTTAACGACGTAAGTGGGGACACCAAGGCATTTTTTAATTTTTACGATTACATTTCAAGTCTTTTTGACCAGGTTCTTTCTGAAAAAGGTAGCTTCTGGTTTTACCCACCTGTAGAACCTGTACCTTCTAAATATAAATTATATTATGAGCAAAATTTCAATAATTCTTCAATATAAATTTTAAAATGTCACACTTGTATTTAGAAGATCGCACCAGTTTATTGAATCGTCATGTTTTGGGTAATATTAACAGGCAAAGGTGTTGTTCGATTTACGAGGCCATATATTGTTCATATGCTGAGGGTAACCATTTTCTGAAGCCCGGTATGAATAAAAAATCAACCCCGGAAGTGTCACGACGTAAAGTGGGACACTGGGTCCCGTATTTATGGAATGACCCACATGCAGTACTTAAAACATAGCTTGTACACCTTGCAATAGTTCAGGTAGTTCTGTTTGGGTGATGATGGTAGTGGTGTACATGTATTTATACTTCTGGGGTAGATTGCAATATAACCGTCTTAAGTCTGAGACACATCATATGTCCTAACTGAGTTTATGACATCTTAGCTACGATACATTGAAAAATGCCTTGCAATATCCAAAAGTTAGGATGTCTTAGCTAAGACATAAAAGCTTGTATGTCTTTACTGTTGTGAGCGGCGTTTCAATCGCATTCGTGTGTTTGCATACCATCGCGCATGTGTATTACATTACTTGCCCGCGGTGGATTGCAATATAACCGTCTTAAGTCTGAGACACATCATATGTCCTAACTGAATTTATGACATCTTAGCTATGACACATTGAAAAATGTCTTGCAATATCCAGAAGTTGGGACATCTTAGCTAAGACATAAATGTTTGTATGTCTTTACGTTGTGAACGGCGTTTCAATCGCAGCCGTTGTGTTTGCATACCGTCGTTGCTGCCGTACGTACGCATGACAGTGGCGTGAAATACATTGTGAAAACTTTCATAATTAACATAGGTTCAGCTTGAATCGTAAGGCCAAAAAAAAAAATAGTTCTGCTTCCGATTACATGGCATTTCAAAATAGGGTAGGTAGGTAGGGAATTTTTTTTTTTTTGCCAATTTTTTTTGTGCACAATCATATGGAGGCATCTGCGTGTAGTCGAAGTCGGGTAACAAGAGTTTAAAGAAAAAAATTGAGTTTAAGGAAAAGTACAAGTCAATCCCTGCCATCCAGTCCAAAACAAACTTTTAATCAATTTATTTGGTCCCTGAAAAGCAGTCGCGCCACCGCTAGGCAGTGCGTGATCGAAATCGATCCGAATAAATGTAGAATCCATACACTGGAAGGATTATAGACACTGTACATGTACTCCAATGCAGTACTTTTAGTTGATGGATTCTACGCGCCGTACATAGTACGGCGAAATTTCGCGGGAATAGTACGGCGAAATTTTGCAATAGTGCGGCGAAAATACGCAATAGTGCGGCGAAAATACGCTATAGTCATGATAGTACAGCGAAGTTTTACTGTAAAAAAAAAACCAAGGTGCGCGCTAAAAAAATGGCGAGAATCAGCCACCGTACTCACCAGTCCAGGGCACTACATTCAGCTCTAGCTCTGCATGCACAGTTTCTGTATTCAGGCGCGCGTATGTACTTCGTTGGCTGGTGCGCTGACATGACGTACGATGTACATGATATGATGACCGCCTCAACCGCCGTATGTGGCGAAAAGATCGTCCAGGCGCGGCGCGCAGCTTACATAACCCTTGATGAGACAGGGAACTACCCGGGGATCGTCGCGGTTGTAAAATTTATTGAAAGCGTGCGCCTTTGAAGCACGTCGTTAAAAATTTATTCATTTATTCATTTTTTCATTTTTTTTTTTATTTTATTTTTTTTATTTTATTTTTTTTATTTTAATTTTTTTTTTTTTTCCTCGATAAAATTTTTAGGGTCGCAGCCTAAAAATAGGGTCGGTCGGGAAACCGGAAGCAGAACTATTATTTTTTTTGGCCTAACTACCTTCCAGTGAAAACTCAGTTGATGAAAGTCAAACTATCAAAAAATCAAGTTTTGATCCTAGTCGCAAGGCTTCTTTTGTCGGAATTGAGCATTAAATTCCAAACAAATTTTCTAAAGACGTAACTTAGGACACATATTATGTGTCTTAAATTGTATGTGTCTTAGGACACAAGTTAGGACACATAATTTTTTATTGCAAGGCAAAATCATCTATGATGTCTTTGTGATGTCAGAGTTAGGACGTCCTGGGGGTTAGGATGTCCTAACTTTCTTTATTGCAATCCACCCAAGACTTCAACTGTAGGAACGCTTTTGATGATTATTGATGTTTGATTTCCAGCCATCTGCTATTGAAGTGTTCTCAGCCGATGGTCGCAACTACCTGCTCGCATTCCCAAGGAAGGTCAAAAATAAAGTCTACGCTAGGTTTGTCAACGAGGCAACCAGACTGACGGATGACACCACCTCAGTGGCTGGCCAAAAGAGGAATGTTCAAGTAGAAGGAGGGTAGGAATTCATTGAATTATTTAGGGGCTGTCCATAGTCGTCAACAATTTCACGGAGGATAGGAGGGGGTTCGAAGGTTGCATAGGACTTTACATCTCATGAGACGAAAACTAATTGTTTTACTCATTTCTCAAAGATTATAGCGCTTCAGACAAAACCATTTCAAGGGAAGTTTTCTACGGTCATCATGTTTATATTGTGTAAGTAAGGCGTAAATCTGTGAACATTTCTGATTTTTGACACACCAATCATGTATACTGCCTTTAAGTAGTATTTTGGGGGAGGGAGGGGAATCTTGAAAAATACTATGCTCTGTAGAACTGTAAAAATGTTGACAACTTTGGACGGCCCCTTACCCAGTCAATTAAAAAAATAAAATGCAACATCGTGAAGAGAAACGGCCTCTCAATGTCTTGACACTTGTTTCGGTACCATTGAAAATCAGTATGTAAATGAGAGTTGCCCAAAACTATGCTAATGGAAGACACAGTTACACGCGTCCTAGGCAGTATTCAGTTCTAGGCATGGATCTTTGTGCTATAAACACTATTTGTGGACCAACACAATAAGTACTTTATTTATGTGGGGTACCGTGGCCGAGCGGTTTAGGTCATTGACTCGCAATCATAGGTGAAAACCTGGGGTTGCAGGTTCGAACCTCCCCACGGCTATGGTACCTGTGCCCTTGAGCAAGGCACTCAACCACACTTGCTCCATCCTTCGGAAGGGATGTAAAGCCGTTGGTCCAGTGTGTTAGGTTGAATGGAAACGCACTCTAAAGATCCCAGAGCATTCTTTCGTAAAGAGCAAGGGGGATCATCCCCGGTGTCTCTGGCCATTTCTAATTCTAATTAGAATTCTTCATGGGTTTCCTCACGCTTGCGAGTGACAGTGCAATGAGCACTATTGAGGAATCCTTGGTATGAATACCAGAAAGAAATAATAATAATAATAATAATAATTTCATACATGTATGTTGTTTTCTCAAAAATGCCAATCTTTTTTTTTCTTTGGGAAAAATATCCTTACTAAAATAAATGGAGACGGGGCTGAATTGCTCAGTTTGTAACACACTTCCACATCAAATCAGATGTCTCTGGTTCGAATCCTGGGGGATACGATCACTGTTTATTCATCCTCTTTTCATCTTGGTTTCAGGAGCAGCTTTTTGGGGCTTGGCAGTTTCATCGGAGAGACAACAGTCACACAAAGATGGGAGGTGAATATAACTTTTTTTGACAGGATTGCAGCTTTTTCTTGGTTGATTTTCTTGTTTTCTCTCTCAGATGTCCCCCATCTAAAATACCAAAACAATCAGAATTTGTATCATTCTTTTGTGATGTCAAAGTTGTTTGCCTTCAAAGTCATGTTTATAATTCTCATCTTTTCTCCAAAAATAAAATTGTCAGCAATGTCCTGCAGAAAATGTCACTAAGATGTAGCATATCCTTGACAATACACCATGTATTTTTGTTCACAAAAAGCATTTATCTTTAACCCTTAACATGCTATTGGCGACTAGAGTCGCCGGAAAATGCATTAAGGTAATTCCCAAAATTAGGGGTCCAAAAGTGTGACATGCTTTTTAAGATTTCCAAGTGTTTTTAATGATTGAAAGTGGTTTTCCCAGTAGAAAATAATTATTTTTATTTGAACAAATGCCACTCAAATTTAATATTTGTGTGTAGATATGACACCAAGGTTAATGCAAACTCATTCTACAGCCAATATTCATTGGCGTAGGTAACCCGGGACACCAAACTCCTATTCAATACCATGGAACAAATTATAAGCCTTTATGGTCTTTTGTTTTGAATATTTTTCAGGAATCATAAAACAAAATATTGAAGAAAATGATGCTGCCCCCTATAATCACAGGCCACAGTCCATTACTGAGAATTTGTGGTCATAAGTGGTGATTTGTGAAGCAGAGAGTGTCGTACGTAACTGGGACACCAAACATTTTGGACCCCTAATTTTGGGAATTACCATTAGCGTAGTAAAATTGTAGCATGTCTATAAGGGTTGAGCTGTGTGAGTTTGAAATTTCAAATCCTTGTGATATCAACTGACAAATATTATTTTTCGTTGACAGAGGGGAGAAATCTCAAACTTCAAATATCTAATGGCTCTAAACACGATCGCTGGCCGTAGCTACAATGACCTCATGCAGTACCCAGTGTTTCCATGGATACTAGCTGATTATGATTCAGAGGTAAACCAATATCACATGCGTGACCTGAGGTCAATTTCATAAAGCTGTTTAGCAGAAAAAAATTGCTAAGTAAAGATTGAATTAATAGCAACTACCCAATGAAAGGTTTCCGCTCAAATTTTACCAGAAAATAATCCGTAAAGATGAAATTATTTAGATCGTTTGCAAACAATTTACTTATTTTTGGTTTGCATCTATGCGGTCGAAAATGCATGGGCGGTGTGTACTGCGTGTGCGTGTTCCAACGCGATGCATTTTTATGGATCGCGTCGCGCGCACACGCAGTATATGATGTGCGCCACAGAGTGCATGACGCAAGCCACATAGTACCCGATCAACTGAGAACGAATATTTGAAACGCCCCGCCAAGACCAGGAAAACGCATATGGATTTTCATGGTTTTTTTAAACGTGGTACATTTGACAAAGCTGAAATTTCTTCGGATGAGTTTGTTGATGTCTTTCTTTTGATTTATAATGGTTTTATTCGCAGAATCGCTCAAAAAGAGATCATCTACAGGGCCTTTAATAGTCAAAATTGTATGCCAACTTGTGTTTTTGGCAAGAATAGCAGAACACTATTCAATTGTAATACACATCACATAAGATTTTGACTGCTAACCAAAAGGCATCAGTAGCCAATTTAACGAAACCTTACGCACTGCGTAAGCCCACTTGCGTAAGTTGCACAACTTTTCTGTGATAATTACACGCATGCTATGGGGCCTACGCCATTTTCAAAAGTTGCGCAAGCTACGCACCTTTTCATGAAATCGACTGCAGATCACTTTGTTTATTTGAAAAAAATTTTGCCTTTTTATTTGAAGGAACTTCGATTGGACAGATTTTCAACATTCCGAGATCTCAGCAAGCCAATGGGAGCGCAGACTGAAGTTAGACTCCAGCAATTCAGGAAACGTTACGATGAATGGGAAGACCCAACAGGTCAGAGGTCATATGAATATTAATCACTTAGATTATGCATATTCATTATGCCAGAATTTAAATATGCATAATGTCACTTTAGTCATTTAGAACGTGTGGTTAAATTTTCTTTCATTTTGCAGTATTGTGATTGTGATGATTTGGGTAACTTTAATAATCTGCGATTTTAATGATTTGTAAGATTTAGTACATACACTCAACCAAAAAAGTTCTGTCACCAGTAAGACATTTGTAGATATTTATTATGAAATTGGATTTAATGTAGGAAAAATAATATATCAAATTTTAGCTGAACATATCATTCAAAGGAATAGAGCTCAACGGAGTCCATGATGGCAAGCTTCACGGAACAGGAATGCAACAAAGGAGTGTGGGGTCAGAATGAAAAACACCAAAAAACAACGATGTCAACTTTATTGCACTCAAGCAAGGGGAGTTACAGTTCAGTATTTTGCTTCCACCATACCTAATGCAATGGCACGATTCAGATTGGACATTTTAACTATTTTGATTTTGATGTTTTTGACAAGACATTGATAAATCCAAACTCAAAAATTTCCTAATTGTCTACACACAAATTTCCCAAATCACAAGTTGCATTGCTCTTTGGTGTTTTTCATTCTGACCCCACACTCCTTTATTGCATTCATGTTCAGTGAAGCTTGCCATCATGGACTCCGTTGAGCTCTATTTCTTTGAGGGATATGTTCAGCTAAAATTGAATACATTATTTTCCTACATTAAATCCAATTTCATAATAAATATCTATAAATGTCTTACTGGTGACAGAACTTTTTTGGTCGAGTGTATATGAACATTTGTTACCTTTTCAAGATTTGTATTTAAACGCTTTAATGTTTACAGGGACAGTGCTGTGTTAGGAAAATGTGGCACCCAGTAACTTAAACGGACAAAAACTAACAATTTTTTGTTTTGCAATTGCCCACATTAAGCATTTTCCCCCTGGGTACCCGGATCTGGCGATGAATTCCAAGGTAGCTCAAATGTTTTTGGTGTGAGGGATTCGTCAACTAAAATTTAAAACCTCAAAATTAGCACACTGGTTTATGATTTGGGTGTGTCTGGGGGATTTTCCCGCAACCCGCCTCCCAAGGGATCCCCCTGGAAAACTGCCCAGAATCGTTCTAATTTAAATACTTCTATACAATGGCTCTACAATCTTTTTGAAATGTATCTCATTCGTTATTTACGTGATTATCTTTTACAACTGACTCTAAGGTTTTATATTTTCCACAGTTTACATGATTTTATTTTCTTTTATTTCAATCAATTGTTTTATATACACTCGACCAAAAAAGTTCTGTCCCCAGTAAGACATTTATAGATATTTATTATTAAATTGGATTTAATGTAGGAAAATAATATATCAAATTTTAGCTGAACATATCCCTCAAGGAAATAGAGCTCAAGAGAGATCATGATGGCAAGCTTCACTGAACAGGAATGCAACAAAGTAGTGTGGGGTCAGAATAAAAAACCACCAAAGAATAATGCAACTTGTGATTTGGGCAATTTGTGTGTAGACAATTGGGACATTTTTAAGAGAGTTTGGATTTATCAATGTCTTGTCAAAAACATCCAAATCAAAATGGTTAAATTGTCCAATCTGAATCGTGCCATTGCATTAGGTATGGCGGAAGCAAAATACTGAACTGTAACTCCCCTTGCTTGAGTGCAATAAAGTTGACATCGTTGTTTTTTTTTTGTTTTTCATTCTGACCCCACACTCCTTTGTTGCATTCCTGTTCCGTGAAGCTTGCCATCATGGACTCTGTTGAGCTCTATTCCTTTGAGTGATATGTTCAGCTAAAATTTGATATATTATTTTCCTACATTAAATCCAATTTCATAATAAATATCTACAAATGTCTTACTGGTGACAGAACTTTTTTGGTCGAGTGTATATTAACACAATCCCGCCGTGAAAATGGCCACATGATGCCGGTGTTAAACCCAAAACTCACTCACTCACATTAACTGCACCAAAGGTATTGCTGTTATCTGGCACATTTCTGATTTAAATAATCTTCTCTTGATGATGCCTTTCTCCCAAATTTATACTGGTTGGTGTAAGAGAGTGAAGTTCGCACTGGTGCTCCCTAAAAATTAATTCATTAATCTGGGGGATTTTGGTGTTTCCTTGATCTTTTTCTGAGGTAGCTGAGGAACTCAACTTTGCAGAGGCAGTTTCAAACAAAGGCCTTCATTAATTTTTAAAAAGTTATCTCATGATTTTCTTGGAGTGACATAAGCATTTCAATCTTCTTTATCTTTCTGACTCGACTTTTCTGAAGGACTTTACCAGTATTTCCCCCAAAAACCCTCCCAAAAAGAAAATTTAACTTTTTCTGCAATAAAACTGCAAGTAATGGCAGTTCCAAATCAGAAATTTATGGGTGTTCACCTTGGCAACAATGCATATATTGAGCTCGTTCCAATGACGTCATTTTGGGATTCAAATAATGCCGTGTTGGTCCATAGCGTGCGTAAAGCGCAATGCTAAGGCTCCCATTGGTGAATTAAACCGCGTTACACCCACCGGAGACACACACAGCACGCACGCACATCGCTTTCACAATGACTCAGCATTATTTGACTCCCAAAATGGCATATTCGCACGTGTTCGAAAGGGGGTCAATACAGGTGTTGGTTACAGGCATGTCTCCTGGTCATCCTCTGCCTCTTGGTGGCACTATACACCAAGACACGCCATGGGTACAGTTTGCACTCCTTCAGCATACCACACATGGACCAGTATAGCAACACTGACATTCAATCGTATAGACCGCCCTCTGTTGAAAATTGATTGCAAACTATGATGCGTTCAAATAACATGCATGTGCATAATATTTTAGTTTTCTATGACTTCAGACGGCACATCGTCTATTGACCCCTTTCCAACATGTGCGAATACGCCATTTTGGGAGTCAAATAATGCTGAGTCATTGTGGAAGCAATGTGCGTGCGTGTTGTGTGTGTCTCTGGTGGGCGTAATGCGGTTTAATTCACCAATTGAAGACGTCATTGGAAAGGGGTCAATAGAATGGTCGTTAAGAATTTAGTACTCGGACGTCACTAATTTTGCCTTAAAATCATTATACATCATAAAGTGCAAATCTAATGAAGAAACCAAAATTTGAAGGGGAAAATATTTTAGGCTTAGTGCATGAGGGCTTATGTGACATCCGACTTGTAAATTCTTTCCGAATGGTCTTGATAGAAATTGAAGCAACAATTGCATTTTAAGCGACTCTCGGATGCTATCGACCTTTATCACGGTGTGTCTATCTTTGTCTTGTTCCCATAGTACGTGAGAGAATCACTGTCCGTGCTGCGCATTTTCTTGATCGCGCTGCACGTTTTTTTATCGCGCTGCGCGCATGTCATTGTAATGCACACAATCAAAATTTTCAACACGGGGGCCAAACCATTTTTTCTGCAAGCCTCGCTCTGGTTACATTCATTTTAATTAGGGGTTAAAAGTAGGTTTGGCCAATCTTAAACACAAGTTCAAAGCCAGCTAGGGGTCCTGGGCACTGATAATGCCCGAGCCGCCAGGCTACTTTTAATCCCTTTCCATAAATACCTTTTCGTGTAAATTGGTAAAATTCACCAAAATTAGCTCGTCGTTTTGCCATGTTTTGCATTCACTTTCCTACAGTGCAAGCTGTGCGTAATGTTGTTTTTGTTCAATCGCGCGCGTTACGTGTAACGCAGGCGTGTTGCTCGCGCACGCACACGACCGAATATAAGTGCACAATTTGCTTTCGGGCGCGTGCAGTTTCTTTGTGCATGTGCGTGTTCCATATACGCGCTGACTAGGGCACAAACGCGGGACAGCCAGCCGGGCATTATCACTATTCTTTATCGCTAATTTAAGACTGCACATGTGACGTGCTCTCAGCCAATAGGGATGCGTAAACTGTCCAAGGTATTTATGAATAGGGGAAAATGGAAGATAGCCGCGCCGTGATAAAGGTCTATACAGATTTAGGATTGAGTTTTTCGAGACAGTTAAATAATTATTTTTTTCCCTTTTTGGTGAATGCAGGCGAGACCCCACCGTATTATTACGGCACCCATTACTCCTGTGCAATGATTGTAGCATCCATGTTGGTGCGGATGGAACCATTCACGCAGCACTTCCTAAGATTACAGGTAATGTACATTCTTTAGTAACCTCTTGACAACGACTATAGGCCATATCGGTATTTTTTTAGTTTATGTCCCAACTCGAATTTAAGGAAAATTATTATTGGAATCGATAGCTTAGACGATTTTAGAATAGGAATACTTGCATGCATTTCCGTCGCAAAGGCTTAGTTTTAGAGAAAAATCACAGGAAAAATATTGCATATGATTGCACTCAAAGCGGCCGGCCAGAAACCAAACGGATCATCACGTGCACGCCCTCTTTCTTCGCGCGCTTCACGCACTGCTCGGCCGGCAGCAGTTTCACACACTTTTGTATGGAGGCGGGCGTGACAAAAACACAGAATTTTCATGGAAATGCAACATTTGCGACAGAAATGCCAATGGAAAAGGTATTCCAAAATCGTCCAAGCTATCGATTCCAATAATAATTTTCCGTAAATTCGAGTTGGGACATAAACTAAAAAAATACCGCCATATCGAATAGCTGCCATCTTGTAGGGCAGTTTCTTTGTTCTTTGAGGACATGCATGGTTGCACATTTTGTGCTTGCATTGCTGACCAATTTAAATGACAACAATTGCCCTACAAATGGCAGCTATTCAATAGTGTCATATTCCTATTACTGTATATTAAGTGCTTTAATACTATAAATACAAGTTGTATCACAATGCATAGTTCCGAGATATTGTTGCTATGTGCTCACAAGCCATCGCAAAAAAATGGCGACACAACGTTCAAAGAAACGGGACTCGGCATGGAAAGCACATTCATTGGAGAAAACTCAAAAGTATTTATGTTTTAGGGTCGACAGTTACCGTAGCACACACTGAGCGAAGGGCTAGTAATGCAGGGATGACATATATTCATAAAAATGCGCTTTCCTACCTTTGAACAGCGAATCGCCCGACATTGAAACCAAAATTCACCCGGTCACTGGCGCATACAAACTGTATGGGCAGAAAATCGCGTGATTGTGTGATGATAGCATCACTTTGACCTATGTGGGCGCCGTCTGCTAGCTCTGTTGTGATTGGTCGGCGGGTTCGGCTTGATTGACAGGTCGGAACTATGTATTGACGTTGCCAATTGCCATTTTTGAGAATTTTTTGCTTCAAGAAAAAGGATGATTATGCAGCATTCTATTATGTTTGAAGATATTGTAGAATTTGTTCGTTTTTGTCTCAATTTCTTAGGGTGGTCATTTTGACCTTGCGGACCGCATGTTCCACAGTTTTAAAGACGGGTGGTTGTCGGCTTCAGAGCGCAATATTGCCGACGTGAAGGAACTCACGCCGGAATTCTTCTATCTGCCGGAGTTATTTACCAATCACAACAACTTTGACTTGGGTGAGTGATATAAGGCTCCAGTTGATTGGTTGGTTACTTGCCAGGGAAGATTGTGATTGGATTTGTTTGAACTTTGTTTCCTTTGATTTTTGTGCCTTTTTTTAGACAGAGCTGTGACTTAATGTTGTGCTTAAAGATAGTATACATGATTGGTAAACTGTTACAAATAGTTTTATCCCCCTGTGTGATTGAAGATAATGCATGATTAAAACCAACCTGAGCAAAAACCAGCTTCGCCCTGAACCATTTCGCCCTGAACCACTGCCTTTTCCCAAAAGTGGTTTGGGCGAAGTAGTGTAGTGGACGAAGTGATTTGGGGCAAAATGGCACTTGGGTGAAGTGGTTTGGTCGCGAAATGGCACTTGGGCGAAATGCTTTTGGGGCGAATTGAATTTTTCTCAAAGACTATAGCACTTCAGACAAAACCATTTCAGGGGAAGTTTTCTACAGTCATCATGTTTATATTGTGTAAGTTAGGCATAAATCTGTGAACATTTCTGATTTTCGAGATACCAATACTGCCTTTAAATCTTATGAATATGCACATTTTAATGTTTCTCATTTTAATATTGCCGTCATTACCTTGTAGTTGAAGCTTAAATACTGCGCTGGAATATCATAAATGGTTTTTCCATCCAAGATGCAAGTACATAGTACTTTAAGCAAGTGCCTTGCTTAAAGACATTTCCCAGAGTCTGTTGTGGCCAAAAATCGGCCACTTGGCATAAAATGTGTTTGTTGAACTAGATCTTCAGGCGATATACCCAGCACGATATGTGGCAAAGGGACTCCCCTAACGCCCCTATACCTCAACACACTCTTCCCTTTTTGCACCAACTACCCTAAAAACTTAAAGGAATTCCTTGGAAATTCCTTGGATGTTTGAGACACAATGGGGGAACAATGGTAGGGGGATACCCTCTGTTTTACATTATCGTTCTTTGAGCTGATTTGTGTTTGTGTCAAACGAGTAGTTATTATATTCCCTAAAATGAAAAGAAAGAAAAGAAGGGAAAAGGGTCACCCAGCAATATTATCTATAAACATCGTCTTAGCACATGTGGTCTAGTGGGTATACAGCCGTGCTCGTGATCGAAGGTTTATGGGTTCGAGCCCCACTTGTGCCAACGTGTTTGTGTCCGTGGGCAAGACACTTAATCTCAATTGCCTCGTCAACCCAAGCAATATATGGGAAGCTGTTATGGGAAATGCCACAATCTTAAACTGCTGATAGGGTTGTGCGCCTTGGCCGGGTTGCCACCTAGTTGAAGTGAAATGGTTCTGGTGATTTCCTGATGGCAGCGGTGATAATGGCAACAGCACCAGGAGCACCCCCGTGGGGCGGACATGTGCGCTATGTAAATATCCACCATTATTTCTCTATTTTATCCAATGGGGCGACACTTTTTGTGTACAGAGCCCTATTAGGGCGACGCGGTGGGTTAGGGCGACAATTTGGCATAGCCCCAATATTTTGGAAGTCAAAAACCTTTTTTTTAGGTCAAAGACCATCTTTTTAAAATCGAGAACCATTTTTATTAGGTCTAGAAGCATTTTTATTAGGTGTGGAACCATTTTTGGAACCTTTGGGTTACAGAAATTTGGTGTCCAATCGATGTCTTTTAGCCGAAATTTCGGTGGTCGTCTGGTAAAGTTTTACCGGTGGGTCGCCCCTTTGCTGCATTAAGTGATATTATTTCTCTATTTTATCCAATGGGGCGACACTTTCTGTGTAGAGAGCCCTATTAGGGTGACCTGCTCTATTAGGGCTACAATTTGGGGTAGCCCCAATATTTTGGAAGTCAAAATCAATTTTTTTTAAAGGTCAAAATCCATCTTTTTCAAATCGAGAACCATTTTTATTAGGTCTAGAACCGTCTCTCTTAGGTCTGGAACCATTTTGAGAACCTCGGGTTTACAGAAATTTGGTGTCCAATCGATGTCTTTTAGCCAAAATGTCGGTGGTAGTTTGGCAAAGTCTTTCCGGCGGGTCGCCCCTTTGCAGCATTAAGTGATATTATTATTATTATTATTATTATTATTAGTGAAACCCTTGATCTGTGGCAAAACTACTGCGTTTTAAGTTTTGTCAGTTGGTGCGATGCTGCATGTTTATGCTTCGCTCTTTGCTCTTCCCCTCACAACAGGTGTGAAGCAGAGTGGTGTCGAGCTTGGGGATGTCGTTCTTCCACCGTGGGCCAAGGGAGACCCCAGGGAGTTTATCAGAATGCACAGAGAGGTACTTTATTTATTCATAAATAACCGAGTCGTTTTATGAACAGCATGACACTTGCGTTTAGAACTGGCCAGTTGCTCTCCCATGCAATGCCGAGAAAACAAATTGGGTTCGTATGGAGAACCCGAAAGAGTATATCTTTGTAGCTCAGCTGGTAGACCATTTACCCAGTGAGTCAGAGGTCTCGGGTTCGAATCCCGATGAGGCTCATGTGATTTTTCTCTCGTCCCTAGTCTGGTTAAAATTAGCCAATTATTCTCCCTTGAATCCCCCAATCTGATCAGACTTTAAAATGTGATTACATCAGCATTACAAGTGGATTATTCAACCCAATCCCAATTAATGTCTAGTACCCAATTAACGTTATTTTCTCGTTTGCAACCCTGACCCCTATCAAAATTTAGAATGTGATTACATCGGTGCCCGTCTTAATGAGCGGATTATTCAACCAAATCCCAATTAATATCTAGTGCCCATTTAATGTCAGTATTTTCTTGTTTGCAACCGTGACCCTAGCCTTATCCAAGGGCTATGAAATTGTGTGAATCCGTGAAGAATTTGCATGTATGCTATGCAGCGAAAGTGCGCCATCGCGCGGTGAATTGTAGCCAACTGCAAAATAGTCTGGTTACTGAAATATCTTGGTCTGAATCCTGACTTCGCGCGCGAGGCTGGATCATAGCCTTGTTCTTTCTGTATTCGATTTGTTATGTGTTTCTTTATATCTGCGTTGGAAATCCGACGCAATTACTTATGTGAAACCCGAGTGCTTATAAATATTCATATCTTACATAACATCCAATCAGAGCTCACTACTCGGGTCAAATGGTGCGTGTGATTGGTTTGCAAGCATAAACGTTTGTACGTCGTACATGTGTTGTGTACAGTATGTAGGCCTGTCTGATGCAATTATGGCAACATCACACGTACTGTTACAACTGAGGAAATCAACGGTAGTTTGAATTATGCAGCCTACAAATTGCAAATTGATGACTTTCACGAAGACCAGAAGATATCCCTCACATATTTTCTGTAAAGGTATGACGTGTTTGTGAACTCACCAACTGGTTTCGGCTACGTACGGAAAATCTGCTATTTTTCAAACGACACCGTATTGTTCTGTCAAAACAACTGTTAACCAATGAGCTTTTACGTCTCGGTGCTCTCTTTGAAAAATTAGCATAAAGAGTCCCCGCCCATAAAACACATCGAATACAGAAAGAACAAGGCTGTGATTCAGCCTTGTGCGTGAAGTCAGGATTCAGACTAAGATATTTTGGTAACCAGACTATTTTGCAGTTGGCTTCTACTTTCGCTGCATAGCATACAGGCAAATTCTTCATGGATTCACACAATTTCACAGCCCTTGAACAAGGCTACTGTGACCCCTGATCAAGCTTTAAAATGTGATTATTCAACCAAATCCCAATTAATATCTAGTGCCCAATGAATGTCATTATCAGGCTTTAGAATGCGATTACGTCAGCGCCCATCTGCATGAATGGATTGACCTCATCTTTGGCTATAAGCAGCAAGGCAAGGAGGCGGCCGACGCCCATAACGTCTTCCATCATTTATTCTACGAGGGTAACGTCGACATCTACAGCATCGATGATCCGCTCAAGAAGAATGCCACTATTGGATTCATCAATAACTTCGGGCAGATCCCAAAACAGGTGAGGAATAATTTCATAATGTTTCATTATGTTCCGAGCCAGGCTCTGTTTGACAAGATTGCACTTTTCTTCTTTTGTATATGTCGTCCTAAGGTTCGTAAAAGTGTACTTGTGTGTTTACTTTTATCTCAAATGTTAGGCTTTATCTCAAGTACTAGGTTTTATCGCGGGTGCTAACTTTGATCTTGGGTGCCAGTTTTCATTTAAAGGGACACACCGGCTTACTGTTTACATAATGTAGCAATCTAGCATCCTTGACAATAATTTTTCGATGGTCGTTGTGAAAAATAATTATCAAAATGTCACGTAATTAATTAGAAATGTTTAAAATTTACAAAAGAGACAAATGTTGGGCTATACGCTTTACCAGCCGTCGCGATGCATTATGTATCATGTGTTTGTAAATAAAGGTGGCGTTCGATATGGGTCGACACGTGTTTAACCTCGATTCCTTGTTTTCCCTGACTCATCACACCTTGCATGATCCCTGAGGTCCGCGCTTACTCGAGGAAGCAACTTGAACGCAACGTTTTGGTGTCTTTATCGCCCTCAATAGGCCTATGCTGTTTTTTTCTTCGGATATTATTTATCGCCGCGAACGCGAAGCGAAGACACGAAAATCCCTTTGTAGGTGACAGGTTTTTGTTAGCCTTGTTCTCAGTTAGAAGTGCACCCTACTTTTGTTCAAGTGTTATAGATATTTGCACTGAAATCCAGTCAATAAAAGAGTGGTTCCCTAAGGGGGCATCTAAAGTTGTGACCATTTTTATAGTTCTACAAAGATTACTGACAGAAAATGTTTAAGTACAGTGAAACCTGCTCTTAGGGCCACCTCTATAAAGAGGCCACCTGTCTAAAGTGGCCACATTTGTTTGGTCCCAAACAAGTTTGTACACAAACATATGGAGGTGGAACCTTGTTATTAGGGCCCCTCTCTAACTCGGCCAGGACACTAGGATTTCTGTGTGTACAATCCTATGGCAGTTGAACCTGGATAATCTGGCCACACACAGTAAATTGCCTCAATGAATCAAGCTACTCTGGGAAATTTTATGACACTATGAGCAAGAACATGTACATGTTCATTGTAACCCCGTTGTTAGTAACAATGGTGTGTGCCCAATTTCCATTGTTAGATGTTCATAGTGTGAGGAGCTTAACAAAAAATGATTAAAAACTAAAAGAATTTCAACTTTTTAATGAGGAAACCTTTCATACACTTCACTTTTAGCAGTTTTTCATCTACAGACATGCACTGTGGTATGTTTTATGGTGTTTGAATATTCCTGCATGTGCCCACTGAACCTCTATATAATGGCCACCTGCATATTCTGGCCACATTTTGTCGGTCCCATGGGTGGCCACTATACACAAGTTTCACTGTAGTATTTTTGGAGAGGGAGGGGGTCTTGAAAAATACTACGCTCTGTAGAACTTTGAAAATGTTGACAACTTTGGACGGCCCCTAAACAAATGTTAAAATTCTTAACAATATTTCTTATCTTGGGACAGCTTTTCAAGAAACCCCATCCACAGAAGAAAGTCAGCAACAAAATTGGTGATTGCAGCGGGACCGTCATTCCCATCAATCGCTTGTTCTTCCACAATCTGGACACGTTGAGGCCCTCTCTTCACCCACTCAAAGGCAAGTCGAGATCTGTTAGATATTGTTTTGTGAATTATCCAGAAGAGAATTGTTTCAGTATTTGCTTTTGATAACAGCATAAAGCTTAGCGTACATCGACATTGCAACTGGAAGCAACTCAACTGATCAGTTGCTGTCGATGTGTGCGTAGCGCGCTCATCAACAGCAACTGATCAGTTGCGCAACTAGCGACAACTGAGAACGTCCAGTTTTCAGAGCGCGCACATCGACACAGCAACTCGGTAAAGCCTGGAGTACATTGACCTTGCAACTGAAAGCAACTGTTGCTTGCAGTTGCTGTCGATGTGCGCGCACGTATTCAGACACACACGTGCAACTGACAGCAACTAGTTGAAACTACGCGTACATCGACGCAACTGGGTACAACTAGTTGCCAGAAAGTAGAACATGAGCAACTCGCGGCAACTGGGATTTTTCCAGTTGCCAGTAGTTGCAAGTACCCGCACATCGACCCTTTTGAGCAACTGATCAGTTGCTCCCAGTTGCCGGAAACACCAGTTGCCACTAGTTGCTTCCAGTTGCAATGTTGATGTACACTAGGCTTGAGGATCATTTGGTTTGGAAATAGATCTTGTGTTGAAGTTTCAAAAGATTGGTCTGTTTTATTACTAGAATCAGTATATTTTTTCTGTTCGAGAAGCAATCGGTTTAAAACAGGGGAAGACAGAGAATACTTGAATAGGTGTTTGGTTCTACAAAATCGGAAAATAGAATTAAGTAACGACAAAGACATGCACTCGACTTGCACTCATCGGAGCAAAATGCAAGAATGGCGTCATACGCTAATCTACAATAGTATAAGGCTAAAGGCGGGAATGACGTGTTCAGAATGCTGAGCGCTAATTGGTCTGCAAGAGGAAGCATGTTACATTGCATGCGCAGTAGGATTACATGGAGCGCGTGCACAAATTCTTTCTGACGACACAGAACGGGCTTAGAGAAGTGAATTAATGTAGCCTCGAGCATGTACAGATGCATGATACTGCGTGCTCTGGCCAGAACAGTGAACTCCTGTTCGCTGTATTGTTTTGAGCATTCAGAGTGATCAAGCAAGTGTTGTCGTATAGTAGATGTGCATTCGGACTGTGTGAAAGTCCAAATATTGTACTACACAAAAATACTGTACTACTCAAAATTTGCTCAAAGTTATATTTATTAATCATTTATGTAAAGAATACAGGGGCCAATTTCATCAAACATGTTACGCTTAATCAAACATTTTGGATTAAGCATAGCAAGAATATTCGCTCAACCAAGAGCGTATTTCATAAAGCTTGTTGTTCTAAGCGCGCAAAGAGAGTGCGCGCGCAACGCTGTCGTCTGTTTTGTTCGAACGCGTTCATCATCTGCTTTCATAAGTCAACGTCAACATTTTCAAGTACCATCATCGGTTATGTTTCCATTGTGGGATGATTATCACTACCACAGAAGACCCTTGCCTGTCGCTGACTGGAATATTTCAACAACAGCTGTAAGTTGTGTATCTGTTGAAAAATGTGTCTCAAATTTTGCCGAGAATGGCGAGGAAAAAAGATGGCGTCACGTTAGCAAAAAATCGGTAGGTTAGCATGCCGTTTGGTTTGCTAGTGTTTAAACAGTTTTATGAAATGGAGAGAGCGCTGCTTAATCAAAATCGGGGGCTAACATGTTTTATGAAATTGACCCCTGATGACAAGAACATTAACATCTTGCATAATATCCAGCATTCGGAAGAAGAAAATTAGAAAGTGATTCCTAGCAAAATTTGAGTAGTATATTGTACTCCTTTTCTTTCACTCATCAGAGCTAAAAGGTCCCGTCGGCCAGATCATCCCGTTAGATCGAATTCTCCTGGCCGTGGAGCAGAACAAAGTCCTAATTCCGCCCATCTACAACCGTTTCCTCGCCTTTGGCTATGCAGACCTCAGCTTACGGATCGGTAGCTACGATTCGGACAAGGCCATAACGGTCTTTGAAGGAACGCTGAGTGGTCAGATTCAGTGTGCTGCGTGTCCCAGTACTAGAACTATTATTACTGGTGGTGCAAGCACGGTAAGAAACTAGGCCAAAAGGTCCTCATCTGGATTTGAACCAGAGACCTATAGCACTCCAGGCAGAATCTCTACCAGCTCAGCATTTCTCCTTGTTAGGCCCGCTTCAAACGTCGCGCTTATGCCGTGTCGAATTAAATTAAACTTGATTTTTTAAATTCGACACGGCACAAGCCGACGTTTGAAGCCATTTGGCTCGGCAAATGAGTTCGACACGGCAGAAGATTTTAGCTCGACAGGGTCTGCTGTGCTTACTCTATTTAGTGCGGCACAAGCACGGCTCGGCTTCAAACGTCGTGCTTCTGCCGTGTCAATTTTAATTCCAGTTCAAAGTTGGTCCGCAATTTTGTTCACAACTAGGAATGCGCATGCTCGCAGCGCGTATGTGAGTAAAGAAATAACCAACAAACAAGTGCATCAAAATAATAAAATGGCGACGTACAATGGACAGAATGGAAAATGCACGTGTACAACGTCCATGACGTGCACAATACTCATCCGCCATGTTGGATGTATTTAAGCTCGACTGGGAGTTTGCAATTAAGTTCGACGTTTGAAGCCACTGCCGTGCTAACATCGTGCCAACGTCGTGCCAAGTTGAATTTAATTCGACACGGCATAAGCGCGACGTTTGAAGCGGGCCTTACTTTGCTTATTTGCATTTCATTGGTGATTAGACACCATACGAAATATTGCGTATGTTATGAAATTTTTAAGAACATTTGGTGAATATTCTTCATTTTTTTCTCTCTCAGGTTGTCCACGTTTGGCAGTTGGAAACTCGAAAGGAAAGAACGAAACAGCTCTACTTAAAACAGGTGAGTTAAAAAAAAAACAATTCAAGAATTTTCTTTAAATCATGTTTGATTGAATCTGACATAGCTAGTGAAGTGCAGGTTTTGTTTGTGTACAACAAGCCTTGCTCGTTTTCTGTTGAAAGTTGTATTCAGTCACGTTGATTTCCCTACCTTCGTTGTCCTTCGCAGTGGACCCTCATAGAAGTAGGAATGCTATTATAAAACGACAATATCAATGGATCGTAAGTAGAGGTCGTAGCCTCATTTAAATTACTTGGTGTACAGATATCCAATGATTTAAAATGGGCGTCTCGTGTTGATTTTACTGTTAATAAAGCTCAGAAACGTCTGTTTTTTTCTCAGAAGATTGAGGAGTTTCTGTGTCAGTCAAGATCTGTTGGTTTAGTTTTATCGGGCAGTAATTGAGAGTGTTTTGACATTATGTGGTATGGCAACGCCACAGCAGATGACCATAAACGCCTCAATCGTGTTGTTAAGATTGCTAGCGTCATAATTGGCTGTGAGTTACCAGCGTTAGATGAACTTTATGCGTCACGTTTTCTAAAGAAAGCTAAGTCAATCATTTCAGTTGATTCTCATCCTGCAAATGGTTTATTTGTAATGATGAGAACGGGCAAGCGCTACAGAGCAATTCGAGTTGATTCTAACCGCACTCGCAGTAGTTTCTATCCCAGTGCAGTACGTTTGTTGAATGTTTAATTGTGCTCGTATACATGTACATGTCATTGTAATAGTATGTTTGAACTTGTATTTTTGTTGCTCGCAAGACCACACTGAATTTCATTGTATGTTTTTATACAGATGACAATAAATTTATATTGAATTGAATTGAATATTGTAAAATTTAGTGTCTTTCTGCCATTCTTGTACTTTTACAGAAATCGTCATAAAAATCTACAAAATTAAATCTAAAAACCTGTGCAATTTTAAGGTCAAAAGTCAACCTCTTTAGTGCATGACCAGTTGACAACGTCAGTTGTAAGCCGTCTGTCCCCTTTTTTTAAACAGACTCTTTATGGTCACAATGATACGGTGACTTGCCTGGCCGTCTCTACAGCATACAACATCATAGTCAGTGGATCTAGGGACCAGACTTGCCTCATGTGGGACCTGAATCGCCTCATGTTTGTCAGACAACTCCGAGATCTTGGCGCGCCAGTTTCTGCTGTGGCCATCAACAACCTTACTGTGAGTGGGAACTTAAAATATTTTTAAAATTTATTTATTTCATTCCTGTGGGGCAAGATGGCCAAAAGGTGTAGCGCACTGAATTTATAATAATAATTATAATAATATCACTTAATGCAGCAAAGGGGCGACCCACCGGTAAAACTTTGCCAGACGACCACCGAAATTTCGGCTAAAAGACATCGATTGGACACCAAATTTCTGTACCCAAAGCTTCAAAAAATGGTTCCATACCTAAAAAAACATTTACCCAAAAAAAATGGTTTTTGACTTCCAAAATATTGGGGCTACACCAAATTGTCGCCCTAACCGACCGTGTCGCCCTAATATGACTCTCTACACAAAAAGTGTCGCCCCATTGGATAAAATAGAGAAATAATAGCAAAGCACTTATTAGGCGCACAATATCTGGAGGCCATTCAAAGGCGCCAGGTCAAGAAAGAAAGTCACTCGTTATTGTGAAAAGCCTGGTGAAAAAGAAATGTCTTTATAATGCCGTTTAAAGACAGAAAGATCACGTGTGGCTCTCAGCTCATCTGGCAAAGAATTCCAAAGACGGGGTGCATAACTAGAAAATGCCCTATCCTCATAGGTTCAAGACCACAGGTTGTTGGTTCATATCCCATTCCGGCCGTCCATGGTGCGAGTGCTCTTAGGCAAGGCACTTTGCCACAGCACTTTGCCACAAATTGCCTCTCTCCACCCAGGAGTAAATGGGTACCTGTCAGGGTAGTAAGCAGTGATGTTTGATTAGTCCCTGTGCGCATAAGCTGCATGGGACTGCATGCTCCCCAGGGAGTTACCAAACTGAGGATGAGAGGAAAATTGTCTGCCTGGTGAGTCAGAGGTCTCGAGTTCAAATCCCGATAAGGCCCTTACAATTTGTCTCTCATCTCTAGTTTGGTTGTTTCGTTTCAATGGTGATTAGACACCATACCAGATGGTACGTATCCCAGTGAGTTGAGAAGGATCAATGGAGTGATATTATTGAGCCCAGTGAACAGGGGTAATAATTTGACGACGCCTTGAGCATCCTTGGGATAGATATGTGCGCGATATAAATGTCTCGATTAATAATGAATAATTCTCGCTCTCCATGCAGGGTGACATCGCAACTTGTGCTGGAGCTTTTCTGTATCTTTGGAGTATCAACGGTGACCTTGTAGCAAGCGTCAACACGTCCACGGGTCGAGATCAGAGGATCTTATGCTGTGCCATGTCCGAGGTAACCTTTGACCCTTACAAATGCGAGCTGGGCATGCCAAAGTTAGAGCTACCAACCCTCCCGGATTTCTCAGAAAATTACTGAAAAGATCTTGTGACTCCTGACTCGGAAAATACTATTTAAGTTTTTTAGATTTTTGAAGTTGGTTTTCTGGGTGTTTTCTTCAGATTAAACCGCCCCCAGAGCCGACCACCCTCCCAGATTTGGCAACAAATTCCTTGGAAAAATTACTGTACCTTGCGACTCCTGACACAGATTAAAAAACCCTCCTGGATTGTCAATTAACACCTCCACCCCTAAAACTGAACATTTCTTCCTGTTCTTTTGCACTTCGTGGCCGTGCTGAAGAACCTCCTAGGTGACTACATGGCAGCGACTTATGTTAGAAAATCTTCAGCAGCCAGGGGCCAATTTCATAAACTGTTAAAGAGCTAGAATCCCCCTTGAAGGAAAATCCAGCAGTTAGGCTTTTTTCGATAGTCCAAACATCCCTCTTGCCGACGTGGATTTGTTTTATTTTTTAATTGTCGGTTTTAAGTGGATTAACAAAAGTGCGCTTTTCGAAAATGAGATTTTCGCAATTTCTGAAACGCTCATTAGGTATTCATGATATGCGCGTGACCCCGTGACGCAATCCTGAGAAAGAGAAGTCAACACGATTGTAAGCTCCATATGTTTGCAAGCAACAAACTTGGAAAACCGTCTCTGTTAGATGGTGTTTTTTGAAGAATTGTTTTGGTCCAAAAAGCCAGAGATATGCCTAGTAGTTGCGTGGTTGTATGTTTTACCAGACACTATGAAAAAAATAAAAAGCAGAAACATTTTCTTTATTATTTCGAAGAATGAGAAAAATGAGTCGCACTTTAGATGTGTCTGAAGTTGGGAGATCAAGCTATTTTCTGGGTGTCTAATCCGAAATGTTTGCAACCCTGCAAAGTTCCTTTGAAGAGAAGGTGTGCCTAATATGTTTGTGTGTTCTGTTTTGCTGACTTTCACTTTTTTATTTTTGCAGCTGGCAGAGTGGGACCCCTTGAACGTAATTATGACAGGTTCCAGTGATGGTGTAGTCAGAGTAAGTTTACATAGAAGTTGCTTTATATATTCTGGTATTGAAACCAGGGACGTCTGAATACATGTTTGCCACTAATTCTTGCTAATGTGACATGATAATGCCCAAGAAAGTAAGAAAACATAAATGTGTCTTTGCACAGTAATGGGGTACATTTGAAAAATAAGTCAATATTCCTTTCAGATGTCTTTAGTTTATCCCAAAATTAAAGAAATTTTCTTGTACTGTTCTCATGAGATAACTTTTGCCCAAAAAGGTAATAAATTGCTGCCACAACATACATTTTTGAAAAGCTTGTGTACAAATTTTCCTATTACGTATGTAACATGGACAGACCATTTTGTGACATTTTTTGTTACATACGTAATACGAAACTTTGTGCACGGGGTTTTCACAAATGTATGTTGTAGGACTATTTTTCTTACTTCTTCGTGCAAAAGTTATTTCCTCAGTTTAGCTGGATAATTTAAAGATAAAATTAAGACATTTTAACTGAACTCGGACCTAAGATCTTGAGAAAACAAGTTTTTCTTTGAAAACACTTTTTATGTCATGCACCATAGGCTTCATGCTGGGATTCTCAACTGGCGAATGTGTATGGAAATTTTTCACAAATCTGTCACATCAAGTTTTTATAAAAACAAACATGTTAAACAAATTGTCAAAATTTCAGATGTGGAGTGTTGAGTATGTGCAAGTCCCAGACGTATCAAGTTCAAAGAGGTCATCGACCTCCAACATCCCTCAAGCAGTCGACTCATTGGCTTCTAAGGTAAAGGATGTAGAATGCACATCGGAGAGCCAGTCGGAGGACAACCAGAGTATAAACAGCGCCCTCATTGACGACAGTGAGCTATCGACGCCGACGAAGGATAGCAGTGCAGACCGAGCGATGTCTGATTCTAGCCCGGACGAGTTGAGCGACGCGGGCGTCCCAGATTACGGCACGCTGAAGGCGAATCGTAACTCCCGCGCCAGTCTGGAGGACAGCCAGGAACAGTCAAATCCACGTCCCACGCCGCCGTCGAGCCTGGCGGTCGAAGGCAGCTACGCCACAGACAATAATCGGCCAGGTATCACGTTAACTCAACCCCAAGACTCAAATAGCACCAACCAAACACCAGACACGCTGGACTCGAGCAGCGATCGGACCAGCTTTACCACGGCCGATGACATGAGTGATATCATCAACGGTAACCAAGGAGACGACACCGATAGTATCGGTAGTAATCGACTCCACAAAACGCTGCGTGTTGAAAGCGGTGTTACGCCAACGAGTCCGTTAAATCAAAGCGATTACGTCATCTTGTCTGAAAGAGACTTTGAGAAGTATGAGGAAGAGAATGAAATGTCGGCATCTCACAGGAACAAACTCAAACCAGGTTTGATTCCATGAATTTTAAAACCTGAGCAATAAATCTCAATAACATGTTAAAAGAAGAATTCATTCTCATAAATTTTACAGTAGACTACAAAAAACTCTGTTTGCTAGGATAGGGCGACAATTTGTGTGTAAAAAAGCTATGTTAGGGCGACACGCTCTATTAGGGCGACAATTTGGTGTCGCCCTAATATTTTTGAGATTAAAAACCATTTTTTTGGTCAAAAAACATTTGTTTAGGTCAAAAACCATTTTTATTAGGACTAGAACCAATTCTTTTAGGTCTGGAACCATTTTTGGAAGCTTTGGGTAAAAAAATAAGGTGTCAATTTGAGTGAATCTTGCCGAAATTTCGGTGGTTCCCGGGGAAAGGCTTCCCGAATTGTCGCCCTATTGCGGCATCCAGAGTTCTTAATTGTTAAAAATCGACTGGAAAAAATATTCAGTAGATTTATTTTTATTTAGACTTTCTTGTTTATATGCGCACAATTCTGTGGGTGAGTTTCAGGGTATCAGACGAGATAGGGCAATAGAAAGCATGTATGTAAACAAACCGTTATGTCATTATGCTTCAGGTCCATTGACTGCAATGTATCTTTCCCGCGACACCTTTTTGGCCTGCTTCTCTTTCTCTAAACTAACCACTTTTTTACTTTTTGATTTTCGATGTAGGCTTCAAGTGGCAGAGACAGTTGGTATTTCGCAGCAAGCTGACCATGCATACGGCCTTCGAGCGCAAGGACAATGCCCAGCCCGCTGCTGTCACCGCTCTCGCAATTTCAAAGTAGGTCACACACATTCTTAGGGGTAACATGAGTCACACTAATCTTGTGGTAAAATGAGTCACTACTCTTGATGTAACATGAGTCACTACTCTTGATGTAACATGAGTCACTACTCCTGAGTACAATTTGAGTAACATGAGTCTCACTAATCTTGTGGTAAAATGAGTCGCTACTCTTGATGTAACATGAGTCAAAATAATATTGGGGTAACATGAGTCACATCGCTCTTGAGGTAACGTCACATTACAATTTGAGTAACATGAGTCTCACTAATCTTGTGGTAAAATGAGTCGCTACTCTTGATGTAACATGAGTCAAAATAATCTTGGGGTAACATGAGTCACATCACTCTTGAGGTAACGTCACATTACAATTTGAGTAACATGAGTCTCACTAATCTTGTGGTAAAATGAGTCGCTACTCTTGATGTAACATGAGTCAAAATAATCTTAGGGTAACATGAGTCACATCATTCTTGAGGTAACGTCACATTACAATTTGAGTAACATGAGTCACACCACCCTTTGATTAACATTAGTCACACCCCTTTTGAGTAACGTAAGTCACTCTTGGGGTAGCATGAATCGGTTCATAGTGTTTATCCACCTGTAAGAACACCCAGCCTATAGCAGAAATGACTGTTGCCATTCCTATGTTAAAGGATCTTCTCCGTTTATCCCCTCAGTGACCACATCAAGGTGTACGTAGGTGACGAGCGCGGCCGCGTATTCAGCTGGTCAGTAAGTGACCCTCAAGGCAAATTAATGACTGACCACTGGGTTAAGGACGAGAGTAGCGATAATTGTCAAGCTTGCAGCACCAAGTTTACCTTTGCTGAACGTCGACATCACTGCCGGAACTGTGGCAAACTATTCTGCTCCAAGTAGGTACCCCAAAACAGAAATAGACTACTAAAGTGTGACATCAGTTACCAGAGGCCGGTTCCTCGAAATGCTACGATCCTTCGCAACTCTAGTTTTGATGGGTAAACGACTGTATCGTGTGTTTCGAGTAACGTACATCTCCAGTTGCGAAGGATCGTTGTGCTTCGTGAAATCGGTCCCTGGTCATGTATTTAAATCAAGTAACAGGTCTCGACAGTTAGTACAAAATTACCACAGTGACCTGGGATCGACTTCACAAAAGTTAAGACAAGTTCAATGCGTCCTAATTCCCATACCAACATCCCAAGATAAGAAGAGTGACACTTCCTAAGACGCGTCTTAGCGCTTTGTGAATTCGGTCCCTGGTCGTGTATTTAAATCAAGTAACAGGTCTCGCCAGATAGCACAAAATTGTTGACTAACCAATGAGACCTGGGTCCGACCTTCCCAAAATACTATCCATGGGAAGAAAACAAGAAATTTGCAATCTCTAATTTGGATGTGGAAGCAAAAACGTTGGTGTAGATACTGCACTGCTTTATGGAACCAAATAAATTAGTTTACAACACATTTTATTTGTTTCCTTCTTTTTTTGACGATATCCTTAAAAATATACAAATTCAGAACGCGAATTTTCAGAATGGTAATGAGAATAATATGACAATGCATAGTTCCGACCTGTCAATCAACCGAACCCGCCGACCAATCACAACAGAGCTAGCAGATGTCACCCACATAGGTCAAAGTGCACTGTACGCTCCCAACAACATGATCACGCGATATGTTCTGCCGGCCCCATACAATTTGTACAGTGTTGTATGCGACGATCCAGGTGAATTTTTGGTTTCAAGGCCGGTCGTTTCGTTGTTCAAAGGTACGAAAGCTATATTTCATGATGATATGATATCCCTGTATTACTGGCCCTTTACTCAGTGTGTTCTAAGATAACTGTTGACCCTGAAACATGAATACCTTTGGGTTTTCTTTAATGAATCTGTGCTTTCCGTTGAAAGTCCTATTGCTTTGTGCGTTGTGTGTCGCCATTTTTGATGATAGCGTGTGAGCCATAGCAACAATGTCCAAGGGGGCGGGGTTAACAGGGCAAAATCGGAACTATGCATTAATATGGTATCCAAATTCCAATAACCATGAGAAAATTGGTGGGTCAAAAATGTTCCTTCACTCAAAATATATATTTTGTTATTCTTACACCAGATGCAGTAGGTTTGAATCGCCAATACTGAGACTTCACATTACAAAACCTGTCCGTGTCTGTCAGACATGTTACAGTGCGCTGAAAGCTCCGCCCAGTGTTTAAGCCAGTTGGAGTAGCATGACTGGACAGCTATGTGTTGGGATCTCAAAATGCAGCTGATTTGCACATCAAGACAACGCATGTACAGTATAAACTTATTTGTTGTCTTCAAAGGTATGTGTGCATTTGTCAATGTTGCTTGTGTCAAGCTAAAATGTCTTGACTTGTGAGTAGAAGGTCATAGGTTCGAATCTAACCCTGATGATATGTGTAGCATACACCATGGTTGTAGTCGAGTCCATCTCAAGTCTATCACAAGTCCGTGACAAGTCCCGCACAAGTCCGTCACAAGTCCAGTAACAAGAAGCAAAGGATTCCTTTGTCGGAGTTCATTTGAATACAAGGAAAACCTGTACATGTTGACATTTTAAGCAATGGAGGTGTACTTCAGTTTGTGTGTGCGTGTGAGTTTTATCGGTACAAGAGCTGTCTAACCCATGTTTAAAGGGTACGAGGTTCGAATCCTGAACATTTCAAGTATTATGAAAGCCGTGTAACAAAGACATAATGGTCACACTTTCTCTTAGCATTTCTGAAATCTACAGAGTTGCGAGATAACGGCTCCCGAAGTTAAATTTCCCCAATTGCTTTTTGTATAGAAACAAAATCCGAGTGTGGTAAATCATTGTGCAATGCAAACAAACCATGGATATTTGGGAGGTGTTGTGTAGCGTGGTGTGTTATGGCCGAGCGGTCTAGTGCGTCGAACTTAAGTTCCTGTGCTAGTACTAGAATGTAGGTTCGATTCCTGGCCGTGACGGGTTGTGGCACCTGTGCCCTTGAGCAAGGCACTCAACCACACTTGCTCCCATTCCTGTAATTGGCGGTCCCTCCGCTGTTGGATGTGGTATATAAATAAATAGTGCTAACTGTAAAACCATGTACCGTACTTAAGCGCGATGCACATTTTCGTGTGGTCAAAACTCGTATAGGATGAAGTTTGTAAAATGCTGTGCAGTGAAGAATGCATCAGAACAGCCGGTGTCAAGTTTGTGTCATTTTCACATTTATTGTTTTTGAAAGAGGATCGATGCATTTTCAGTTGTTTCCTCAAAATATAAACTCGTAAACTAAAACTTTGATCATGGAATAAATTAACTTAAGCTGTTTCTGAGGTATAATCTGATCACGTCAATTGCTGCACATGCTCAGTTGTACATCCATGCAACACCAAGAGAAGAATTGGGATCTTAGGGAAAGTCCGAGTGAGTGTGTCGGAGGTCTTGGGTTTTAATCCCGATGAGGAGCATATGGTTTTTGTCCTCATTTCATTTCCATGGTGATTAGGCACTTTACCAAGCACTGCTTTTGAAGTCTAATCAAAATGAATGAAACCGACAGAGCTTCAGTTCTTTAGAACAAATACATTTTCTGTATTTTGCGAGAGAAAAAATAGGATAATAATTGCCCACAAAAGGACCTATTTTGGTTAAGTAAATTGATATCCGAAATACGCATTCCTGTTGTCAATATTTTGTGAAGAACGGTATTAAAAACTTGAGTCTTTAGCTGTTTATATTTTAAGATATCAAACTAAGTATTTATGCCATATCTCTGGTAGGGGAAATTAATGTTGTATATATGCACTTCAGTTTGATGATAAATGGTGCCATATTTTAGTTGGAATACTGCTGTTCCCATGTATATAGCTGGCAGGCAATCGCTGTATATTACAAGTCAATTGTAAATACATGATAGTATTATTTCACCAAACAAACACGGAAAAATGTGTGTTCTTGCCAACGGAATGACAACAATTCCTCCATGTTGAATTGTCTGTGACATGACAGTGTGATTGGCGGATGCCAGGTCACATGGCATAGCAACCAGATAGTTGATTGGATGCCGTTGCATTGAAATAGCAATCTGTCCAATTCTTCCTGTAATGGTGTTAAAAGTAAATAAAAACGAGCAAATTTATGGAGTACATGTACATGTTATGGTTAAGCAATCAAGCCATTTTGTACAGTCAAGTCTGTTTTTGCTTCTATCCAAAGTCTTTGTGGGAAATTGTGTCAAATTTCCTGTAAATTCATACCAGTCGTGTTTATAGCCAAGTTAAAATTAATCTTGTATTTTTATTTTTGGGGTAAAAAAAATGGCAAAAATTAAGTTTGTGTTAAAAATTGTGTAATACATTTTAATACACACAGTTAGTACCATTGTTTATCAAGTTGTCATATCGTATACTGTGTGTTTATCTTAAAGTAGATGTATTTAAATGCCAGATGTTTTACCTGGCAATTGTGAAACGCGATGTATATTGTGGCCAGTGTATTTAAGCCCAAAATGGCTGGCCATGTGTTTTGTATGCAGTACTCCTCGGTATGTGAGCGACCGCAAATGTTTATAAAGTCAACAGGCACCCGAGACATTCCGTCTGCATGTTGGTGGTTGTCGTAAGCCATTTGAACACGTGTACAGTACTGCTAAATATTCATGTGCAATGTTACTTAAGAATTAATTAATCAAGTAATTATTAATATTCATGTATGCAAATATGTATATTCCTATTGTAGATTTCTGTATGGGGACTTTTTTTTTCTTAACTGGCTGAAAATAAGCAAGATTTGAACGTAAGCAATGCTATGAAATCTGTATAAAAAGGCCACATTGGATTGTGCAAATCGTTGAATGTCGTAAGGCAGGATGTATGCAATTAATTTTAATCTTTGTTGTCTTTCCCCCCAAAATTCTTTAAGACTTTGTATTTTCTAATTTTGTGACCAAAATAAATATTGCTTTACATCATAGGTGCATAATTGCCATACAGCCACAAAACGAGCATGAAATTAGTTAATAGCGAGCTTTCGATTACACGACGGAGAGAGACACTACGGGGAAAAAAGCTGAACGCAACCGTCGTTGCAAAAGATTTCCCGTGCTACTTAAACCCATTTCGACTTTCACGACGACGCGTATTCTGCCACGTGACCCAAAAATGCATTGTCTGACGTCCTTGGACCACCCCACGTCACCATTCTCTACACAACGCCAAAACACGTTGCAAAAATTTGGAAGAGAACAAACAGACAAGGTTGTCGCGTGCGTAGTAGATTTGCGTGACGTCATTACGTTGTTTCACGTCGTCGTCGTGAAATCGAAAGCTCCCTATTGATTATTCCTTACCAAGACTGTTTATCTCAAAAGATGTACCACCTAAATAGACTTCTAAAATGTGATGTCACTTGCCAGAGTAACTGGGTCTAAACATATTCGCTGGTAATCTGAAACATCCATTGCTAAAGCACAGGGAAACAGGTCACTGGTTTTTGTGTAGATCCAGTAAACTTGGCAACACACAAACACTATGAACATCTAACAATGGAAATTGGGCACACACCATTGTTACTAACAATGGGGTCACAATGAACATGTACATGTTTTTGCTCATAGTGAAAGGGTGACGTTATTTCTAGCATGAATTTACATTTTTGTCTATGCATTTTATTGTGAATATTTATGACAAGCAAACAACAACACACCACAACCAATACCACTTAGTTTAAACAACTTTTATTTAGATATTAATACACAATTCTCGAGTGATTTTCAACACAATTTTCAGTAATTTATTCCAGTAAGTGTGGAGAGAAAGAAAAAAATAATAAAAGTTGTCCCCAAGTTTAGCAATAGACATTGAATCTGTCATATTAATCTGATTCAATCTTTGCCCATTTTTATGGATTTATTTTCTATAATTGATTACTATTGGTTATTGATTTGGTTTGAGAGTGTAATTCACATATCAGTCTGTTGAGAATAGACCGTATTCCTGAACGCGCGAGGGTGCTGTCAAGCGGCCTGCACCTATCGCGCGTTATGTTCGAACACAAAAAGGCACTACACGCGCTGTGCGCGCACGCGTCTTTTCCCCACTTTCCCCCAAGTGTCCCCCAGTTCAAGCGCCCTCAGGCACAGTCTATTTCACATTCTTGGTTCAATTTATTATTCCCATTCTGAACAGGGTAGTGTGTTATTACGCTAGCATGCACATCCTGCATTCGCACATTTTGTAAAAAATCTAACTAAATTTATGTGATCGTGAAGTTTCTTAAAATATAACAAAACTAACTATAAAATAAAGGAAAGCAATGTTCTAAAACCATTTCCTTTGCAATTCCCACAATATATAGTAAAAGAACATTGTTGTTGATCAAAAAAAATGTTCTTTCCATTTTCCTTTTAAAAATACCAAGTAATATTTTCCATTTGGTATGCTGTTATTGAATATTTTTTTATGTCAAGGTGCACTGTAAAAAGCATATGTAAATTAATTTACCACTGAGGTCAATCAATCAATGTACATAATCCAAGAAATACATGGTAAAAATGTCATTGTAATGTGCAGTTGTGTCTAGGTTATATTGCAGAAAAACAAAGCTGACAGTATATTAATAAAAATGAAAAATTGAAGCTCCAAATTGTGATTAATTTTATATTTTGCTGTAATATAGAGTCCCCTTGTGAGGCCAGTTCCTATGCTAATGATCTTCACACTGAACACTTGACTAGAATGATTATCGTGATTTTCTTTTCCATTTTTTCCCCAATTTAAACTTGTTTCCTTCCTCCATGGTTACACAAACAGCAGGGTTGTACTGTAGTCGAGTCCATCACAAGTCTATCACAAGTCTAGTAATAAGAAGCAAAGAATGAACATGCACAAAATAATGCCTTTGTTGGAGTTCATTTGAATAGCTTGTGACTTGAATTAAGACCCAGGGACTTGTGGTGGACTCGACTACGACCCTGACAAACGGTAACATAGATACTTGTATTAAATTAGTGTTCTATCCATAACTTTTACAGGTTTATGAGGATACACCGATCTCCTTATACACTGGACTGGTATACAACGAGTCTGCCATGCTCCAAAAATAGACTGGTCTATAGTCCACGTAATCACTTGTATTGCATTAATTTTTTTGGGTAATAATTTGAAGTACATGTATGTTTTAAAGTGAAATGTCCCAACTGTAATTTCTTTTTTCCATACAGATGGAGGAGCTAGGAGTGCATCACATACTCTCATTGTGTGAAAATAGTAGTTATTTTGGATATGCACGCCAAACTCGTGTTCACCAATTTTACCGCGGCTGTTTATATATTACACACATTTAAACACACAATTTATAACAGGGTGCTGAATAATAATTGAGGTGACGGTGGCATAAATTACTGTAAATGTTGGTCTCGTGAAGCGTCTACGCTCACAGGTCCCTTTCGATTGCCGTCGGATCCAACGTTGGGGGCGCTAGCTCGAGTGTCTCCGTGTGACTTCGGCAGCAGACAGCCACAGTGGCGTAGTCACGGAATTTCCTGATGAAAATGACGAACATCATTGGGTTGAGGAACTGGGAGCATTTGGCTGCAAACGGGCCCAAGACGACCAACCACAGAGGCACGTCGTGGGGGTTACCGAGCGCCCCCCAGAGACAGATAATGGCGAATGGTGACCAGGTGAAGAGAAAGATAATCACAAGAACAACGCCCAGCTGGGGAAAAAATAAGGAAACCCCAAACTTGCTTGATTCAATTCATTAACAACCTTTTCAAAAATATGAAGTAGCCTTTTTGAAGTATGGCGGACACAATATACCGGTAGTAGGACGCACTTTGAAGTGGGTATAAAATCGAATGAAATGCAATATAACTGCGTTTTTCACTTTGCACTTATTTATTTTATTTATAATTCTGTCTCTGTATTATATTACTGCAACATGTAAATCATGTTTTTGGAAAGAAATACAATTGTTAAACAAATTCACCCAAATAAAATTGTGCCCTCCTTTTGTTCCGCCATACTTTTAAAAGGCTAAATTAACATACATTTACGTTGGTAATGACGTCATCTGAAATAATTGTACAGAAAATGGCCGTGGTGTTGAAATTGGTCACCCACAATTGTACAAAGGTTTAAAAGAAACCGCTAAAACTGGATAAAACGGATATGAACGCACTGGAACGCAAAGAAACTGAAAAGAACGAAACAAAACAATTAACTTGAACTTGCAGCGCAAGTACATTCCACGCGTGATCCAGAGGCATCGCGAAATGGGGCTACAGTCGGCAAAATGTATAAGTACCAAGCAAATAATGTGTTCGCGTAGAACGCAACGCAGCAAAACGCAACGCAATGCAACGCAACGCACCGAAACGCCACGCACCTGAGTGACCCGTTTCTGGTTTGCCCTATCAGCGCACGTTGACGGGACTTGGGTCACTGTCTGAAGTACATGCAGTAGCTTCTTGAACCTGCTTGCGTTTCACAATAACGGCATGAGCGCGGCCAAAACGCAACGCAACGCAACGCAACGCACGTACCTGAGTCACCTGTTTCTGGTTTGCCCAATCAGCGTTGATGGGACTTAGGTCACTGTCTGTAGTGGTAGCTTCATGAACTTGCTGGCGTTTCACAATAACGGCATGGACGCGGCCAAAACGCAACGCAACGCAACGCAACGCAACGCAACGCACGTACCTGAGTCACCTGTTTCTGATTTGCCCAATCAGCGTTGATGGGACTAAGGTCACTGTCTGAAGTGGTAGCTTCATGAACCTGCTGGCGTTTCACAATAACGGCATGGGCGCGGCCAAAACGCAACGCAACGCAACGCAACGCACGTACCTGAGTCGTCTGTTTCTGGTTTGCCCAATCAGCGTTGATGGGACTTAGGTCACTGTCTGTGGTGGTAGCTTCATGAACTTGCTGGCGTTTCACAATAACGGCATGGGCGCGGCCAAAACGCAACGCAACGCAACGCAACGCACGTACCTGAGTCACCTGTTTCTGATTTGCCCAATCAGCGTTGATGGGACTAAGGTCACTGTCTGTAGTGGTAGCTTCATGAACCTGCTGGCGTTTCACAATAACGGCATGGGCGCGGCCAAAACGCAACGCAACGCAACGCACGTACCTGAGTCACCTGTTTCTGATTTGCCCAATCAGCGTTGATGGGACTAAGGTCACTGTCTGTGGTGGTAGCTTCATGAACTTGCTGGCGTTTCACAATAACGGCATGGGCGCGGCCAAAACAAAACACCATCACGCTCAGTGGAATCACGAAACACGCCTGTCAAAAAAAAAATGACGTGACCGTAGAATACCGATCAAAATAATACTCAAATAATTCAGCGTAAACGCCAAATAAAAAGATGTAAAACTGAACTGGAAATGAAATATTAAAATAAAAAATTATCGATGATCAACTTTTAAAATCGTCCCTGTCAAACATGGTAAAATTCTGGACAAAATTAAAACCGGTTGAAATTCATTGGATGAAATGCTCGAACCATAAACCAAAAAGAGGCACAGGACTACGGAATAGATTGAAATAAACTGTCAATTCCTTGGTTTTTGTTGGATATTAAATCAATGAAACCTAGTGGAACGATTCTGAATGGAAGAGAGAGAAATAAAACTTTCATCATGGAGTCATTTTCTTCAAATAACATGAACACTCTTGCACTTAAAATGTAGAGGTTCGCGGTTCCCGCCCCAACAAACTTTATTTCCTATAATGTTTGAACTGACCATGAAAAGCACAAAGAGATACGAGATGTAAGACGCATCGCCCCTGGTCCAGTCGATGGCGCAACCTCCGCTTT
This sequence comes from Henricia sp. BOLD:AAB3569, assembly GCA_037783545.1. NCBI lineage: Eukaryota > Metazoa > Echinodermata > Asteroidea > Spinulosida > Echinasteridae > Henricia > Henricia sp. BOLD:AAB3569. Next base: position 2,112,950 of record JBBELK010000620.1, read on the forward strand.
TGTCTTCAGCGTAACTCGCCCAGCCAAGGACGGGCACGATTGCCCAAAATAGGGCGTTGATGCATGCTGCTACGGACATGTAGCTGTAATGGCGGCTGGTCAATGTAGAAGCTGGAAATGAGCAAAACAATAGAGCGAAATGAATTCGGTTCGGTGTCTTGAAGTGGGCTAGTTCTCCTACTGATCTCTAGACCCTTGTCACTGGCGGCAATGACAGGGGCAGGTTTTCATATTTAAATGATGTGACAATAGATCCACAAAGTGCCTACTCATGCATGATGCACGCTGACAATGTGACTGCCTCCTGTCATGGCCGCTCGTGCAAAGGGTCTATATTGGTAAGCCATTCTCTGATTGAAGCCAGTCCGCCTGCTATACTACAGGCAGGACAGTGCCCTGTCTAGACTAAAATACAAGCGATCGTATGGACTGGGAAGCAGTCTAGCTTGTAGTAAGATGGCCGATGCGGTGCTTCAGTTGCATAATCTCTCCATGTACATAGAGATCAGTGCACGCGCAACGTCCGCCCAGTCTTTGTATACTCCGCTCAAGACGCCAATGCATAGTTCCGACCTGTCAATCAAGCCGAACCCGCGACCAATCACAACAGAGCTAGCAGACGGCGCCCACAAAGGTCAAAGTGATGCAATCATCACAAACAATCCGCGATGTTCTGCCCATACAGTTTGTATGTTGTATGCGCCAGTGACCGGGTGAATTTTGGTTTCAATGTCGGGCGATTCGCTGTTCAAAGGTAGGAAAGCGCATTTTTATGAAAGATATGTCATCCCTGCATTACTAGCCCTTCGCTCAGTGTGTGCTACGGTAACTGTCGACCTCAAAACATAAATACCTTTGGGTTTTCTCCAATGAATCTGTGCTTTCCATGCAGAGTCCCGTTGCTTTGTACGTAGTCTCGCCATTTTTTTGCGATGGCTTGTGAGCACATAGCAACAATATCCAAGGGGGCGGGGTTAACTGGGCAAAATCGGAACTATGCATTGCCCAACGTTTACGATACATAATTATTAACCATATTAACGTAATACATTAAAATATTGGTACCAGAGAAACAAATTCACTGTCACAAATCAGTTTGGCGCCAAAATGCTCGTCCAAACTCACCAAAACTTCTGCGGCAGACGACCAGATAGCGATCAATACTGAGGCAAGTAAGGAGTCCAATAACGGCCAAACCAAAGAACATACTACCAAAGCCGTAGAGTTTGCACGCGGCCTGACCGAAAATCCACCGTTGGGAAAACACGGAGACGGTGGAAAACGGGATGCAGAAACACATGCCTAGTGGTCAAAACATGGACGGAGAAAGTGACCAATGAAATACATTAAAATAAAGAAATGTATTAATCTTCAAAAGAAGATGTTATATATTCCTCGTAAACAGTACGCATTTTCGTGTTTTACATGTTCATAAATATGTATATATGAATTGTACACATAACATGAATATGCATGTATGGGCGTGTCTTACCTATATCAGCCATTGCGAGAAAGATAAGAAGGATGTTGCTGGGGGTCCTCAGCTGTTTAAACTTGCAGAACATGCACAGAATGACTGTGTTGCCGAATAGACCTACAAAGGCTGTGGAGATACCGTTAAAAATAATTAGAAATGTCCGAACATGCAATTTGTATTATTTATAAATTTATTTGAAACTTTGCAAAGACAATTTGGTGCGAAGGAAGTTGTTTTGAGGCAACAACGCTCCATGTTCATGTAAAAATTAAGAAGGAGCATGCGCATAACAGTTCAACAAAGAACCTTATAGAGGAGAAAGGTTCCCTGCATCAAAATGCATCTAAATATTATTCTTGAAACGATATCGTGTTTGAAGCAGTCTTTTATCAAGATGAATGTGTCAAAAAAAATGCTAAAATAATAGGCCAAGATTGTGTAGTGATTTCTTCATTATAACAATTTTGTTTTTGTTTTTAAGAAAACAGCAGGCAAACTTACTTTGAATAACCATCAGACATCCTATCGTAAACCTGACAGACGATGGTTCCTCCAGGGTGACCCCTCCTACGTCCGTATCAGCATCCATCATGTAACAGTCTGATTGACTGTCTCAAGGCAACAACAGCTTTTATGCTACCAGGCGGCTCTGACCAGCCAAGATATTGTGCGCATGCGTTTTGAGTCCACGCTCTCGAGCGAAGCAGTCGTGTGCTGATCGGCGTTAGTGAGCACGTACGTATTTACGCCTTTTGCAGTAATAATGACCTCTTAAAATGTGCCAAACGCATTAGTCAGAAACGTACGTGCATCGAAAAACAGATTTTCGACAGACTGCAATACTGACCCGAAGAAAATGGGGACGTAAACGACGTATTATGTTGATGACAATTTAAAAACTCAAGGAAATCTCCTTCGCGATATCGTTAAGAGGTTGTGTGATGCGCAGAAGTTGGTGTATTGAATTGTATTGCGCGTGTATTCATCTCAAAGACCATTATGAATTTTATCTCTACTGCTTATCTAGAAACGGAACCAATGTCTCCTTAATTAACCACGTATCTCCTTGTGAGATGCACTCGGTACTCCGCAGCTGTCTTATCAACAACACTTCGAGCGTCTTATCTAATACCATAATATAATAAATTATGTGACACCTGCGAGCCACCGGTGCTCGGTTAAGCCACGTAGCTTTGTAGGGTATGGTTTTTAGAAGGAAAATTATTCTCAACAAAATTAGAAACGCACATTAGATTTGCAACTTCCTTATTTTGCAAATTAGCCACCACGGAGCAGCGAGATTTTACACCAATCCTGTGAGGCATTGTAAATTTCATCTGCACCAATTATCTAAACTTGTGACCTTGTTGGGTCTGCCAGACTTGTGTTACGTAACTTTTACGATTATCTCTTAACATTTAGATGACATTATAGGCGTGCGTTTCTTTGTTAGGGAAAAATGTGTACCCAAATGAAATAGCCGAAGTGTGACGTGTTGCCATGGCAATTGGCTCTAATAATCATGGCCGCCGGAAAAAGTACCATTGCAAAAGCACAGGGACACGGTTCAGTGATTTTTAGTGTAGAGCCATTGCCTAGACAACTAACAAAAGATGACGTATTCACTTCGGCAGTCTATTGCGCGTTCCTCTTTTGTGACCGCCATACTTCAAATAAAGGGGGAGAAAACTCGCCCCTAGTCCTTTACTGCACTATTCTGAACCAACGACTCGTGAATTTGTGAATACATGTACATTTCTCTATTTCTCGCATATTTTTGGTCACGTTTACGGTGATATCAAATCCGTTTTTGCACGACACCGTCATTATTATTGTATGAGCAGAAATGTTTCACAAAACGCCCACGGAAGACTTATCGCTTCTGGAAACGGGAAATCTTATACGTCTGTCCACCTTATTTTCCATTAAAGGAGTGTGACCAGATCACTTTTTTTTATCCATAACTCCCCGGGACTTTTCTTATGGGTCATGAGATTTTTATATCATAACATCCGTTATATTTTTCTGATTACGAAACTGAAACTCCCGCGCTTCTAGGCCGCATATTTCCGAGGATATCGTCGAAAATCCACCGATTATTTGTAAACTAATTTTCCAGTATCAACGTTTATCACTGAAGGCCGACGATAGTTTTGTTCAATTTTTTACTGGAAATCGCGAATGTTTTCGGGTTTTTGGGACATGGGAGGTGTGTATGGGAGTTACTTGATAATATTGATAAGTTACATCGAAAACTATTTTCCAGAAACTCTGGTCATGCTCCTTTAAGCATAAATCTTGAATTTCTCAAACCACGGTACCGTACTATTATCATATAATATTTATATTACCACCTGAACAAACCTGTCAACAAGGCACCGCTGTGCCAAGTCTCCAGACGTTTCTCAGAACGGATTTTTCCCTCGTAATTTTAACTTAAAGATAGTATACATGATTGGTAAACTGTTACAAATAGTTTTATCCCCCTGTGTGATTGAAGATATGCATGATTAAAACCAACCTGAGCAAAAACCAGCTCCGTACTTCGTCTAACTTTTTGAGAAAACAGTCCAAAAAGGGTTTGCAGTAATTTCGCCCCAAAACCACTTCGCCCGGAACCATTTCGCCCTGAACCACGGCCTGTGCACGAAGTGGTTTTGGGGCGAAGTGGCATTTGGGTGATGTAGTGTTTGGACGAAGTAATTTGGGGCGAAATGGCACTCGGGTGAAGTGGTTTGGGGGCGACATTGCACTTGGGCGAAATGGTTTTGGGGCGAATTGAATTTTCGTCTCATGAGACGAAAACTAATTGTTTTACTCATTTCTCAAAGACTATAGCATTTCAGACAAAACCATTTCAGGGGAAGTTTTCTACGGTCATCATGTTTATATTGTGTAAGTTAGGCGTAAATCTGTGAAAATTTCAAATTTTCGAGATTACCAATGATGTATACTGCCTTTAAGAAGAGTAAGAAGAGTCAATTAATTGGGATTTGTTGATTATACACCGTTTGTAAACCATTATACGAGGGCCATTACTGGCCATTAACGAGACTTCATCATTTTGTGTGAAATCATACAATACTTGTTTATCCTCGTTATAGGCAACATAATCCCTCATTACCTTTTAAAAGTCCGCTCGTAACTGCATCTTTTACTTCCCTGTAGTACTGTTTGTGTGTGTATGTACATTATAAATTCTGTCAGTAATGATGCACCGTAAAAATTTAATGTGGCATTTGTGCAGGACTTAACCCTTCGGTTGCCATCGTTACCAAATACTTAATGGAAAACTAAGAGAAATCTGGCTGAAAATCTGCATCACCGCAGGCTATAAACTCTTCCATTGCCATCGTTACCGCGCCGTGTATACTTGAAACCGAAAAGAAAGCTTTATTAAAATTCCATGCATTTAAATTACATGCATTTAAATTACATTTGCTTTAAATTTGATGAGTTGCAAAATCAATACGAATCCAAATACAACATCCATGATATTTATAACTTGGTTAGGTTGGTCTTGGTCAGAGTGTATCGTTCGGTGTTATTTCGTCTCGTGTCAGTCATTTTTGTCCTGAGTATACCCCCTTACCTCTTCAATATAAAAGACAAGTTAATTAAGAAAATACTTTGCTCAATTTAAATTTTTAAAAGTAAGAGCTGCATGAATACAATTAACGTCTTCAGTTTAACCACCAGCATCCTCACACAACCTTACAGATGGTATACTGATGGCAGGGCTCGAATTTCATGAAAAAATCTGCTAGACCACAGGGTTAGTATAGTTAAATCATTTACTGGACCGACGCTATTTTTACAAGACCAAAGCTACAAGGAAAGTGGAGTTACTGTTCATTAGTTTAAAAATGCACTGGACCACTGGTCTATAGTACGGTAGAGAAAGCACTAGACCGAGGCTTAAATAACTGGCCTCGGTCCACCGGTCCAGTGGGTATTTCGAGCCCTGGATGGGGTACCTCCTTTTTTCCTTCCTTCACGCCTTGCTTTGTTTCTTTGTTCCTCTTTTGTTCTCTTTCTATTCACAAACTCCATTGACTTAACGCACGCTTTATCATGTGGGAATCTGTGGACACAAGGTACCATTGTTTCCTTTGTCTAACCCTTTGGAACCCAAGTAGCCCATCTATACATAATCTACTTCTGTTCTGTTATGGTTCTCGTTGAAGAACCAGGCAATGTGTGCGACCTTTGCCGTCGAACTCGCTGCAGAAACTGGTTTGAAGACATGGAATTAACGTTACTCCCCACAGTCAGACGATCAAAGACAGAGGAAGACGACCTCTCCCGACCTCTCGCGTCTTCATGATGCCAGGCGTTAGGGTTAATATTCGGTTTGCCTTTCCTTTCGTCAGAAGGTTTACTCCATACGTCCGTTCTCGTCGAGGCTTTCTTCAACTTGCCGATTTTCCTGCTCATTTCAAGGTCCAGAAACTTCTCTTGCTTATCTTTCTTTGTTTCCATGGAAACGCCAGTGTTACAAAGTTTCCCAGGTAGAGAAACGCGTCTGGTGAGGACTTTCTTGGGTCTGGTACCCGATTGAGAATTAGATGCCTCCTCGCTCCCCTTCTTGTCGCCGACCCCATCGTCTGAAAGGGTAAACTTACTGAGGTCGCTAGCAAGACCTTTTTGATCCCGCGAGAGTGCGCACTTCTCGAGATGTGTCCTCCTAATGCAGTCGTTTTGTTCTTTTTCAATCCGCTTCAATTCTTTATCGAGATGCTTGTGCTGGATTGAATTCTTGCGATGTAAGGCAAGGGATGTTTCGTGTTCTCGACTGGGCACAAGTCCACGGTCTTTGACGAGTGGGTCCGAATTGTTCATCGTTGTCAATTCGTCCTGTTTTTAAATCAGTGAAAGTTAAAAGTTATTGTCAGCTTTGCTGCAAAAAAAATAGATGTATTGTTGGATAAACAATTAAAGAAAACTATATTTTACAGCGATTTTGGTTTTTCTGTAATGAACCCTTCTTTTCGTATAAAGAGCTGCGACACGAGGTGCGGGGAATAAAAGTGCCACATGATCAAGAAAACTGGTTCCAATGGCTTTATTGCACGCTTACACTCACGTATTTAGTGGTAGGAATAAACACAATATTATACCAATCAGGAAATACATTAAACAACATTTCACTAACCTTCTTTTTCGATTCAGAGTTTGGAGAAAACAAACACTTCCTCCAAGACTTATCTTCGACACAAATGACATGTACAGGGGATCATTCGAATAATTGTGATCCCCGATGATGGTGTGGCCGTCGTGTACAGTGATGGTGTAAGAAATGCACAAATTTCGAAAAAATCTGGCTGAACTCGGAAAGTCTGTAACCGAGTACAATGGTTCTCAACCGCGACAGCCGGTCTCGTGATCGTGTGCCTTTCAGCTCAGACTACCATGGAATCCGAGCATAAAATAGAAACCGTGCACAGGTAGTTGTTTCCCTCCATCCATGAGTAGATCATGGATATCCAAAAGTTCAAGCTGATTCTCTTCTCGTCACGGTTAACGAGCTCTTTCATAAGATGACACACATTAATCCTGGATGTAGAAACCTGTCGCCAGCCATAATTGCTGGGATAATTAGTGAAGTTCAAGCGCGGTCAGCTCGGTCTAATAATGTCCACTCAACTGGAACTGCAAGTAAACCTCAGCACTGAGAGTTGTTGATGATGTACGAAAGTGTGGCCAGAATTTTCACAAATTTGTTTACGCGGTCATAGTAGTTTAATAAACGATTATATCGATCTTTTATATAGTTGGTGTAAAGATTCACGTTCGTACACTGAAAAACCATCGTGTACAGTAAGGTCATTATCAAATGAAATTCAAGTTAGTCGATATATAAATCGTGTTTCAAACGATAAAACGTGAACAATTGCTCTAGATACCACCTGTGTGAGTAAACATCATTCAATAGTGGTTATTGTGGCTTCGATAAAAACATATAACCTTCTGAGAGGTCAAAGTTCACGAGCTTGGCATGAAGCCAGTACAGGTCGTCATGGCAATGTCAACTGGTATCTAAATAGCCCGCGGGAGTGCCTGTACAACTGCGAGGACCATAAAGACCTATTTATGTCAATGTCATAGAGCATAACATGTGTTCTGCGCAGCTGACGCGCCAAGTCAAGTTCTGCCATACTCAGGCCCAAGAATATATGTAATTCCAGAGAAAGTTCATGCAAAACTTCCTAAGTTGGTCTGTTGGAGGTGTTGCAATTGTGAAACAAAATGACAAGGGTACGTGTTTTATATTTATTAAAAAGAGGAAAATGTCATTCATAATATTACACCCAAATGTTTCAGTGGTACATGTATTGAGTTTGCTACTGAAGCCCCAATCGCAAACATGAGCGCCGATATTTTACAATGTCCCCTAGTTGCTTCCATAGCACATATACATGTACATACATGTATCTTGCCGAGTACATACACATGTACCTGCATGCCAGGCAGCGTTTCAACATTATCACGTACCATACCGCTTATGTGCCTAGCTAGGTCACACCATGGAGAACCCATGGTCACACTTTGCCGGATAAGACAAACGCATGAGAAACGAATGTCGATTTTGGCATCCGTTGATATCCGTTGAAAAAATGCGTTTCATGTCCTTTTTATCCTTTGGATGGACGTTCATCGTCAGGTGATGTCCGTCAAACAAAGTTGAGATGGCAATAAAATAAAAACGGAAATAATGGACATGAATAATTCATTGTTATGGACTTACACTATGAACATCTAACAATGGAAATTGGGCACACACCATTGTTACTAACAATGGGGTAATACAATGAACATGTACATGTTTTTGCTCATAGTGTTAGGTGGATTTCTCCAAAAAGAGACACGGCACAAATAATTAAAGAAAGCTGAAGCGGCAAAAGCAAGTAAAACCTGCAGTCTCCTTGAGGGACTTATTCAACTCTAGCTTTCGACAGCGCCCTCAACGTCATGAGCCTGCCAAGTTTTGAAAAAAGTGGACGAAAACAAAAGTGGACGAACGTTCTTTAAAAAGCAAAATAACGTGCATTTTTCCAGACCTTCTACTGCTTGACGACTGCACGTTCAATGGCAAAACAATGCGAGAGTAAAGAACGGTTTTCATTGCCAGCTGTTGTGTCAATTTTTGATGCCTGACTGGCAGACTAGCCGACGATCGACGGACGACCTATCCAGAGCCTTGGAAGTTGGAGTCGAATTGTCTCGACTATGCATGTCGCCGGACGAGCTGTCCTTTGCGCTAATGCACTTGTCAATTGTAATCCCGGCCCCGGGGGACCCGGGACTTTGGAGAAAGTAGCGGGGACATAGCCGGGGATGTCCAAAAAAACGTGCCCCGCTAGCCGGGACAATAGCGGGGACTTGGCCGGGGTTGTACAATTTGTTGCCCTGCTATACCGGGACAATAGCGGGGACATAGCCGGGGTTGTACAATTGTGTTGCCCCGCTCTACCGGGACAATAGCGGGGACATAGCCGGGGTTGTACAAATTTGCTGCCCCGCCCTACCGGGACAGTAGCGGGGACTTTGCCGGGGTTGTCTAATTTGTTGCCCCGCCCTACCGGCCGGGACAACATCGGGGACTTGGCCAGATATGTATCCTCGACCCTCCATAATCTGCGCAACTATAATACGCTTTTTATATACACGCGCGCGCATTGACAAACAATAAGGCGAGTGCGTAGAAATAGGACCACGTGGATTTAGGGGTTCTGACGATACCAATGTTTCCTCAACCTGAGCGCGCGCATGCACTGGCCGCGCGCCAGGAATGAGCGGGCAACGTATATGTCATGTTTGCCGGCCGGGGATTATTATTTTGGTTTAAGGGTGGGGTTGGATAGGCGTACATGATACAGGAATTTAGTACATGCAGTTCATAAAAATGTTCTTGCTAGTGCAGTACTACAATAATTTTCGTCGCCATCATGTAGAATATGGATGCATCTTTGTTGGGCTTTTTAAAAGCAGTACAAATTTTAAAACAAATCTTAGGAACGAAATGTACTTTTTGGACACTCTTGCCGGCCGCGAATTTCATAAAGCAGTTGAGTCGGGGCCGAGATCGGGCGGGAGTTGTACTGTTATGCCTCGCATGTTGGGGCCGGGACAGTGCGGGGGTTGTCCAAAATGCCCTGCATGTCGGGGCCGGGATTGTGCGGGGGATGTACTAAATGCCCCGCATGTCGGGGCCGGGATCGTGCGGGGGTTGTACAATAATGCCCCGCATACCGGGGCCGGGGTATAGCCGGAGATGTACAAAATCAAGTGCCCCGCAGGGCCGGGCACGTAGCGGGGACGTAGCGGGAGTATCACGCTGGGCCACTTGGACATCCCCGGCCCAGTCCCCGCTAGTCCCGGGTCCCCCGGGGCCGGGATTACAATTGACAGGTGCATAATACTGGTAAGATTTGAGAAGTTTACAAATGTTACGAGGTCCGCACGGCAATCGTAAAAGTCATGAAATAAAAATCCGTGAGGAGATCGCAAGGCACCAGTTAAGCCTAGGTCACAAATCAACCGGGCCCCGTACGATTTTCTCCACCCGGCGGCTTGCCGTGGATTTTAGAGACCGTACGGGTCCCTTACGATTTTCATTTCTACGGCGTGTGTGGTCACATATTCTACGGCGCCGGGGTGGTGCCCGGTGAAAATTGGTGGAGTGTAATCGCAAGGCGCCCGTCAACAAACCGTGGGTGCCGGCCGGGTGCCGTGTGGTAAGCTTCCGGGCTCCGTCCGATGAACAGGTGCACCGCACGGCTCCCAGCCGGCGCCCGGCCGGGTGCCGTGCGGTGCGCTAAAAGTAAAAGCCGGCTTCAGCACAGAGAGAGAGGGAGAATTTGAGAGCAATGTCACTGTATTTATATCATGTATTAGCTAAGATAATCTCAGCTCTTTTTTTATCATTTTTCATTGGGATGTGGTCTTTTCACGTGTAGAGCTGAGAGAAGTTATGAACATGAACCCGCCATCGCAAAAACAGGACAAAACAAATGTGTCATTTTCTCACCGTGACACACTAATTCCCCCTAAAACTCACCCAAACCTTGCCAGGCATAACCACTACGCAGGTCCTTGAGGGAAATAACCAGCCACGATGATTATTTTGCCAACAATTCCAGCAAAACAAACCGGTATGCTCACAGCCTAGCCGTTTTTGTCTTGTTCAAAAACAACAAAGTGTCTAGTCTGTGTACAAAGGAATACCAATGCGCATTGGTTACCAGACTTGACCTTTACGTCCAGACGTTAAGGTCAAGTCTGGTAACCAATGCGCATTGGTATTCCTTTGTACACAGACTAGGCAGATAGACTTTTTAAACACAACATGACAACGGTTAGGCTGTGAGCATACCGGTTTGTTTTGCTGGAATTGTTGGCAAAATAATCATCGTGGCTGGTTATTTCCCTCAAGGACCTGCGTAGTGGTTATGCCTGGCAAGGTTTGGGTGAGTTTTAGGGGGAATTAGTGTGTCACGGTGAGAAAATGACACATTTGTTTTGTCCTGTTTTTGCGATGGCGGGTTCATGTTCATAACTTCTCTCAGCTCTACACGTGAAAAGACCACATCCCAATGAAAAATGATAAAAAAAGAGCTGAGATTATCTTAGCTAATCATGTATATCAAACGGGTGTGTTGGGCGCAATCTTTGAACTCTGCGCAAATTCAGAATTTGCGCGCGCAGATTTTGAACTTTACCGAGTTCAAAGATTGTGCAGCGCAGATTTTGATTCCGAACGCAATTTCAGAATCTGCGCAACGTAAGTTGGGCGCAAATTTTTAACCGTGCGCAAATTTTTAACAAATAGCAATTAGACTGGTTCCCGTCCACAAATGAATATAAGTCTAAAAGACGTCTGGAGACTATCTGGTATGCATTAGACTGGTCCCCTGTGATGAATTTCATTTAAAGGTTTAGTGAAGTAAAAATTATCAACCATTTGTTTTTATTTACGAATCAGAAGATCAAAGTGTTGCAAACAAAGGGGCAAACTGAAATTTGTTTTCATTTCAGAAAGAAGTGACCTTTTCTCTACTTCAACATTTTCTTGACAGACGAGGGCGCTGTTTATTGCTAGTCATGGAGGGAACCCACAGTTGAAAAACAAAGAAAGAACATTACATTTCAAACAGTAACAGTAGCCCACTGATCCATTTTTGACGCAAAACAAACTTGTTGAGATTGTTGCAAATGACATACTAAATAAACTCAGTAAACTGTTACAGATCACAACACCAAGAAGTCACTGAAAATTACAAACTTTTGTACACAAGTCAATGGAGATTTCCTTAGTTGTCCTGAGATGACATCACGGAATTGCTTATGAAAATGGAAATTTTCATTAGCATAAAAATAGAAAACTTGCAATTCAATTTTCTTCAATCGACCGAAATGTGTAAAACACACCCTCTACTATTATTATATTTAATAGAAACCCTATTTCACACGTCCTTTAATATGTTCTTGTTTGCACTGCACTTTAATAGCCATGAGAGATCGAGTTTGAATAAGAATTTTTACTGGACTAGGCTAGACCCAGTAACTGAGTCGTTGACCCAGTTTTTGACGATTTTTGGGTTTTTTTTGGGGTGCCTAC